>CM034155.1:424531047-425252173 GCA_019776745.2 Taxus chinensis | reverse complement strand
TCAGAAAATAGTACATTGTTTTTAGAAAAGTCAAGAATATTGTTACAGTCAAACATTCAATAGATATGATTTTCATAAAACAATTACATTTCAAACACTCATCTCATGAGGAAATTCAATGTTCAAGTGATCTCAGTTTGAAAAGGATTAAAGCAAGTATTCTCAAAGGGTGCTACAGGATTTCAAAAGAATCAAGTGTATCTTGAAACAATGAATTGTAACAAAGGGATTATCTAGAATACAAAATGAGCCAAAGATTTCAAAATGGACCTGAAGTAATGTACAGAACTATATTCAAAGGAAATCATATCCATCTTCTACAATATTCTCAACAAATGATGAGGTAATAGTTTTCCTAGCATAAAGAAGTCATACAAAGAATAGGCTAAAGTATGAGTACACAGAAAGAGTAAAATACTCTATGTCCATCATAGTAAAACAAAGGAAGATACAAAGTAAATCAGAGTTTCATAACAGCAAACACATAATCACATACTCTTTTCGAAGTTCATTTTAGTAATGGCCAAACATGACAGATATAGGAAAACAAGGAAATACAATTATAGTACATAATGAAACCAGTAATTCAATATTTTATAGGTAGTTTCCACACAGAGTTGAAAATTCTCAATGTCACATATCTACAGATACCTGAAACTCGGAAAATACAGATCTATAAGTGATAATGCAGATTGGGCTAAAGAACACACTCACCGTAGATAATCAAATGGTCAGAACTTTTGAGCAATGGGATAATGAAGCAAGAGGTCCACAAGCCAACATGAAGTTTCAAAATAGGGATTCAATTAGGAGAAACAAATCAAAAAACCCACAAATATTTCAAAAAAATGTAGTGATACATCTAAAGAAGAAAAGAAAATAGAAGAGTACATATGCAAGAGAAATTATCTCACCTATAAATGAATATGGTGGCTAATATACTGAGGAGATCTCATACAAAGAAGAATTGAGCTTTAGAAAACTTGCAATGGATGCCATTGCAAGAAAACCAAATCACAAAGCTGAGATTAAAGAAACAATAATGGCAGCCCACACTTTGACCACATTGTTTAGAAAGCTCGAACAGATTGCAAGAAACCATTTCTTAGAGCTATCTCAAATTCTAGATAAAAAGAAAAAAATGGCAAAGATATCAAATTTTCAACTCACAAAGTAAACTCGGATCTCATAGGATTCTCCAAAAAAATACCAAATAGAACAGACTGAGCTCGAAGTAGTAGCCATGGTGGAAAGAAAACAAATTTACAGGAAAAACTAAAAAATTACCAAAGCACGACCACTACACAGAAAATGTGAAAACTGATATGACAGAGGGTGTTTTGTAGAGAATGATCTCCAAAGTACAGTGAAATCCGAGCTTGAGAAAGTAGAATAATGGTTTCGGGAGAATATTTTTCGAGGGCTTTGCCCATAAAACTGAAAAAATCCAAAATGAATGTGCTTTACGGTCAAGTTCTTTTTACCGCCCCGACCCAAGAAGTGGGTTAAATAGAACTCAACCACAGCTAGATATCAACGGCATCAAAACACTAAGGACATATGATCAAAATCCTCAAATCATCACAACAATAAATGTAAACCACCTAGGTAAGGTGCCACCATCAACATTAAATGCCAGTCAAAAAACCCTAACCGTAGATCAAAGATCAATGACATCAAAACAAAGGTAGAAAATTTGATGCCCTAAAATTGGCCACAACATTCAAGGTAAACCACCAAGGTTATAGTTAACCTAACTCGAGTGTAAGAAGCCACCAACCAAGTCACCAAAGGGCGAGTCACCATGGAAGGGGAGAGCCAATGTGTCCAGTGAATTACTCATTGCAAATGATTTTCAAAGTCTAAACCCAAGTGCATGCTTCAAATAAAGGGGTGACTAAATCATATATCATGATCACCGAAAAGGTGAATATTATAATATGTCGAATCCTACATAATCAAATATGGTTGAGCATGGTGGGGTGTTGCCTCGATTGATTTTTAAAACATAGTATATGCTAAGTCCACAAAAAGTTACCAAGCCCAATGAAGACAAAAGTTCAACCATAGGTGGTCCCCAATTCAAAGATCTAGGGTGATTTACAGAGTGTCACTCATGTGATAATTTTTTCAGAAGGAGATACCAATATTAGAACATGTGCACAGAGAGGTGGTCCCCACAGGAGGAATTATTTTCACAAATATTGCAAAGTATTGTAATTATTTTTCTCACATACAGGGAGTTGTATTTTGTATGCCTTCACAACAAGAGAGAATAGAGAAGAAGATAGAGTTACATGTTCATTTAGAGAGACTTCCCTACTAAGTAACGTTGTTTTTAGCAAATTATTTATCCTTATTTTCTTAAAAATAGAACAATCAACTCCAGTTTGACTGTAATGTAAGTAATACTAATAATGCCTATTTGTAATTGCATGATTTATTTTTCCCTTTATCTATAATTAAAAAAAGGATAAAAATAAGATGCATGGGTGAGTACAAGCCTTAGGCTATTTTTAGGAAGAGGGTGAACTTTATTTTTTTAATATATTGTGTGCCTTTGCAAAGTAAAAAAAGGGGAGGAACTTCTAGAGGACTTTTTGATATATGAGTAATGAAGAAAATTTTGCTAGTTTTTCCCTCTGAGTGTGAAGTATTCCATGTCTTTCAAAGTTATTTTTACAATCTTGTGTATTTTCTATATTAATCTTGCAAACGAAAATTCCTTGCTCAATCACTTTACCCTAGTGCAAATTAAGTATTTTCTGCTTAATTTTAATGTGCATCTTAACTTATTAGTACTGTTTTGATTATCCCTTAGTACAATCAAGTGTTTTTCCCCTAGACATTCTAAAGAAAAACTATTGGTTCGTGCATCAAGAATCCTTCCCAAATCAGTTATGCATATGCTCAATCAAATCCCTCATACAAATTTTCTGTATCACCTTAGTTTTAATAATTTTATAGTCATCTTTTACTCTTAAACACCCAAAAAATAGTTTAGGATACACCAATATGGAACTGGACTTGATACCAAAGAGTCACCTCAAAATACGTATACCCACAAACCTGAGGTGTTTCCATTGTATCTATGAAAGAGAGGGATCAGTTGTGCAAGCCTAGAAAACTTGGAGCCATCTCTCTATAGGGTGCACTTTCAAGAGATAATAGTACCCATTCCAGTCATTTATTCATTTAAATCTCCTTCGATAATTTATTTAAACACCCATGCACATTATTTATTTATCCACCCATAATTATAATAATTCACAACCTATCCTAAACCCACTATTTCCATGTATAAAGTATCCTAGGGTATCCCATTAATTAAATTCCTCCATATAATAATAAAATATCTAAATCCCATAAATTTTAAGTTGTTAGGATTAAATCTAGGCCATTGGATAGATTTAATCCTCACCCTAGATTCTAGGTATAGAAAAACACCAATCCTCACTTTCTTTTCCCTTTATACATTTGTTTACCCTATTTTCCCTCATTTGCTCATGAAGGTTTTGTAGGTTGGAGAGGACGAAGGCCATGGGTGCATACGAAGAGCTATGAAGATTGCATTTGGTTTAAGATCTACAATGAAGGGAAATTTCTTCCCATGGAATCCCTTTTTCTTATTTTTGCATTTCCTTTCTAGGATTTGCAATGCGTAGTTTCTATTTTTTTTGAAAGATTCTTCCGATTTTTCTATTTTTGGGTATTTTTATACCCTAATTTTTATTTTTACAAATAACTAGGATAAATACGATTTGGGTAAATGTGTGTGTGTGTGTGTGTGTGTGTGTGTATTTCAGGTTTTAATATTTAGAAAATTTATGTGTTTATAAATAGATAGTTGCACACAGGGTTAGGGTCGTAGGTCGTAAGGCCTAGATGTGGATCCAATGGAAAGGGATAGGTAAGTGTTGTATTTCCATACCATATGTAGTGTTGTGGAAATACCAAACCACACTGCCAAATAAATGAAAATTTGTGGGGAAGTGCAGCGATGTTCCCCCCCACTTTTTCCCTCACAAAATTATATATTTTTTCTTTGTAAAAAAAAAACAAAACAATATAGAACCAAACTGTTTCTCTATGTTTATTTTTAAAGTTTTTTTTTCAATACAAACAACATACAACCCAATTTCTATATTGTTTTGTAATATTTTATTGATATATATATATAGTTTCCTATTTTTGTTTCCAAAGAAAGGGTATTTAAAGAGAACTTATTTGTGTAGATAAATATATATACTTAAATATCTATATTTATATATGTGTATAATTGCTAGACTTATTATTAAAAAAAGGATACAAAAGTAGAAATAAAACAAGTTTGTTTCTTTGATCTAAAAAGGATATAATTACATAAATTGGGTTTTCTAAAATATTTTTATAAGGTATAACCGTAACAATTTATTCAGGATTTTCTATCAAAATTAGGATGAAAAGACTACATTATAGATTAATAATTTCAACTATTCACCACAATTCCCACAAAAATAAAATAAATATAAATAAGAACCAAATATATGTGTTTTATATAATATAAATAATAACAAGAACATTTCCAAAAGGGAAGCAAATTATATACTTCAATATAATTCTAATTCAAGGAAGATAAATTTAAGATTTTAGAAATGAAATTATATGTTTGGAACACAATTCAGATTAAATGAGATACAACTTCATTAAGATGCAACTTTGAAATTCCTTTCTTTCAACTACATACTTTTCATAATTCAATAGTTCATAACAGGTTTGAATAATTCCATTACATGAAACTTAAAACTTAAAATGTAAGTACAAAAATTCTTCCACACAAAAGTGGAGACAACATGCTAGATATTTCAACAAATATCTCATTTTTTATTTACAACTACAACTCGATCCCATAGATTATATATGCATCTTCATATTTCTCCTCCATCCAAAACAACATAACAAGGGAAGGGATCTAGACAAAACTCACCTCCCAACCTTAATCTAATGAGAAAGTGAAGCCAACCTTCTCAATGGCCCCCAATCCCCAATCGTGGGACAATAAGGGGTGTTCACATCCATGGATTCAAACAACACATATATATACACACAGATATACAACACTCAAGAAAAAAAACACTAAGAATATTATACAACATATAAAAAAACAAATAGGCTCAAAAGTTAAGCCAAAATACAAGGGAAATCATGACAATCATCTCTTTATGCCTCCAAAGTGGGATAGAGAGTCCACCCAAGGCTCCAAGTTTACTAAATACTCACACAAAAGCCCTTATCCCTCCATTGTGAGAGACACAAGATATAATTTCCTTTTAACTCCACAGAGGTGGATTTCCCTTCCCGCACACCATCCACAAAATATGACACACTCCCTTTTACCTCCATAATGGCACCATTTCCCTCACCATACGCCATTCCTATGGATAATTCTATCCATCCACATACAAAATCACAAGCATTTTCACAATCACAATTCAATAGATAATAAGAAAGTTAACACACGGAGTATAAGATCCTACCTTTCCATTGAAATTTCTTTCAACTTTCAAGAAAACAAGTTCCAAACTTATTTCCAAATCTAATCCATTTCCCATGCAAACTCTACAAAATTTCTACGAAATTAACCCCCAAAACAACCAAGAAACTCCAATAAATAGAAAATGGTGAAGAATATGGTGAGGTGGCTCCATGTAGGATGCCACACAATGCAAGACTCCTTAAATGAGTAAGGTGAAGGTATGACACTTCCTTTCTCATACAAGATCCTCCATTCCACAATTCAAGGACATGATTAAGAGATTTAAGAAGAAAGTGGCATTAATTGCCTATTTTTCTTCAAAAGCACATAATAGGGGCTAAATTTGACGCCTCATATCATATCTTGGGTTGGTTGGAGGATTTAAGAAGTATGGGACAAGTAAAACATGTGACACAAGTCTCCAAAAATTGGCTCAAATCCCAACTCTAATTTTTGGAGATAGGGATGGGTACACAAAGAATGATAAAATGAAATTTATCTAAGATCATTTAATAAATAAGGAATATTCAACACATTCATTTCCGTCATAATCACATCACCCAATTCGCATAATCCACAAAGTTAATTAACCAAATCAAGAGGCACACTAATAAGCACAAGAAAATGAGAAGACATTAGAATTCAATAAAACCACATACTAAACTATAATAAATAATTAAAATGGAAAATAATATATTCACACACATGCTAACTTATGATTTTGTCACCCCTTGGGGACATCCTAAGAAACATGAAAAGAAAATCGACAAAGCGCACAAACAAAAATAGTTTCCAAGGTGACCATGTTGTAAAGATAAGGTATTCTTCCATAGTTGGTCTCGAAGTCTCTTCTTTGTTTATTGTGATTTTTTTTCTTGCAAAAAACCAAGAAAATACAACATTTGTCCTCAAGGCCATATCAATATGCCAATAAATCAAACACATATATCATTTATCAAATAACATCATCATAAAACATAACTGCATCATTATCATAGTTAAGCACTTATATTCTAAATCAATTATTTACAATTACTAATCATCCCAATTCTACCATATCCGTTAACATTTATTGTCACCCTATGCCTAAGCATAACCATCTATCACAATTCAGATTTTATGATAACCATGGAATTCACATATTTATTGTAATTGAAAATTACTTAGATGCATTCGATAACATACTACTAATTAACTATTATAATCATATTGTTAATAAACCATAACATCAATATACACACAAGCTTAGTCCCATCATCTAAACATAATTGTCACTCCTAAGATTCCTAGATGTCAGAATATAACAAAACAACACTAAATCATCATCATGTACTCTAATACCTATCAATGTACTCTAAATGCCCATACAATCCATAATAAGAGGTAAAACGCAATGATAATAACAATGTTCATAGTGTCTAACAATAGGTTGTCCAAAATATCAAAACAATGTCCATGTCACTAAGAAACTAGAAATTATGCTCATAGAAAAACAAGTGTCAAAGAGGAGAGGTAACTACAAGAATCGAGATTATTTCTTGGCATGTCAAATGTAGTTAGGGAAGATAGGTTTCCTATGAATGAGGATATGGTATCTTCTTACTGATTGACGTCAAGGTAGAGCATATATATTTGGATGAGATTTCCTATACCAAACGAAAGGGGATTATCCTCTTTTCATATAGAGAGAGGGGTCGAGCGTCTTGGGGGTGCTTACCCCTATACCTCTATTTATAGGGTGAGAAGGGAGGTGAGGGACCTTTTATCAAAAATAATCCCATGCTTATTTTTGGTTAACTTACCTCCATTTTCTCCTTCTTTATGCTTCAATCTAAAAATTTTCACATTTTTTAGCACTCAAACAAATCTTGAAATAGATTTATTAGATGGGAAATTTATTCCCCTTTCTAGAAAGGTAAAGAAGTCCTTCTATCTCCTCGTATTTTTTGAGTTGTGGGCCGGATAGCCTTAGAAGGAATTTTTGACCAAGGCGGGCCCAGAGAAGAAATTTTTCCAGGGAAGAAGTGGACTGGCGAGTGGCGGAAGACATTAAGGAATTTTTGTTTTTTACAAAGGTATAATTTGAATTACCACCCTGTGGGCCCGGTGAAGGAAAAATGTGGACTTGCGGGGCCGTGGGGAAAATTTTGGCGCTTAGCCTTTTTGGGGATAAAAAGAATAAAGTGAATTACCAGCCTGCAAGCCCATGGAGGAATAAAATGGGAAAATTTAAATTCCCGAAAGGGACACATGGCAACATTGCAGGTCAAACAGGGAAGGCGGGCCACCAGAGATATTTTTGAATTTTGGTGCTTTTGTTCAAAAAGCTAAAGGAATAAAATGGAACCACACCTCCACCAAAAATCAGAAGAAGCCATGTGTAAGGGTTTTTCTAGACCAAAGTGAGTTGCAGGGAGGTGGGCTGCATGAGGAAATTTAAACTTTTTCCCTTTTGCACTAAAAGGAAAAAAATGAATTATCGGCTCGTAAAGGTGTTTTTGTGCCATGTGTCTTTTCACATTGGCTAGGAAGGGGGAACATTTGTGATTCCTTGATTTTTGCAATGTAAAAAATTAAAATTTAGGCCCTTGGACCTGTTTCGCACCTGGTTTCGCCATTTGTGCCTTAATTTGGTTACAAAACTTAAGAGGAGCATAACTTTTGATTCAATGGTCGAAATTCATTGAATTTGGTACTGTGGGTAAGATATCAATTCCCTTTATGCCATGGAAGCTTTAATTTTTATTTTTGGTTAAGTTTTGAGGGGGAAAATGAGAAAATGTATCCAGCTCAGGAAATGTTTAGAACCAGACATTCAACCATCGAAATTTATTGTGGAACGACACCCATTTCTTCTCTAGAAATCTTGATACATTGGGTTAGGGATTTATAGAGGTGCCCTTGTCATTTTATTGAATCTTGTGAGGTGGTTGGACTTTCAAATCAAATTTCTTAGGTTCCCCTTTCTATTTGTTTTCTACTTCATCGATAACTGCCGGTTTTTAGCTCATTGTAAGGGGTTGGACACTTTTCGCTTTGCGCTCTCCCTTTTTCTCTTACCTATAAGTGAATTTTTGGAGTTTTAGACCTTCCATATAGACTATAAATGCAATTTTTCCTCGTTACTATCGTAATGCATCATATCAGGATGAGCTATCAATAATACATGTTCTATGAATGATCTTCATCCCTTTCTATGTTCATTTTTATCTTTTGATCCTTCATTACAACTATGGTTATCTGTGCATGTTAATTGTGTTGCATTTTTATGGTTTTTGTCTATTAGAAAAGCAAATGTTCATCATTACTTTGGTGCATCACCTCATTAGCTTAGTTTTACTTTTCATGCATCCTTTTAACTTTGTCTCCTTTGAAAATTAGAGTATGACTTCGAATAGATCCTCAACAATTATCATTTATGAACCTAAACAAAGAAAATGGAAACAACCTTAATCTGGAGAGATTTCCTAATTTTTCAAAGCCCCACAATTTGTGAAAAGATCCATGTTGTGTAGTCACAAAAATTGACTCATTTCAAACCATCATATGTGAAAGGTCATTTAGGGGTGCTGTGATTCTGCACTAACAGTTGTGACACACCTGGTGGGACCAAGAGGTCTTCACTTTCATTGCAACAAGATTGGTGTTCACTTGTTGTAAGTCTTTTATCTTGTAAAGAGATTTGATATTGTACATATGGCGACTCTAAAAGAGGTAGAATACACTAGTTCTAGTAGTCCATTCTTGGTTGATTCATGAGAATGATCCAAACAAGGTCAATAACTAGAGAAAAAGGATTTTTTGTCTACTTTCATTTATCCCCAAAAAGAGCAAGGAGAGGAAGAAGAGCTCAAAGGTCTGCATCTCCACCATATAGAAATCTATCAACACATCCAACTGGAAGGTCCTTCATTCAATCAACAAGGGTTCATAAACCAATTAGGATGACACAGCCAAATCCTTATGTCAACTTCATTCACAGAAGGCCACTTGCTCTCAATGCACAAAATCCAATTCCAGTTGCAGCATTGAATAGCATCCCATATTTCACTGGATAAGACCATACTACTCCTAGTGACCACGTCTAAGACATTGCAAATGTATTTGCAACTAAAAAAATTGTTGAAATGGAAATTTTTCTCAAGTTGTTGGCATCCTCCTTCAAAGGCAAGCCTTGTAATGGTTCAAAATCCTAATAACAGGATCTATCACAAGTTGGGACAATCTATGCACAACCCTCCATAACCAATTTGGAGAGAAAGGGGATAACGTTTCTCTATTGGAATAGTAGAAAACCATCAGAAGGGCTCCCATTGAACAACTAACTAACTTCAACTTCATATTTCAAAGGACATGGGATAGAATTCCATTGGCATTGAGACCAACAACTAAAGGTTCTTTTCTATAGTTTCTCAAATCTCTAAATTTTGATATTGCAATGTCGATTCAATCCATGAGAGGTGTAACCTTACCTACAACCTATAGTGTTTCCATTAGGGCTGAAAATTGTTTAATCCAGGCTAGTAAACTTACACCTAGACCATCTATGCCTCTATATCAAGAATTAGGAAGCTCAAGTACTAGTCAAACACCCATATTAGCTCCCATTCCTACTCCAAGAAATTTGAGTTCAATTGATTCCTCTACTTCATCTTCCAATGCCTCAAATGAGCTTCAAGAAGTCATGAAGCAATTTTAAAATTTAGGTAATTATTTGGTAACACTTAAGAGGTAGCAAGCTCAGAATTTTAGACCTTCTTATCAGCCTCAAACTCAACCCAAAAAACCACCATATCAGCGTAATAGGCCACCCAACCCAACTACTAATCAGAATCAAGTCAGGCCTCTTGTTAATAGGCCTTTCCAGCCTTATAATAGAAATGTTGGATCTACATCTAGAGCCTTGGTTCCAATGAAAAATAACATGGGTCAAGAATGTGATTGGTGTTTCCCATGCAATCAACCTCCTAACTAATAAATGTGCTTCAATGGTCTTTTGAATCAAGATTTAATGGTGACAAAAACTTGTGTAGAAAAAGAAACAGGTCAAGATGTAAATCATCAATAATGAACATCTCAACAAGAGGCAACTCCAAATGAGACCACACTTGTAAATTAGAAGGTTGAAGACTTTTGTGGTGTAAATAAAACACGTCGTAAAAGTGTAGTAGCTAATACACAGTCTAAGAAGAAGAACATTGGAGAAGTAAAGTCATCAAATTCAAGTGATTCACAACCATCCATCATTCCAATAGTTTTTAGCAATCAAAATGTAGTTCCCAATGTGCAACGGAAGCCTAAGCCACCTTCTAGACCAACTCAAATGCCAGATGTAATAGCCCATGTGCAAGAAAAGAATGTGTAGAGAAAGGGACATCAGAGAGAAAACTCATTTCCATTCAAAATCATTGATCATATGAAGAATACCAATGTGAACATATCAATGTGGGAATCATTGGCTATCCCAGGATAAAGAGATCTATTGCAAGATGCTATGGCAAATTGGTCAACATCAAATCAACCATCCAAAGATTAGGAGAAAGTGCTTAGCAATGCAACTCAACCTGAAGGAAATCATGGAGGAGGGCAAGGTAAAAATTTGAAATCCCCTCCATTATATGTCTCATTGATCATTGGGGATAAATTGGTACATAATTGCATGATTGATTATGGGGAAAGTCGCTCTGTGATGCCAAAGAAAATAGCTAATCAGTTGGGTCTTCAGTATGAAGTCATCTCTAAGGGTGTGGTGCAATTGGATGGAACAAAAATAACTACAATTGGGGTAATCAAATATTTGTTCCTTACCTTACATGCATGCCCCAATGTCACCATCTTGCAAGATATGTGAGTCATAGATTTGCCACCACTATTTGCCTTGTGTTTGTTAAGAGACTTCACTGCCAAAATAGGAGGCTATTTATCTATTGATTGGTCTCACATGTTTTTAAAAACAAGATATGGAGCTAAGGCCACAATCATATCTAATCCAATTGCAAACTTCCATATTTAGCCTCATACAATAATCCCACTCAATGAAAATTATTCATCTTTTGATCAAGAGGATTATCTAAACACCCATGAAGTTGATACCAAGGTTGAATCCATTCCAGATTTGACTCTTGATAAATGGGAAAGCAAAGTACATTCTTTTGATCCCTAGAAAGAAATGGAAAAATGTGAACTATGAGTCTATTTCTTACATGAATAAAATCATCTTCTCCCTAGCATGACCAAGCCAAACCAAAAAGATGATAATGAGGTATGGCTGTTGTTATTTGATGACTCAAAAAGTAGGTAAGGTTCTGGAGGAGGTGCAATTTTGGTTTCACCACAGGACATCAAATATTACTTAGCCTTTCATTTCCAGTTTTCTTGTTCAAACAAAACAGTTGAGTATGAAGCCTTAATCCATGGATAGAATTAGGCAAGGAAGAGAGGCATTAAAAATTTGCAATTATTTGGTGATAGTGAGCTGATAGTGAATCAAGTCAAATAACAACATGATATAAAGAATGACTTGATCAAGAGCTACAAAAATAGGGTATGGTACCTCATTGAGGATTTTAAAGATTTTAGCATCAATTCCATCCCAAGAAAGGAGAATGAAGCTACTGATAGGCTTGTAGTAGTTGGAGCAACTTTTAATGTTTTGTAGAGTATTAAAAGTGACAAAACATAAGAACACATCCATGTGATTATAAGGCCAACAGTTCCAGACAATAACACGAGATGGCAATTGCTTGAAAATGATCAACAAATTGTTAATTTCTTACAAGAAGAAGCTAAGTTTTCATCTAGAAATTGGGACAAGTCGGAGATATAGTATAGGGATCAAGTAGTGTAACTGTGAACAAACAAGATCCCAAAGGATCTAGTACAATTGGAGTCAATATTCAATCCTAATGACCAATTTCAAACACCAAGTCAAACGAGAGGACTTGGAAGATATCTCCATGAGAGAGGGAAAAACACTTAAAATTGGCAAAGTCACCACCAAGCAATAAAGGTATGAGTTCATACAACTTATCCAAGAGTTTCTAGATGTATTTTCTTGGAGCTATGAAGAGCTACAAGGGTTCAATCTAAAGATATCACAAAACACAATTGGACTGGATCCAAGTGCAAATCCCATCAGACAAAAGAAGAGAAATGTCAACCCACACATTTAACCTTTTATGAAGAAGGGGCTAAACAAGATGATAGAGGCAAGTATTAAATTCCCAATCAAGCATTCAAGCTGGGTTGCAAACTTGGTCCCAATCAAGAAAAAGAGTGGAGAAATTAGATTATGTGTGGACTTTTGAGATTTGAACAGAGCATCCCTTAAGGATCACTACCCACTTCCATCAATGGATAAAATCTTGCAGGTCATAGTTGGCTCTGAGAGGTTTTCATTGCTAGATGGGTACTCATGATACAATCAGATAATGGTGGAAGAAGATGATCAATTTAAAACTACGTTCACCACAAAATGGGGCACCTATGCCTACATGAAGATGCCATTCATATTGTCAAATGCTGGAGCTATTTTCCAAAGAGCGCTGGATATGGAATTTAAGGGGTTGATTAACAAAATGGTTTCTATATATCTTAATAATATTACTATGTTTTCTAAAAAAGTAGCAAATCATCTCTTTCATCTAAGACATGTATTTCAAAGATGTAGGAGTTTTAGGGTATCATTGAATCCTGAAAAATGCATATTACTGGCTTATGAAGGTCAACTCCTAGACCATATTATATAAAAGGAGGGGTTAAAATTTCACACAAATAGAGTTGAATCAATCAGATCATTTCCATTACTAAGCCATGAGAAGGATCTTCAAAGCTTCTTAGGGAAGATCAATTTTATCCACAGGTTTCATCCAAATTTTTTCACTCTTTTCAAGCTGATAACATTGATGGTGAAGAAGAACATAGAATTCAAGTGGAAAGATGAAGGAAGAGCAATTTTTTAAGCAATTAAGGATGCTATATCACAAGCTCTAGCTCTCGTGAACCCAGATTTCTCCAAATATTTTATGTTATACGCCTTTGGTAGTGGTGACATGATTTCTGCAATCTTTGTATAGCATAACAAAGAGAATGCAAAACAAACAATTGCCTTCTTCAGAAAATATTTGGAGGACTATGAAGTGAGATACTCCCTCATTGAAAACCAGGTCCTTGTAGTGATCTAAAGCATAAATAAGTTCAAACACCTAGTTTCAAACAATAAAATCCAATTGCTAGTCTCTAATGCAGGGGTCAAAGACTTCCTTCTGAACAAGGATCTGAATGAAAAATGAGCAGGGTGGATCACTTGTGTCATGGAGCATGAAATTGAGATGAAAGTCACCAAATTGGTTCAGGGAGAAGGATTATGTGAATAATTAGCCTTAGGTCAACGAGTTGAAGAAAACAATGAAGATGAGGTTATTTTTTTCTTGCAAAATTATTAAGAGAATGAAAATGATGATGTGCCCACTCCTTGTTGGAATCAAAATATGATACATTTCCTACAAATAGGATAGTGCCCTCTAGATATGAGAAAATAAAAGAGGAGATATTTTAGATTGCAAGGCATTGCATATGTGCTTATTAATGGTGTTTTTCTCAAAACGGACATCAATGGTGTTATGTTGAGGTGCATTGGGACATATCAAATTGAGAAATTATTACAAGAATTCCATGAAGGAGAAGGTGGAGGCCATTTTTCTCCACGGGTGACAACTCTCAAGATCATGAAGGTGGGTTATTATTGGCCCAAGGTGTTCAGTGACTGCTATGCATGGATCAAAAGGTGCAAAATATGTGTATTATTCACAGGTAAAGAGAGGCTAGTAACACTTCCATTGCATCCAATTTCAGTTAACCAACCATTTATTCAATGGGGATTGGAATTCATTAGAGTCGTCAATGCAAACTCAAGCCAAGGCAACAAGTGGATTCTGACAGTAATAGACTATGTCACTAAGTTAACCGAGGCAATACCTCTCAAATAAGCTAATGAATCTAGCATACTAGATTTCTATGAAGGGATAATAACTAGGTTTGGTGTACTAGCCACTATCATATCAGGTAATGCATTGGCATTCATAGATTCCAAGAGCTTAGAATGGGATATTAAGAATGAAATATACTTCAGAAATTCATCAAATTATTATCCTCAAGGTAATGGCTAAGCTGAGTCCACAAATAAGAACCTACTAAGGATTATCATGACTCTTGATTAAAATCAAAAGATTTGGCACACAAATCTCAATTTAGTTATATGAGCTGATAGGATCACTCCCATGAGGTCTACAGGAAACTCTCCATTCAAACATGTCTATGGGAAAGCGGAAGTGTTTCCTATATCACTTGAGTTGTCAGCATTGGAACTCATGAAGCAGTTGGAGTTGGCTGAGTTTCAACCAATGGAGGCTAGATATGAAAAGCTGATGGAGTTTGAAGAAATCAGTGAATAAGTAGTTGAAACGATGGAGAAAGATCAGGCCTTACTAAAAATATGCTTTGACATGAAATCCAGAGTAAGAACCTTCCAAGAAGGGGACTTAGTGTTCAAGTGGGATGCAGATTGGGAAAAACCAAGAAAGCATTCCAAATTTTATCACATTTGCAGTGGCCCCTACATTTTCATCGAATGTAGAAGGATAAATTCCTTCAGGTTGTCCACATTGGATGGTGAATCATTTCAAATTCCAGTGAATGGGATCTACCTCAAACATTACCATTGAAAATAAAGGTCTCACACTTATAAATATTAGCCTAGGATTTCAATTCATCTAAGTGCATGTACACATTATCTTATTGTAGTTAAGGTTGATTTATTCCTACATGCTTCACACACTCTGCATGTTCTACTTAGAGCATGTATGATTTCTAATTTTGTACATAGTTGTGTGGTGGAATTTTGTTGCTCTTGTAATGCATTGAACTTGGAATTTGATGGACATCAATTTCGGTTCTTGTGGGATTTAGAGTGGCTCAGGGATCAATTTTCAAAGTTCATATTAGTATCAAGCTATCACTCATGACTCCATGTCTAATGGATGATTCAAGGCAACTAATCACTTTATCTAGAAGGCAGATGAACCCTATGAGTCGCAAAAAATGTTATCCAAAAAAATCCGATGCTTATTTTTGGTTAACTTACCTCCATTTTCTCCTTCCTTCTGATTCAATGTCATTTTTTACACATTTCAATCACTAAAAGGTTTCTAGAAATAGATTCATTGGATGGAAAATTTCTTCCCCTTTCCAGAAAGCTAAATAAGTCCTCATAACTCTTTGTACTTTTCAAGTTATGGGCCAACGGGCCTTAGAAGGATTTTTTGCCCAAGGTGGGCCTGGAGAAGAATTTTTGGTAGGAAGAAGCGGACTAGTATGTGTTAAAAGACATTAATTCATTTTGACATTTTGTGAAGGCACAATTTATATTTCTAGCCAATGGGCCTGGCAAAGGAAAAATGCACACTTGCGGGGCCGCGGGGAAAATTTCGGCACTTAGCCTTTTTTGCACTAAAAAGTAGAAAGTGAATTGCCCACCTGCAAGCCCATGGAGGAAGAAAAAGGGAAAATTCAAAGGCCTAAAAGGGACACGTGGTAGCATTGTAGGTCAAACCAGGAAGGCAGGCCATCAGAGGTATTTTTGAATTTTTTCTCTTTTGTTCAAAAAGCTAAAGGAATAAAATTGAGCCACACCTATGCTGCCAATCAGAAGAATCCACATGTGAGGGTTTTTCTAGCCAAAGTGAGCTGTGGAGAGGTGGGCCATCAAAGGAAATTTAAACTTTTAACCTTTGGTGATAAAAGTCAAAAAATGAATTTTCATCTCACAAAGGTGTTTTTTTGCCACGTGTTTTTTCGCATCGGTGGGGCAGTAGAAAATTTTGTTATTACTTGAGTTTTACAAGGGGAAAAAGTAAAATTTGGGCCAGTAGACCCGTTTCGCACCTGGTTTGGCCATTTTTTCCCTAATTTGGGTGCATAACTTTAACGGAGCATAAATTTTGATTTAACAGTTGAAATTCATTGAATTTGGTACCATTGAAAAGATCTCAATGCCCTATACACCATGGAAACTTCAATTTTTAATTTTGGTGAGCTTTAGAGGGGAAAATGAGAAAATGTCTTTGGCTCGGAAAAAGTGTAGAACCATGCAGCCTACTACTAAAATTTATTGTGGTATGGCTCCCATTTATTCTCCAGAAATCTCGATACATTGGGAAATGGATTTATAGAGGCGCCCTTCTCATTTTAATGAATCTTTTCGACTAGTTAGACTTTCAAATAAAATTTCCTGCATTCCCCTTTTTATTTGGTTTCTACTTCATTGATAAATGCCAATTTTTGGTTCATTATAAGGGGTTGGACATTTTTTGCTTTATGTTCTCCCTTTTTCTCTTACCTGTAAGTGAATTTGTGGAGTTTCAGACCTCCCATATAGAGTGTAAATGAAATTTTTCCTCATTACTATTGTAATGCATCGTATCAAGCCGTGAGAGCAATAATATGTATTTTGTGGATGATCTTCATCCCTTTCTGTGTTCATTTTTTTCTTTTGATCTGTCATTACAACTATGGTTATCTGTGCAAGTTAATTGTCTTGCATTTTTATGGTTTGTGTCTATTATCAAAACAAATGTTCATCATTCCTTTGGTGCATCATCTTGTTATCTTAGTTTTACATTTCTTGCATCCTTTTAACTCTGTCTCCTTGGTAAATTAGAGTAGGACTTAGAATATATCCTCTGTAATTTTCATGTATGCGCCTAAATGGGGGAATAGGAACCAACATTAATGTAGAGATTTTTTTTGATTTTCCAGAGTCCCAAACTTTGGGAGAAGCTCCATGTTGTGCAGCCACACCAAATGACTCATTTCAAACCATCAAATCAGAGAGGTCATTTGGGGGTGCTGTGATTCTACGCTAACAGGACCCTGACTTGATGGCCTACTCTACTATCTAGAGGGAGGAAAACTATTCGATCTCTAAATTGAGTTAAAAAAAGTCATCTTTATTTCTCATTTTGATTCTGCAATCCCCCATATAGATTAGATGGGGGTTCAGGGAAGCACATACCCCTACATCATTAGATTTATCACAGGGAGGGGACCGTATCTATTTATTGAGCTAATTTGAGCCTATACGCATAAGATATAGGCTCTACTCTATCGAGCCTATTAGGATATAGTCTAGACTAACTAATACCAACTATATCAACTATATTTAACTCAAGGCCAATCTTACTGACCCTGAATTCTGGTGAAACCAACTATTCTTCACTCTACTCTTATCAATAAAGGAAGTCGAGAGAAGGATTAGACATGTTGAAGAAAAGACTTGACCAACAAGGGGATGGTGCTTAACAACCAATTTTTATTAATGATGATAACATGTAGCTTGATGAGATATCGTAGTTGGATAGGAATGTGGCCTTGTATATTATTTATTGAAGAGTATAATATATTAAATGCTAACAGGTTTCTTATAGAATAGAAGATGGTATTAAACAATGCATTTCTCTTCAAGACAAGATGCTAGAGTTTTGTGAGCTTATCTACAAAAATTGGAATGGTGACTTGAAGATTGTTTAATAACAAATAAATTTGAGTTAAGATGAGTACAATTTGTTCAAAAAACTATCTACCTTTATTTTCTCATGATTTTTGCATTTTCTTTAATTTTTTTCATATTCCTTGTATATTACATGACTAACATTAAAATGAACTTTTTTTTAAAGAAAGTGAACTTCTACATTATTTCAAACTTATCATACACTCATTAATCTAAATTTCTATTAGGATTTTGGTTATGGATTTATTTATTTACTCTTTTATGCCACATACTTTCTGAAATATCAAATTTTGTCTACTCTAGAAAAAATTATGTAGAAGGAAAAAATAAGATGTTTACAACTCTTTCATAGCTAAAGAACATGCCAACATGAATTCAAAGACCTAGAATTGATTTTTTGTGTAATCTTATGTTTTTCTTTTTTAATAGATTTAATATTTTAATTGTGTAAGTGTTGATCATTTTTTATCATTCATTAGGTAGGGTTACTAAAAAAATGTAAATACGGAGTTTGAGGGAGTTTTGGGATGAGTTGAGATAAAGCTGAAAACTATGTGTGTTCTTGCATGGTGCAAATCCTCACATATGCTTCCATTCTGAGCGTCATCTTTAGGAAAGATACAAAGAAGCCTCGAAATACTAGTGCATGACCTTGATGAAGGCAGGAATAATGACAGATGCCAAAAATTGAACCCTGAAATAGAAAACACAATTTTTGTTTGCATGGAAGAAAGTATAGTTTTTAGGTACGTTTGCATTAATTTATTATTATTTCTTTATGTTTGAATGAGATTAATTATGTGATGAGTTATTTTGTTCATTCCACAATTATTATTCATAGTAATTGAATGCAAAAGGAAATAGGAAACTCAATTACAAAATTTAATTTAATTTATTCATAAAGAAATAATGTTTCCCACACAATCTATAAGATTTAACTTATGGGTATAAGTAAAGGAGATGGATATACATAAAACTCTAAGTAAGAGAGGAGAGAGAAAAGCCATGATTAATTGAATGAGTTAGTTTCCCCATGTTCCTCACCTTAGCTGCATCATCTTCATGCTCATCTCAGTTTGATGCTCCTGTTAACATAAAATAATAACACTCTTAGAGTTTCATGTGTTTCTCTCAAATCAAGTACTTACAATTTCAGGCAGATGAGCCTCTTAGAGAAAGTACTTATAAGAATACATGATGAGGAACTATAGATTGAATCATAGAGTACACATCAATATCATTTAGGAGTTGAATGAATAGGGAGGAGAGAGGTGTTGCAGACACTAGGAAACCCAAATGAAAATGCCAATACTAAGCAAAATACCACATGTTTGATTGCAACCACTGAGATACATGCAATATAACTGACACCTAGTAGAGAAGGTGCAGCTGAGAATATAAAATGTAATGTTGACATAGAACCATAGTTGGTTTCAACAAAGAAACTTGTGAGTAGAGCAGGGAGGAAGCCATCAATGGAGCACTAACCGACGTTGAGAAATATTACAAGTTTTAACATTGTCAAAGGCATAAATAGAGCACCCAACATTGAATCCAAACACAAACATGCAAGAGAACATCATGTAGAACCAAGGAAACACCAGGAGTGACTAATTAGAATAAAAAAAAATGCAAACCGGGTGAACCTTAGCCTGAGGATACACCGGTGAAAACATGATACACTGGCATGACGCAAGCTCAAAGCATATACTCCACGTAGATTCAAGGACCAGGCTTCAAAAGGGCAGCACGATCAATAGTGATCAAACTCTGAACCTACAATCTGAAGCCCAAAAAACATGAATGTAACCCTAGAGAATCGATTAGTCAAAGACATAAAACCGAGAACACAAGAAATTTGCAATGCTGAAACACCTTAATGTGAGGTGAGCAAGACAATTCCAAATTATTAATAAAAAAAAATTACACAAGGAAATAAGAAGAAACCAGAAGTAATAAACAACCTGATAAATGAAGATTGCACATTTTACCAAAACCATATCTAATACCATGAAAGAGCGATTCATGGGAACCGATGTCAAAAACAATGCACGATAATGAAGTTGCACTCTGATGGTAACGTCAAGCTACAATGCAATAAGCAAGATTCAAACAATGGAAAGAATATGCAAACCAAGGAAACACTAGGAGTGACCAGTTAGAAGCCAAAAAAACCAATGCGTAGTAGGTGAACCTTAGCCTCAGGATACACAAGTGAAAACAAAATACACAGACTCGATGTAAGCTCAAAGCATATAATCCATGTAGATCCAAGGACCAAGCCTCAAAAGGGCAGAACACTCAATAGTGATCCAACTCTGAACCTATAATCTGAAGCCCACAAAACATGCATGTAACCCTAGAGAATTGATCAATCAAAGACACTAAACTCGAGAACACTAGAAATTTGTAATTTCTGAAACACCTTAACGCAAGGTGAGCAATACAATTCCAAAATAATAATAAAAAAAACATGCACAAGGAAATAATAAGGAAACAAAACTAATAAACAACTTACGAAACAAAGAGTGCACATTTTACCGAAACTAGCTCTGATACCATGAGAGAGGGATTTATGAGAACTGATATAAAAAACAATGCACCACAATGAGTTTGCACTCCAATGGTAACGTCAAGCACCAACGCAATAAACAAGATTAGAAAAATGGAAAGAATATGTAAATTCGAAAATAAGAATACTCATGCTCATAGATTGGAAAAAGTAAATACAAATAGGGGCGTTGTGTAAGCCCCATGCCTAAACAAGGAAAGAATATCAATGATGTCACTGACACATATGACGTGACTGATGCATATGACACCACTAAAGGAGGAATTACAATTCCAAATAATGAATGTAACTCCTATGATGCACTGACGCAAATGACAATCACATATTCTATGATAGAATTTGACACTTGCCATTTTACTTCGTAACACCTATGACTCTCGCAAGGCGAGATAACTCACTAGATGATGTGGAAGATAACTAGGCATGTCACACACACCAACACCCTTCACTTTATTTATCATCACACCAATCATGGTGTTGGGTTTTGAAATATTTTTTTAGTATCATATGTTTTAGACTTTAAGGTCAAGGCAATAATTTTCAAATTATGAGGTTAGCTCCCCTCACTTGAGGACTCACAATTTTTTTTGATATGTTGGTGGCATTGATGTAAATCTAAACCAAACTAGGTGGGTTAGATAAACATGTGGTTTAATTTATAATGTGACTTCATCCTATCTCTTTCTCAATTTGATCCTAACCGTCAATATGTTGACCTCAAGTTATAGGGTAGTTTTGGTCTACATTGAATGGCATTTTGATTATGAATGTTTGATCTTTGGCACGATTTGATCTCCATCATTGATTTGTTTAGGGTTTCATTGATTCTAGTGACTGATCTTTAGCCATTGATTATGGTACTTGCAAATGTGGGTCATTGATGCTAATCCCTATGGTTGGTGTGTGGTTTGCAATGCACACCATTTGATCTTGTAGTATTGATTTGAACCTTAAATTGTTAACTATGAATGAGCTAGGTTGGTTAAAATGCTCTTCAAGATTATCATTTTGTCACTTCATTTTCTTTCTCGAGTGGTGAAGCCATGCCAAATTTTATACTCGATCACCATAAATGATATTTCAATTTGGATTCTATGCACTTTATGGCTTCTGTAAAGCTCTATGAATGCGGAAATTGGCCCTGAATGTAAATATTTGGGCTCACTATGATTTTTTAAAGCCATTTGGAATTTTTACAAAGTCGTGGGCACCATTGTTTGTTATTTTGAGCTCTTTAATCAACAAACTCTTAGTCGTTAGTTCTAAGAAGGTGAGTTTTGTGGGTTTGTTGAGCATTGTAGCAATTGTTTCTTGTCATTTACACTTCTCTTACACTGATACATCAATTCCTTTGCATTTTTTTATATTTTTGTGCACAATAACTATAACTATGACCTTAGAAAGACATTTATGGGAGTCATTTTTTATCTCTTTCATTTTGTGCTGAGGGTTTTTTAAACTCAAGAAAAATTGGTAAGTTCTTGTGCCTTTTTTTGACAATTTTACAAAACTTGTAGAACTTGAAATGGTCGTTGATAAAAGTAGAGTTATATTCTATTGTAAGTGGTAATTTTTGGTTTCCTCTGATACTGTTCTATGGCTTAGATCTTTAAATATATCTAACCTTTTTTTGAAAGCAATAATGCTATACTATATGCCTTGGTGAATAATGTTTCAAATTTGTTTCATTCCATATTTGAAGGCTCTATATTTTAATGTATTTCGTACCCATACTCAAAACTAGGTCTTTTCTATTTTGAATCAAATGGAATTTTGAATTTGTATTTTGAAGCTCTAGGATTTATAAATATGAAACCCATTGTTTTGATTTATTCTTCTTAGGTGAATATAATTTTTCTTTGGTAAGATCTTATTTATTTATTTCTAAATGTGGGATTTCTCTATTTTTGAACCCTTTTATGCTTCTTTTTTTCTCTATCTCATGCTCAAGGCCTCCATATCTATGCATACTCTGTAGTATGTTATATGTAGGCTCAAGATTGGGATTTCTTACAGATTTGATGAACTTCTTGAACTCAATAGTAATGGTGATTTAAGTTGTGTAATAATGTTTCTCTTTCAAAAGCATCTATAGTGTAATTTGAAACCCTCATAACAACATTGATGTTTTTATTATTGTTCTTTAGCTATGATTTTATATTTTATCAATTTCCTCAAGTTGTTGCCAATTTATGATATCATAATGTCGAAGATAAATTTTTCATATTTGATAGTTTATGCTTTTCATCTAGATTTGTGATCTTGATTTGATCTCTAAGATTCTTTAGTTTGGATTTTTACATGATTTATCTTTGTTTATTCTTGAAAACTTTGAAATCTTAACGCTTGAGGAATTTTGAACTTAACATTATAAGCTCAAAGGATTGTAATTGTCTCTTCTTCACAATTAAATAATGGAAATTATAACAAGATCTTTTATGATTTTGTAAATGAAGCTACACTTTCTTGAGCTTGTATTTCCATTTAATGATGATGAATGTATTTCAATCAATTTTTATCTTGTTCCAAGAACAATATCTATTTATCATGATCATTATTAATACCTTCATTGTATTCGATGCGTTTTCCTTTCTTTGTGATGTTCCTTGTTTACTTTCATTCATTTCATTTGAAACTACAAATCTTTATTACTATAGAATTCTGTTACAAAAACCCTCAAGTTGTTTTATATGTAAGATGTACTATGAGATCCTATACTGGCATATACATGTCTCTTTTAAGTCTACAATTTTGAGCTATTTATTATCATGCTTTGACAATTTGCATCTAGCATCCTAAATAAGAACTGTAATTAAAATGTGTATTTTTGTTACTCAACTAATTTATTTATTAGAAAGTGTATTCTAAATATGTCAAGCACTCTTCAATCAATTTTCTACCCTTTCTATGTAAAATTTCTTTGCTATATAATTTTTCCCCTCATGAAAAATTGAATAAACACGAATTTACACACTTTGAAAGTCTGATATCAAATGTTAGAGGTCAAGCTTTTCGGGGGTAGGATAAAGGTGGATTTCAGGAACTCAACCAAAAGTTATGAAACTCTTAAAGTCTAATATTTGGAATTTCGTGTTTAAAGGTTTTAGAGATCTTGGTTAGTGCGGGAAGGTGAGCAGTGAAAAAATCCTAAGAAAAAAAGTTTCGAAATTCTGAAAGTCTAAAATTTTAGAATTTCAGGTTTTAGAGTTTCAAAACTCTCAAGGTGCTCAAGAGATGAAAAGTGGATAAAGACAAAAACAGGAAAAGTTCTAAAATTTTGGACTTTTTGGTTTCAGACTTTCAAAATTCTCAAGGCGCTTAAGCGCTGAAAAGTGGAAAAATTCTGAAAATGGAAAACTTTCAAAATTTTGAAAGTCCGTAATTTCAAACTTTCAGGTTTCAGAGTTTCGAAACTCTCAAGGTCCTCAAGTGATGAAAATTTGAAAAATTCTAAAAGGAAAAAACTCTAAAATGGAATGTTCTGAAATTCTAAAAGTTTAAAATTTCAGAATTTTGGGTTTCGGATATTCAGAGACCTCGGTGGGGAAAAAAGTGAACAGTGGAAAAATTCGGAAAAGGGAAAAGTTTAGAAACCCTGAAAGTCTAAATTTAATATTTTCAAACTTTCAGAGTTTTAGGGTTTAGAGTTTTGGAAGTTTGGATCCCCAAAACATAAAAACATAACAAAATGTATGAAATCCTAAATTATGAAAGTCTAAAATTTTGGAATTTCATATTTCAGAGTCTTGGAACTCTCAAGTAGAATTGGGGATGAACAGTAACCCAATCTCTAAAATGGAAATGTCTAAAAGTTTGAATTTCAGGATTTTAGAGGTTGCATGAATTTTGGATTCCAAAAGGGGAAGATCAACAACTCACCATTAATGCAAAATGGTACCCCGATCTTTAGATGGCCATAACTTTTGACTAGTATCTCAGATTTGCACAAGAAAATACTTTGTTACAAATATTATAGTCTCCTCTACACAACTATGACTAAGTTATTCAAAATTAAGAAAAATAGTCCACCATTTTTTAGGGTTTCCCAAGTTTACTCAACTACCCAAATGATGAGGTATGGGTTCCTTTCTTTCCCAACAAGACATAGTACATGGAGGCATGGGTTTTTTAGTGGAACCCATAATTTTTACAGGTGAATTCAATGCATTTTGGGGTGGTTCATGAAATATTTTGAATTATTCTCTCCCCTTTCTCACATTCTTCCTATATATTATAAGGAGAGATGCTTTTCTAATTTTGGACAATTTGGATTTGCACCCTCCCTTCTTCTCTTGTTTAGAGGTGAAATTATGGAGTTCAAACCTCCCATCTAAACTGTAATAAAATCTTGCTACTATCGGCCATTGTAATGCACTGTATCAAATTGCTGGAGTAATAAAATTAAGTCTATGGATGATTTTAACCCTCTCTTGTGCTCATTTCCTTCATCTGATCTCTCATTGTAATTTTTGTTATTTGTGCATGGTGGTTGTATTACATTTTTAATGGTTTGTGTTTAATGGAAAATTAGGTGTTCAACATTCCTTTGGTGCATCACCTTTGTTATTCTAGGTTAAATTTACAATAATATTCTTAACCTTGTCTCCTTGGCAAGTTAGAGTAGATTTTATGATAGATCCTCTATAATTTGAATGTGTGCATCTAAACAAAGGAATAGGAAGCGGCCTTCATTTGGAGATATTTCCCACTTGAAAAGTCCCACACTTTGGGTAAATCTCCATGTTATACAATCACATTGATAGTTTCAATCCATCAAATTGTAACATTCAAGGGTGTTGTGATTAAGCATCAATAGTCTTTAAGTTGTTACTTGTTGTACTTGATCATTAAGCTTTAAGAGTGTATTATGAACCTTTCATTTTATAGTTGCATTCTGAAAGATGTGATTCATACCTGAAAAAAATGATGGCTTCCAATTTCTTTACTATGATTTTCATGAGAACTCTTTGATCTGAAGTTTATAGCTGAATTTGTAATATGACCATTTTTTTATGATATCCTTCAATAACTACATGCATTGATGTTTTGGATCTTCTTTATTCTTTTAAAAATGTCATTTCATACTTGATAAAATATGGGCTTTATGATCTTGTTGATTTTTTAAACCTAAGATGAACATTGTAACTAAAATACGTTTCTTTTCAAACACGGTTTTGTTTTTAATGTCTTGGATCTATACAATTACCTCAAGATATCTGTAATGTATAACTTTAATTTATCTTGAAGTAATTGTATTGAACTCAATTGATAATTCATTGAATATGAACGTGAATCCATTTATAATTTGATCAAATGTTTCTTATTTTTAATCCTCTGTACTTAGTGACATTTTTTTGAATAGATCATTTTGATTATGTAATTTCAAAGCACCTTTTCTTTTTCTTGTAATTTGATCATTTGCATTGTCTCTAAGATGGAAATTTCACTATGTTTTTCATAATAGCTGTAATATTTGTGAATTTCTTCTTCTGATAAAGGAATGAATTCATTTATTCAATTAAATGATTTCCTCAAGTGCATATGTACCTCCTTCTTTCATTAATTTGTACTTGACCATGTCATAATCAAAATTTTACTTAAACATTAACATGATTATCCATTAATGTGAGCCCTGAAAATTGTTTAATTTATCTTCATTCAATGTTGTAACTTTTCAGTGCAATCTATTTTCTTTGATAAGCTATGACAGTAGATCATTTATGTACATATTTTTTACTTTAAAATTGTACTTGATGATTTTCCCATGTTATGCAACAAAATGTGTCTTAATTGAATGATAAAGTGTTAAATACTTTAACTCTTGTATCTTGATTATTGTGGAAGACATGAATGAATTATTCTCTTATAGCCTTGAATATTTTTTATGTATTGAAAGCAATATGTACCTACTAATACAAAATTTAAATCATGAATTTTGTTATTTTCTGTTGCAACTTGTACCTACAAACTTAAAGAAAATAGTTATAAATAATAGGCATTAGCATCTCTTATATTCCATAGTGAATTTCTTTTTTGTCATGATTATGAGAATCACATGTGCTTCTACAAGATATTGTTTTGTCAATTTTGCATCTATAACTTTGATGTACCTTATGATTTTCGATCTTACACGAATAATTTTCCTAAAGTTAGATAGCACATGAGTACAGACTAAATCTTGATCTCGGTAACTAACATCCTTCTCTTGTCTTTCTAGGTACCATGATAAAATGAATGATGCAAAAGTTAAAGATGGATGTGAAACTGAAGTAATGAAGACCAGGAGAAACCCAAGGAAATTATGGGTTTCTTCTATAATCTTTTTTCTTTTAGTTTCATATGCATGTATCTTTTATTTCAAAAATCTTAAGTTACATCCCATGAATTGTGCGGATATCACATGAAATGATTGTACAATGAATTAAACAACTCGATAACATATTTAATAACACCTAATGATAGGAAATAATCAAATTTAAAATACATGTAACTTAAAAACAAACATCTACAACCTATAATCAGAAACACTGTTTACTATTGTTGAGTTTAGTATCTAACCTAAGCTGTAATTCTTGTCTTCATCAAGGTAATACATTGGTCCTTTGAGGATTATGTGTTTCCTTATTGAAGAAGAACATGAAATTGTAGCCTATGTTAGGTGTTTCATTCTGTAACAATGAACATAAGTGCAAATTACAAGTTGTTAATCAATTACTGGAACTAAAAACACAACGAAAAACTATATGATGTCCCCTTAATTAGGTCCATCTCATCAATTCCTTCCATTTGGAACAAAGTTTTGAGTTACCAATTTTTTCTCAAGTGCAAAATGTCAACATTTATGGTGATCATGTAGGGAAAACTATCTGTTAGATTTAAGAATAGTACCATTCTCTTGTCCATTGGGCATGGAGTCAAAGCATATAACTAAAATATGCCCTTTTCTAAAAAAATGTCCTTTCTAAAAAGAAAACTAAAGATGGGAAAGGATTTGGTAAACCAGATCATGTGCATGATTGCACTTATTGAATTGAAAAACATTGCAATGTTCATGAAATGCACTTATTGAAAGGGAAATCCTACTCTAACCACCACTGTAAGATTTTAAATAACAATTTTTGAGAAACATACCATTCACATGAATGGTATGTTCCTCTCCGTTTAGCTTTGAATGCTGAAATGCATTGTGCTCCTTGCAAGCTGAAATCATTTAAGGAGCACTCTAGATTGTATCAAAATTTATGAGGTTTCTTATCTTTCCACGGTCAGCATCCCATTTCAGCACAATATCTCCTTTATTAAAAATTATGAACTTACTCATTTTATCAAACGTTCTCTTGATTTTTTTTTATTCTTTTATGTGTTCAAATGAGCTCGATCTCTTATCTCTTTTAGCTCCATAAGTTCTGTACAACGAACTTGTATTAGATCATTATCAAGTAATTCCATGTAATGCAGTAAATCCAATGCATGCAACTCAACTGAAATAAGCATTCTTACCTCATGTCCATAAACAAGCTTGTAGAGTGAATTGCAAACTCATATTTTATGATTCACTCTATCAGCCCAAAGTGTTGAGTTTAACATTAGATAACAAGCTATTTGGGGGTCTTTGAGTGTTCTTTAGATGATCTTTAACAACTTTTTATTAGTACTTTCAACTAATCCATTATATTTATGGGTAATAATTAGATGAAGTACTTAGATAAATGACATACTTGACAATCAAATCTATCTCTGTTTCTCCAAGGAAAGATAAGGAAATATCTAAAATGATAATAGTTGGAACATCGGATCTGCAAACTATATCTTCATAAAATTATAATATTGAAGTCTCATTGGCTTCTTTCAAGGCTACTACTTGAATCCAATATTTTAAATAATCTGTCGTAGTTAAGATCCACTTATTTCCTTGTGATGAAAGAAGATTTATCATGCCCATGAAGTCAAGACCCCATTACATGAATGGTTGATCTACTGAAATAGGCTGTAAGGGTAGTGAAGCTAATATTTCTTTACCCATAAAGAACACACATTTTATATACTTATTTGTCAATTTAAAATAGTCCTTGAATATTCTAGGCTTAAAGTAACCAATTTTCATAAATTTTAAGGTTATAGCACGTGCTAATAAATACCCTCCTGCATGTCCTTCATGAACTTCAGAGAGTAATTTCTGCACTCTATCATAATCAACACAACACAGTAAAACTCCATTTATGTCTTCTTTAAACATCACACCATCAATGAAAACATAAGGTACAACTTGTAATATAAATACCTTTAGTTATTCTTTTCCATACCTTCTAGATAGGTACCATTCTAAAATTAATCAATCAATTCAGTCAACCAACTTCATCCTGGAACCTGGAATGAGTTCTGGTTGCTGATTTTGTTGCTGTAGTAATATTCTACGTTGTTGATATGTAACTAAAAAATGTTGTAATGAATCTGCATCCTATTGTATTTCCATATCAACAATCACAGATTCACATAATCCCTTTCCCTAGACTATTTTTGCAACATGGATATCAACATCATACTCCATAACCTTTGTGATCTAACTTTATCACTTCTCATTCAGCTCCTTCTTCAAGAGGAGTGCTTTAACACATATATGAGAGACTAAAACATGTATCTTACTTTTAGAAAGCATATACTTGAAGTTCTCCATTCCTCTAACTAGAGTAATAACTTGTTTTTCAAGAAAAGTGTACCTTCTATCATAGTCATGTAAACTCTACCAAAAGAAAGCAATGGGTTGTTCTATATTCTCATTATTAACATGAGTTAATATAGATAAATTGGTTTTATCTCCTGTAACTACATACATCATAAAATATTTATCAAATTTAGGATTTTACAAAGTAGGGGATTGTCAAATAGATTATTTAATAGCCTAAAATCCTTTTCTTCCTTTGCTCATATAAGAGAAATTTATGTCTTTCTTTAACATGCCTATTAATGGTTTAATGAATGTTGTAAAATTTTGAACAAATCTTCTAACAAAGTTGATTTTTCCAAGAAAACTTTGTAATACCTTCTTAAGATGAGGCATGGAAAAATGTGAAATTACTTGGATTCTTAAACAATCAATAACTAATCCTTTCCTACAAGGATTATGTACAAGTAATTTACCTTCATTTACTGAAAAAATGGACATTTAGGATTCAAAGAGATTCCAAATTGTCTACAAAGCAAAAAATCCCGCCTTAAATGAATAACATGATCATAAAAATTCTTTGAAAATATAGTAACATCATCTAAGTAAACAAAAATCCATTTATTTAAGAGGCTATGAAAATCCATGTCTATTGCATGTTGAAACATTGCACTAATATTAGAAATTTCAAAAGCCATACTTTAATAGGCATAAGTCCTCCGCTATGTGGTGAAGCTTGTCTTCTATCTATCTTCATTTCTAAAAATAATTTGATTGTGATCATTACATCCATCTAATAGGGATATAGTGATTGAACCTGACACTATTCTTAAAATATGATCCATATTAGGCAGTGGATAATGATCCTTTAATTAAATTTTATTAAGATCTGTAAAGTCCACACACATCTAGATTTCACCATTTTTTTTTTCTGAAGAGGTGCAAGATTGGCTACCCAAATTGAATGCTTAACTAAAAATATAATACCTGATTCAATTAACTTGGATAACAATTTTCTCATTAATGGATCAATCTTGGGATTTACAACCCTTCAATTCTACCTAACTAGTTTTAAATTTGGCTGTAATTATATGGTATGTTGATCTAAACCAGGATCAAATCCTCTCAAATATTTGTATTTTGAAGGAAAAAAAATATTTGAATTATCTACACAAACTGATAAAAGATTCTTTTTCAAGTAAGGAACATGCTTTTTCAATTAATAATTTCTTTTCATCAGTAACGAAGATCCTTTTGTAGTTATCTGCATGTGTTGAGATCTTTCCTTTATCTTTTCTGAGTTGATCATTTGAACTGCAAATGTCCTCTAAAGTGACTAGTTCTTGAGGAAATTTTTTTTTCTTTAGCTAGACAATCTGATCACCATAATGGTGTTATAATTTTTCTCGATAAACTGTAGAAAATTTAGCTTCTTAGTGTGTATATGTACAAATCTATTTTTCATCTTCAAAGACTTGCCAATTTTCTTCATTATCAGGGACTGAAGGTCTGATAATGAGCTTTATATGTGGCTATAGTTTTCCATTTATCATATGTTCTATCACTTCAAAGATTGCAACAACTACTACAAGTTTTTTTACATGTTTATTTTCAGCTCTGAGGATTGATTATATATTAATAGCTTCAAAATCATCAATTAATTCTAAAACGCTATATTTTTAAGATTTCAACAATGAATTATTACAAACATTTATGGTCTAAAATTGGTTTATAACTACACCAGAATCACCATAAACTTGTAACATAACATTTCCTCTCTTTCTGACCCAATGTAGGCCATGAATTAATGCTTCATATTCAGCTATGTTATAAGTAGATGAAAATTGTAAACTTATACCTGAAAAACACCTTTCATTTGAAGGGGATGTAAGCATGAAACTTGCACCTTGTCATTTCTTATTCTTTTCTCCATAAAAATGAAACTTCCATAAGCATTCTGTTATATTTTCTATTTTGGATAGTAAGGGAATAGGTGCATTTTCCTCATGTAGACAGTAAACACCAAATAATCCTTCTTCTAATTCCTTGTATGGATCATAATCATGTTCTTCTTGAATTTTTTCATCTATAAAAAAGTTAGAAACACCATCTAATGTAGAAATCTATGTTGTGACATCAAAATCGGTTTGATCTATGGCTGAATAATTTCATAGCTCTGAAACAGATTTACACAATAATTTTCTTCACACAAATATTTTCGATATATTATTTCTCTCTGAATTACATAATGACAATACATGGCTAATAAATAGCCAAGAAAATAGCAAAACAACCTCCTATAATTTAGGAGTGGTTGTAAACAACAAGCTAAATACGTGAAGTTGTTTACAACAACTTCACATATAATACCAGGTAATAATTTGTTGTTCCACAACAAATAAAAATATAATGTTTACACTATTAATTATTCCTAACATTCACCCCCTTAGTGTGAACATTATTTACCGATATCACCCCCTTAATGTGAACACGGAAAAAATTCACCATAGAACTGGAACTAGAATCGTATGCCTCTGCATACTTTTAGGTCTGCATACTGCTGGCTTGGATCTTGCTGTCTGGATCTTGCTGCACATGACCAATCCGCTTCACCACAGTGAACCCCATACCGGATGATCACACTTCCACCGATTCACCTACATACGTGAACTCAACAGTTCCCGCTTTCACTTCCAGTGAACGCTAGATTTCACCGGCCGATCGATGTTAGAAGTACGACAGTCGAAGAATCTCTGTAGTTAGAGGATCTCTCCAGTTCAGCTGCCCTCCTATACAACTGTTCTCAGCACCCAAAATGCATATCTTCCTCATTTGAATCAAAACAGGGGAAGAAAACCACACATCATTTTATTCTGCACACCACACAACTGAAATAATATAAAATATTGCCACCAAATTTTAATGCGACCCCGTCATTGGTGAATAACGAGAGGCGTTGATCGCCCTCCATCCTCCGTTGCCTCCGTCCTCCAGTTGCATGTTGCTAACTCAGCGGGATTTGGATATGAAGCTCAAAAATTACACACCTTACCCGAACGTCAGATTCTACCGAAAATGCGTTCGTAAGGCAAAAATTTTATTGTTTTGGACTTAATACAATGACACGACTTTAGCACTTGACAATACAATAATCCTAAAATCACCTATTTAACAATGTTGACAATACAACTTTTGAGAATTTTGACGCAAAAAATGACTATGAAACCTAAATGACCTGACAATACGTATACACAATGTATCTTATGGTTTAGACACCAAAAATATTGAATTTTAAACAACCTATTTAAAAAAGTAATAGAAAATTATTTTTTAATACCTTACAACTATTGACTTGAATAATAAATAAACACTAAAATTCTACCTATAGAATAAAAAGTAATATTTAATTACTTTTTACAAACTATAAAAATAAAGACTCAAAGATTTTTTTTACTTTGATAAACTTTATAGGAAATGACTATTATTATAACAATACAATTCGACTGTATCACAAAAAACTAACACGCCTAATTACCAATTTCCGTTGGAGGAAAACATGGATCTGTGTTATGCCTGAGAATTTTCTGCAACATCCATTCATCAATTTGCGCAGAAGATTGAGGGAGGAGCATGAAATAGATACATGGTGCAGCCGTGTAGATTTATACGGCTATGATTATAGGCTGAGTGCATTTTTATGGCTCCAAGATCAAACTTTAGTAGTAATTTGCAGAGGCTGAGTGCGTGGTCCTATAGTTTGGAGATCTGATTGTTTGCTGTAGGATTTACCACGCCAAAACAAGGTAATGAACTGCTTAAATCCTTACGCCTTCCAATATCTTCCATGCATGAATTCCTACCAACCTGTCACTCTACTGCTCAGTTGCACGTGGAGACACGTGTCAAAATTGGAGAAAAAAACTGTTGATGAGGTCTATACGCGGGCATCCAATGTTGAGAGGAAAACCGCTGGTGTGAAAGTTGAATCCGTGACAAAAAGTGATACAAATTCAATTGTTTAACAGCAACCCAATGCCGAATGAAGGTGCGGATTTGAAGGGCCTTCCTCATAGATGGGACAACAAAGAATACTAATTGCCCCTTGATGATTTTTTATTCCATCGCAGGCATGGGAGAACAAACCGCTCTGGTACCAAATGATAGCTCTGAAACAGATTTACACAATAATTTTCTTCACACAAATATGTTCGATATATTATTTCTCTCTGAATTACATAATGACAATACATGGCTAATAAATAGCCAAGCAAATAGCAAAATAACCTCCTATAATTTAGGAGTGGTTGTAAACAACAAGCTAAATACGTGAAGTTGTTTACAACAACTTCACATATAATACCAGGTAATAATTTGTTGTTCCACAACAAATAACAATATAATGTTTACACTATTAATTATTCCTAACATAATTTTCTACAACATTTGAAGCATAAGGCTCAATATGAAATCTAGCCAAAGGATCTGAATTAACTATAAATTTATTTCGATAAATTGTAGTAAAGAACAAAAAAGACGAATATGAAGAAAGATAACCACCTATCTTTGGTGTAAAATCTCTTGATAAACACAAAGAAAAGTAGGGAGGTAGATCTATAATAGTTACATCTTATAAAATTGAAACATTAGGAAAAACGTGTAATGTTACCTCTAAAATTATGATGATACTAACTTTGTTGGTTGTTGTCCTGTCAAGCTTCAATACACTCTTTTCCGTTGGTTCATACTACATGCCCAGTTTTTTGCAATTACTTTAGGCATAACCATGTTATTTGTACTACTTTCAACTATGCATTTGTGAACTAAATGATCTCTAATAATAAGATAAAGATAGAATGGTGGTGGTCTCTAAATATCATGTGCATTAAATAATTTTTGTACCATCCACTTAACCTCTTCCATATGACCTTGCTCAGCCGTACTAAAGACCATATCTGCTTTATGAGCTTCGTTTTCTACTAGATTAGAAGAAGTCTCAAACTTATCAAGCTCATGAGAAAGTAACTCTTAATTTTCTAGAATACATAAATCATCCAATAATGAAATATTAATGTTATTATTTTTCATCCTCCACAATATTAAAGGAAGAAGCAACCATTTTAGAGTAAGATTTAGAAAAAATTTACTCTACTTCAACAGTTTTTTAAATCTGAGGTATGAATAATATTCTAGGATCATGCTACAATGTTTTCTACTGCTCTTTAGGGGTTGAATTGCTTACTATTTTTTGAATATGAAATAATACTATTTGTTGTTGTTGGACCTGGACTTGTTGATTTATCGATAAATTTAGGTAAAACATGTCCGTTTTGTTTTTTTCTTCATCTTGAGCCCTTTTCTGAGACCTAGTTGTAACAGAAATAAAATATTCCTCACCAAATCTAACCATATTTTGTTCTCATGGTTTTAGAATCTTAGAATCTTGTTTCCCACCCTCCATTTGAGGCATAAAGAATGTTTCAGATCGAGGTTGTGCAACAAGGATCAAATTTAAGAATAGATTTGGATAATTTGTAGCTGGATGAGGCTAATTACAAGGTGTACACCACTCTTCTAAAGCCATGTTAACTTGTACAAGGCACTAGATGAACTAGTAGCTTTAGGATGAAATTTTTTTTAGTAATAACGTTGTCTGTATTTCTAATTTTTCTAGTATGGCTACTTATTTTGTTTATTTTATGGATACGTTCTTTGGCAAGGCCTACTAGGCTGAGCTATTCTATTCTCAATTTATGTTACTTTATTCCCAAATTTTTCAAGGCCTTGAGTACTTCGTCTTGAGCTGCTATAACATCAGGCTCTATTATGATAGTAGGCTGAGGAATAGGTGGAAAATCTACCTTAATTGGCATAGAGGGCCTTGGAGCTAATTTACTAGCCTGAGTAAGGTTTTTTTAAGCTCTAATAGCAATATCATAAGCATATGGAAGTGTATTTCCTCCCATTGAGTGTATCATGGTTGGAAGATCATTTTTTAAGGCTATAAGCTAGTATAAAAATGCATGATCAACTTGAGGATTTACAGTGGTTGTAATTCTTTCCCATGTTCTTGAAAATCTGATATTAAAGCTAGCCATAAAATCATGAGGATCTCTTTTGATTTTAGACAATTGTTCTATGAGAGAAAAACGATAATAATGATCCTGAAATTTCTTATGTAACTGATTCCGTAATTCATCCCAAGTTGTTATTGTCTGTATTGCTAAAGTTTAGTACCATTGCAATATTTTTCCTCTAAATGATGCAGGTAAAATTCTTAAAGCTACATCTTTATGAGTATTTAATGAACTAAATAAAGGGGTGTAATTTATTTAATGTGTTCAATAGGGATAATATGGTTTTAACTAGTAAATGTAGGTAAACACTTGAAGGAAACATCAGGTATATCATGATAAATGGGAATAATTTAAAGGCTACCATTATTAAAGGGTACAAAATTCCTAGGTGGTTCGAGTGGTTGTTGTATTGTGATCACTGAGATTTGAACAACAAGATTTGATACATGGTGAAGAAAGGGCAGGAGGGTTAAGGAAACCAGGCCTATTATAGCGTAAGGTATTACCAACTTTTCTTCTTCTCACTGAATTTAAAGGTAAAGAAACAAAGCTATGACAAATACCTCTAACGGTTTATCATGTGGTCACCTAAAGCATAGAACATACAATAAAATTCGTTTGAAATCATACTTACAGAGTCAAAAAATAATTTATTTTTATTTTTAATGAATATCTGCAGCTTTTTCTGTCTAAAAGTGTTGTTTTATTTGCTTTAAATCTACTATGTTTTGATGAAAATCTGATTTCAATATGATTCGTGTCCCACTGGGTGTGCGAAAAACTATTATCTCTTAGTTGCACACCTTGATTAAGGGATAACATCAGGGGCTATAAGTTATATTTATTCCCTCACTTTTGTAGATATAATGGAATCACCGCAGGTCTATAGGTATACCTATTATTGACGTGAGTCTCTAGTTTTAAGGTTGATTCCTTATTGATGTATCCTAAACTATTTTTTTAGGGTTTTAAGGGTAAACAGATGGTTAGAACTGAAATTTAAATGGGATGATACACCAAAATAATTTAGGGCTTTGACTGAGTACATTCAGAATATTTGCGAAAAAATTATAGAAAGCTTGAACCAATGGGTTTTTGCCAAATCGTAAGGAAAAACAATTATGTATTGAGGGATGAATCACAACAACATAACAATATAACATGCACACTGAAACTATGCAAAAAACACCAAATTTGTAGCAAGGTAAGATATTTAATTTAGGGATTTAAAATTCACAAGAGCTAATAAAAAGATACACACCGCTACAAATAATTGGAAAAGTAATAATTGGTTCTCATCCAAGGACAAAATTGACAAAAATTTACTTCATTACTCCTACATCCAGAAAGTCCTCCTTTGTGCTTTGTTAATGGACACAATATATATAAAAAATTATTCACCCAACCCTCCTAAAAATAGTCCGCAGTCTGAACTCGCCCATGCATGCTGATTTTATCGTTTATCATGAATAAATAAAGGAATAAAAATAACCATGCTTTTTATAATAAGGAAATAATAGCCTTAGTTTCAAAAATACAATTAGTCAAAGTGTAGTTCGCTGCTCTAATTCTATTAAAATAAATCTAGGTGAATATTTTTTCTAATTTTATCCTTTGCTCTATGTGCAAGTCTTATTTTACAAGAACATGCTCTTTGTCTTCTTTTACATGATGTGACATCTATAATATTTATCCACTTGCAATGATAAATTTTTCTTTTTCATTGATTTGTCTTCTTGTATGACATGCAAAATAATCTTGTGCAAAAAAAATAATACTTTTGGTTCCAATACTTAGCAAATATTAATTCACCCAATATGGGGACCACTTGTGAGCACATGTGCAAGAAAATAATACTTATTAGTTTCTAAAAATTAAGGTAATTAGGCTCCACCATTTGATTTGACATGGGCATATAATAATTTGTTTTGAAAAATAACAATCAAAGATAATTCTCCTTTAGACATACACTTGGTTAGTCATTATCAGTTAGTGGGGTCCTTCATGATCATGCCATATAAGTAAGCTTTATATCCTTTTTGCAAATATTAAGGTTTCAAAACATTAGACTTTGGCATTTTTCATTTATTACTTCGACCCCCTTCATATGTAGTCGGTTCCCTTCACTTGCTTTATCATCACACATATCATGGTGCTGGATTTTGAAATATTTCTATGGTATCATATATTTTATACCTTATAATTTCAAAACAATCATTTTTAAATTATGGAGCTGGCCCCCCTCCCACGATTAATCACCCCTTTTTTTGATTTATTGGTGGCATTTATGTAGCTTTAAACCTACCCAGGTGGGATAGATAAACCTCTGGTTTGCATTGATACTGAGAATTCATTCCGTTCATTGATCTCTTTACCGATTTGATCCTAACAGTCGGTGCTTTGACCACGAGTTATAGGGTACTTGGGGTTCGCATTGATGGCATTTAAATTATGACTGTTTGATCTTTGACACGATTTGATCTTCATCAATGATCTTTTTAGATTTTCGTTAATTTTGTTGACTGAGTTTTAGCTGTTGATTACACTACCTGCAAATGTGGTTGATTAATTCTAAGCTTGGTGGTTGGTCTGTGGTTTTCAATGCACACCATTTGATCTTAAACCGTAGATTGTTAACCCTGAATGAGTTAGGTTGGGTAAAAAGCTCATCGATCTTATCATTTTGTTATTTCATTTTTTCTCTCGAGTGGCAAATCCATGCTAAATTTTCTACTCAACTGCCATGAATGATATTTAAAACTCAATTCTGTGCACTTTTTAGCTTCTGCAAAGCACTGTAAATGCCTAATTTGGCCCTAAATGTAAATATTTACGCTCACTGTGATTTTTTAAAGCCATTATAGATTTATGTGAAGTTGTTACTTGTTTCTTATTTAGAGATACGTGATCAAGAGACTCTTTGTCATTAGTTCTAAGAAGGTGAGCTTTCTGGGTTCATCTAGAATCATAACAATTTTGTCTTGTCATTTTATCTTCTATCAGACTAATACATTGTATCCTTTGCATTTTTCGATATTTCTATGTACAAAAATTATAACTGTGAGCTTGGAAAGCCATTAATGGGAGCCGTTTTCTAGCTCTTTCATTTTTTGTTGAGCATTTTGAAAACTCAATTCATTCTCATTCCTTTTTTTGAAAATTTTACAAAACCTGTGGAACTTGAAATGGACATTGAAGAAAGTAGAGTTTTCTTTTCATGTAACTAGCAAAAGTTTTTTCCTTTGATAGTGTTCTTTGGCTTGGAGATTCATAGATCTGTAACCTTATTTTGAAACCAATTGTAATGCCCTATTATACGTTACACTTGTCCATCCTGCGGTGATCGAGTGCTAAGCATGGTGCGTCATTGTGCCTTCGTCGATCATTGGCGGGCTTTGCCTTAGTCACAGGGAATACTCAATCATCTCCCTCTTCATCGTGTTTGCTGGGTCATGTTGTTGTTGTCCTTACTGGCCCTTGCAACACCTGTTGCAATTTCCTTGTTAAAGGAAAATCATGTTCTCTTTTACCGTGCTTGTTTGTCGGTCCTTCTTAATTTGATTAATAATTATTGTTAAGTTATAATAATAATAGTAATAGAAATAATAATAATATTACTAATTTAATTATCGATCAACGATAACTTCATTATCTTATTGTTGATTGTTATCTACATCATGGTTAATTTTCGGTGAACGATTTTATTGTTTGGTTGGTCGCTTCACGGACCGAGCACTCATTTGCGCAAAGTAGAGGGCCTCCTGTTGTGACGCCGTGGTCGGTCATTGTCCTGTGTTCGTTTTTGAAACTTCTACCACTAGTTTCCTCCTCAGTCGACCAGGCTTGCTTGTGTACTTGTTTATTTGTCCATTTAAAGGTGAATTGCTACTCCTACCATATCAACCACCATCATTAAGTAGAGTTATAAAGAATTTTATTTTGACATTGAGTTTTAAAGAAAGTTAAAAAAAAAACACATGGTCATTTGTTAGAAGGGAGGCCATGTTAATGACACTGCTGCAACCTTTGAAAACTGCAATGAAACTTTCATGGTCGAGAATATCAACTTTGGTGAGATGCAACCTCTCTTTGGATCCTTCCAATCCTTTGAGATGTTCATATTTGCCATCACCTGCACTTGTCAAACCCAATAAAACACAAACAATATTATATAATTGATAATCAATATTGTAGGAGGACAAATAATATGTGGTTAAGAATATTGACCAGGAGTACGAACAAATCCTTTAACAGTGTATCCTTTTCTCAACGAAATCTTGACAAACCAAGAAGCAATGAATCTGGCCACCGCCTTCCCTTTCTTTATTGTCTCACCAAATTGTGCTCAGACCACTATGTGGTTTTGCAAACGACAACTTTGATTTAACCTTGCTGGGTATTAATTGCCTTTCTATCTACTTTTCACGCCATTTCTTTCCTGACTAGCTATGCAGTCAATTAGGCTGTTAGCTGGCGGTGGGTGGAAGGACTTGGCATCTCTTTTATTGTTATTTCAATGCGTATAGGTGGGTTGGGCGCGTTTTCCTTGGGTGCAGCGATTTTTGATGTGGTTGGATTTATTGAAGACAAGAGTATGGTCTCTATAACTCTGGCAGGATCTGCAAATATCTGTTGCATGTAAACACTTTATGTATGAAGCTATGTGGAAGCATTACGTGACTAGAGTCGCCGGTTGTTTTCTGAACAAGGATTTTGGTGGGGTTCTAATCTGGAGCATGCCTCGAATTCCTTACTAAATCCACAAATCATCACACCATCTCTTGTTGCAGTATAGTCAAAGCCTTGGTGAGTGCTTCCAACAAGCAGGCTGTCCAACTATGTTGTTATCTGTTCTGTATCGAATGCATCCTCAATCTCGGATTCTCCTTCAAGATATGTTTCTCAAATCGACGAAGTGATAGTGAGAGTGTTGCAAAGGACGCATGTGAGAGATTTACATTGATATAAATAAATCCTTACAATAGGATGGACGCTGTATGTTGATGGGATGATCATTTTATCATTTATGTGTTCTGTCCATTCTGTTTCTGGTCATTTTTGGGACCCGTTTAGTCTGTACTGTGTTTTTTTCCATCTAGTGTTTCATTTGTGTTGTGCATCTGCGTATTGTGAACGGGCCCCTTCTGTTGTATGTATATGGTGCTTGTTTTCTATGCTTGTATTTATGTTTGTAGCCACTGTGATCATTATTTTAGATTAGAAAACAGAAAAAAATGGAGGCGGCATCATATCATGAGGGAAAACAGAGAAACAGAGGCCAAGGAGGGTGACTTTGGAATCGAACACCACTTGCACAGGGGACGTGCACTTGCAGCTTTCAATTGTCTCATTGGAAATCGAGCACAGAGATTGAATTCACTGGGGTGTGTCTAAGAACAAATGGGAAAGTCTTCACGAGGTCAATCACAAGCCTCCTCTGAGATTCAGGTGTTGCTCTCATAGCTGACACAAAGTGAAGAGAAGCTTCTTATCTCAGTAATGCCACTCGCTTTTATGCATTTTGAAAATAATGTTTTGGTGGCCTCTTGCGCCTTTCTTTTAGAGCTTTGTGGACTATCTGCTAGTGTGCTTCGTGTGGATGTTGCTTCTTTACGTCGGATATCCTCACTTTACCAAAGCCTTGGGTCGAATGAACATCTGAGCCTGTCTAAATCTCATGATGTCACACTCTTTTCTAGCTCTTTTGAAGATCATGTGGCAACTTCTCTTGCTCGTGCTTTATCAGATGAATATGTGGATGCTGGTATGGGGATTCTATTAGAAAGGCATACAGACTCCTCTCTCAAGGAAGCAACAAATCACAGGCTATTGAGGGCTCTCAAGGCTGTCCTACAGCACCTAGAAAAATCCAGCCTTCCAGAAGCAGTTAAAGGTCAATCTCCAGGATCATGGCTTCAGCACTTTGTTTTCCTTAGTTTTAAACAGAGTGCTTCTATCTTCCCGGAGTTGCTCCCGAGGATTCCAAGAAGGCATGTTTCAATCACCCCCTTTCCTATGCCATGCATGGCCGTTAACAGGGTATGGACCTTCAGCAGGCCGAGGAAGAGAAGTTGCGCAGGTTGTGTTGCTGCTGCCCGAGCCCTGGTCGACGTGCTTGTTGGTGGGAAGAGCTATAAACAGGCATGTTAAATCTACTCCTTGTAATAGTTTTCTACCTTCTTTCAGTATCTTGAAATGAATATTCTTTCCTCTTGAATGACGCCTAGACTAGATGTTTTCACGGTTGTTTATATCACTACCTGATTGTGTAGTTGTTCCTTTTAATCTCGTTCCAATTTCGCTGATTTTGCTTGGAATGTTCTTTCCTCTCTTATAGCTTACTCTATTTCATATTTGTCTAAATGGGTTACTGCAATATTGAGTGATGCAGTCTAGTTCGTAGGGAAGGAAACATTATTGAGTTTTGTTTGCTTATATGACTTTCTTTTAAAAAGAATTCTGTGATGGTAATTATAATTGAAGGTTACTAATGGAAGGTTAAGCCTACATACCTCTTTTGGTTGAATTGAATAAATACGTATTTCCTGTTTAGGGCTCTCCTGTTTTGCTAAGAGGTACATTAATAGTGACATTGTGTTCTAAAACTTGTTTAAGCCCACATGGATCGGGTAAAATTTCCATCTTCTATACCTTTGGCAAGGAGTTCATAGAAATTTTAGGCCTGACTGCACTGCGTAACCTTCCTGATGGATATGTGCATTGGTTCTTATTTTGTGCTTGTACTCGTGGTAAGGTCTTTTGAGTCTGGGGCATCGTTGGTGTATTACCCACCGTGTATCGAATCCCTTTGTTTTCGAACTCGAATATCTTATTCTTCGAATTTGGTTACTAAAAGTCCCTTTTCGTGGCTTTGTTAAGGAAATCAATTTTTATTTTTATTATAAAGTACTTATTGGCATTGTCGGAAATATATAAAAATTATTAACTACTTTTGGGTTTAGCTTTCCCTTATATTATGTAGAGAAGTTGACGATTAGGATAGGGTTTGTTGGTAGAATAATGGCCCTTTCTGTGTCTCTTTTGTACGCTTTTGGAAAAGTGGATTTGTTTGGGTTAACTAGTACTACGTTTAAGAAATCCTATAAGAAGGTAGTGGTAAACTCCTTGGTTAAACTGAAACTATAGTTGTGTTCTTTTAAGGGCGTCGAACCCATATTACTTTGAAGCCCCCCTGGAAGAATTGGATAACGTCTTTTTGCTTCGTGCCTACGATCATAATTAGTACGCTTTGTCTTCTCTTGGACCCCTTTAGTTGGATGGAGTAAATTTTGGATTCCAATCACGTAACCCATAGGATTACATGAAGGAGATATCAACACTCTTGACTTTCTTGTTCCTAACCCATAAGGTCTTGCCTTGATTTATGTAATTTTGTTCTTACTGGTATTTTGACTTTCTCCTTGTTGGATGGTTTAGATTTCTCTCTCATGTGATTAATCTTGGAGTTGTGAGTTGTGTTTTAATCCATTTCTGAATTAGAACATTCCTTTCTTGATATTGTTAAATGTTAGCTTACTGTTGCAATGTGTAGCCTTAACATGCTCAGTTCTCGCGAACTGATTCTAGCTAGTATTTGTGCAGATGGATTATGCGAGTAGATTAAAGGAAAGAGTTGTAAAGTTTTCATCAGTGCAATTTATGAGGTTCCTTGTAAAAATGTCCAATGTGAGGTAAATTTTGTAATAGTGCTTGCAAAGGAGTTTATAAGACCTCTTGCCTTGGGATATTCTGAAATTTCGTGATGATGTTGTCTTGTCCTTCTGTAGGTAAACTGGTAACTTACCTTTGTAAGAAATGGTATTCAATCTTTACATTGATATGAGTATTGTGAAACTTAGATCTTGAGAATAAATTGTCAAGTTAAATCTTTCTAAGACTTAGTGGCAATATTTTATAAGTAAAGTAAAATGGGTCGGTTAACCCTTAAAGGAGCTAAACAAAAATAATAATTTATATTCAACAAATAAAGGTAGAGGTGATCTACTTGAAATCAAATAAGTCCATGAGTGATCAAAATGAAACCATCCCTTGTGAAGTAAAAATTTTATAACTTGATATCCCTAGCTACACTAGCGAACATTATCCTTTCTTTGGTGAATTCTTAAAATGATCCTAAGGTGAAACGAATTGTGAGTTGTTGTAAGATAATAAGATTTAATAAATAGGAGGAATCGGTTTCGAAGCCATGTAATCTGTTTCTCAACCATTTGAAAGGTAAATTGTTTTCTTTTGTAAAATCATCCAGTGAAGCCTAAGTAAAATATTTAATAATTACGTATAAAACCTCAAGCTCCAATTAAACCTCAGTAAGAACTAATGATGTCTCAAGGATGAACTCAATTGACCTTCTTCCTTTAACTTTATCCAAGGTAATTTTCTCTTAAGTTGTTGAACGTGAACCCCTGTTGTCATATGGGCATGAACAAGTTCTAGTAGCGTAAGTGTTAATAGATGGCCTTGTGAAATTAAATTACCCCTTTCTCTAAACAAAAGAATTAAGCAAATGAATGTCATCATAGAGAAGATTAAATATGATTACTCAGTGTAAAAAGAATAAACTTAGCTTGGTAAGATGAATTATATGAATCATACCTTGAGCATCCTTGAAAACGTAAACTAAGAATTGTAAGAGATATTTTTAAAAATAAATAATCCTCAAGAATATCTCATTGTGGATGGCCCTAACTGTTAGTGTGTTCTTTGGATGGACCTCTATGTTGTCATGTAAAAAAAAAAAAGTGTATTGTCCTTTTGGGTGTGAACGTTTCCGTGCTGCCTTTATGGCCATCCTTGTATCAAGTTGTTCACAGTGCTAGTTGTATCCTTGGTGATGACATGTTGCGTCATGTTATGTGTCAAGCAAGTTAAAAAATAAATAAAAAATTATCCTGTATTTCACTGTGTTGTTTGTGTGTGAATCTTTGGGTCATTACATTTGGTATTAGAGCGTAGGTTCATGCTCTCGAACCTATGGGCCGGATTGGTGTTATATGATGATGTTACATGGTGGTGGTGGTGTTACATGATGATACTGCATGATGATGATGATGTTGCATGATGGTGGTAGATATTAGAAGAGTAATGTGCTTTAAACGTGATGTGATTATTGTCGTAATTGTGATATTGTGAACGCACATGATGTGTATGTCACCTTGTGCGTGTTTGTTATCATATTGATATGCTGGGGATGGGAGTATTCTCTCTCCTTCTTGTGGATTCTATGAAGAGTTCACGTGTGAATTACTGTTTGTGGCATGTGAAAAGAATTATAATGTGGATGATATAGTGTTGGAACATTGTGACATATTGTGATATGTAAGTGTATCAATGTGTTGTATGACTAGATTGATGTTAAAAGAAATGAGCTGTATCATGATGTTTTTTTACCATGTTCTGAAGAAATGTGTGTACCACCTTGTTATGTAATAATGGATGTTACATTGTGATGTACTATGTTCATCGTATGTATGACTGTGCAAATATGTAATGCTTCATGTTGTGATTTGGGGTCATATGGTGAGTGTATGAACCCTATCGTATGGTGCTTGCACTTTGAGTGCAAAATTTGGTAAAGTGATGTATTATGCCCTGTGGATGTATGATTGTGATCTACCCTGTATACATACCATACGTGAGACGTTATGGTAGCTATGTGTGTACCACCATGGAGTTAGTGATTTAGTTATATGTTATGTTGTGAGCCTTACACTAACCGACCCCGAGGGAAATAGGTAGAAGTGTATGTTGAGAGTGAGGAATGGTGTACCATGGGTCAATAACTCGAGTCAAAACTCAGTTTAGTAGATAACATGTGATTCTTTCCTCTCTCCCTATGTGGTTGTATGTATGCAACCTTAGTGTATCTATGACTATGTTTAGCCTTGTCGAAGTGGTGGCGGGATGATTCAGATGGAGGTGATGATAGTTGTATTATTGATATGTATTTTATGAGCTGAGGCTCGATGTTCTGAGTGCTAGCAACTCATTGAGTACCCCTTTGGTGGCTAGATAAAGCCACACAGTTATCGTAACATGACATTGTTATAAGCTGATTTTATTCGTAAATTGAGCTTTTTACTTTATTTTGTAAGGACCAACAGCTTTTCTTGATTGTCATGCTTTACAATTTTGGGCATTTCCTTGGTTTGTGGCACTAACATGGGGATTTTGATACTAACTATGGCTATTTGGCCATTTATTTTGCTTGATTTGGGGTCTTCTTTTAAATTTGGAATTTTTATCGCCTTTCCCAAGGCTTGTACTTTGCCACTTGGCACTTTGATTGGATTTTTGTGCTAGTTCTATTGTCGTGATGTGTGGAATAGGGTCATGGGATGCACCATGGAATGGTTGGACCTATGGACCCGCTTCGTTTTATGGGGGTACGCCCTAAGGAGTACATATGACTAGCAGGTTGTTGAACCATGCGTTATTATGTCACTTGGGTTAGGAGTGTTCGAACTCTATGTGTCTTGGACCATAGGGTCAACCGGCCTCCTTGAGGGAGGCATAAGAGTTTGAGGGAGGCATAAGAGATTGAGGGAGGCATAAGAGTTTGAGGGAGGCATAAGAGATTGAGGGAGGCATAAGAGTTTGAGGGAGGCATAAGAGACTTGAGGGAGGCATAAGAGTTTGAGGGAGGCTTATGATATTTGTCTGTATGGTCGATGTTTCGGGATATATGTTGAGTTATTGTGATGTTTGGTAGTGATCTTTTGATGTATGTGTTACTCATGTCAGATGGATGTGTGTTGTGATGTTGTGGATATGTCATTGATGTCCTTGTGGGTCCTATGTACATGTAGTTTTTATGAGTCATGGAAAATCTTCATATGTGGAATTGAGGAAATGTCTGGTTGATTGTAGTACTCTTTTTTTTGAGTATTTTATATGTCAATCATTGATGTGGGATGAGTACTATGTTATGTGGAGTGTGCCTATTCTATTTCGTATTTGTGTAACCTTTTGTGGTGTAATACAATCATGAAGTATATACTTGTGTGCTTGTGAATCTGTAGTGTCTTGTAAACCTGATAAGGTATTGTGTTAGCAGTTCATGTTGGGCACCCACAATAAGGAATTAATCAAAACCTTTCAATGATGATATTTTTAAAAGAAACTAAAACTAGAAATAATGATAATGGAAAGAGACTAATGAAATAATAAATAAGAGGGAACTGCCAATCTTCATAGAACATTGAAAGTTAAAATTTCTACCAAATGTTCCTAAAGCTACCTTGTGACCGTACTTTAATCAACTAAAATTTTAAACCATAGGGTGTACTTTCTCCTTTACCTGTTCTTGGTTGTGAACCATTTCTTTTCCGGTGTGTTATATCGAATCGAAGACGATGCCTTCTTAAGGGGAGGAGAATGTAATGCCCTATTCTACGTTACACCTGTCCATCCTGCGGTGATCGAGTGCTAAGCATGGTGCGTCATTGTGCCTTCGTCGATCATTGGCGGGCTTTGCCTTAGTCACAGGGAATACTCAATCATCTCCCTCTTCATCGTGTTTTCTGGGTCATGTTGTTGTTGTCGTTACTGGCCCTTGCAACTCCTGTTGCAATTTCCTTGTTAAAGGAAAATCATGTTCTCTTTTACCGTGCTTGTTTGTCGGTCCTTCTTAATTTGATTAATAATTATTGTTAAGTTATAATAATAATAGTAATAGAAATAATAATAATATTACTAATTTAATTATCGATCGACGATAACTTCATTATCTTATTGGCGATTGTTATCTACATTATGGTTAATTTTCGGTGAACGATTTTATTATTTGGTTGGTCGCTTCGTGGACCGAGCATTGGTTTTCGCAAAGTAGAGGGCCTCCTTTTGTGACGCCATGGTCGGTCATTGTCCTGTGTTTGTTTTTGAAACTTCTACCACTAGTTTCCTCCTCAGTTGACCAGGCTTGCTTGCATACTTGTTTATTTGTCCATTTAAAGGTGAATTGCTACTCCTACCATATCGACCACCATCATTAAGTAGAGTTATAAAGAATTTTATTTTGACATTGAGTTTTAAAGAAAGTTAAAAAAAACACAAGGTCATCTGTTAGAAGGGAGGCCATGTTAATGACACTGCTGCAACCTTTGAAAACTGCAATGAAACTTTCATGGTCGAGAATATCAACTTTGGTGAGATGCAACCTCTCTTTGGATCCTTCCAATCCTTTGAGATGTTCATATTTGCCATCACCTGCACTTGTCAAACCCAATAAAACACAAACAATATTATATAATTGATAATCAATATTGCAGGAGGACAAATAATATGTGGTTAAGAATACTGACCAGGAGTACGAACAAATCCTTTAACAGTGTATCCTTTGCTCAACAAAATCTTTACAAACCAAGAAGCAATGAATCTGGCCACCACCTTCCCTTTCTTTATTGTCTCACCAAATTGTGCTCAGACCACTATGTGTTTTTGCAAATGATGACTTTGATTTAACCTTGCTGGGTATTAATTGCCTTTCTATCTACTTTTCACGCCATTTCTTTCCTGCCTAGCTATGCAGTCAATTAGGCTGTTAGCTGGTGGTGGGTGGAAGGACCTGGCATCTCTTTTATTGTTCTTTCAATGCGTATAGGTGGGTTGGGCGTGTTTTCCTTGGGTGCAGTGCTTTTTGATGTGGTTGGATTTATTGAAGACGAGAGTATGGTCTCTGTGACTCTGGCAGGATCCGCAAATATCTATTGCATGTAAACATTGTATGTATGAAGCTATGTGGAAGCATTACGTGACTAGAGTTGCCGGCTGTTTTCTGAACAAGGATTTTGGTGGGGTTCTTATCTAGAGCATGCCTTGAATTCCTTACTAAATCCACAAATCATCACGCCATCTCATTTTGCAGTATAGTCAAAGCCTTGGTGAGTGCTTCCAACAAGCAGGTTGTCCAACTATGTTGTTATCTATTCTGTATCGAATGCATCCTCAATCTCCAATTCTCCTTCAAGATATGTTTCTCAAATTGACGAAGTGACAGTGAGAGTGTTGCAAAGGACGCATGTGAGAGATTTACATCGATATAAATAAATCCTTACAACAGGATGGACACTGTATGTTGATGGGATGATCATTTTATGATTTATGTGTTTTGTCCATTCTGTTTCTGGTCATTTTTGGGACCCGTTTATTCTGTACTGTGTTTTTTTCCATCTAGTGTTTCATTTGTGTTGTGCATCTACATATTGTGAACGGGCCCCTTCTATCCTATGTATATGGTGCTTGTTTTTTGTGCTTGTATTTATGTTTGTAGCCACTGTGAGCATTATTTTAGATTAGAAAACAGAAAAAAATGGAGGCGGCATCATATCATGAGGGAAAACAGAGAAACAGAGGCCAAGGAGGGTGACTTTGGAATCGAACACCACTTGCACAGGGGACGTGCACTTACAACTTTCAATTGTCTCATTGGAAATCGAGCACAGAGATTGAATTCACTGGGGTGTGTCTAAGAACAAACGGGAAAGTCTTCACGAGATCAATCACAAGCCTCCTCTGAGATTCAGGTGTTGCTTTCATAGCTGACACAAAGTGAAGAGAAGCTTCTTATCTCAGTAATGCCACTCGCTTTTATGCATTTTGAAAAAAATGTTTTGGTGGCCTCTTGCGCCTTTCTTTTAGAGATTTGTGGATTATCTGCTAGTGTGCTTCGTGTGGATGTTTCTTCTTTACGTCGGATATCCTCACTTTACCAAAGCCTTGGGTCGAATGAACATTCGAGCCTGTCTAAATCTCATGATGTCACACTCTTTTCTAGTTCTTTTGAAGATCATGTGGCAACTTCTCTTGCTCATGCATTATCAGATGAATATGTGGATGTTGGTATGGGGATTCTATTAGAAAGGCGTACAGACTCCTCTCTCAAGGAAGCAACAAATCACGGGCTATTGAGGGCTCTCAAGGCTGTCCTACAGCACCTAGAAAAATCTAGCTTTCCAGAAGCAGTTAAAGGTCAATCTCTAGGATCATGGCTTCAGCACTTTGTTTTCCCTTAGTTTTAAACAGAGTGCTTCTATCTTCCCGGAGTTGCTCCCGAGGATTCCAAGAAGGCATGTTTCAATCACCCCCTTTCCTATGCCAAGCATGGCCGTTAAAAGAGTATGGATCTTCAGCAGGCGGAGGAAGAGAAGTTGTGCAGGTTGTGTTGCTATTGCCCGAGCCCTGGTCGACGTGGTTGTTGGTTGGAAGAATTCTAATCAGGCATGTTAAATCTACTCCTTGTAATAGTTTCCTACCTTCTTTCAGTATCTTGAAATGAATTTTCTCTCCTATTGAATAGCACCTAGACAAATGTTTTCGTGGTTGTTTATATCGCTGCTTGATTGTGTTGGTTGTCCCTTTAAATCTCGATCCAATTTCACTGATTTTTCTTGGAATGTTCTTTCCTCTCTTATAGCTTACTCTATTTCATAGTTGTCTAAATGGGTTACTCTAATTTTGAGTGATGCAATCTAGTTCGTAGGGAAGGAAACATTATTGAGTTTTGTTTGCTTATATGAATCTCTTCTAAAAGAATTCTGTGATGGTATTTTAATTGAAGGCTTACTGTGTGGAAAGTTAAGCCTTCATATCGCTATTTGCTTGAATAAATACGTTTTTCCTGTTTAGGGCTCTCCTGTTTTGCTAAAGGTACATTAATAGTGACATTGTGCTCTGAAACTTGTTTAAGCCCGTGGGCATTCCTTACTTTTGTTTAATTAGAAAATGGCATAGGGGTTTTGTTTTAGAACTGTACATGGTTGAATTTTGTACCCAGTTCTAGGAGATGGATAACCTGACATCTATTTTGGCCTCTACATGTTGAGAAAATTACTATACCTACTTCCTGGTTCAAACTCTTGTTTGATTAAAGTAAGGGGAAAACATTGTAAGTTTAATTGAATGAAACCTCTCCAATTTTTCTTAAGGGTCGTGAGCAAGCTATTAATAGCTGGACCGAAACAAAAGTTGTAGGTGAATCCATGGTATTGGATTCGTGAACTCGTTTCCTATTAGATGACAGCTGATTATAGTGATAATATCATAGGTGGCTGTTATATTTACCTGTTTGATATTTGCTAGACTTTTCCTCGATAAGCCCACATGGATCGGGTAAAATTTCCATCTTCTATACCTTTGGCAAGGAGTTCATAGAACTTCTAGGCCTGACTACACTGCGTAACCTTCCTGATGGATATGTGCGTTGGTTCTTATTTTTTTCTTGTACTCGTGGTACGGTATTTTGATTCTGGGGCATCGTTGGTGTATTACCCACCGTGTATCGAATCCCTTTGTTTTCGAACTCAAATATCTTATTCTTCGAACTTGGTTACTAAAAGTCCCTTTTCGTGGCTTTGTTAAGGAAATCAATTTTTATTTTTATTTTAAAGTACTTATTGGCATTGTCGGAAATATATAAAAATTATTAACTACTTTTGGGTTTAGCTTTCCCTTATATTATGTAGAGAAGTTGACGATTAGGATAGGGTTTGTTGGTAGAATAATGGCCCTTTTTGTGTCTCTTTAGTACGCTTTGTCTTCTCTTGGACCCCTTTAGTTGGATGGAGTAAATTTTTGATTCCAATCACGTAACCCTTAGGATTACATGAAGGAGGTATCAACACTCTTGACTTTCTTGTTCCTAACCCGTAAGGTCTTGCCTTGATTTATGTAATTTTTTTCTTACTAGTATTTTGACTTTCTCCTTGTTGGATGGTTTAGATTTCTCTCTCATGTGATTAATTTTGGAGTTATGGGTTGTGTTTTAATCCATTTTTGAATTAGAACTTTCCTTTCTTGATATTGTTAAATGTTAGCTTACTGTTGCAATGTGTAGCCTTAACATGCTCAGTTCTCACGAACTAATTCTAGCTAGTATTTGTGCAGATGGATTATGCGAGTAGATTAAAGGAAAGAGTTGTAAAGTTTTCATCAGTGCAATTTATGAGGTTCCTTGTAAAAATGTCCAATGTGAGATAAATTTTGTAATAGTGCTTGCAAAGGAGTTTAGAAGACCTCTTGCCTTGGGATATTCTGAAATTTCGTGATGATGTTGTCTTGTCCTTCTATAGGTAAACTGGTAACTTACCTTTGTAAGAAATGGTATTCAATCTTTACATTGATATGAGTATTGTGAAACTTAGATCTTGAGAATAAATTGTCAAGTTAAATCTTTCTAAGACTTAGTGGCAATATTTTATAAGTAAAGTAAAATGGGTCGGTTAACCCTTAAAGGAGCTAAACAAAAATAATAATTTAATATTCAACAAATAAAGGTAGAGGTGATCTACTTGAAATCAAATAACTCCATGAGTGATCAAAATGAAACCATCCCTTGTGAAGTAAAAATTTTATAACTTGATATCCCTAGCTACACTAGCGAACATTATCCTTTCTTTGGTGAATTCTTAAAATGATCCTAAGGTGAAATGAATTGTGAGTTGTTGTAAGATAATAAGATTTAATAAATAGGAGGAATCGGTTTCGAAGCCATGTAATCTGTTTCGCAACCATTTGAAAGGTAAATTGTTTTCTTTTGTAAAATCATCCAGTGAAGCCTAAGTAAAATATTTAATAATTACGTATAAAACCTCAAGCTCCAATTAAACCTCAGTAAGAACTAATGATGTCTCAAGGATGAACTCAATTGACCTTCTTCCTTTAACTTCATCCAAGGTACCTCGTAATTTTCTCTTAAGTTGTTGAACGTGAAATCCTGTTGTCATATGGGCATGAACAAGTTCTAGTAGCGTAAGTGTTAATAGATGGCCTTGTGAAATTAAATTACCCCTTTCTCTAAACAAACGAATTAAGCAAATGAATGTCATCATAGAGAAGATTAAAGATGATTACTCAGTGTAAAAAGAATAAACTTAGCTTGGTAAGATGAATTATATGAATCATACCTTGAGCATCCTTGAAAACGTAAACTAAGAATTGCAAGATGTATTTTTAAAAATAAATAATCCTCAAGAATATCTCATTGTGGATGGACCTCTATGTTGTCATGTAAAAAAAAAAAGTGTATTGTCCTTTTGGGTGTGAACGTTTCCATGCTGCCTTTATGGCCACCCTTGTATCAAGTTGTTCACAGTGCTAGTTGTATCCTTGGTGACGACATGTTGCATCATGTTATGTGTCAAGCAAGTTAAAAAAAAAAAAAATTATCCTGTATTTCACTGTGTTGTTTGTGTGTGAATCTTTGGATCGTTACACCAATAATGTTATACTATGTTTCTTTGTGTAGAAGGCTTTGAATCTGTTTCGATCTATCATTTCATATTTAAAGGCTTTGTATTTTAGTGTATTTTGTACGCATAACAAAAACTTGGTCTGTTCTATTTTGAATCGAATGAAATTTTGATCTTTTATTTTGAGCTTTAGGATTTATAAATATGAAATCCATTTTTTTTATTTATTATTCTTATCTCGAATATACCATTTCTTTGGTAATATCTGGTTTTTTTAAATTTTTGAATGTGGTATTTCTCTATTTCTAAACCCTTTTATGCTTGTGTTTTTTTCTATCTCATGCTCGAGGCTTCCATATATGTGTATATTGTGTATTCTATTATATGTAGGCTCGAAATTATGCTTTATTTAAAATTTGATTAAGCTATGTATTTGTTGATCTTGAAACTAAAATTTAATTGATGATTTGATGAAACTTCTTGAACTCAAAAATAATGGAAATTCAATTACGTAATCATGTTTCTCTTTTATAAGAATCTGTACCTTAATTTAATACCATTTGTTGGTACCCAAATTGATTTTCCTTCAGAAACTAAGTAGCATCAAAGATTTATAAAGACACCCAAAGTCAGACACATCATTATATATGTCATTTTGTAGCTGGGGAGGAAATTCATGTAGCTCTTTGTCACTTGGTTGATGGATAAATGGATAGCACCTTCAAATAATTTGATCTATCCTCACTATTTTAGCTTGTGCCTTTTAGCTAGGGTAAGAGAACCCATTTTGTAACCTTCTGTTTCTGAAAGATACTATCAAATCTTTCATTTTGTAATATTTAGTGAAGACCTTAAGAAAATATGATCAATACCCCACAATTTAACTCTCATGAGTTGTCACTTCAAAAGAATGGAGATATTTTCTAAAACAAGGTTAAGGTTACTGAAGACATTGTAAACCCGATTTTCTTCTACATATTTTGCCAATAGAAATTATTCGTTTGTGGAAATACAGGGCTAATAGGGGTGGTACAAGGTAGAATTTATTGTATGTATAATTTTATGGTGGGATATTAAGAACGATAAACTTGAATTTTTAAGATCTTTAAGAACCTTCACAAGAATTGGAAAAATCAACAACAAAAATCTTTAGAATAGGTAAAATATTCCTTCAACCAGAAAGTGTCCATCAATGAAAGCCCAAATTTGCATGTTTTCACACATTATTAAAGAATTTAACATGAATTTTTTAGTTAAGATTCTCAATTGAACATTAAAGATCCCTAGTTCATCACGCCTAAGGTACCCTCAAGTACTTGCAAATAGTCTTTGTTAACAAAATGAAGGTAAAGTGATTTTAAATTGTTTATTTCATCACTAGATGAAACCTCTTCTAATAAAGAAATGGAAAATGCCTCTAAACTATCACAGGGATGATATCTTGTGTGATTCAAAGAGAGTTTAACATAAGAATGCAATTGGAACAAGAAAAAAAATTTGTAGAAATTCTGAAATAAAGTAGAAACAAATTTTCTAGAGATCAACACAGATAAATTTAAAATTGATTTAGATTCATCAATAGGGTAAAGTTTCTTAAAACAATCTCAGAGATTATCAATGGATATACACATGCAACCAAATTGACACAATTGGATCTAAAACATAAGAAAATAATAGGTTTCTTAGATGGTCTCTCAAAAAGATAAGTTTTCTAATATTTCCTCTTATATATTAACCCTCGACCATTTGCATGACTCAATCATGCATTTTTCTAGCATTCATTTACATCCAATCTTTTCCCCCAAGAAAATAATATTCGAGTAACCTTTTTTTGTTACATTTTTTATCATGATTTGCATAAAGTGATGTTTAAAAGATCTATAACAAAAGTTTGCCAGGTGTTTCAAAAACATGAATCATTTTGAATATTTCCATCATTGCTTTAACTGGGAGCACATTTTTTACCCTTCGTGCATGCAACATCTTTTTCCTTCATCATTTTATTATTTTTCCTCTGTAATTTTTCTTTGTAAATAACTCTTCTGGTAATTCATGTTTTTTGCAAGTGCCCGATAAATTCCAACTTCAAAATAACAACCTTTACATTCCTTGGATTCACAAATTAAGCTCTAAATCCATTCAATTACATTTTGTAGACAAAAATAACAAGGAATTTCATCAAAAATGATGAAAATCCATGCGTATTAATGTTTCCAAAACTTTTGGAGTGTTAGTGGGGGTTGTTGGTGCTCATTTTGACCTCTCACCATTCTACCCTAATTTTCCTCTGATCTGCATGTTGTAACACAATTTATTTCTCGATGTGGATGCTTTGAAGGATTTTACCTCATTTTGAGTACCTTGAGTTCTTTACAGAATCCATTTTCATGTTCCTCCTTGAAGAAATCTCCAAGTTTTCTCTGTTTTTGCCCTAATTTCTTCAAAATTTGCGGGCTTTGTTATTTTTCCTATTTTTCCTCGACCATGGAAGTTCAAAAATGGTCAATTTATATTTGTATACTTTGGAAAATCTAAATACATGGTCGAAAGATGCTCAGAACCATGATCCATATAGTTTTATTTCGAAAAAAAAAATCATCCTTAGCAAAAAATTGGGTTCTGAGCATGAATGGTGAATTTTGTGTTTTGACGGTCTGATGGGTGTGTTTTTCCTGTTAAATTTATTCCTCAGTGTTAAGTGGTCATGTGGATTCTTTTATTTGGTTAGGGGATGGAGGGCTAATGCTTTAACTTATCACTTTTTGATTTTTGGCAAAAAGGTGAATTTGCTCCCATAGCCCCACTCAAATCTGATTGGTTCTTTTGGTGCTTACGTTGATTCTTCCAATTGGACGGGGTGTAGTGGGTTTGTTTTTTGAAATTTTTCTTTTTGGCTACTTTGGCACAAAGTTTGAACCCGCCCCACGGCCCCACCAAGATTTGATTAAAGCCAAATTTAACTAGCGGGGAAGAAGTCTTACCTTGACCCTGCAGAAGGACACATAGGAAAAACTAAAGGAGGAGATACGGGCCTTCGGAGGCAAGTTGGATTTTTTACCTTTGGGAAAATTGAGTAAAATTCTAAAAAGGAAGTATGCCCCCACCAAATCATTTTTGAATCCTTAAGGTTTTGAAGAAGAGCTAAGAGGACATGTGGTGAGCTCGTGCTCATTCTAGGTCTCAAGTTTTGTGGACCATCTCAAGGTGCGTCATAATGATGCATGGCAGTTTGATAAGTAAAAAGGAGTGGGGAAGTGGACCATCAAGGGAAACTTAGAATTTTTGCCTCTTATGCTCAAAAGAGTTAAAATAGAAAAAATGACCCGCAAGCTTGACAAAGGATTAGTTAAAGTTTTTTTCAAGTCAAAGGGGTGGAGAGGCGGACCATCGGGGGTAACTTGGATTTTTTCCCCCTAGTATTCAAAAGATTAAAACATCAAAATGGTCTGAAAACCTGATGTAGGAAAGGTAAAAGCTTTCTCCAGTCAACGTCAGAGGTGCTAAATCATGGAGGAAATTTGGAAAATTTTCCTTTTGAGAGAAAAGGGTCAAAGGTAAAAATGGAAGCGTGGTTCCACTGGGACCCACATTCGGACACATGTCAGAAGCATTTCTCAAGGCAAGAGTTATAGGGAAAACTTGGAAAATTTTCCTTTTTAAAAAAAAAAAGGTGAAATGGCCGAATTTGGCTATGTTTCTTTTGGGATCCACCTTAGGACACATGTCAGGCTCATTTCTCAAGGGTGGAAGTGTGGAACAAAATCTAATTTTTTTTCCATTTTTACCAAAAGTTTTAAAAAGTCAGAGGAGACCCCCAAGTCTCTTTTTTAAATTTGAATCTTTCACATGGAGGGACTAAATTCAAAGTAAAAGATCAACGGCAGCTGAGAGTATGAATATGATTTTCCCCCCATTTTTTTGAAACATGCCTGGAAGTGCAAGTCTTCATGATTTCTTTGTGTTTCCTATATGATGGGAAAAGGAGGGAGTTAATGTTGATATCTGAGTTTGAACGGGATATCTGGAAGATATCTTTCACCATTAAAATGGTCTGACTATAGAGCTTGATTGGATTTTCAATTTTTATTCTCCTGAGCATGCAAGGAACTAGATTTGATAGATTTGGGGTGGAAGTTGTTGGTGAATTAAAGAAAGAGTGATCTACTAGAGGAAGGAGTTGAATGTAGGAGATATTCGATAAGATTTTCCCCATCTAGTGCCTGGTAATTTTTTGTAGATATGATCTCAAAAATCATGAATCTGATCATGGTTAGCACTAGTGCACTCAATATTTTTATTTTCGGGGGGGAAACTCTATAAAAAAAGTTATAAATGGCATAATTTTTTAGTGCAAATGGTTAGAGGGTTAGAGGTCAAAGAAAATTCCCAAAAGGAAAATTTGACAAAGCATGTCTTTTGATAATCCATCTTAGAAACTTGGTTATCTCTTTTTGTATTAATTTTTATCATGTCAAGGTGGTTGGAAGTGTACAACCATTGAAAAGCTCTGAGACTGTTCTAAATACTTTTCCCTGCTGATAGATTTAATCAAATTCGAGTTATTTTGTGTTATCGTGAGCAAAATGTGTTTTTTAATCTCTGAGTTTATATAAATAGTTTTTCCTTATTTATTTCACAATATTGTATCAATATCTATTCCAATCACATAGGTCTCAATCCTTGTAATAGTTTAGTGGCATTTTTAATTTCATTTCTCAGAAAAGCTTTCATCTGGGATTGGAATAAATGATTTAAAATCAGTTTTCCTTCATCTATTTGATAGAGATTGTTTATAATCCTCTGGGTATACCTCAGGTGTGATTTGGCTTAGATCTTGATGCTTTGTTGGGTTCTCTAACTTGAGCCTTCATGTTAGAATCTCGTAGGTTGTGTGAAAAAGTGCTAATTTGGGCCTCCATTGAAGCACATATTCTAGTTAAAGAAACATTTCAGCCATTCTATGGCATTTTGTTGGTCTAACCTTCCATTTTGTGATACTTCTCAAGGATATGGTGAATCAAGTTCATTCTACCTCACCTCCCACTAAAAGGTTAATTTAAAACAACTAATCCTACCCGTACTACCCCTGTTTGTGCATAATCCTCATCACCAAAACATGTAGAAACAATCAGGGTCCCAAATGTCTTTAGTAACCTTTTTCTTGTTGTGAAAATATCTCCACAATCTGGAAGTGACAACTTGTGAGATTCATATTTGGTGTGTTGATCATATTTTCCCAAGGTCTTCTCTATAAAATCTATGCAAAAGAAGGACTTACTAGTGTTCTTCAAATAACAAAGGTTACAAAATAGGTTCTCTTAGCTTGGTTGGAAAGCAATACCTAAAATAATAAGGATTAGATGACATCCTTTTAAGGTGCTACCCACTCCTTTTCAAAGACTGAGTGCTAAAAGATCAAATAGATTGCTTCCCCGACTACAAAACGACATATATAATCATCTATCCACCTCTTAGTGTCGTGTTGAATCCATGATGTTGCTTGTCCTTTGAAGGAAATTAAATTTAAGTACCAATAGTGGAAAAATCAGATGTAATGTGCAACAACCATTGTTTTCCACCCTTTTCTCAACTTTAAATTAGAGTTGTCCACGTGGAAAGATTTAATTCGAAGCAGGCCTAGGGATGCCCTTTTTGCATTTTATGACTTTTGACGAAAATGCACAATTTTAACATTTTACCCTACCCTTCGACATTTGAATATAGGCCCTACACATGGCTTAATCCTGGCTGATGACAAAGTCGTGAATCAATTCTGTAACTTTACCGTTTTTTTAAAAAAGGCAAATTTTTCAAATTTTCTCTGCTGACCCACTTCGCCGCTTCTACTTAGAGGTAGCCAAGTGTCCTCCTGCAGGCCTTAGGAAATTATTTTACATTTTTACTATTATTTCCTTAATGCCTTAAATCAAAAAAATGGGCATGTCCTTCCATCATCACTCAAGTGATGACATGTGTACACCTTTGACGAAAAAATGAGAAATTTTCTCCACCATTTCAATTTTGAATGGCCAATCAGAACTCAACAGGGCTACAGGACCAATTTAACCCTTTTATAAAAATAACCAAAAGTGACAAGTTTTCCAAATAGATCCGCTATGCCTCATCCAATCAAAAGAGACCAAGTGTTTTAATATGTTGAGATATAATCTGATTGGGGAAAACACACCATTAAAACAGTAAAATACAAAGACCTTCACCATTCGTACCCAAAATTGAAATTTTTCACCAAGGGGAAAGAGTTTACCAATAATACATGGCTAAACTTGATTCACAACCATGGGAATGGATCTACAAAGGGAATATTGAACATTTTCGCGCATCCATTCAAGAGATAGAAGATATTTTGAACCAAGTAGATTTGACTATTTTTAAGGAAAATTAGGGCATGATAAAATCATGCACAAACATCAGCCCTGACTCAGAGATGGGAACTCCCAATGACTGCCAAAAGGAAAAAAGAGTAGACTAAGTTCCAAAAATCATTGGGCAATAAAGTCACGAGCTAAACCTCCAGGAACAAACTAAGAAAACAACAAAAATGCCCGCCAAGGACTAGAAAAAACCAAAGAGAAAAAAATACAAAAATAGAGTGGAAATCAAAGACTATACAGTATACAATGGTGCTCACCTTGATTCTGAGAAATAAATCAAGGAAATGTTTCAAATGCCTTCCATTAACAGGAAACTTGAGCAATTCCCCATCTACGTATTTTAAGAAAAATGTGTGTTCAAGAATCCTAATTTCAATTGAATAAGGCCCCATCCACAATTAATCAAACTTTCCATGCTTGCCTTTATCCTCGTGTCTGCTATCCCACAATAGCACAAGATCTCCCATGCTGAAAGCTCTTGGAGCCACCTTCTTTTTAAAAAACTTTTTCAATTTTTCTTTGAATCTCGCATGCCTTTGATGGGATGCTCTCCTTTCTTCATCTAATTCAACAATTTGATTAATGTGAGTATCATATGGACTAACATTTTAATCTTCCAGTTGTTGAATAAACTGATATGAAGACAATTGCATATGCAGGGGCAACAAATCTTGAGTTCCATACACCAACTCAAATGGGCTCTTTCCAGTAGCTCATTTAAAAGTGATTTGATCATCCCAAACATAAAACTTCAACTACATACCCCACTTCCTTTGGTTTAGCTCCAAGGTTATTTTGATTACCTTCAACAAATTCTTATTGTGGGACTCTGCGTGTCCATTGCCTTGGGGATTATAATTGGAAGCATATATTAAATTATTCGCATATTATTAACACATGGCCACCAAAGGTTCATCTCGAAATCTCATGGCATTATCAACAACTATTTTAGTAGGCACTCCAAACTTACAAATGATCCGATTCAGAATGAAATCCATGACAATTTCATTAGTTCATTTTTTGGTGGGGATTACCTCCACCCACTTTGTGAATTAATCAGTGGCTACTAAAACCCACTTCTTGCCAACACTTAAGGAATCTAAAATCTCTCCAATGAAGTACATTCCCCATTACTTAAATGGGGCTTCAATTTATATAGGCTGCAAAGGGAGTGATCCTGAAGATTTCATTCTTCCTGAAAAACACTGGTAACTTTCACATTTTCTAACCAACAAATTTGTATCTTTGAAAAGAGTCAGCCACCAATAACCATCCCTAAAAAATTTATGAGCTATGACTCTTCCAACAAAATTCCCCTCATAAACTCCTCCATTGAGATCAGCAATTAGTTTTGGGGTGTCATCTTCAGTAATGCATCTTAAGAGAACTCCCTCAGGGTTCTTCCAAGCTAACCCAGAATACGTAATGATGTATTTTTGGGAAGCTAAATTAAGAGATTTTTTTATTCTTACTCAATTGTTTAGGGCACTGTAGATTTTTTAGATAAAAAATGATATCCTTGTACCATTTATATTTCATCAATTTTTCAAGGATATTCAACCTTTCTTCTTCAAATTCATTTACCTAAAGAGTTTGCATGTTGCTTTCTACCATAAGTTTTGCCAGGCCCAAACCTCTAACCAATTTTGTGGTTTGGATATCCATATCATACTCTTGCAACTTGTTTACCCATCTACATCTCTTGCTTAAAACCTCCATTTCTGATAGGATATCTTTCACCATTGTGTGGGGAACATAGGTTATAACTTTTGAGCTCAAAATGTATGACCTAAAAACCTTAGTGGATTTTACCAAAGAAAATTCTTGCTTCTCCATGATGGTATACTTTAGCTCATCTACTTGTAATTCTTTACTGAAAAAGGCAATTGGTTTTCTAGCTCCTTCATCATCCTTTTGCAATAACACAGATGAAATAGTATTATCTGAATTAAAAGAAAACATTTGGAAAGCATTCTTATTATATGGAACTGCTAAAATAGGAGCATTCTTCAATGCCTCTTTGATCAAAGTAAAATCTTATATAGAATCTTCTTCCCATTTGATACATTTGTCTTTCTTCAGCATACAAGTTATTGGGATAGTTAGTTCAGAAAAGTTGGAGATAAATCTTATAATAAAATTTATTTACCCAAAAAAGGGTTAAATTCCCTTCTTGGTTCTTGGAATAGGGACCTTGTCGATGGATTCCACCCTTTTGGGATCAATCATGACCCCTTCCTTTGAGACAATGTGCCCAAGCATCTTTTCTTTCTGAAATCCAAAATAGAACTTCTTGGGATTAAGTGAAATACCATATTGCCTGCATATTAACAACATTTTTTACAAGTGTTGTAGGTGATCATTTATTTTTCTATAGTACACAGTCACATCATCTTGATATACGAAAATGAAATCATTAATATACCCAGAGAAAGCTACATCCATTGCTCTTTGGAATGTTGCTCCAGCATTCATTTGACCAAAAGGCATTCTGACATATACATAAGTTCCCCAAGGAGTGGTAAAGGAAGTATTGATTCACTCTGATTCCTTCACAACTACTTGGTTATATCTAGAAAAACCATCCAACATAGACAAAAAAATTGAACCAGTAACCATTTGTAATATATTTTCCATAGTTGAGATAGGGTAGTGATCCTTCCTAAATGCCTTATTCAAGTTTTTGAATTCCACACATAACCTTATATATCCATTATTATTTTTTGACAATTATTAGGTTTGCAACCCATGATGAGTACCTTGTAGGCTGAATAATCCCTCCATCCCTCAAATTTTTCAATTCTTCTTGCATCTTCAAGGAAAGGATTGGATTGATAGGCCTTTCATTCTACCTGAATGGCTTGGCATTGGATTTTAGAGGAATTTCATGCTGAAATAGATATTCCATGTATGCTTTTAGTTGAGAATATGACCATGCTAACCAGTCCTGATATCTTTTAAACAATTGAACATATGACTACTTTTCTTCCTTACTCAAATTGCATCCTAACAATACCTTACGTGGTTTCTCCTTTGTGCCTAGGTCATGTTCCTCCAAATCTCTTGAAATCGATAATTGTCTTGTGACAATGCAATAAACATTATCAAAGTTTGATTCAAGTGCTACCAAACCTCTGGGGATAGTATTAATCTTCAACTAAATGATTTATTTACAAAACAAGGTTTCCTTTCCTTCAGCTTCACAGACCAATGGTTCGCAGTAGATGCTTTGATCAATAAATTCTCCTTTGTTCTACAAAAACCTTTGAACCTACGCATCATCATCGAATAATTACTAATGTTTGATATTGTTAGGGACATATGGCCTAGTTAATATCTCAATATCACACTCACAATATGGGGATACAGTGCAATTTTCAAATCTAGATCCCAATACTACTAACTTGTCTGCTACAACATTGTAATTCCTATCATGATGTATAATATTAAAATATTCAAACATCTCAATGAAATCCCAAACTGCCTGCATATACTGTTTAATTATATGATTCTTTTTTACATACAGTTTTCTAATCTGTTTGAAAATTATCTCAGAATCCCCTTTACCAATGATATCCTTGACACCATATTTCTAAGAAATTATTAATCCCAACCGAAGTGCTTCATATTCTACAATATTTTTAGTACACTCAATGTTGAGTTTAAAAGAAAAAGAAAACTCCTCTTGGCTTGGGGATATCAAAACCAGGAACAAGTTCCATCATATAACAAAGTCTAAGGAGAGCCTACTTGTTCACGACACTTGCATTGATCAATATTTCTCTCTTTACCATCAACAAATCCAGCAAATTTATCAGCATTAGCATCTATATATAACACTTCATAAGAAGAATTATTGGGATCCTCAATCAGATGTAGAATTTCCTTTTATGCATACAACTTCACAAGGATTCCTTCAATTGGGATAATGGCATAAGAAATATCCATTTGCACACTACCACCCACACTAGTAGCCCATTTCGTGGATAACAACATTCCCCATTTGGCAAGGCAATCAACAATAACAACATCTAGGTTTAAGTAGTTTTTTAGATAACCTGCAAGTTGCACAACTAAACCCTTGACACATCTAGCCACTAGCACCTTTGTGGAATCCATGGTAGTACATCTTCCATAAGTTGTTATTACTTTGATATCCAATTCATCCATGACCTCAAGAGACATAAAATTACAAGAAGCTCTAGAATCAAACATGCAATTGTGTAACAACATGTCCTTAATAATCAGAGTAGGGAAAAATGGGTCTACATTCAAATGAGACTCAACCAAGGAAGTTCACAAATAAACCTCAACTGGTTCACTGAGTTCTTCCAATACTTGTGGCTTTTACAACTCTGTAATGGTAGGAGGAACCTTGACATTGTTCGCGTTTCTACCTAGGGTAGTCTTTTATTCTTTGAATCCTAGATACTCAAAATCCCTCTTCTTATGCTAAGGAATTTTGAGCAATTCAACAATAGGAACAGAGATCTTGATCTGACTCAAGACTTAGGAAATGTCATAAGGAACATATTTGGGCAAGGCAACATTATGAGGAAGATTGAAAAAATCATCTGATGGCATGGGATTTTTCACATTCTGAGAAAGGGGAGGAATGTAGATTTTATTTTGGGAAACAAGGCCTTTTCAAATGCATCTTTCTTAGGATTCTCTTTTGGGATATTGGTGAGAAGTGGGTTTTTTGGCTTGGCTTGAGGTCCATCCCCTTTGAAAACTTTACTCCTAGTATTGTATTCTTTTTCTTGGGCAACCAAAACATTCATTAACAACTACCTATCTTATTTAGAAGGGATTCCTCCATCATAATTATTAATCATTAATTCCCTCAAATATTCAAAATCATTATTGGGTAATTCAAAAGCTTGTACCACATATATTTCAAAAGTATGATTTGGAGGAAGAGGAAATACCCAGTGAATACAATCCCAAAAACTTCTAGTAGTTATTGAAAAGAGTTTGCGAGAATTGAATTAGAAATGAGGCACCATGAAGAAGTTGCACTCCAATGGAATGGTGAAAGCTCCAGTGATAGCAAGGAAATAATGATCAGTAATGGAAGAAATTTCTCAATAGAAACAAAGCTTCAATATAGGAAAGACATCGGAGTGTCTTGGCATGCTCATAAATGAATATAAAATGGGTACATATAGGGTGTTGAGTAACCCTAGTGCATGACACACATGAAACCCTAAACCCAACCCTAAACTTAACCTATGTGAGATGACCCTCCAACATGAGAGGAGGACACATAGGATAACTCACACTAACACCCCACTTCATCGAAGCTGGTGTAGTGGCTATGATGAGTCAGACGGAAGAGGAAGACACTCCTAAACAAATAAGAAAGATGTGCCAACGGGGCCCCGACAACTAAAGGCCTGATAAGGTGCCCATATACAAACACAATCTTCCTAGAAGAAGAAAAAGAAAAGAAGGACTACATAGCCTGAAGAAGATGGGCAGCTATAGAAGACTTCGCCCCAAGAAGAGACCGTAAGTGAAGAAAATTTATCTTAGTGAAGGGCTTGGTGAATAAATCTGCAATCTGATCATCTTTCTGAATGTACTAAATGTCAATGATACCATCATGAATAAGCTCCTGTATGAAGTTTATATGGATCTCAATGTGCTTTGTCAGCTGATGCTGAACTAGATTTTTGCAAATAGAGATTGTGCTCATGTTATCTTAGTAGATAATGGTAGGCCACCGAAAGTGGATGCCAAACTCTATTAGAATACCCTATAACAAAATAGCTTCTGTGGCAACGTTAACTGCTCCTCTATATTCTACCTCTAAATATGATATCACAATTGCATTATGCTTATTGATAGACCAACTAATAGGACCCAAACCAAGAGAGAAACTATAGCCAGAAGTAGATTTCTAATGACCTAAGTCACCGGCCCAATCAGAATCTATGAATCCAATCAAGTCAATATCAATCCCTCCATGATAGTGTATGCCATCAGTATAAGTGCCACGAACATTGAAGGAGCTGTTTAGCTACTTTTCCAATGCAGCTCATGTAGCTCCTGCATGAATCTGGACACAATCCTAACAACATATGATAAATGTGGTCGAGTGTGTGTCAAGTAGATCAAGATCCCTACTAAATGTCGGTAAACAGTACCATCAACTAAGGGAGTAGAGCAATCTGAAACCAACTTAAACTTGGAAAGAACAGGAGTAGGAGAAGACTTTCAATTGGACATCTGAAACCAATCTAGAAAATCAAGAGCATACTTAGGTTGCAAAATCAAGATTCCAGAGTCATATTGTGAAATATGGATCCCAAGAAAGTAATGAAGGAGACCTAAGTCAATCATGGAAAACATGTTGGCTAAGGTGATCTTCACAGAATCAATAATAGAGGAAGATCTGCCTGTGATCAACAAGTCATCAACATATAGAAAAAGAATGAGTATGAAGTCATCTTGCCATAGAATATAAACATTTGGATTAGAGTGACACCTAGTAAACCTTGTTGTTAGTAAGAAGGAGTCCATCTTGGAATACCAAGCCTGAGGGGCTTGTTTAAGGCAATAAAGAGACTTCTTTAACTTACAAACGAGGGAGGAATCTTAGAAATAACCCAGAGGTTGTTCCATATAGATCTCTTCCTCTAGGACACCATGAAGGAAGGCACTCTTAACATTCATTTGATGGAATTTCCATCTGTTCGCTATGGAAATGGCTAGGGTCAGTCGAATAGAAGTCATCTTCACAACTGGAACAAAGGTTTATGTATAATCAACCCTAGCTATCTGGGAGAAACCCTTAGCTACTAATTGCACTTTAAACTTTTTGACATTTCCATCTATTCCATACTTTTTTAAGAACACCCATTTACACCGAATGATTTTTTTTCCTTTTAGAAGAGTGGTGAGATCCCAAGTATCGTTCTTCATGAGAGAGGAATACTCCTCATGCATGGCATAATCCCACTCATGAATACCTGAAGCCTCTTGAAAAGACTGTGGATCAGAAGCAGAGGTGAAGAAAGAGTGGGGTCCAATGAAATCTAAGTGAGTACGTGTCATATCTGAAGTATCTCCAACTAAATCTCCAGCACTTTCCAAAGTTTTCGTGGCCCAAAGGGGACCAAGAGGATTAGGCTCAGAGTTGAAAGATTCTTCACTTGAGTGAGAAGGAACATAGTCCTCATCATCACTACTATCAGAATCAGAAGACTCAAACGTCTGATGGCAAGGAGGATCCAGAAGAGGAGCATTCTCAATAGTATCATCATCTGATGATTCAGAATCCGAATTAGTGAGCTGAAGAACTTCAATAGGTGGAGAAGTATAAGTCGAATAATAATCATCAAACTTAACACTTATCTCAATACACAACTCATGAGAATTAGGATACATAAATTGATATCCATTCATGCCATCAGGATACCCTACAAATATACATGATTTGGATTGTTGTTTGAAAGCCTTACATTTCTTCTTGGGAATCCGAGCCATAGCCTTATATCCAAAGACTCAAAAGTGCTCAACATCAGACTTGCGTCCAAACTAGGATTCAAAGGGTGTCATCCCTCTTACTACCTTGTGTGGAACATCGTTCTGAATGTAATTTGCACAATTCACTGCTTCGTCCCAATACTGCGGAGGAAGAGACTTCAAGTGAATCATACAAGTGGCCATCTCCTTTAGAGTATGGTTCTTTCTTTTTGTGACTCCATCATGCAGGAGGGTATTGGCGTAGCATCTGATTAACATGATGAGATCCCTCTCCACCATCAGTTCGAGCTTTTAGTGTGATGGTAAGTCATGCATCTCTGATACCAGCTAGTTAAGCATGCTGCCCCCAGAGTAGTTCTTGGATGGGTGACCTCTCAGGAAATTCCCGATGTCACTTCCTCTTAATATGTTGTTGGGCCTAATTGGGTGTATACCTGGATCCATCGTGTGGGAGGGTATTGGCGTAGAAATTGATTAACACGATGAGATCCCTCTCCACAATTAGTTCGAGCTTTTGGTGCGACGAAAAATCATGTAGCTCTGATACCATGAAAAGAGTTTGCGAGAATCGAATTAGAAATGAGGCACCACGAAGTATTTGCACTCCAATAGAATCGTGAAAACTCCAACGATAACAAGGAAAAAATGATCAATAATGGAAGAAATTGCTCAACAGAAACAAAGATTGCATAGAGGAAAGACATCGGAGTGTCTTGGCATGCTCATAAATAAATAGGAAAGGGGTACATATAGGGTGCTAAGTAACCCTAGTGCATGTCATGCATGAAACCCTAAACCTAACCCTAAACCTAAGCCATGTGAGATGATCCTCCAACATGAGAGGAGGACACATAAGATAACTCACACTAACATTTCTAGCACTGATTAATTTAGTTGAAGTTGCTCCTTATTGTGAGCTTGTAGAGCATCCTAATATACACACATCATCATAAGTTTCATCATCATCACCCTCTTCAACTTATTTTCATACCTCGTATGGAGAATAGGGCAAGAAACATCTATCACACCATTCAATCTCATTGGCCTCTTCCACATCAGTAACTCTGGCCGTCAAAGGATTTGACACCATTGTATTTTCCCTAGGTTTGGACTGTCTACTTTAGGATCCCATGGGTCCTTTACCTCTATCATCAGATCTCTGATCACCTCTAGGATGATTTTCAAACCTTTCTTGACCTTGTTGCTTATACTGACCTTGTGAATTTTTTCCAATTCCTTTCTCTTCCTTGGCTAACTTGTAAGATATTTCTTTAACAACTCCTACCAAGGTTTTTACAACCTCCTCCAGATCAACAAATTATCTTGATTTAGGATTTTCTGGATTGATTAGTTTGAAACCCTCCCTTTTAGGACGTTTTCAAACTGCTCTAATATTACTTTTAATTTGCAAAGCCATGGTAAAGGCCTGCCTCAAAGTTCCAAGGTTTTTGTCTTTTAAATAATATGCATCCTTTTTATTAAATGCATTGGAATAATTTATCAGACATGATTCATCACATGACCATATATTTTAGGAAACCTTCTCAAACTTTTTCTTAATATTTTGTTGAAGTCATGGAAAAATTCATTAGGGTTTTTATTAATATTTTCAAATTCTGATAAAAGAAACCTAGGGTCTGTTTTATCTCCAAAATACAACCTAAAAGGATTAATTATTTCTATCCATGAATCTATAGAGTTATCTGACAAATATTTATACTAGTCAAGTGCATATTCACCTAAAGTAAAATAAATAATTTAATATATACATCCTCAAACCCTATTTCAAATTCTTCCATCATATTGAAATTTTTTTTTAAATGTTGATCACCAATGATAGCATTATTTCCTTGAAACTTTGGTAGTCTATTTCTAACATCTTGTGGGACTACATTTAGATATCCAACCATCCCTCTAAAAATTATGGTACCAAAAGTGTTTACAACAAATGGAGGTCTGGGTGGAGGTTGGGCCATATTATTTTGTGGAGGTGAATTTACAGAAGTTACAAAATGATGAGGAGTGAGGGGAATCTGAGGAAAAAGAATGAAATTTTCAAAATGAATGTCCCCTAATGGAAGTATTTCTTGGAGAACGCTATCAGCTTTGGAAAATACAGGGGCAGAATGAGGAGAAAATTTTTAAAATACAAATGAAGGCCCCTTACCAAATGGAGAATTAAAATTTACAAAGAAGCTTCCTAATTCAGAGTCACTTGAAGAAGATTGGTAATCCTCTACCATAGGTTGATCACCTTTCAGAATTGATGAGGCCTTTCCTGATTCTTGATCTCCAACAAATTTCAAGACTCTATTCCTTCTAACTTTGTCTTTTTGAGTTTTGGAAACAACTTTCTACTAGGGTGTTTATTGAAGAAATATCTCATTCCCTCAGTATTTTCAAAGAAAAGTAACAAATTTCACTTGACAAACGTTAAGACACTAGCAGTTATCAAAATTTAAATCAACACGGAGTCGCTACTAAGTATTTTCACCTTAGTTGTGAAAATGCGCTATAAATGATATATCAAATGTATCTCAATACAAAGAATGACGAAAATCCTACCAGATGTTACTTTCCTTTATCCATATTTATCAATGATGATAGAAACTTAGTGCAATAACTATACAAACTGGAAATATTACACACAGAACTTGTAACTTTTCTCAATTATTACAAATTTCAACTCAGGATGACGTCTGAACAATAGTATTAGCACTTGAAACATGCAAGAAACATTACCAGGGCTTGGAATACTCAAATTATTCAAATAAATCCTTGAAAATGATGCAAAAAGCATGTTGGTACCCAAATTTATTCTCCTTCAGAAACTGAGAAGTATCAAAGATTTATCAAGACAATTAGAGTTAGACACATCATAATATATGTCATTTCGTAGCTGGGGAGGTGATTCATTTGGATCTTTGTCACTTGGTTTATGGAGAAATGGATAGCACCTTCAGACTATTTGATCTATCCTCACTATTTTAGGTTGTGCCTTTTAACTGGGATAAGAGAACCCATTTGGTAACCTTGTGTTGGTGAAAGATACTGGTAACTATTTCTTTGCATAATTTTTAAAGAAGACCTTGAGAAAATATGATCAATACCCCACAATTTAACTCTCATGAGTTGTCACTTCTAAATAAAGGATATATTTTCTAAAACAAGGTTATGGTTATTAAAGACTTTGAAAACCTAATTTTCTTCTTCTTATTTTGGCAATAAAATTATTCATTTGTGGATATACAAGGAAAATAGGGGTGGTAAAAGGTAGGATTTGTTGTTTGAATAAATTTTTGGGGGGATAATAAGAAGAATAAAGTTAAATTTTCCAGATATTTGATAACATTCACAAGAATTGGAAAACTTAATAACAGAAAGCTTCAAAATAGCTAAAATATTCCTTCAACTAGAAAGTGTGCATCAATATAAGCCTAGATTTGCACATTTTTACACATTCTTCAATAATTTAACATGAAGGATCAAGTTAAGAGACTCAATTGAACATTAAATATTTGTGGTTAATCATGCATAATGTACCCCAAAAGACTTACAAACAATCTATGTTAACAAATGAAGGTAGATTGATTTCAAATTATTGATTTCATCACCAGATGAAAGCTTTTCTGATAATGAAATTGCAAATGCCACTAAACTATCAGATGGATGAGATATTATGTGATTCAAAGAGATTTTAACATAAGAATGCAATGGGAACAATAAAATTTATTTGCAAACATTTTGAAATAAAGTAGACATAAATTTTCCAGAGGTCAACACAGATAAATTCGAAAGTGATTTAGATTCATTAGTAGGGGAAAGTTTCTTGAAACAATATTTGAGATCGTCAATGGTTGTACACATGCAACTAACTTGAAATTTTTTGATCTAAAACATAAGAAAATAATAGGTTTCTTAGATGGTCTCTCAAAAAGATCAGTTTCTCATATTTTCTCGTAAAGATTAACCCCCGACCATTTTCATGACTCAATCATGCGTTTTTATAGCACTCATTTACATCCAAGATTTTGCCCCAAGAAAATAATATTTGAGTAAACTTTATTTGTTACATTTTATATCATGATTTACAGAAAGTAGTGTTTAACAGATCTGCAACAAAAAGTGGCTAGATGTTTAAAAAAGGTGAATCATTTCAAATATTTCCATCATTGTTTTAACTAGGAGCACACTTCTTACCCTTCGTGCATGCATCATTATTTTCCTTCATCATTTTATTCTTTTCCCTATTTAATTTTTATCTACAACTAACTCCTCTTGTAATTCACATTTTTTGCAAGTGCCTAAGTAATTCCAATTTCAAAATATAAACCTTTAGATTCCTTGGATTCACAAATTAAGTTCTAAATCTATTCAATTGCATTTTGCATTCAAAACTGACAAAGGAATTTCATCAAGGACAATGATAATCAATGTATATTGGCATCTCCAAAACTCTTGGAGTGTTAATGGCGGTAAAATCATATGCAATGCACAAAAATCATTGATTTCTTCTCTTTTCTCAACTTTAAATTAGAGCCATCCACGTGGAAAGATCTGATTCGAAGTTGGCATGAGGGTGCCCATTTTGCATGTTATGAATTTTGGTGAAAATGTTAAAGTTTAACGTTTTTCCCCACCCTTGTGCCTCTTAATATAGGCCCTACACGTGGCTTAATTCAACAACTTCACCCTTTTTTACAAAATGGAAAAAAATTCAAATTTCCTCCACCTCCCCGCTTTTACTTTGACTTAGGAATTTCTTTTATATTTTTACTCTTATTTCCTTAACACCTTAAAGAAAAAAATGGGCATGTCCTTCCACAATCACTAAATTGATGACACATGTACACCTTCGGGGAAAAACAACGAAATTTTCTCTGCCATTTCAATTTTGAACTACCAATCAAAACACACTAGGGCCATGGGACTGTTATCACCGAATCACAACACCCTCGTGTTTATACAAATGCATATACTTTAACTCACGGTGTGATCGGATAACATGGGTACTATCTCCAAGTTGTGGGACTTGCTACTTGAGATAGACCTCCAGAGAAAGCTGGTTCTTGCTCCTAAACTACCTGCAACAATCTACTCTAATGCAGGGGAAACTAACTATTCTAATCTAAATTTCCAAGGGACCAGGGAGAGAGAATGCATAAAATGAAAGCCTACACTAAAGTGGTGATACACCAGAAAAGGAGGGTGTGAGAGTAGTCTCCAAATGTTTGAAATATAGAGGCAAAGTGCACACTAGAAGAGGTGATGACAGTTCTCCATAATCTAGAAAAATGCATTCACATCAATGTTCCAAGCATACAAAATGATAATGGATCCCTACAAGAACATAATAATAGACAAAATATTCTTGTAGAAATATTAAAGGGGCAAGAAGAATGTAAGAAAACACAGCAGGGGAAGATACATCCACAAACTGATATTTTATTGCTTCATGATATGCACAGTTCAATCTATTACAAGATAAGGGCCTGGATCACCATGCAAGGAGTCTACTACAAGGGCCTGCAACACATTGGCTTCACAAAAAAATTTTGACAGAGCTTTGCTACCAAGAGCTCTCTCTCCTTACAATGAGCCCAACACTCCAATTTATAGAAAAGATGAGAAGGGAAAGAGAAGGGAAAATGGAAATCCCGAAATCTGTCCTTCAACCACCTATAAGAGGCATTAAATGGAGTAAAATGATTATATATTGCTTGTAAAAGGATCCCTATATTGTCCCATGTGCTGTAGCAGAGAAAGAATGACGACCATGCCTCTTTATTGCACTTCCAACTACCAAATAAAACACTGTTCTAAACCCGGCCACGTTTTGTTAAAAATCTTGATTAATCTCTCATCAAATCTAGAATTTCTTTATTTCTATGTGTTGGGATCGGAGCCACGATTCCAATGGTACCAACTTTGTGCGATTTCATTGAGAAATACAAAAGTTATGGCCTTCTGAGTGCGGGCAGCTATTTTGGGTCTGGCAGGCATTTTCTATCATTTGACGGGTAGGAGCATTAACTGACTGGAGCCAAATATGTTTCTTTTATTTAAATATATCTACCCTAATTAAAAATAAGAAATTCCAATTTTGTGAAAATCGGAGCTTGGAGTCAAAAGTTATGGCCGTTTGAAGTTCCACGGGTCAAACGTTGACTTTTCTTCTCTTCCTTCGGCCGCTTCGGCTGTACGCATCCTTCACGTCCCTCGCGTACCTTTTTCCCAACTATCCTAGACAAAAATCTCTTCCTTCGGCTGATTCGTGCTTCTTTGTCCCTCTTTACGGTGAAGACACGTGGCAAGATTCCATTCACTCTCGGCTCTTTCGGCTTTTCGTGTCCTCCGCGTACTTTTGGCCCGGATGTCCCAGTACAAAAGACCTTTGATTTGGCCGAACCAGCCAGTTTGTGTCCTCACAGCCCAGATGTCCCATTTTCTCCCAGACCGTCTGGGACAAATTTTTCCGATTCACCTGGTTCGGCCGGTTCGCGTACTCTTGTCCCGCTTGTCCCAGACTGTTTGTTCTCATTTCGGCCGATCCGGCTGGTTCGCGTACTTCATGTACCTTCAGCCCAACTGTTCTGGGCTGCCTTAAGTATTTTCGGCTGACTTGCGTCCTCTGCGTACTAATTGCCCAGATGTCCCAGACTGCCTATTTCAACAGTTAGTCAATTTTCTCCACTTTTCGGTCATTTCAGATTTCCGCGTCCCGCGCGTCCCTTTGGCTCGGATGTCCCAAATGCTGCGCAGACCGCTTGGAGGCCTTTTGGCCGGTTCATGCCTAGATGTCCCATATGTCCTGAATGTTGCGAGGACTAGGACTTAGCCATTTTTCATGATTTTTCCTGGCCCGAGCTTGTTTTTTTTTGCAATTTTTTCACATTTTTAAAACTTGCTGGGTTTTCTTCTTGGACAGAAGAGTTAGAAAGAACTCAAAGGGACCCCAGAAACATGATATTTTTCCTTGAATCAATATAATTGCTTGGGACTAAATAATTTGATGCATGTTATCAAAATTACCTTGAGGGGTGAATTTTGGATAACAGGGACCAGTTTAACCCTTTATCAAATATAACCAAAAGTGACAAGTTTTCTCAATAGATCCACCATGCCTCATCCAATCAAAAGAGACCACGTGTTTTAAGATGTTGAGATATAATTTGATGGGGAAAATAAGCCCGTCAAATAGTAAAATATAGAAAACTTCATCGTTCGTGCCCAGAATTGAAAATTTTCACCAAGGGAAAAGAATTTTCAAATAATACATGGCTAAACTTGATTCAGGACCATATGAATGGATCTACAATGGCACATAGAAGAATATTAAACATTTTCGTACATCCATTTTGGAGATAAAATATATTTTGAACCAGGTGGATTTGAGCATTTTTAGGGAAAATTAAGGCATGATAAAATCGAGCACGAACACCTTGATAATAACATTGAGGTTTTCATTACTATTCTTTAGCTATGATTTTAGCTTTTATCGATTTCCTCTAGCTGTACCCAATTTCTAATATAATAATGTCGAAGATAACTTTTCCATATTTGACAGTTGATGCTTTTCATCTAGATTTATGATCTCGATTTGATCTGTAAGATATTTTAGTATAGATTTTTAAATGATTGCTCTCTTTCTATGCTTGAAACTTGTGAATATTTCAATCCTGGGGAATTATGAACTCGACTCTACAAGCTCAAAGGACTGTAACTGTCTCTACTTCACTACTAAATAATGGAAATTATAACTATATCTTTAAGTATTTTGCAAATGAGTCTGAAATTTATTGAGCTTGTATTTCATTTGATGATGATGATTGTATTTCAATCATTTTTTATCTTGATCCAAGCACACCATATGTTGATCATGATCATTATGAAGACCTTTACTGTAACAGATGCTTCTTTCTTTCTTTGTGATGTTCCCTATTTACCTTTATTCTTTTCATTTGTAATTGCAAGTCCATATAACTATAACAGTCTGTAACTGCATCCCCCAAGTTTCTTTCTATGTAAGATGTATTATGAGATACTATACTAGCATATACATTTCTTTTCAGTCTATAATTTTGAGCTATTGATTAACATGATTTGACAGTGGGCATCTAGAATCCTAAATAAGAACTGTACTTAAAGTTGTATTTTTGTAACTCAAATGAGTTATTTCTTTCAAAGTGTATTGTGAATCTTCCTAAGCACTTTTCAATAAATTTTTTACCTTTTCTTTGAATCATCTCTCTAAGTTACAACTTGTTTTACTTGATCATTAAGCATTAACACTCTATTATGAACCTTTGATTTTATAGTTTCTTTCTGAAATATGTGCTTCATACCTGAAAACAAAGATGGATTCTCATTTTTTTACTGTGATTTTCATGATAAATCTTTAATATGAAGTTTGTAGATGAATCTGAACTTTGATTTTTTTTTTATTATGTCCTTTAGTAACTGCATGCTTTGATGTTCTCGATCCACTTTCTTCTATTAAAACTATCTTGGCATACTTGATCATATATGGGCTTGATGATCTTGTCAATTTTTTGAACCTGAGATGAACAATGTAACTCAGATAATTTTCTTTTCAAACATGGTTGTGCTGTTAATGTCTTCGATCTACATAAGTACCTCATGATATTTGTAATGTATAATTTTACTTCATCTTCAAGTAATTGTATTGAAATCATTCGATAATTCATTGAAGATGAACTTGAATCCATTTATACTTTAATCAAGGGTTTCTTATTTTTAATCCTCTGTACTTAATGACATTTGTTTGAGTATCTCATTTTGATTATGTACTTTCATAGGTTCGTTTCTTTGGCATGTAATTTGACCATTTGCATTGTTTCTAAGCTGGACATGTCACTATGCCTTTCATAATAGATGTAATATTTTTGAATTTATTCTTCTGATAAAGGAATGAAGTGGTTACATCAATTAAATGATTACTTTAAGTGCATTTATACCTCCTACTTTCATGAATTTGTACTTGGATATATCATAATGAGGAGTTTACTTAAACAGTAACATGATTATCCTTTAATGTGAGCCTTGAAAATTTCTTAAGTTTTCTCCATTCAATGGTATAGCTTTTCAGAGAAACCTTTTTTCTTTGATAAGTTATGGCATTAGATCATTTCTCTACCTATTTGTAATTGAATCTTTTACTTGATGATTTTTCCCAAGTTATGCAACATAATGTGTCTTAATTAAATGATAAATATTTGAATACTTGTACTCTTTTATCTTGATCATTGTGAAAGACATAAATGAATTATTCTCTTGTATCCTTCAATATTTTTTATGTACTAAAAGTAATCGTACATGTTAATAAAAAATTTAAATCATGAATTTGGTTATTTTCCATTGCAACATGTACCTACACACTTTAACAAAATAGTTAGAAAAAAATAGGCCTTAGTATCTCTTGTATTCCATAGTATATTCCAGAGATGATCAAAGTAAAGAGGAGATATTTTAGATTACAACACATTCTATATGTGATTTTTTATGGCATTTTGTTCAAGAAGGACATCAATGGTGTTATAATGAGATGCATTGGAACATGTCAAACTGAGAAATTGTTACAATATTTTCATGATGGAGCAGCATGAGGAAATTTTTCTTCATGGGTAATAACTCTCAAGATAATAAAGGAAGGGTATTATTGGCCCACAATGTTCAGTGACTGCTACACATGGATTAAGAATTGAAAAAAATGTGCATTCTTCACAGGAAAGGAAAGACTAGCAACACTTCCATTACACCCAATTTTAGCTAACCAACCATTCATGCAGTGGGGATTGGACTTCATTGGGGTCATCAATCCAAATTCAAGAAAAGGCCACAAGTGGATTATCATGGCAACAGATTATTTCACTAAGTGGACTGAGGCTGTAGAACTCAAAGAAGTAATTGAGTCTAGCATAATAGAATTTAATGAAGGAATAGTGAGTAGGTTTGGTGTACCAGCCACTATCATATCAGACAATGTATTGGCATTCATAGGTTCTAAGATCACAGAATTGGCTGTCAAGAATGGAATCTACTTGAGCACCTCTTTAAACTATTACCCAGAGGGTAATGGACAAGCATAGTCCACTAACAAGAATTTGCTAAAAATATTTAGAAAGACTCCAGATGAAAATAAAATGACATGGCATACCAAGCTAAAATCAAAACTATGGGCTGATAGGATAACACCAAAGAGTTTTACAGGTAATTATCCCTACAAGCTGGTCTATGGCAAGGAGACAATGTTTCCTATATAATTAGAGCTACCTACATTGGAGCTCATGAAGGAGTTGGAGTTGTCTGAGTTTAAACCAATGGAGGCTAGGTATGCAAAGCTGATGAAATTTGAAGATATCAGAGAATATGAAGTTCAAACGATGGAGAAAGATCAGGCCTTAGTCAAAAGATGGTTTGATAAGAAAGCAAGAGCATGGACCATCTAGAAAGGGTACCTAGTTCTGAACTAGGATACATATCGGGAAAAACCAGGAAGCATTACAAATTTGATACCATTTGGAGTGGCCCCTACATGGTCACAAGATGTAAAAGTAGAAATTCCTTCCAAATGTCTACATTGGATGGAGAGGATATTTTGATTCTAGTTAAAAGAATCTCTCTTAAACATTGCTACTGAAGGGAAAAGTTTCACCCTTGTAAATATAAAGCTAGGATTTTTAATTCCTCTATGTCCATATGTAAATTTTATTGTTTTAATTTAGGTTTCAATTTCCATAGGTTCATCGGCACAAGTTTTTTTACTCCAATATTTTATCACTATGCATTTTAATGTGCCCATAACCCTTTTCAGGAACCGGTGAAAGTTCCAGGTCAACACAATTTTCTACTCTCACAAACCTCATTTCTAATATTTTATTATGAAAATTGAGAGTGCGGGTAGCGGGGTAGGTTCATGATCAGCCAAGTATAGGCCATCAGGTTCAATTTTCAAAGTAAGGATTAGTATCAGACTATAATTTATGACTTCATAACCAATGGACACAACAAGGCAAATGATCTTTCCACCTAACAGGCAGGTGATCCCGCAGGTCACCAAATTCTTATCAAATTTTTCCCCTTGGGAAAAACTAATCAAACATGGCCTTGCAAAAGGAAAATGAAGACGTTAATTCAGTCACGTGGGATCAGATTTGATTCAAAAAAATCAAGTTGTAGGTGGGCTCAGAAATGGCAGTACAAGATTGGAAAATGAATGGGCAAACAACATCAAGAAAGTTTAGATCTTGAGTGGGAAAAGATGGAGGAAAAAAATTCAAAGTTTCAAAGTTCAAAAATTTTGGCACTTCGGTAATGTATAAAACCCCAAAGTTTGAAATTTGGAAATTTTTGACTTTCGGGTTTCGAGGTTTCGAAGAAAACAGGGAAGAAATTGGGCACAAAAAAGAAAAAGTTCTGAAGTTTTTGAAGTCTGAATGTTTGAAATTTCATACTTTCAGGTTTCAGGGTTTTGGAAATTTGTAGGAAAAAAATGGAAAAAGAGTCAAAAAAGTCTGAAACTCCAAAGTCTGAAAGTCCAAAGTTTTAGACTTTCGGGTTTTAGGGTTTTGTATCTTTTAGGTGCGAAATCAGAAAATTGCCCTGAAAATTCAAAAATTCTGAAGTCAGAAAATCTTAAATTTATAACTTTTGGGGTTTTGGAGACATCATGAATTGTACCAGAAAAGTAAGCAAAAAAAGTTTGAATGTCCAAAACACTGAAACCCGAAAGCCTGAAATTTCAGACTTTCGGATTTGAAAGTTTCAGGGTTTCGGAATTTGGATTTTCAGAAGTCTCAACCCCCAAAACCCAAAAATCACCACACAACTTCCGAAAGCCTGATGTCCAAAAGTCTGAATTTTTAGACATTCCTAACTCTCAAGAAATTTTGTGGATGAGCAGTGTTTTTTCTTCGAAATGAAAATGTCCAAAAGTTTGAATTTCAGGATTTCAAAGGTTGCATGCTTTTCGGGCTTTCACAACTCTCACTCCATTTTTCACATAATGACGCCCAAACCTTCATATGGCCATAAATTTTTACTGGGAGCTCGAATTCATGCAAGAGATGACTTTTTGGAAATCTTAAATAAGTGAGACTAAGTTAGTCAAAATGAAGAAATACAGTCCGCCCTTTTTAGAGGGTTTCCCAAGGTTTCTCACCTACCACCATAATGATGTATGGGCTCCTTTCTTCTCCAAAAAGTCATGGTACATGAAGGTATGGGTTTTTTCAGTACAACCCATCATTTTGTAGGAAAATTCAATGTATTTCAGGGTGGTTGAAGCAAGGATTCAAAATATTCTCTTTCTCACTCTCATATTCTTCCTATATATTGTAAGGAGGGGCATTTTTCTAAAGGTTGGGAATTTTTTAGCTTTACAACTTCCCTTCTCTTCTTTTCTGCAAGTGGATTTGTTGAGTTAGAACCTCTCATTAAAACTGTAATGAAAATATTTCCTCTTGGCCATTGTATTTTGATGTATCAATTTTTGGAGCACCTCTCTGATCTCTCATTACAATCTTAGTTATCTATGTATGGTGGTTTATTTACATTCCAACAGTTGTGTTTAATGGAAAATAAAGTGTTTATCATTCATTTAGTTCATCACCTTGGTTAGTTTAGGCTTATTTTTATACAACTTCTTAACCCTGTCTCCTTAGCAAGTTAGATTAGGTTTCTGAGTCAATCCTCTACAAATTATATGTGTGCAGCTGAACAGTAAATAAGAACCATCATTCAACCAGATAGCTCTCTCGGTTTCAAAGTCCCACACTTTGAGAGAAGCTCCATGTTATGTAATCAAACGAGATTTTCAACCCATCAAGTTGCAGACATTCAGGGGTGTTGTTATTACGCATCAACAGGTCCCACATGTAACAGAACACAAACTCTTACCTCATGATTCTAACATTGTCCCCGACATCTCCTTGTAGCTTCAATACACCTCAAAAATCCTAAGGATATAATAAAATGTATAAGGAGGTGTATATTTTTATGGAAATTATTGAGGTTTTAGGGTATCCCATTAAGCTAATCATAAACGGGTGAGTTATGTTGACAATTACAGTCAAGTTGTTCGTAAGGGGCTGAGCTGGTTGAGTTACATTGAACCACGTTAACCAAAGGAGAACTAGTTCTTATTCTAAGATAAATGTGGAAGATTCTGAGATGTTTATATGCTCCCTAAGTAGTGTTTAGATATTTTTCCCGAGTTATTCATAGGGGCTAATCCCATTCCCTTGCAACCTGAGCTTGTCTAGAAATGACTAAGATGTTTGATGTTAAAGGAATGCATTGCAAGGAAAGTATGAGCTACACAAGTGGATCACTATTCTAAAACATACCAAGCCATGTAATATGGAATCCTAGCAGTCTGAGTTATTTCCAGGGATAAGTTTCTTTGGCAAATAGGTTTGGTTCATGCAATGGAATGGTGGAATAGCTTGGTCAAAGTTACACTCAGGACTCTAGTTAGTGAATTGGGGTATTTTCAAGGACTAAGGCCAGGCTACCCTAAATAACTCACTCAATGAGTCCATCATGCCAACAAAATTTAGCCCCCCTGCAGGTACATCCATGATCATTCAATGCAATGATCAAGTCATGTCAAGACTATATTGGGTGTTTCAGAGGGTGTAGTGATACACTTGCAAGGTTCATTATACGGGGATAAACGACTTCATAAGAAAGTTGAGCTCCTTTTTCAGAGAAGGCCGAATTGACAAATGAACACCAAGTCATTTGATGGAAAAGAGGAGAAGTTTTTCTTCACCAAGTTGGGCTTTTGGAACCGAGTTACACTATGAACATGAACAGGAACCAATAGAACAAACCTCGGTAATTCGATTTTGAGTTAAAACATCTTCAACGGGTAAGGGAAGTGGAGATGCGAAGGGTTCCACGTGGCACCTAAGCACGTGTTTTGTGGGAAAAGGAAAATATGATCCCCCCATGATGTAAGGGAGATCCGCATGCAGTAAGGACTATGTGAAGTAGTTAAGTGTTATGGGGCCTGGTGTAATATGAAATGATTCAGTACATATGGGGTCATAAGGGTTCGAATGTGTGGGAAAATGTGGCGAGATGACCCTGTGTAAAATAAATTAATTTGATAGTTGTTAAGGAGGGATCTAATGGCATCAAACACGTGGAGAAACATTAGGTCTCTTTAGAGATGAAGAGTTAGGTTAGCAGCGTATGAGGTGCCATGTCCAAAGGGACAAGTACTGAGTCATTATGCATGACGGTTGGAAATTATGAAACATAAATATGGAAAAATAAAATACCACAGAGCTGAAAATATGATATAAGCCCAATTAAAAATTCAAAAAGGGTGGTGGAGTCCTCATCGAGGTTGGCATCCAAGCCATCAAGCTAGAGTTTAAAAAGAAGCTCGCTATCTAAAGTATGACTTGGCATTGGAGAAAGGTAGATCAACATCGAAACAAATGCAAAGCTTGCAAAGAGTATAGGAGATGATTAAAAGGATAGGTCATTTAGGGAACAAAGCCAAGTTAAGAATAGATCCTGAGAAGGAAAGAAAAGATCCAACTCGGTGAGATAGTGCCAAGCTCGACGATATTTTTAATACTCAGACATTAAAAAACCAAACACCTCCCTCTCACGGTCCATAAATATAAAATCAGAGATGGGTCACACAAAAATTTAATATAGAATCATTCAAAATAAATGAAAAAAGTTTGGAAGAGCAATTATTAAAGTTTTCTTTTCTCAGCCAAAGATTAAATGCATAGTCCTGCGAAGACAAAATGACTGAGCAATTCAAATTACCCACTTACACTCACAAGGCCATAACGAGCGCATTTCTTTACAAAATTGTCCAAAATTGGTGTTGTTCGAATTGCTATTCCAAGACATATGCACCGTAGTCAATAAATTTGCAGATTGATGAAGATTCAATGGTGTATATTGTAATAAATGATCCTAGTTCAAAGAGATAGTTGGAAAGTGGTTGGGAATGTATTCAATGAGTATGGCCATCATTTTCTCATCTACAGGTCATGGGATAACATGAGTAGTATTTTGCAAGAAAGATGACATTAATTACACTCATTTATTGCATCTTTCTAGTGATTTGAAAAGGAATTTCAAGATTTCAATCTTCTCTCTTTTTGATGCTATATATTGTAATATGAGTCTCAGAGATAAGGAGTTAGTCATTTTTTCCTTTCTGCCCCTCTTTCTTCTCTGTTAGGTAGGAGCATGGAGTTGCAGCCTTCTTCCCCAATTTTTTTAATGGCATTTTTATTACCTCTTACCTATTAATTATTGTATTATGCACAATTTTTGAGCATTATATTATTCCCTGTGATGCATTTTCTCAATCCTTTGCATATTTTTTATTTTTTCTAGTAGTCTTTATTCACTGTTGGTATACTATGCATATTTTTAATGTTCACTGCAAGTTTTGGAAGTTGTGATAAATGAGTTTGAAGAGGTGTTCTATGTGAATCTATCTCTGTCATGTGGTGCATTTTTTCCACCCTTTCCATTGCTCACCTTTTTGCTATTTCATGCAATTGGATTCTTGACTAACTTCTTCTTTTTTAGATCATTGCTCTATTAGTTTTGTGCTATGTTTCATTTTTATTTGCACCTCATCTCACACAACAAAGAATAGTGAGATTCTTTAAAATCTAGAGGTTAATTTAAGGTGCACGTCCCACTAATATAATATATCCAAATTCTTTGAAGGTTCATCTACAAATATCATCTTCGACATAACCTAAGGCAATGATGGGTTTCTTTTATACTCTTTCAATTTTAGTTTCATGTACATGTATCTTTTATTTTAAAAATCTTAAGCTACATCCCACATCTTGTGTGGGAGATATTCAATTTCCTCATGAATAAATAATATTATTTATGTAAGTGATTTGTGTACTTTCCTTTACTTTAAGCTCTTATGATATGTAATGATTATAAAATGAATTAAACATTTCAATAACATTCTTAATAACACTTAATCATAGGAAATAATCAAATTGACAAATACATGTAACTTAAAAATGGACATCAGCAACCTATAACCTACAATTAGTAACTATGTTTGTTGTTTTGGAGTTTAACATCCCACTTAAGATTCCTGCCTTCATCAGGGAAATGCATTGGTCCTTTGGGGCTTCTGTGTTTCCTTTTTGAATACAAACATGGGATGGCAGCCTACGTGAGGTGTTACATTCTGTAATAGCAAACATATTTACAAAATACAAATTTTATATCAATTACTATGATGGGAAACATAACGAAAGCTATATGAATTCGCCCTAGTTATTTCCATCTCATCAATTCCTTCCATATGAAATGAAATTTCAAGCTGCCCATTTTTGCACAAGTGAAAAAATTTCAACATGTACTTTTTAATTTTTGGAAATGTGTATTTGATGTACATCATGTGTTTCATGTTATATATTTTGCTTCATGGTTACACAAATGTCTCATGTGTTATTCATTATCCTAAGTGATTATATGTTATATTATGTATTAAGCAATGTAAGCCAAAAAATTTTATCCTTTTATTATCAGAATTACCATAAGAAAAATTTATCAGCATTAACATAATAAGAATTTATTAGTATTAACATCTATATATAACACTTCATAAGAAGAATTATTGGGATCCTCAATCAGATGTAGCATTTTCTTTTATCCATACAACTTCACAAGGCTTCCATCAATTGGGATAATGGCATAAGAAATATCCATTTTCACACTACCACCCACACTAGCAGCCCATTTCCTGGATAACAACATTCCTCATTTGGCAAGGCAATCAACAATAACAACATCTAGGTTTATGTAGTTTCCGAGATAAGCTGCAAGTTGCACAACTAAACCCTTGACACATCTAGCCACTAGCACCTCTTTGGAATCCATGGTAGTACATCTTCCATAAGTTGTTACTTTGATATCCAATTCATCCATGACCTCAAGAGACATAAAATTACAAGAAGCTCTAGAATCAAACATGCAATTGCGTAACAACATGTCCTTAATAATCAGAGTAGGGAAAAATGGGTCTACATTCAAATGAGACTCAACCAAGGAAGTTCACAAATAAAACTAAACTGGTTCACTGAGTTCTTCCAATACTTGTGGCTTTTCTAACTCTGTAATGGTAGGAGGAACCTTGACATTGTTAACATTTCTACCTAGGGTAGCCTTTTCTTCTTTGAATCCCAGATACTCAAAATCCCTCTTCTTAGGCTAAGGAATTTTGAGCAATTCAACAATAGGAAAAGAGATCTTGATTTGACTCAAGACTTAGGCAATGTCATAAGGAACATATTTGGGCAAGGCAACATTATGAGGAAGATTGAAAAAATCATCTGATGGCATGGGATTTTTCACATTCTGAGCACGGGGAGGAATGTAGATTTTATTTTGGGAAACAAGGCCTTTTCCAGATGCATCTTTCTTAGGATTCTCTTTTGGGATATTGGTGAGAAGTGGGTTTTTTGGCTTGGCTTGAGGTCCATCCCCTTTGAAAACTTTACTCCTAGTATTGTATTCTTTTTCTTGGGCAACCAAAACATTCATTAACAACTTCCTATCTTATTTAGAAGGGATTCCTCAATCATAATTATTAATCATTAATTCCCTCAAATATTCAAAATCATTATTGGGAAATTCAAAAGCTTGTACCACATATATTTCAAAAGTATGATTTGGAGGAAGAGGAAATACCCAGTGAATACAATCCCAAAAACTTCTAATAGTTATTGAAAAGAGTTTGCGAGAATTGAATTAGAAATGAGGCACCATGAAGTAGTTGCACTCCAATGGAATGGTGAAAGCTCCAGCGATAGCAAGGAAATAATGATTAGTAATGGAAGAAATTTATGAATAGAAACAAAGCTTCAATAGAAGAAAGACATCGGAGTGTCTTGGCATGCTCATAAATGAATAGAAAATGGGTACATATAGGGTGTTGAGTAACCCTAGTGCATGACACACATGAAACCCTAAACCCAACCCTAAACTTAACCTATGTCAGATGACCATCCAACATGAGAGAAGGACACATAGGATAACTCACACTAACACCATCCCTTCATCGAAGCTAGGGTAGTTGATGTGATAAGTTAGACGGAAGAGGAAGACACTCCTATACAAATAAGAAAGATGTGCCAACGAGGGCCCAACAACTAAAGGCCTGATAAGGTGCCCATATACAAACACAATCTTCCTAGAAGAAGAAAAAGAAAAGAAGGACTACATAGCCTGAAGAAGATGGGCAGCTATAGAATACTTCACCCCAAGAAGAGACCGTAAGTGAAGAAGCTTCATCTTAGTGAAGGGCTTGGTGAATAAATCTGCAATCTGACCATCTTTCTAAATTTACTAAATGTTAATGATACCATCATGAATAAGCTCCTGTATTAGGTTCATATGGATCTCAATGTGCTTTGTCCACTGATGATAAACTAGATTTTTGCAAATAGAGATTGTGCTCATGTTATCACAATAGATAATGGTAGGCCGCCGAAAGTGGATGCCGAACTCTGTCAAAATACCCTATAGAAAAATAGCTTTTGTGGCAACATTAACTACTCCTCTATATTCTACCTCTAAAGATGATATCGCAATTGCATTCTTCTTCTTGCTAGACCAACTAATAGGACCCGAAACAAGAGAGAAACTATAGCCAGAAGTATATTTCTGATGACATAAGTCACCGGCCCAATCAGAATCTGTGAATCCAATCAAGTCAATATCATTCCCTCCATGATAGTGTATGCCATCAATATAAGTTCCACGAACATAATGAAGGATCTATTTAGCTGCTTTGCAATGCAGCTCATGTAGCTCCTACATGAATCTGGACACGATCCTAACAACATATGATAAATTTTGTCGAGTGTGAGTCAAGTAGATCAAGCTCCATAGTAAATGTTGGTAAAGAGTACCATCAACCGAGGGAGTAGAGCAATCTGAAACCAACTTAACCCTGGAAAGAACAGGAGTAGGAGAAGACTTTCAATCAGACATCTGAAACTAATCTAGAAAATCAAGAACATACTTAGGTTGCAAAATCAAGATTCCAGAGTCATATTGTGAAATCTGGATCCCAAGGAAGTAATGAAGGAGACCTAAGTTAGTCACGGAAAACTTGTTGGCTAAGGCGATCTTCACAGAATCAATAATAGAGGAAGAGCTTCCTGTGATCAACAAGTCATCAAAATATAGAACAAGAATGAGTATGAAGTCATCTTGCCATAGAATATAAACATTTGGATTAGAGTGACACCTAGTAAACCCTGATGTAAGTAAGAAGGAGTCCATCTTGGCATACCAAGCCTGAGGGGCTTGTTTAAGGCCATAAAGAGATTTCTTTAACTTAAAAAAAAGGGAAGAATCTTAGAAATAACCCAGAGGTTGTTCCATATAGATATCTTCCTCTAGGTCACCATGAGGGAAGGAACTCTTAACATCCATTTGATGGAATTTCCATCTGTTCACTACGAAAATGGCTAGGGTCAGTCGAATAGAAGTCATCTTAACAACCGGAACAAAGGTTTCTGTATAATTAACCCCAACTATCTGGGAGAAACCCTTAGCTACTAATCGCGCTTTAAACTTTTCGACATCTCCATATGTTCCATACTTTGTTCAGAACACCCACTTACACCAAATGCTTTTTCTTCCATTCTGAAGAGTGGTGAGATCCCAACTATCGTTCTTCACGAGAGAGGAATACTTCTCATCCATGGCAGAATCCCACTCAGGAATACCAGAAGCCTCCTAGAAACATTGTGGATCAGAAGCAGAGGTGAAGAAAGAGTGGGGTCCAATGAAATATAAGTGAGTACATTTCATATCTGAAGTATCTCCAACTAAATCTCCAGCACTTTGCAAATTTTTCTTGGCCCAAAGGGGACCAAGAGGATCAGGCTCAAAGTTGGAATATTCTTCACTTGAGTGAGAAGGAACATAGTCCTCATCATCACTACTATCAGAATCAGAAGATTCAAAGGTCTGATGTTCAGGAGGATCCGAAAGAGGAGCATTCTCAATAGTATCATCATCTGATGAATCAGAATCCGAATTAGTGAGCTGAAGAACTTCAATAGGTGGAGAAGCAGAATTCGAATAAGAATCATCGAACTTAACACTTCTCTCAATATATAGGTCATGAGAAGTAGGATTCATCAATTGATATCCCTTCATGCCATCAAGATACCCTACAAAGATACAAGGTTTGGATTGTTGTTGGAAATCCTTACATTTCTTCTTGGGAATCCGAGCCATAGCCTTAGATCCGAAGACTCAAAAGTTCTCAAAATCAGGCTTGCATCCAAACCAAGCTTTAAAGGGTGTCATCCCTCTTACTGCCTTGTGTGGAACATGGTTATGAATGTAATTTGCACAATTCTCTACTTCAACCCAATACTGCGGAGGAAGAGACTTCAAGTGCATCATACAAGTGGCCCTCTTCTTCAGAGAATGGTTATTTCTTTTTGCGACTCCATCATGCAGGAGGGTATTGGCATAGCATTTGATTAACAATATGAGATCCCTCTCCACCATCAGTTTGAACTTTTGGTGTGACGGTAAGTCGTGCATCTCTGATACCAGTGAGTTAAGCATGCCACCCCAGAGTAGTTCTAGGATGGGTGACCTGTCGGGAAATTCCCGATGTCACTTATTCTTAATATGTTGTTGGGATTGATTGGGTGTATACCTAGCTCCATCGTGTGGGAGGGTATTGGCGTAGAAATTGATTAACACGATGAGATCCCTCTCTACCATTAGTTCAAGCTTTTGGTGTGACAAAAAATCATGTAGCTCTTATACCATGAAACGAGTTTGTGAGAATCGAATTAGAAATGAGGCACCATGAAGTAGTTGCAGTCCAATAGAATCGTGAAATCTCCAGCGATAACAAGGAAAAAATGATCAGTAATGGAAGAACTTGCTCAACAGAAACAAAGCTTGCATAGAGGAAAGACATCGGAGTGTCTCGGCATGCTAAATAATGAATAGGAAATGGGTACATATAGGGTGATAAGTAACCCTAGTGCATGACATGCATGAAACCCTAAACCTAACCCATGTGAGATGATCCTCCAACATGATAGGAGGACACATAGGATAACTCACACTAACATTTCTTGCACTGATTAATTTAGTTGAAGTTGCTCCTTGTTGTGAGCTTGTAGAGCATCTCAATATACACACATCATCATCAATTTCATCATCATCACCCTCTTCAACTTATTTTTATACCTCGCATGGAGAATAGGGAAAGAAACATCTATCACACCATTCAATCTCATTGGCCTCTTCCACATCAGTAACTCTGGCCGTCAAAGGATTTGACACCATTGTATTTTCCCTAGGTTTGGACCGTCTACTTTAGGATCCCATGAGTCCTTTACCTCTATCATCAGATCTCTGATCACCTCTAGGATTATTTTCAAACCTTTCTTGACCTTTTTGCTTATACTGACCTTATGAAAATTTTCCAATTCCTTTCTCTTCCTTGGATAACTTGTAAGATATTTCTTTAACAAATCCTACCAAGGTTTTTACAACCTCCTCCAGATCAACAAATTTTCTTAATTTAGGCTTTTCTGGATTGATCAGTTTGAAACCCTCCCTTTTAGGAGGTTTTCGCACTTCTCTAATATTACTTTCAATTTGCAAAGCCATGGTAAAGGCCTACCTCAAAGTTCCAAGGTTTTTGTCTTTTAAATAATACGCATCCTTTTTATTAAATGCATTAGAATACTTTATCAGACATGATTCATCACATGGCCATATATTTTAGGAAACCTTCTCAAACTTTTGTTTAATCTTTTGTTGAAGTTATGGACAAATTCATTAGGGTTTTTCTTAATATTTTCAAATTCTGATAAAAGAAACCTAGGGTCTATTTAATCTCCAAACTACAATCGAAAAGCATTCATTATTTCTATCCATGAATCTATAGAGTTATCTGGAAAATATTTATACTAGTCAAGTGCATCTTCACCTAAAGTATAAATAAATAATTTAATATATACATCCTCAAACCCTATTTCAAAGTCTTCCATCATATTGAAAAAAATATTTAAATGCTGATCACCAATGATAGCATTCTTTCCTTGAAACTTTGGTAGTCTATTTCTAACATCTTGTGGGATTACATTAAGATATCCAACCATCCCTCTAAAATTTATGGTACCAAAAGTGTTTACAACAAATGGAGGTTTGGGTGGAGGTTGGGCCATATTATTTTGTGGAGGTGAATTTACAGGAGTTACAAAATGACAAGGAGTGAGGGGAATCTGAGGAAAAAGAATGAAATTTTCAAAATGAATGTCCCCTAATGGAAGTATTTCTTGGAGAACCCTATCAGCTTTCGAAAACATAGGGGCAGGATGAGGAGAAAATTTTTAAATACAAATGAAGGCCCCTTACCAAATGGAGAATTAAAATTTACAAAGAGGCTTCCTAATTCAGAGTCACTTGAAGAAGATTGGTAATCCCCTACCATGGGTTGATCACCTTTCAGAACTGATGAGGCCTTTCGTGATTCTTGATCTCCAACAACTTTCCAGACTCTATTCCTTCTAACTTTGTCTTTCCTAGTTTTGGAAACAACTTTATACTAGGGTATTTATTGAAGAAATATCTTATTCCCTCCAGATTTAAAAAAAAAGTAACAAATTTCACTTGAAAAACATTAAGACACAAGAAGTTATCAAAATTTAAATCAACACGAAGTCGCTACTAAGTATTTTCACCTTAGTTGTGAAAATGCACTATAAATGATCTATCAAATGTATCTCAATACAAAGAATGATGAAAATCCTACCAGATGTTACTTTCCTTTATCCATATTTATCAATGATGATACAAACTTAGTGTAATAACTGTACAAACTAGAAATATTACACACAGAACTTGTAACTTTTCTCAATTATTACAAATTTCAACTCAGGATGAGGTTTGAACAATAATATTAGCACTTGAAACATGCAAGAAACATTACCAGGGCTTGGAATAATCAAATTATTCAAATAAATCCATAAAAATGATGCCAAAAGCATGTTGGTACCCAAATTTATTCTCCTTCAGAAACTGAGAAGTATCAAAGATTTAGCAAGACAATTAGAGTTAGACACATCATCATATATGTCATTTCGTAGCTGGAGAGGTGATTCATTTGGATCTTTGTCACTTGGTTTATGGAGAAATGGATAGCACCTTCAGACTATTTGATCTATCCTCACTATTTTAGGTTGTGGCTTTTAACTGGGATAAGAGAACCCATTTGGTAACCTTGTGTTGGTGAAAGATATTGGTAAATATTTCTTTGCATAATTTTTAAAGAAGACCTTGAGAAAATATGACCAATACCCCACAATTTAACTCTCATGAGTTGTCACTTCTAAATAATGGATATATTTTCTAAAACAAGGTTAAGGTTACTGAAGACATTGAAAACCTAATTTTCTTCTTCTTATTTTGGCAATAAAATTATTCATTTGTGGATATACAAGGAAAATAGGGGTGGTACAAGGTAGGATTTGTTGTTTGAATAATTTTTTGGTGGGATATTAAGAAGAATAAAGTTGAATTTTCCAGATATTTGAGAAGATTCGCAAGAATTGGAAAACTTAATAATAGAAAGCTTCAAAATAGCTAAAATATTCCTTCAACTAGAAAGTGTGCATCAATGGAAGCCTAGATTTGCACATTTTTACACATTCTTCAACAATTTAAAATGAAGGATCAAGTTAAGAGACTCAATTGAACATTAAATATTTTTGGTTCATCATGCATAATGTACCCCAAAAGACTTACAAACAATCTATGTTAACAAATGAAGGTAAATTGATTTCAAATTATTTATTTCATCACCAGATGAAAGCTTTTCTGATAATGAAATTGCAAATGCCAGTAAACTATCAGATGGATAAGATATTGTTTGATTCAAAGAGATTTTAACATAAGAATGCAATGGGAACAAGAAAAATTATTTGCAAATATTTTGAAAGAAAGTAGACATAAATTTTCCAGAGATCAACAAAGATAAATTCAAAAGTGATTTAGATTCATTAGTAGGGGAAAGTTTCTTGAAACAATATTTGAGCTCGTCAATGCTTGTACACATGCAACTAACTTGACAATTTTGGATCTAAAACATAAGAAAATAGTAGGTTTCTTAGCTGGTCTCTCAAAAATATCAGTTTTCTCATATTTTCTCGTAAAGATTAACCCCTGACCATTTTCATGACTCAATCATGCATTTTTATAGCACTCATTTACATCCAAGATTTTCCCCCAAGAAAATAATATTTGAGGAACCTTTATTTGTAACATTTTATATCATGATTTATAGAAAGCAGTGTTTAACAGATCTGCAACAAAAAGTGGCCAGATGTTTAAAAAAGGTGAATCATTTCAAATATTTCCATCATTGTTTTAACTGGCAGCACACTTCTTACCCTCCGTGCATGCATCATTATATTCTTTTCCCTATGCAATTTTTCCCTACAACTAACTCCTCTTGTAATTCACATTTTTTGCAAGTTCCTGAAGAAATTCCAATTTCAAAATATAAACCTTTAGATTCCTTGGAGTCACAAATTAAGTTCTAAATCTATTCAATTGCATTTTGCATTCAAAGCTGACAAGGAATTTCATCAAGTACGATGACAATCAATGTATAATGGCATATCCAAAACTCTTGGAGCATTAATGGTGGTAAAATCAGATGCAATGCACAAAAATCATTGATTTATGCTCTTTTCTCAACTTTAAATTAGAGTCATCCACGTGGAAAGATCTAATTCGAAGTGGGCATGAGGGTGCCCTTTTTGCATGTTATGAATTTTGGTGAAAATACGCAGTTTTAACATTTTTCCCCACCCTTGTGCCTTTGAATATAGGCCCTACATGTGTCTTAATTCAACAACTTTTCCCTTTTTTACAAAATGGAAAAAATTACAAATTTCCTCCGCCTCCCCGCTTTGACTTTGACTTATGAATTTCTTTTATTTTTTTACTCTTATTTCCTTAACACCTTAAAGAAAAAAATGGGCATGTCCTTCCACAATCACTGAATTGATGACACATGTACACCTTCGGGGAAAAACAAAGAAATTTTCTCTGCCATTTCAATTTTAAACTGCCAATCAAAACACAACAGGGCCATGGGACCAGTTTAACCCTTTATCAAATATAACCAAAAGTGACAATTTTTCGCAATAGATCCACCATGCCTCATCCAATCAAAAGAGACAACGTGTTTTAAGATGCTGAGATATAATTTGATGGGGAAAGTAAGCCCGTCAAACAGTAAAATATAGAAAACTTCATCGTTCGTGCCTAGAATTGAAATTTTTCACCAAGCACAAAGAATTTTCAAATAATACATGGCTAAAATTGATTCAGGACCATACAAATGGATCTACAATGGCACATAGAAGAATATTAGACATTTTCATGCATCCATTTTGGAGATAAAAGATATTTTGAACCAGGTGGATTTGACCATTTTTAGGGAAAATTATGGCATGATAAAATCGAGCACGAACACCTTGATAACAACATTGAGGTTTTCATTACTATTCTTTAGCTATTATTTTAGCTTTTACCGATTTCCTCTAGCTGTACCCTATTTCTAATATAATAATGTTGAAGATAACTTTTCCATATTTGACAGTTGATGCTTTTCTTCTAGATCTATGATCTCAATTTTATCTGTAGGATATTTTAGTATAGATTTTTAAATGATTTCTCTCTTTTTATGCTCGAAAATTGTGAATATTTCAATCCTAGGGAATTATGAACTTGACTCTACAAGCTCAAAGGACAGTAATTGTCTCTACTTCACTACTAAATAAAGGAAATTATAACTATATCTTTAAGTATTTTGCAAATGAGTCTGAAATTTATTGAGCTTGTATTTCATTTGATGATGATGATTGTATTTCAATCATTTCTTATCTTGATCCAAGCACACCATATATTGATCATGATCATTATGAAGACCTTTACTATAATAGATGCTTCTTTCTTTCTTTGTGATGTTCCCTATTTACCTTTATTCTTTTCATTTGTAATTGCAAGTTTGTATAACTATAATAGTCTGTAACTGCAACCCCCAAGTTTCTTTCTATGTAAGATGTATTATGAGATACTATACTAGCATATACATCTCTTTTTAGTCTGTAATTTTGAGCTATTGATTAACATGATTTGACATTATGCATCTAGAATCCTAAATAAGAACTGTACTTAAAGTTGTATTTTTTTAACTCAAATGAGTTATTTCTTTCAAAGTGTATTCTGAATCTTCCTAAGAACTTTTCAATAAATTTTTTACCTTTTCTTTGAATCATGTCTCTAAGTTACAACTTGTTTTACTTGATCATTAAGCATTAACACTCTATTATGAACCTTTGATTTTATAGTTTCTTTCTGAAATATGTGCTTCATACCTGAAAACAAAGATGGCTTCTCATTTTTTTACTGTGATTTTCATGATAACTCTTTAATCTAAATTTTGTAGATGAATCTGTACTTTGATTTTTTTTTGTTATGTCCTTCAGTAACTGCATGCTTTGATTTTCTGGATCCACTTTCTTCTTTTAAAACTATCTTGGGATACTTGATCATATATAGGCTTGATGTTCTTGTCAATTTTTTGAACCTTAGATGAACAATGTAACTCAAATAATTTTAATTTCAAACATGGTTGTGCTTTTATTGTCTTCGATCTACATAAGTACCTCATGATATCTGTAATGTATAATTTTACTTTATCTTGAAGTAATTTTATTGAAATCATTTGATAATTCATTGAAGATGAACTTGAAGCCATTTATACTTTAATCAAGGGTTTCTTATTTTTCATCCTCTGTACTTAATGAAATTTGTTTAAGTATCTCATTTTGATTATGTACTTTCATAGTAGCGTTTCTTTGGCATGTAATTTGATCATTTGCATTGTTTTAAGCTTGACATGTCACTATGTCTTTCATAATAGATGTAATATTTGTGAATTTATTCTTCTAATAAAGGAATGAAGTGGTTACATCAATTAAATGATTACTTTAAGTGCATTTATACCTCCTAATTTCATGAATTTGTACTTAGTTATATCATAATGAAGAGTTTACTTAAACAGTAACATGATTATCCTTTAATGTGAGCCCTAAAAATTTATTAAGTTTTCTCCATTCAATGGTATAACTTTTCAGAGAAACCTTTTTTCTTTGATAAGTTATGTCATTAGATCATTTCTCTACCTATTTGTAATTGAATCTTTTACTTGATGATTTTTCGCAAGTTATGCAACATAATGTGTCTTAATTAAATGATAAATCTTTGAATACTTGTACTCTTTTATCTTGATCATTTTGAAAGACATAAATGAATTATTCTCTTGTATCCTTCAATATTGTTTATGTACTAAAATCTATCTGTACATGTTAATACAAAATTTAAATCATGAATTTGGTTATTTTCTATTGCAACATGTACCTACACACTTTAACAAAATAGTTAGAAAAAAATAGGCCTTAGCATCTCTTGTATTCCATAGTGTATTCCAGAGATGAACAAAGTAAAGAGGAGATATTTTAGATTACAACACATTCCATATGTGCTTTTTGATGGTGGTATGTTCAAGAAGGACATCAATGGTGTTCTACTGAGATGCATTGGAACATGTCAAATTGAGAAATTGTTAAAATAATTTCATGATGGAGCTGCATGAGGACATTTTTCTTCATGGGTAATAATTCTCAAGATAATGAAGGAAGGGTATTACTGGCCCACAATGTTCAGTGACTGCTACACATGGATTAAGAATTGAAAAAAATGTGCATTCTTCACAAGAAAGGAAAGACTAGCAACACTTCCATTACACCCAATTTTAGTTGACCAACCATTCATGCAGTGGGGATTGGACTTCATTGGGGTCATCAATCCAAATTCCAGCCAAGGCCACAAGTGGATTCTCATGGCAACAAATTATTTCACTAAGTGGACTGAGGCCGTAGAACTCAAAGAAGCAATTGAGTCTAGCATAATAGAATATTATGAATGACTAGTGAGTAGGTTTGGTGTACCAGCCACTATCATATCAAACAATGTATTGGCATTCATAGGTTCTAAGATCACAGAATTGGCTGTCAAGAATGGAATCTACTTGAGCACCTCTTTAAACTCTTACCCATAGGGTAATGGACAAGCATAGTCCACTAACAAGAATTTGCTAAGAATCTTTAGAAAGACTCCAGATGAAAATAAAATGACATGGCATACCAAGCTAAAATCAAAATTATGGGCTGATAGGATAACACCAAAGAGTTCTACAGGTGATTCTCCCTACAAGCTGGTCTATGGCAAGGAGACAATGTTTCCTATATAATTAGAGCTACCTACATTGGAGCTGATGAAGCAGTTGGAGTTGTCTATGTTTAAACCAATGGAGGATAGGTATGCAAAGCTGATGAAATTTGAAGAGATCAGAGAATATGAAGTTCAAACAATGGAGAAAGATCAGGCCTTAGTCAAAAGATGGTTTGATAAGAAAGTAAGAGCATGGACCATCCATAAAGGGTACCTAGTTCTGAACTGGGATACAAATCGGGGAAAACCAAGAAGCATTACAAATTTGATACCATTTGGAGTGGCCCTTACATGGTCACAAGATGTAAAAGTATAAATTCCTTCCAAATGTCTACATTGGATGGAGAGGAGATTTTGATTCTAGTTAAAATAATCTATCTTAAACATTGCTACTAAAGGGAAAAGTTTCACCCTTGTAAATATCAAGATAGGATTTTTAATTCCTCTAAGTACATATGTAAATTTTATTGTTATAGTTTAGGTTTCAATATCCCTAGGTTCATCGGCACAAGTCTTTTTACTCCAAGATTTTATCACTATGCATTTCAATGTGCCCACAACCCTTTTCAGGAACCGGTGAAAGTTCCAGGTCAACACAATTTTCTACTCTGACAAACCTCATTTCTAAGATTTTATTATGAAAATTGAGAGTGCGGGTAGTGGGGTAGGTTCATGATTAGCCAAATATAGGCCATCAGGTTCAAGTTTCAAAGTAAGGATTAGTATCAGACTATAATTCATGACTTCATAACCAATGGAGACATCAGGGCAAATGATCTTTCCACCTAACAGGCAGGGGATCCTGCGTGTCACCAAATTGTTATCAATGTTTTCCCCTTGGGAAAAACTAATCAAACATGGCCTTGCACAAGGAAAATGAAGACGTTAATTTAGTCACGTGGGATCAGATTTGATTCAAAAAAATCAAGTTGTAGGTGGGCTCAGAAATGGCAGTACAAGATTGGAAAATGAATGGGCAAACAACATCAAGGAAGATTAGATCTTGAGTGGGAAAAGATGGAGGAAAAAAATTCAAAGTTTCAAAGTTCAAAAATTTTGGCACTTCAGTAATGTTTAAAACCCCAAAGTTTGAAATTCGGAAATTTTTGACTTTCGGGTTTCGAGGTTTCGAAGAAAACAGGGAAAAAATTGGGCACAAAAAAGAAAAAGTTCTGAAGTTTTTGAAGTCTGAATGTTTCAAATTTCATACTTTCAGGTTTCAGGGTTTTGGAAATTCGCAGGAAAAAAATGAAAAAAGAGTCAAAAAATTCTGAAACTCCAAATTCTGAAAGTCAAAAGTTTTAGACTTTAAGGTTTTAGGGTTTTGGATCTTTTAGGTGTGAAATCAGAAAATGGCCCTGAAAATTCAAAAATTCCGAATCAGAAAATCTAAAATTTATGACTTTTGGGGTTTTGGAGACATCGCGAATTGTACCAGAAAAGTAAGCAAAAAAATTTTGAATGTCCAAAACTCCGGAACCCGAAAGCTTGAAATTTCAGACTTTTAGATTTCAGAGTTTTCAGGGTTTTGGACTTTGGATTTTAAGAAGTCTCAACCCCCAAAACCCAAAAATCACCACTCAACTTCCGAAAACCCGATGTCCAAAAGTCTGAATTTTTATAATTTCGTAACTCTCAAGAAATTTTTCGGATGAGCAGGGTTCTTTCTTCAAAATGAAAATGTCCAAAAGTTTGAATTTCAGGATTTCAAACGTTACATGCTTTTCAGACTTTCACAACTCTCACTCCATTTTTCATAGAATGACACCAAAACCTTCATATGGCCATAAATTATAACTGGGAGCTCGGATTCATGCAAGAGATGACTTTTTGGAAATCTTAAATAAGTGAGACTAAGTTAGTCAAAATGAAGAAATACGGTCCACCCTTTTTAGAGGGTTTCCCAGGGTTTGTCACCTACCACCATAATGATGTATGGGCTCCTTTCTTCTCCAACAAGTCATGGTACATGGAGGTATGGGCATTTTCAGTAGAACCCATCATTTTGTAGGAAAATTCAATGTATTTCATGGTGGTTGAAGCAAGGATTCAAAATATTCTCTTTCTCACTCTCTCATTCTTCCTATATATTATAAGAAGGGGCATTTTTCTAAAGGTTGGACATTTTTTAGCTTTACAACTTCCCTTCTCTTCTTTTCTGCAAGTGGATTTATGGAGTTAGAGCCTCTCATTAAAACTATAATGCAAATCTTTCCTCTTGGCCATTGTATTGTGATGTATCAATTTTTGGAGCATCTCTCTGATCTCTCATTACAATCTTAGTTATCTATGTATGGTAGTTTTTTTACATTTCAATGGTTGTGTTTAATGAAAAATAAAGTTTTCATCATTCATTTATTTCATCACCTTGGTTAGTTTAGGCTTAATTTTATGTAACTTCTTAAACCTATCTCCTTAGCAAGTTAGATTAGGTTTCTGAGTCAATCCTTTGCAAATTATATGTGTGTAGCTGAACAGTAAATAAGAACCATCATTCAACCAGATAGCTCTCTCGGTTTCAAATTCCCACACTTTGAGAGAAGCTCCATGTTACGTAATCACAATGAGATTTTCAACCCATCAAGTTGCAGACATTCAGGGTTGTTGTTATTATGCATCAATAGGTCCCACATGTAACAGAACACAAACTCTTACCTCATGATTCTAACATTGTCCCCGACATCTCCTTGTAGCTTCAATACACCTAAAAAATCCTAAGGATATAATAAAATGTATAAGGAGTTGTATATTTTTATGGAAATTATTGAGGTCTTAGGGTATCTCATTAAGCTAATCATAAACGGGTGAGTTATGTTGACAATTACAGTCGAGTTGTTTGTAAGGCGCCGAGCTAGTTGAGTTACATTGAACCACGTTAACCAAAGGAGAACTAGTTCTTATTCTAAGATAAGTGTGGAATATTCTGAGATGTTTATATGCTCCCTAAGTAGTGTTTAGATATTTTTCCCGAGTTATTCACAGGGGCTAATCCCATTCCCTTGCAACCTGAGCTTGTCTAGAAATGACTGAGATGTTTGATGTTAAAGGAATGCATTGCAAGGGAAGTATGAGCTACACAAGTGGATCACTATTCTAACACATACCAAGCCATGTAATATGGAATCCTAGCAGTCTAAGTTATTTCCAGGGATTAGTTTCTTTGGCAAATAGGGTTGGTTCATGCAATGGAACGGTGGAATAGCTTGGTCAAAGCTACACTCAGCCCTCTAGTTAGTGAACTAGGGTATTTTCAAGGACTAAGGCCAAGCTACCCTAAATAACTCACTCAATGATTCCATCATGCCAAAAAAATTTAGCCCCCTGCAGGTACATCTATCGTCATTCAATGCAATGATCGTGTCGTGTCAAGACTATATTGGGTGTTTCAGGGGGCGTAGTGATACACTTGCAAAGTTCATTATACGGGGATAAACGACTTCATAAGAAAGTTGAGATCCTTTTTCAAAGAAGGCCAAATTGGCAAATGAACACCAAGTCATTTGAAGGAAAAGAGGAGAATTTTTTCTTCACCAAGTTGGGATTTTGGAACTGAGTTACACTATGAACATGAATAGGAACCAATAGAACAAACCTCGGTAATTCGATTATGAGTTAAAACATCTTCAGCGGGTAACGGAAGTAGAGATGTGAAGGGTTCCACGTAGCACCTGAGCATGTATTTTATGGGAAAAGGAAAATATGAGCCCCCCATGATGTAAGGGAGATCCACATGCAGTAAGGACTATGTGAAGTAGTTGAGTGTTATGGGGCCCGGTGCAACATGAAATGATTTAGTACATATGGGGTCAAAAGGGTTCGAATGCGTGGGAAAATGTGGTGAGATGACCTTGTGTAAAAGAGATTAATTTGATAGTTGTTAAGGAGGGATCTAATGGCATCAAACACATGGAGAAACATTAGGATCTCTTTAGAGATAAAGAGTTAGGTTAGCAGCGTATGAGGTGCCTAGTCCAAAGGAACAAGTACCGAGTCATTATGCACGACGGTTGGAAATTATGAAACATAAATATGGAAAAATAAAATACCACAAAGCTGAAAATATGATATAAGCCCAATTAAAAATTCAAAAAGGGTGGTGGAGTCCTCATCAAGGTTGGCATCCAAGCCATCAAGCTAGAGTTTAAAAAGAAGCTCGCTATCTAAAGTATGACTTGGCATTGGAGAAAGGTAGATCAACATTGACACCAATGCGAAGCTTGCAAAGAGTATAGGAGATGATTAAAACGATAGGTCAGTTAGGGAACAAAGCCAAGTTAAGAATAGATCTTGAGAAGGCAAGAAAAGAGCCAGCTCGTTGAGATAGTGCCAAGCTGGCTGATATTTTTAATAATTAGACATTAAAAAACCAAACACCTCCCTCTCATGACATAAATATAAAATCAGAGATGGGTCACACAAAAATTTAATATAGAATCATTCAAAATAAATGAAAAAAGTTTGGAAGAGAAATTATTAAAGTTTTCTTTTCTCATCCAAAGATTAAATGCATAGTCCCGCGAAGACAAAATGACTAAGCAATTCAAATTACCCACTTACACTCACAAGGCCATAAAGAGAGCATTTCTTTACAAAATTGCACAAAATTGGTTTTGTTGGAATTGCTATTCCAAGCCATATGCACCGTAGTCAATTAATTTTTAGATTGATGAAGATTAAATGGTGTATTTTGTAATAAATGATCCTAGTTCAAAGAGATAGTTGGAAAGTGATTGGGAATGTATTCAATGAGTATGGCCATCATTTTCTCTGCTACATGTCATGGGATAACATGAGTAGTATTTTTCAAGAAAGATGACATTATTTACATTCATTTATTGCATCTTTCTAGTGATTTGAAAAGGAATTTCAAGATTTCACTCTTCTCTCTTTTTGATGCTATATATTGTAATATAAGTCTCAAAGATAAGGAGTTAGTCATTCTTTCCTTTCTGCCCCTCTTTCTTCCCTGTTAGGTAGGAGCATGGAGCTGCAGCCTTCTTCCCCAATTTTTTTAATGGCATTTTTATTACCTCTTACCTATTAATTATTGTATTATGCACAATTTTTTAGCATTATAATATGCCCTGTGATGCATTTTTTCAATCCTTTGCATACTTTTTATTTTTTCTAGTAGTTTTTATTCACTGTTGGTATACTATGCATATTTTTAATGTTCACTGTAAGTTTTAGAAGTTGTGATAAATGAGTTTGAAGTGGTGTTCTATGTATATCTACCTCTATCATGTGGTGCATTTTTTCCACCCTTTTCATTTCTCACCTTTTTCCCATTTCATGCAATTGGATTCTTGACTAACTTCTTCTTTTTCAGAGCATTGCTTCTGGTAATTTTGTTCTATGTTTCATTTTTATTTGTACCTCATCTCACACCACAAATAATAGTGAGATTATTTAAAATCTAGAGGTTAATTTAAGGTGGACGTCACACTAATATAATATATCCAAATTCTTTGAAGGTTCATCTACAAAGATCATCGTTGACAGAACCTAAGGCAATGATGGGTTTCCTTTATAGTCTTTCAATTTTAGTTTCATTTACATGTATCTTTTATTTTAAAAAACATAAGCTACATCCCATGTCTTGTGTGGGAGACATTCAATTTCCTCATGAATAAATAATATTATTTATGTAATTGATTTGTGTACTTTCCTTTACTTTAAGCTCTTATGATATGTAATGATTATACAATGAATTAAACATTTCAATAACCTTCTTAATAACACTTAATAATAGGAAATAATCAAATTGAAAATATATGTAACTTAAAAATGGACATCAGCAACCTACAACCTAAAATTAGTAACTATGTTTTTTTTTTGGGGGTTTAACATCCCACTTAAGATTCCTGCCTTCATCAGGGAAATGCATTGGTCCTTTAGGGCTTCTGTGTTTGCTTGTTGAATACAAACATGGGATGGCAGCCTACGTGACGTGTTACATTTTGTAACAGCAAACATATTTGTAAATTGCAAATTGTAAATCAATTACTATGACGGGAAACATAACGAAAGCTATATGACTTCCCCCTAGTTATTTCCATCTCATCAATTCCTTCCATATGAAATGAAATTTCGAGCTACCCATTTTTGCACAAGTGAAAAAATTCAACATGTACTTTTTCATTTTTGGAAATGTGTATTTGATGTACATCATGTGTTTCATGTTATATATTTGGCTTCATGGTTACACAAATGTCTCATGTGTTATTCTGTATCCTAAGCGATCATATGTTATATTATGTATTAGGCAATGTAAGCTAATTTTTTTAATCCTTTTATTATGTGTTTTTTATTTTTTTCTGTAAAAAGTTGGCATCATAAATAATAATCTAATTTTATGATGAAGAGAATATGGATGATGGAGAAGGATAGATAAAGGATAAAAATTAAGAAGTATAGGATAAGGTTTTAGAAAATGTATGTACCAAAAAGAATCTTTGATATTTCATTTTTTTGGTGGTATATTTAAAGGAAAAATCTATTTATTTCCATAAATACCATAAGACATCTTATTCATCAACATAGAGGTGGCCCAAAATACATCTGTTCAAGAATGTAATATCAAGAAATCTCAAATAGACAATACATCTATTCAACAATGTAATATCAAGAAATCTCAAATAGATAGTAATAACATTCATGTTTCAGAATATTTGAAACTATGGATAAAATTGTATTACATTCACTTTTTTTATTATTTAACGTAGATTGTTTGTATATGGTTCTTACATTTTCCTGGTTATAGACCTTGGAGAAAACTAATATTAATGTAAAAATACATATTCATATAGATTTGGTACAAGATAAATAATGTCATTTTGCAAGATATCACACTTAGAAAATAACAAAGAAAGGTCAACGTTAATGATGAGCATGAATATTAAGATGATGAAAATGACTTAGAATAAAAACAAGTAGCATTTGAAGATAAAAATGACAAGATAAATTCATCTACTATAGATAGTAATTCATTAGAATTTGAAAAGCTAGAAGAGGAAAGGAAATTAGAAACACAAAATATATCCTAACGTTATAACACATAGACAATGGCATATTCGTTCGAAAAAACAATTGTGGAGGTATAGCAAGTTACTTCAACATAACACCCAATATGGAAATGTAGGTCATTAGAAGAAAATTAATATGGTTATACAAGGTATAAAGGGAGAAATACTTATGTGACATGTATTCACAATAATAATTGTGGCTATTCATAGAAGTGGTGGAGGAACAAATATGGACATGGATGTAATGAGGGTAGCATAATAGACTATAATTTTTGTTTGAAATATCTATAACCCACTAAGATAAAACATGAGAGGTTAGATGATTGAGCATGGAGTAAAAAGTGAAATGATTAGAAGCACACTCAATAAATGGTTTCTTCTCATTTTATGTGGATGAAACATGTTGATGAGGAATTTTTCTTATGTAACTAAGGTAATGATATAATAATGTATTAGGGTCGATGGTGATGCTAACATGTGGTATACATCCCCTTAGTAGTTATATGTTTATAGGTTACTTGTAAAATTAGTGTATTGGGTAATGGATCAGCGTACATTAGGATTAGGTATTACCCATCCAATAAAAATAATATATGCCTTATAAAGGAGATTATTATCTCTACGGCTTATGTGAGGTATAAGTTTATTCTCATACTTGGTAACAGTATTGGACGTGTTCCTATCAAAGTGAAATTACTATTGGGAGATGATAGATTTATCCCTTCCCTCAAGAATATTTCATTGTGTTTCACTAATCTAAGATTATTATTATATTTCTAAATATTTTTAATATTATTGCATCTTGGCCTATTAATATATGTTTTGTGTGATGATATTAACTATATTTACATATTATCTAAAATATTCAATTTTTACAACATTGAAGATATTATAATCTACCTTCTAAGTCTAACCCACCTCCTCATTAGGCTCTTATTTTCTAGCTATTTTCCCACCCCAATTTTAAGTATATATTTATTTTGAAATAATACCCAAAAACTAAAATAATCAAAAAATATAAAATAATCACATATGTAAAAAATATATAGTCATGACCTATTTATACTTCTAATGGATAGTTAGTTCCTTTATGTATGTTATTTTCCATGTTCATTTAGAAAACAACATATTTCCTTTATTTTCATTACACTCCAATTCAAAATGTATCTTGAGATGGATGCAAGACATAATAATTAATACATGATGAAATGTGTTAGCATAGTCCCTTGTTAATGACAATTAATATTTTAAGGCATCTAATAGACTATTTAGGTGTTTTTGTTCTCGTAAAATTATTCTCTACTTGCTAATTATATTAAATTAAATATATTATTTCTATGTTATTATTTGAGATAACAATAATAACATGTGCCTTGTTTATTTAATACTTATCATGTTATATGTGATAATCCACTATTGTTTGTGACAGTTATTTCATTACATTTTTACTTGTTTTCATGTCTACTTGATTTTTTATTTTATGCAGCCCATGTTCCTTAATTTTAATGAAATGGGATGGGTGTCCCATGATTTTGTCTCTATACCTCTCTTCTTTGTTCACACTTACTTGTTTGGCTTTGGCTTATGAACCTCCAATATGCTTGACATGTGACACTATGAGTGTCATACACTTGTAACTCTATGTATTCATCTTAATATTATACACACCATTTCTTATGTTGAATATATTGACTATTACCTTTCTTATGTGCTAATTTTACTCACTAACAACCATTTATTATTACAACTCTTTCTTACACTAACTAGAATGACTATTATTTTACTTCTACACTTGTGTTACTTTGTAATACATTATTGTGATTTTTAGACTTACATTTTGTATATTACGTATTACTTTGTGTTCCATGATAGCCCTAATGTGCAACCTACTATCAAGAATAATATCCTAATAGTGGAAAAATTAAATCCTTTTATGTCATCCAACAAAAATTCTTACATTTATTTACATGCGTAAACATATTTTCATTTAAGACACAGGCTCAAATTATTTATCACGCATACCTCAATAAATCTTGTAGAATTCACTGGAATATATTTAGCATGTACAACAAGTACATGAAATTTGGAAGAAGTATTAAAACGTATTCATAAAATACAAATTATTATAAAAAAGTATAAATATATAAGAGTGGTTGCAACACCTTGTGATTACCTTTTCTTTAACATGTAATAAGTGTCATGCATTTTCAAAACCCTATTTTTGATGTAAAATATTGTCAAACCATGTCCATAGGTAAGAAGTCCCTCAAAAAATTTTATTGTTTAGGTTGAAGCACTACTCAACCAACCACATCATACTACTTTAAAGAGGACTCAAACCATGTTGATTTCTCCACCGAACTTGTCATATCTATATTTACAAAACTAACTTTGGAATTTGATCATTTTACAATGAGATATAATGGATATGAATTATTAAGCTTGATTTCTCTTGACTTTGAAGGTTTATAGAATGAAAAGAATGGATATATGGATATGATTTGGATTGTTTTAGACCTTTTTATGGGATGGTCCTAGCTTGTACTGAAACATTTAAGGTGTTTAGGGGATCTTAGTATGATTTTTGATTATAATTAAAAAGGAGTAATCTAGAGAGTTTTGGATGAGTTCTAGGTGAGCTAAAAAGGTGATTTAAACTTATTTGTTAGGTGTTCATAGGTTTAATTTTGTACTAAGGAAAACTTATTAGATATTATCCCACCCATAATAACTATTTAGAAATTAAATGTTCAATAGTATTTGTCCTATATCAAGGTATAGGTTGGTCCTAAAGAGATGGTTCTTGTAATGCCCACTCCTCTTTGCAACTTATTTTACTATGATCTTGATTATCGTTGATTAGTGATGTTGACATTATGATTATTATATTTTGATTAGAAGGGGATAGAATGTATAGACATTTGGATTATTGATATGATGTGATTCATATCTTGGATTGTGATATGCTAGATGACACTAGTGGAGAAATTTTTACATGTTGATTTACAATGTTTTTATTTTATACTAAAATGTTATATTCATGATGCCTTGCTATGTATGGATTTTTTGAATAGTAATTTGATATCATGCATTTTAGTGAAATGCTAGAATCAGGTTAATTTGATATGGTTGATAAATGATAGAGTTGCTTAATTTTGATGACGATAATTGATTTATATGTATGTGATATTTCTTGATGTTATTGATGTGGCCGTGAGGCCAAAAAGGAATTATTTGTTATGATTTCAAGAAAATGATATCACTATAGACCGAATTGGGATAGGGACCAAACCTAAAATAAATTTGGGTGTTTGCGACATGGTCAATTTCACAAAATGTTTTCTATGTATATGTTGTGTAATTGTTATACTTGGTTAGGTGGTTTCCCATGGGGGTGACCCAATGTGTGTGGCCATGGATTGTGATGTTCTTCCTTCATTTTAATTTTTGTGTATTTATTTTGTGGTCCATATATCTAATTAATTGTAAAATCTATACACTTTATTAGTGCTTGCTAATATGCTTTTAATTAGTTAATTCAACTTAATTTTTAAAAAAAAGAAAGATATGACAATTGGTTATATAATAGAGTAAATGATCCTTTATTTGTGGTTGATGTTGAGTGAATTAACTACATTTTAGAGGTGTGTACTCTTTCTTCTTTCCCAATATCGATTTTTTCTTTATAGGCCACTTTTTGAGACTTGTGGGAAGAGTTAACCTTGTCCCTTACATATTAAACTCATATACTAACCATAATTATGAAGTATGGAGATAATTTTATCTTTTTTAATGCATTTATTGAGTGTAAAATAGGAAATAGAGTCACTTTTGTATTTAACACATTTATTATGTCCTTGGAAGGTATGGAGTGCATGTTGGACTGTACATTTTTGCATTTCATAATATTACTTGTTCATTTAATTACATTGGTATTTTTGTGTTGAATTGTTGAGTTGGAATTAGTATAACATTCCCATTTTAGGACTTTAGAAAGAAGGGCGAAAAAATTATACATAGTTTTCTCTATTCTAAATAATCATATTTTAAAACACACATTCCATGCAAATCAATCTCATAACAGATAAACATATGCAGATGTAAATGACTCTGTGAACTACTGATTTCTCATTTCATGACTCAGTTACTAACCGATCTCTCATGTTATCTTAAAGTATTGAATAGCTTTTGTATACTAAGTATACTTGGTTCTATTACCCAGTTCTAGGTATTTAGTGTTCTGTTTAAGAAACCTATATGAATATTTGTTACCAATATTCATCTAAAATACCATTTCTTACACTAGGTAACATATGACAATGTAACTACTAGCTTGCGATACTTTGGCCAAAGATTTCCAACATACTATTCATGTTACTATACCTAGATGGCATACTCGTCTAATTGAAATAAATCCTTCACCCCACTATTTTGCTATCCAAAATGGTCTTTACTGACTTCTGTCAGTCCACTTGTCCAAGGTTTGATCCTAACCTAGGTTAAGGACATAATTTTTTGTAGGGAACCACTCACGATAACCTAGGGTATATGGGCATACTCAATCGACCTAATTTGATTGAATGTGCCTAGTTACACTAAGTCATTGAGAGTCACTTATTATGGTAAATCATATAATTAATCTGACCTAGAGAGAAACTAAGTTCAAGTCTGAGTTGAGTAGATCTAGATGAACCAATGCTTAAGGGTGTTGCAACATGTCAATTGTAACATTGTATCCTTGTGAAGACCCAAGTATTCATGAAGGTATAATTATGTAGTTGACATGTGCCAACATCTGGTAGAACTACTCATCATTATATACAAACCTCAAAGAGGTCGTTTCTAATTAATTATTTGGTTTAAGATTCAAATCACAGCAACCTTGCATAACCCTAATTCCAACAACCCTTAAGTCCACCATCCTTATTTGAGTTGATTAAATAATAAGGGACTTCATAAAGTTATGATTTATTTTATGTTCATTAACCTTTTATCTAACATGTAATTAATCGAAAAAAGAAACAACATCCATCACAATATTTATTTAATGTAACTCAACCATTCATAGGAGGTGTAAGAACCAAAACAAGTTCTATTAGAGTAGACTTCAGAGAGAAGAAGTCTAAAATGATTAACTATCTCATATACCATTCATTTATTTTATATCCTTTGAGAGGAGAAAAACCTTCCTCTTTATGGTTAAGTCTTAGGGTTTATTATACCCTTTTTCCATTTCACACTTCCTTATAGTTTAATTATGCGTCATTAACATATATTAATAAACCATAAAAGATTAGGTAAAGGAATATCAATACATGCAAATGTAGCAAGTTGCATTCAAGTAAGGGAAATTTTACTAATTTCCATTCATCCAACTCATTTAATGACAACAAAAATAATGATCCAATCAGATACAAATGATAACAACAAAGATAGGATTACAAATTTCCCTCATATGATACACAAAAAAAGTTACATAATAATTTTAACAATTCAAAATCTTTTTCAATTCATCATGGTAAAATACACATTTTACAAGACTATGCATTTTAGATATATTCCATGTCAAAGGGCATTGAAAACATTAAAGAATAAAACTTTTCTTCTTTCAATACATCACAATAATGAATCATATTTCCTGGTAACATATCCAAACTTAAATTAACCAATACATCATAAAATTTATTTCCTTCCTTTATCACATATGAGATCCATTTGCAAAAATTGCTAGCATAGGTCAGTTCGTTGAATTGAGCATGATAATCCCTAAGCATTAAAACAAAATGATTTCAACTAACTGTTTCATAAAACCAACACTAATTTTATGAAACAGAAAGGTCAAGTAGACAAGTAAAATCATAAGTTATATCAACCATAAATGAAGAAAAATTAATCACTTTGAGTTAATAGTTAAGAAAAGATCATGATATAATCAGCAATCTACATCATTATATCAAATAAACAATATTCTAACCAAATTACTTATCTATAGAAAATAAAAGTACCTAAAATTGGTTCCTTCATAATTCAATCTAAATTTGAAATACATAACTAACTTCACTATTTATCAAAAATATAGTTACTTCTAGATGCAAGAACCTTCTAACTTATGTTTACAAAATTTCATGTAAACACATCTACAACCAAGCTTATTCCTGCTTCATGAAGGTTTTAGGATGAATCATCCAACAACATAAATAATAAGAGATTCATATTTCATATAATACATCCTAATTTCAAATCCTTGACATAGCCTAAGTTCTCAAGTTAGGAAAAACATTAACATTAGGAAAGTATTTTCTCAATAAACAACATTTCACATTTATCAACTATTACAAATATTAAATTCCTTTTATACAATTTAAGTAAATAACCAAGTAGTAACATCAACTACACAAGTGCTTTCATAGAAGTAATTCAAATGAACCAATAAAATCTATAACAATATTTATACACAAGAAGGCTAAACAATCTACGATCAAATAGTTTAGAACTTTCATTTCAATTCGGTTAAACCTAATATTACTTCACAAATCAGAATAGAGAAATCAAAACTTAACCTTTTACTGATTACAAAAATGAAAGTGATGAAACTTACCTCAGAGAATGAAAGATAAAGGATTCATTCATTAGAGATAAGTCTAACATTCTTCTCAAGAATAAAATGTCACAAAGGATAGGTACAAACCCATTCAGAACACCCTTAACTCTTTCTATAAAAGAAATCATGTACAAGAAGATACTAAACACAATGTGTGACTGTTGCACTCAAATCAGATTTCAAAGTAAGGTTATCCATCATGAACAAAAAATTAACTGTAATATAATACCCATATCAAGAAGGAGATGCAATAACAAAAGCTGTTAATCACCATACAGGGAAATAACAGTCTTCACAGACAGTCAAAATCATCAAAGTTTCAGTCAAGAGAGCCATAGTCTAACCATTCCTTCAAAAATTAATAGTGAGAAAGGATAACATTAAAATCTTCACTGAGGTGAGAAAAAGCATCACCTGAATGGACAGGTAATATCCATCCACATTTGATTTCAAAGAAGGTGCAAAATAAGGAATGATAAGACTTAGTTATAAGTGTTCAAGACATCTTAGGAGATGTTAACAATTCTTTCCCCAACCTTTCTATGGATATGTTCAATTGTACATCCCCACTAAGTCGAGAATACATTTTATTTCTTCCAACTTACCTAAAGATCATGAACTCAAGAATCAAGAAAACCTATTGAGATGAACCGATATGGTTAGTTCCAGCCCACATAATCGTCAAACGAAAAGAAAAATATACACTCAACAAATCTTCATGAAATTACAACATTCATATTCTATCAAGTTTACTCTAAACAAGATACTTAGTGGTTTACCTAGATGAAGAATGGGTAATTTCCATCAAGAACAACTACTCATAAGAGAAGTAGACACTGATTTTCAACCCCAAGCAAGTTCAGAAAAAGATACAAAAAAGACCAAATATAGTCTCATACAAGCCAATTCTCAAAACATTCCCAACCAAATAGGTTTCCATCCATCCAACCATTGGTGTCATTTTCCAAATGTTTAAAGAAATACCCAGAAACATATAGAGTCCAAAGAGGGAGTAAAATCATTCATTGTTATATTCAAACACAATGGTTCCAAATCTTAGTATTTCAAGTAACTATTACCACATAGTTTCTGTAGAAATATTGAGATTCAAACAACAAGATTAATAAGAAAAGGGTAAGAGAATAATAAAACATGCATTCTTGTTTCCATATAAGTTTGAATTCACAAATACATAAATTTCAAACACTCATTCTCGAATTAGCTTCCATAGAATACCAGGTTCAAAGAATGAGATTTTATTGAGAAAATTTCAAGGAGTTACTCAAATACTATTGTATATACAAGTTTGAGTTCACACAACTCTGAATCAAAGTGTCATAGTACAAATCTGAAAGGATTAACAAAACTTATACAAAACAAATGTGCGATACAGAATAATATTCAATTACATTTTATCAACAATCACAGACAACCCAGTTCAAAGCTTAAGAAATAGCATATTTCCATAAACCCTTTTCGAGCAGGAAAATAGGAATAAAAACATTTTCAACATTACTCAAGTCATGACCAGTTTTAAAGTGTGATTAACAATTCACTCAAAAGGAAAACAACCCAATGACTATATTTTCAAGCAGAGGTTCTTCAATCAGAGAATGCAAAGAATCTTAAAGAATGAAAAAAAATAAACCATCACAAAATAAAAACCCATTTCTTTCACGAAATCAGAGTTGTTTTTATCAAGACATTTAGAGAAAAGCAGAAGAATTTACTGGATAGAGCTTATCATGCCTGAAAGTGCTTCTATAAATTTAAAGAATATTTCCAGCTGAGCCTCCTAAAATCCTTCTCCAAATGAATTCAACAACAAAAAAATTCTTCCTCAAATGCCTCGTATACTTCCAGTGGATTGAAAATAGTCCAAGGGAGTAAAAAATAGTAACAAATTCAAAATGGAACTACTGTTTCGAAGAACAGGATATATCCATGGAAAACAAAAATCGAAATGCATGAAATACTAAACAACCCTCAACAAATCCACTCTCATAGTTTCCAAGCGGTTTTCTCACCAAAACTTATGATCATAAAAGCCATTCATTTCCACTTTCCTACCTATATCTCCACGGCACCGCCATCTAAAGTAGGCAAGTCCAATTTCCACTTCAGCATGCATCACTTAACTCTAGTGATTATGTAACTAGGATTCCGCCAAAATTTCCATTCCTCTACCAAAAATGGTAATACCATCCATTAAATTCAAAAATAAAATCAGATAATTGAATTAGGAACTATCACCATGCCTTCCACTTTCCATACGACTCCTTAGGTACCCTTGCATCCTTGCATTATTTTAGGATAGATATCATTAGCTTAGATCTGACCTTAGGTTACTAAACATTGCCTTAGGTAAATTTTCCATCTTTGGATAAGCCATACTCCATACTAATTTAGTATTAGGTAATAGGTTAGAGATAGTCCCTTCATTACTTTAGATTATTTTGAAAACCCGCACTTTGTAAAACATACAACTTAGGATAGGATGCAACAGGATTAGTGTAGAAATAGCTATAAGGTAGGTCCAGTTAACCTTAGATTAGAATCCCATTAGAATAGGTCTTAAGGATCTAAGACATAGGTGTTACCTTTAATAGTCCTTATGTAGACCTCCATCCTCTTTATGCCATTCAGTGTTCTAAAGAAATTAGCAAGAAGATCTGAGCATACTATTTATAAAAGAATGCAAAGTAGGAACTTCCAAGAAAATCAAGGAAATTTTATACATGCACAGGCTCAGTCCTACATTTCCTTCAACCTCCTAATGTCATTTTTCCATATAGATCAGGCAATAAGAATTAAATCATACCTTGGATCAATGGAATTGATCCAAGGTTTTGTTATTTATAAAGAGATAAATTTGCAATAAAACATTGCCAGTTTACAACCTTACCTATCGCAAGCAAAATAAATTCCTTGCAAGAAAAAATATTTCAGTAAAATGAATCCAAGAACATAAATAATTTATCCATCACAAGTATGATTTTTATCAGTCAAAAGAATACACCTTCTTAGGAAAAATCACATGTCAACTCTCACAATGTAAACATGAAACATTAACAGTTTGACAAAGATGTTAAAATTGGGGAATGATGAAATGGCATCCTATATATATCCACCTCATTATCCTCACCTCCTTCTCTATTTATTGAATGAATTTAGAGGATTTGGGGTTACTTGTCTCATTTTCTACACTTACATTTTTGGAATTTTGGCTTGGTATTCCATGCTTGGAGATTTCAGAGTTACATTTTGGGATTTTTATTTGATTGAAGGTTTTTAAAGCTTGTTGTGTAAAGATTATAGAAGCTAAATAGAGAGGTAGGATCTTCACTTACTGTTAATTCTTGTATATAGATATGTAATATTGAAAATTGTGATTATTAAGTGTATGCTATTTGTGTTGCGATTGCATTATGTTGGTATGGGTATATTTCCTGTAAAAGTTGTGTGGCAGAAGGAAATCGATTTATTTTTGTGTAGTAAAAGGGGATTTAGTGAGGAAAATGTGGAGGAAGTGTGGGAGAGGTGTTGCACCTATGTGGAGGTAAAAGGGTTTCTATGTTATTTTTGGATTTGCAACGGGAGAAATAATGTGTTGTGTGTGATGTCTATAGTGCACTTTGGAGGTATTATGTGGACCCTATTCCCACATGGGAGGCATAAGGAAGAGACTCCAAGTTATGTATCCATTTGGCTTACTATTAAGCGTTTGCGAATGTTTTTTAAAATGTAAATTTTATTTGTGTTGTTTGAAAAAGAATGGAAAACTAATCTTGATGAATTTACTTCAAAAATGTGATTGAGTCTTGAAATATTGTTTGAATGTAGAAAATGTTGTATGAGTGTTATATTGTGGGATCCATTTTTTTAAAGTTTTCAAAGTTGAAAATACTCCCTATTATTCTACGGTTGGGGCTCGGGGGATAATAAGGAGGATGGCTTCTCCTCTTATATGATTAAAGTTTCGGCGAACAGTGTTGCCTACTCCCCTTTCCACGTATTTTGATCCAAATTTGAAGAGATGAAAGAATGTAAATTTGAAGCTATGAAGTTGGAGGAAGACATCGATATGAATATTTTGTATTAATCCTATGGAAGATCCAATTTTGTAAATTTTGCCATGTTATTTCCACTTAGAGTGGAAGGATTGTAACTCTTGCATTTTAAATGAAGTAGTTTCTTGTAAAATGTAATTATTAAAATTATTATTATTATAGTTGGAAGGAGTTTGAAGTATTATTGTATTTGAATTGGATTTCTTCCAAATCATAACTATTATTTAAAATTTGTATTATGAATTTCATTTTAAAAGAATAGTGTTATGCTATGCAAAGTATATATACATTTTACTTTTTGTATTATTGGCTACATTGAATTAAAAAGTGGAAAAAAGGAGTTTTATTTAAGCACGTTACACCTTTTAGTCTCTCCAAAACTAATTTGTGAAAAAGGGAATTATTTGAGTTGACTTTATAATCAAATTTTATATTTGTTGCAAATGATATTGGCCCAATTATCTCACATAGTAAAAGTATATTGAATGATCTAAATTACATACGTCTTATATTTTGTTAAATATATAAACTTGCATTCATAGCTTGTTTAAGATAAAATAAGAATATATATATATATATACACATACAATTTGAAATACCCATATTTATATAAAGCGCTATATAAATATATATACTTAAATAAATTGTTATATTAAATCAATTAACACATACACTCACACACACACACACACACACTCACACACATATATAATAATACAAAATAATAGAATAGTGATTCAGCTATTAAAATTTTAGAGTATAAAAGAAATTTAAATTAATTAATGTTGGGGGGAGGGGGGGAGACCCCCACTCCCCCCACCTCGCGCCATATTGTTTTGTTAATAAAAAATGTCCCCCCCCCCCGTTAAATAACTAAATATAAGTTGGGAGGATTTAAAAAAAAATTACATTACTTTAATATAGGATGTCTGTCTTAAAATACAACGGCCATTTCCTTCGTACGAAAACCATAATACTGGTTGAACCATTCCATTTGCAACATTGATATATATGTATATGTATATCTATATATGTATGTATATATATATACACATACATATATATATACATATGTATGTATGTATATATGTATATATGTATATATGTATATATGTATATATGTATATATACATGTCTATATATGTATATATATACATATATATAGACATGTATATATACATATACATTTATACATATACATATATACATGGACATACACACACACACACACACATTGAAACTCCAAAATCTGTGTATATATCTTCTTTTTTAAGAAATAATAATAATAATAATAATAATATATATGGACACACACACACACATTGAAACCCCAAAATATGTGTATATATCTTCTCATTTAAAAAATAATAATAAAATAAAATAGGGAAAATAATAACAATAATTGAAATATGGTAGATCCCTCACTTAGCACAAAATATTACAAAAATATAGTTATGCAAACCCTCCCAATCTTCAATGGATTCCATGCCTTCTACTCCTTTTCTTTCTCCTAAACTGCAAAAATAAAAATGAGATGCATTAGGGGAAAATGTGAATAAAATGTCAACAAAAGGATTTTTAGGGAATTTTAGAAAACCTAAAATCCAAGGTCCCATAATGAATCTATCTAAAGGTCGAGATTACATCCTACGTAAATTGAAGTGATGGTATTTTCATGGGAGTGGGATTTAAATAAAATTCATGGGTAATTGATTAAATGGGGCCACTCAGTGATTAGGGAGTGTTATGACCTTTTTTTACAAGGTAGTAAGTAAATATTGGTATTGGGTTGTAAGAATTAATTTAGCAATTTGTACATGGTATTTAAATGATGAACTAAAGGAGGTTTTAAATAATTATTAGTAAAGTTATAATTAAATAAATTAATGGAACTCTTGATGCATAATCACAACACCCCTTAATTTCTGCAACTCGATGGATTGAAACTCTTTGTGTGATTGCATAGCATGGAGAATTTCCCAAAGTGTAGGAATTTGAGATCAGGAAATCTCTCCGAAAAAAGGCCAATTCCTATTCCTCTATTTATGTACACACATAAAATTTGCAGAGGATCTATCCTAAAATAAAACCTAACCTGCCAAGGAGACAGGGTTAAGAAGATGCAGAAAATAAACCAAAATTAACAAAGGTGATGCACCAAAGGAATTTTGAACACCTTATTTGCCATTAAACACAAACCATAAAAAATTATACCACCACCATACAAAAATAACCAAGGTTGCAGTGAAAGATAATGAGGATATAATGAACATAGAGAGGATTGAAAATCATCCACTTACATGCATTATTTGCTTCAAAACATTGATACAGTACACTACAATGGCCAAGAGGCAAGATTGTATTACAAATTTAATGGGAGGTTCTAACTCCAAAACTCTACCTGTAGAAAAGAAGAGAAGGGAGAGTGCAAAGACAAATTGTCCAACCCTTGAAAAATTGCCCCTCCTTATAATATATAGCAAGAATAAGAGAAGGAGATGAGAAGAAACCCCAAATAAATATTTAAATTGCCTAAAAATTCATTCAATTATTCTACAACAATGATGGGCACTGCTACAAAACCCATATCTCCATGTACCATGCCTTGTTGGGAAAGTAGGAAGACCATATTTTCATTATGGTGGTAGGAGAGAAACCTTAAACACCATAAAAAAGGTGAACTATATTTTCCATTTTTGAAGAACTTAGTCTCACCCAAATTAAGATATCCAACTTTAGTTATGTAGCATATGCCATGAGATTTCAAAAAAGTCATCTCTTTCTCAAATCTAAGCTTTCAGTCAAAAGTTAAGGCCATCTAAAGGTCAAGGTGCATTCTGTAAAATATGGCTTGAGAGTTCTGAAAGTTTGAAACTTGAAAGTCTGAAATTTCAAACATTCGAGTTTCGTAGTTTTGGACATTAAGGGGTGATTTTCATGTTTTGGGGTTAGACACATTCAAAAATCAAAATTCTGAAGTTTTAAAATCCTAAATTTTGGACTTTAGAATTTGAGAGTTTCTAAAACATCGAAGTCGGAAACCTCTAAAGTATGAAATTTTGGAATTTTAGACTTCAAGATTCTAGAATTTGCCACTTCACTTCTTGCATGTTTCCCAAGGTCCTCAAAACCCCAAAACCTTGAAATTTCAAAATTTAAGTCTTTCATACTTTGGGATTTCAAATTTTTCCGCTTCATTTTCTTCACACTTCCAAAAAACTCTGAAACTATGAATCCCTGAAATTGTTAAATTTTAGACTTTCAAACATCAGGATTTCAGACTTGGCCTCTTCATTTTATACACACTTTCAGAAAAATATTAAACCCTGAAAGTAGAAAATTTTCAAACTTTCAGAATTCAAAATTTCAGACTTTGTCACCATTTCTTCAAACTTTGCGCCTGAGAGTTCCAAAATTCTAAAACACAAAAGTTTGAAATTTCAAACTTTCAGTTCTACACCCTTAACCTATTACTTGTATTAGGATATGAGTAGCCAACTTGTGGCTTACCATATCATTTTATTATATCATTTATACTTTCTCATTCTTATTAGGTCGGATTGGGTGATGACCATAACTTATGAATAGTATATTTAGGGGATTGTAGGTAGTATTTCAGCATCATTGCAGTATTTGAGTATTATTGTATGGTTTCGAGGTTTCCCCCTCGAAGTGGAGAAGCTTTTATAATTGCATATTCAGATCATTATTATGGAATATTGTGTTATTTGGTGTTATATTTCTACTCATGATCTGAATTATACAAGTAATGTCATTACAAGTGGTGTCAGAGCTGCGATCTTGGCCAAAATTAGGGCAAAAACCCTAAAAAAATATTTCCGCCATACATTGAAAACAAAATAAAATTGGTTGGAGATAGTTTTACCATATTTGTGAAACATTTCAAGTAAGATTTTCTGAAAATTTCAGACTTTTTAAATTTATTTTGCAAAAGTTATTAATAATTTAGTGTTTTTCATAAAATCACTCCCTAGGGTGCAAATTGTGCAATTTTTTCAAATTCGTTACATTTTTAGAAAGAAAAACAAAATTTATTTGTTTTTGTTTATTCAAGTTTTTTAATATTTGGCCGAATTCTTGTCAAAACCTAAAATCCTAAAATATTTCCGTGATCCCTACATCCTACTATTTTGGGGCATCATGGTGGGGCCTTCCACAAGATGAAAAAAGAATCCCATCACTCCAGGTAAAACAATAGAAAAGGATGAGATATTATTTGAGGAGTTGGAGACAAAAGATATAACTATAGATTCCTTGGGGTTAGGGTTTACTTCGATAGACCATAAAGTAAGCCAACTTGAGTTTAACCTAAGAGACCTTGAATCTAGGGTGGCTAGCAAAGAAGATGTGGATAGGATTGGACAAAGATTTGAGGATTTCGTGCAAAAATTTAGTAGGCATATGATGGGTAATCATAATTATGTCAATCAAGGTGGATCCTCATGTCAACATGATAGACACATGAGCCATAGTGGTTCTTTGAGTGTGCACAATCCAAATACGGAGAACTCTGCAGGCCCATACTATGTTTCCAAAAGTGGGTATGCGTAAGTTTGATGGAAAGGATCCACTCAATTGGATCAAACAAAAGGAGAATTTATTTGAACTACATCAGATTCCATCAGGAAAAAGAGTGACCATGATAGCTATGTATCTCGAACCTGACCAATTAATTTGGTATAATTGGTTATGTGCTCAAAGGAATAATAATGTTCTCAATGTTATATGGACATTATTCACTGAATATTTGTAATTACACTACAGTTCTAGTGGTGTCAGATAATTACTTCAGCCAATTAGCAAAGTTGAGACATAAAGGATATTTTAAGGATTACATTCCTAACGTCCAAAACCTTTCTCTACAGGTGGAAAATATTACTGAAGAGAATTTGAAGGGACCTATTTCTTGGGGATCTTAAGGATCACATTGAAAATGGGGTGCGTATTTTTAATCCTAAAAAGGTTTCTGATTCGATGATTATGGAAAGAAGGGTAGAGTAGAAAATTGTTTCAAGTAGGAGACAATATTTCACTTATACCATAGATCGCAACACCTTGGCCCCAATACTCCCTAAGCCAGTTAGATTGACACCTCAACAAATTGAAGAAAAAAGAAAAAAAGGGTTACGTTTTAATTGTGACAATAAATTTGGACTTGGACATAAATGTGCTAAACAAAAGTTGTTCTACATTAATGGGCCTAGTGAAGAGGAAGAGAATAATGAAGATGTAGAGTCAGAGGTATTGGTTGAGCTAGAGGAAGAGTCAAGAGATCCTCAGACAACAATCTCATGCCATGCAATTTTAGGTATTACCACCCCCCAAACCCTAAAGGTGGTTGGATTCCTAAAAAAATAAAGGGTAACAGTGTTGATTGATTTAGGAAGTACTCACAAATTTATCAATCATAAGTTAGTAGTGTGCCTAAACTATTTTATTTATCCAAATCCTAAATGTCAAGTAATGATTGCTGATGGAGGTACTATTACTTGTTCTGGAAAATTCCATAGAATTAAGATTTCCATGGGAGATTACATACTAAACATTGCTATGTATGCCATTTCTATGGGAGGAGAAGACATTGTGTTAGGGGTTTAATGTCTTACCACTTTGGGAACCATTGAGATGAACTTCCAAGATTTTTTCATGCGATTTCACTCTGAAGGAAGGACTTTTGAGCAAAGTCTCCAAAAATAGTAAGTTCTCATCAAATGCACAAAATGCTACAAAAGAGTGCAGAGGGATTTGTGGCACAACTCTTTTCATTGGAGGCTCATCATTCTAAGTACATTATATCATCAGATATGCAAGCAGTGTTTGATGTACACTCTATTGTATTTGAAAATATAACAAAGGGATTACATCCAAAGAGAGATCATAATCATGTTATTCATTTATTACCTGGAAGTCAACCGCCTAACATCAGACCTTATAGGTAACTATATGTACAAAAGAGGTGAAATCAAGAAAATTGTACAAGAGATCTTAGAAGTAGGAATCATCCACCATAGTCAGAGTGCTTATTCTTCTCCAATAGTGATGGTATGGAAGAAATATGACATGTGGCACATGTAACCTAATTATAGGGAACTTAATAAGTACACAATCAAAGATAAGTTTCCTATTCCTGTTATTAATAATTTGCTTGATGAGTTACATGGTGCTATTTATTTTACAAAGCTTGATCTTCATTTGGGATACCACCAAATTAGCATCAAGGATGAGGATGTTCATAAAAATGTCTTTCGAACACATGAAGGCCATTATGAATTCCTAATAATGCCTTTTGGAATCATAAATGCACCTTCTAGATTTCAAAGTTTGGTGAATTCTATTTTTAAGACATTCCTATGGAATTTTGTCTTAGTGTATTTTTATGATATATTAATTTATAACAAAACATGGGAGGAAAATTTGCATCATGTAAATAAGGTTTTGGAAACCCTTGAGTAGCATCAACTTTATGCAAAGCCCTCTAAATGTTCTTTTGGACTTAAAGAGGTTGAATATTTGGGTCACATTGTCTCTCATGAAGGGGTAAAATTGGATCCTTATAAGATCGAATCCATGATGGAGTGGAAGGTTCCAAAAACCCTAAAGAATCTATGAGGATTTTTGGGACTTATAGGTTATTACCAAAGATATGTAAGGCATTATGGAAGCATAGCTGCACCTCTCATAGCTTTATTAAAGAAGGACTCATTCCATTGGAGGGAGGATGCAACAAAAGAATTTGAGCAAATAAAGGAGGCCATGTGCACCACTCCAGTCTTGGCTACTCCCGATTTTTCCAAAAAATTCATTGTTGAATGTGATGTATTAGGGGTGGGTATGGGGGTAGTTCTCATGCAATAAGGCCATCCTATTACCTTTTTGAGTAGTCAATTCAAAGGTAATAATCTTTCCAAGCTGACTTATGAGAAGGAAATGCTAGACATACTACATGCAATAAAGCAATGGAGACCATATCTCATAGTAAGACACTTTAAAGTGAAGAAATATCATGATAGTCTGAAATACTTCCTGGAGTAGTGTTTATTAGTTGAATAACAACAAAAATGGGTCTCCAAGATGTTGGGATATGATTTTGAGATTATCTATGAGAAAGGGAAGGGGAATGTAGTTGTGGAAAGATGACTCAATTGTAGCCTTGTTATATGCCATATCCATATTACAAGAATATTGGATAGATGAGGCAAGATATGAATGGATAAGTGACCCAATAACACAAAACCTCATTCATTATATCTAGAATGATCCAAGCATTTCTGAAAAATTTATATTGAAAGGGGATGCTTTATGGTATAAAGATAGATTATACCTATGTAAGAACTTCACTCTTAAAAATAAAATTCTATCTGAGCTTCACTCTTCTCCAATAGGGGGCACTCTGGATTCTTGAAGACTTATCATCGAGTCAAACAAGATTTCTTTTGGGAAGGGCTCAAAGGGGATGTCCAAAAATTTGTGGCAGAATGCATGGTTTTTCAGCAAAATAAGGGTAAAACAATTCAATCCCCAAGTATTCTACAACCTCTATCTATTCGTAGCCAGTGGTGTGGAGAGATTCCCATGGACTTTATCATAGGATTGACTTAATCTGATGGAAAAAATGTCATCATGGTTGTGGTGGATAGACTCACCAAATATGCTCATTTTCATGCCACGGCACACCCATTTGCTACAACCATGGTAGCAATAGTCTTCATGGACACATTTTAAAAGCTTCACGGGACACCGAAGATTATATTAAGTGATCAACATCATATATTTACTAGTAATTTCTTGACTGATTTATTCTCATGTTTTGGTACTCAGTTAGCTCATATCTCTTCTTATCATCCCCAGTCTGATGGGAAAAAAAAAGTTGTAAATAAGTGGTTGGAGGGATATCTCCATTGTCTTACATTCAATAAACAAGCAAGGTTGGTCCAATGGTTTCCACTTGTAGAATGGTGGTATAACACTTCCTTCCATACTTCATCTAAAATGTCTCCATTTTTAGAACTCTATGGGTACCATCCACCATCCATCACATCATCATTGAGAGGAAAACCATGGGTTAGAGTAGTACAAGAACACATTTAGTATCAACGAGAGGTCCTCTCTAGTCTCACGGAGAACTTGGTCATGGAAAAAAAACACATGAAGCAACAGGCTGATCAACATCGCATTGAAAGGAATTTCGAAGTCGGTGATTGGGTTTTTGTGCAGTTACAACCATATAAGCAAATGTCTTTGAAACAACAACAAAAGAATAGAAAAATTTCACCGAAGAATTATGCCCCTATCAAGTATTGCAAAATATTGGTACTATAACATACAAATTATAACTTCCACAATCAACCAGCTACATCCAGTATTTCGTGTTTTCTTTTCTGAAGAAAGTAATTGGACAGAGAGTATCATCTTAGAACCTAAATGCATCCTTCAAACACACACTAAAAGATCGAGGCCATAGGTTATTACTGAGTACCTGATCAAGTGGAAGAATATGGACAATGAAGATGTAACATGAGAACATATGACATTCCTGTAGCAACACCCAAAGCTTCTCAACATTGGGGATAATGTTGCTTTGAAGGGGAAGGGCATGCTATTCCCTTAACCTATTGCTTGTATTAGGATATGAGTAGCCAACTTGTGGCTTACCATATCATTTTATTATATAATTTATACTTTCTCATTCTTACTAGGTTGGCCTAGGTGATGGCCATAACATATGAATAGTATTTATAGGGGATTGTAGGTATTATTTCAGCATCATTGGAGTATTTTAGTATTATTATATGGTTTGGAGGTTGTCCCCTTCGAAATGGTGAAGCTATTATAATTTCATATTGAGATCATTATTCTGGAATATTGTGTTATTTGGTGTTATATTTCTGCTCATGATCTGAATTATACAAGTAATGCCATTACATTCAGTGTTTGAGGTTTCAGACATTGCATGCCCATTTTTTCCCTGTTTTTTCTCTGAAGGGCCAAAAAATATGATGTCTAAAAACTTTGAGCCTCTTTCCATTCTTCTTATTTCATTTATGATCTTCCTCGTCTTTACCATTGGCCATCCTTTCCGACTATGAATAGCCATCACCAAACTTGACTGTAACTTGATTATTTGAAATCGGATGCGGGCTCACATGAATGAACCACACTCTCCATTTACCTTCCACAAGGTCCTGTTTGATCAATTTTTTCCTAGGGGTGAAATTGGATAATAGGAAAATAATTATTAATTATTTTGAAAACACTCTAATAAAGTCAAGGAACTTAATGAGAGGATTTTAAACCACATAATATTTTGGGGAAATATAATAATAATATGTAATTATTAATTTAAATTCTATTACATTATGAAGGTGTGGAAATCATTCGTGAGAACTTAATTGACCACAAGTGATGTTTATAACCCTTTTAAAAAACACTTACCTAACTTTTTCTAAGTAATTAATGAGTTTTGTCTTGGGTTCCATGCATGTTTTTAGTGGGCGTGACATTTGGTATCAAAGTGAAGGTTCTAACACTTGAACATCTGTGATTAAAATAATAATAAAGATAATAAAATGTGTTTGGATTGTTGTTCTCCCAAATGTGGAAGGTCAGCAACACCAAGCGAGGTGAAATGATTCAACTTCCATGGAACGCCTATGTGAAAATTTCATGAAATTGTTATTTCTAGAAATTACAATTTTTAGACAGGACTGTGAAAATTACATTTTGGAGCCTTTCGGTGAGGTTTTCAATGGTAAAAATTTATCAAACATAGTTTTTTCCCCTTCACCACATTCTACACATCCTCTGATTTCAGACGCCTTTTGAACAAAGTCAATTGGACTTACGGTGTAAAATTTATGGCTCCTAAAAGTTTCCTCTCCTGTTGAAGTGGAACTATAACCCAAATCAGTTTTTTTTGGGGGTGACAGGTTATATGCTAGCATTTTGAGGACTCAATTCCCAAATAGGGAAGTATAATATCATGACATGATTTCATAGTAGATCCATTATATAAATTTATTCTTAGATGTGATCTCAATGTTGAGTACCCCTATCGGCGGCCCACAAAGGGCTATGAAGTGATTATGATCTTGATATTTCATATGTTTTCTATTTGTAAACTTAAATTCTTGTATCAAGGAAAAAAAATGTATTTAAATTATTTGATTGAGAATCTCTAAGGCTATTCTTAATATTTTTATCTTATAGTGAGATTTATAAGGATTGCAATGTGGCTACTTAGCCATTTCTTTTGATTGCTGAGATTTCTTGGATTTTAACTTTGTTTGGTAACTCAGAGATTGTTTTCCTCAAGAGTCATTTGGATAAATTTTGTCAAGAATGTTACGTGTTTTTCCTCTTGTCTTCTGATGATTTGGTTCTATTATGTTGTGATATGTTCTCTCATAGTATGGGGGTACACGCTAGGTGCCTCTACTGTAATCCTAGGTGCTTCAGATCATGCCTTTATTTCTGGAGTGATGGAATTTTGTGTGTCTAGGACCTTGGAGTAACCCTTTCATTAATAATATTTTCCTAGGGAGGGGAATCTTTGTGTCATGCATGATAGTTGGTAGATTTTATGGTGATTATGTTATTTCTTACACCCGCGCATGAGTTTTATTCATTGTTAGCGATGGATTAACTCTTGGATAATTATTGGTTTATGGATTCCTACTTGGTTACTTTGCATTATTTAAGGAAGATCAACATGTTGGACCATAATCATCTTGGGTAAACATGGTTATACTTCATTTCCTTTAAAATTTTTACTTAAATAAGTAATCCCGTTTGATCTCGAGGACCCATTGACATGTATATGCTAGTGTTAAACCTCTTGATTTGTTTAGTGTATACCACCTTATGATCCATTAGTATCGGGTTTATGATTAAATAGATATAGTCACATTTGGTTCCTTTGGAATTTTTCCCTCGAATTTATGTTTTGTAAGTGTTAAGTTTCCAACCTTGGTTGTGTTTATGTCATGATCTTTCATCCAAGGCTATAGCTTTTATCTTGAGAGGTTATGTTTGATTAAATCAACTGATTTCTGGATTGCTATTTTTATGTCTTCTTGGTGAGGTAGTGTGGTGTCTATTGGTTAATTTTCCATTTGTCACCTTGATTGGTTGGTTGAATAATATCTTTCAGAGGTATAAATTTCATTTTGGAAACTATCTATCTTATATAGTTAACCTATTTGAATATAACCGTAAACATTTTTCTCTCCCTCCTTTCCATCTAAACTCCTTGAGCTCATATAAGTAAATTTTTAGCTTTATAAGGTACATCTTAATCATATATCTTATTGACACTTATGGAGACTCACTTGGAATGATCGGTGATGCATGTAAATTTCAAGAAAAATCTTATAAACTTGGTGTGTTCCGTTTTGGTTCGTGACCTCTTATTTATTTGAAACTAAAAATAGGATAAGTTTGATTCCCCGTACTCATGTTAAAATTCAATTGGTAATGTAATAAAACTAAGCATATTATAACTCTAATTGAAGGTCTTAGACTTTTTATATTTAATAAGTATTGTGATCATTAGGGAAAATGGTTCCTTAATCTAGCTTTGTAGCTTAATAGAAAAAATAAAAAAAGAAAACCTATGTGAAAATATTAAATAATCCTCCCATACCCTCCATAGAAGTAAAATGAATAATTTTTTCACCTAATTAGAGTGGCGATGGTACCATGTAAAAATTGGTGATGATCCTAAATGACACAAGGTATAGGATATTATAATATAATGAATGCATTAATTTGAACCTTGGGTAAGTGCACCAAGTTGGGAGGCCAAAAGGGGGTCTTAAGTGGACACATTTTTCTAAAAAATTAAAACTTCAACTTGTACGAGTTTTTCAAAATAGTTACACTGAAAATTAGAAGATGTTGTGGAAATATGAATCATAGCATTTTGACACTAGTTTCTAATCTACTAAATTTTATTGAAAATGGATAAGTTTATGTGGGTCAAACAACTAAAATACCAACAGGTGCTCTTGTCTTTGTGCCCCCCACAATTTTTTGAGCACCAATATATTGAGTATTTTTGAAAACCCTTTGGTAGAAAGCTAGGAGCATCTAGTTTCTGTTAGATTTTTTTTTAGATTTTTTTTAACGTGTATTTCTTTATTTATGATTTTTATAGTACATAAATTTTATGTTTTGAAAAATGACGGAGTTCCAACCATGCCCCCCCTAAATACCTCAAAAAATGTCGAAAATTAGATTTTTTTTAATATGTATAGAATTATGCCTAGTTTGTGCTATTATAATTTTTTTTCAATTTCCATGACCCAAACAAAAAATACATGATGATAGATAGACATATTTAAACTTCAAAAAAAATATATAAAAAGGAATAGTTAAAAAATAAAATGAAAACCTTATATTAGTCAGCAAATTTGAAAAATTATACTTTTAGAAAGAAGAAACTCTGCTCTACATCGTGGTAGAATTTTTTTTAAATGGATCAATTTTTTTACTTTGATTTATCATAGAGGAAGTGGAATTTTTTACATTTAGCTAAAAAAACATGATGTTTTTTGTGTTTGTGCAGGTCCATGCCTCAGGCTTAGGGATCCAAATCAGATCCCAAGACTTAATGCATATGTTGGAAAAGGTGAAAAGCATAACGTGTATGCAATATAATGTGTATGCGTTATGTTTTGTTTATATTGTGGCATATTTTTTTATTCATAGTAGAAATAAGGTGTACGCATTATAATGTGCACATGTTATGCTTTAGTAAATCCCAAACCTAAGAATTTAAAATGCGAGCGGGTTATAATAAAATGCGTACGTGGTTTGCTTTTTTTCAGGTTTTTGTCCACTTTTTCACCCCCTAACTTTGTGCACTTACCCCCTTATAATAAATATGTTTGGAAAATGTAACTATAACTTGTGTTTTATATTTTGAGTTGTGAAATAGATAAAATTATGGGATTTAACACAAAAAAAATGAGTAAATAAGCAACCTTATTTGTATAAATTGCTATTGCATGCCTGGAAATTTATAAAGGATATAATATGAAAGATAGAAACAATCGAATAGTTCCTTGAGTTGTTGTATGAGTGTTGTTATACCAAATTCACCCTTCAGGGTAATTAACGTAACTTGCACAAATTCTTTATTCTTGAGCAAGTAGAATTGATTCAAGGGCCAAAATCATGTTTTGGGGGTCCCTTTGGCTTCTCTCTAACTTCCCCATCTAGGGAAAAAATTCAAGAAGTTAGAAAAAATTGGAAATATCCCAAAAAATGGCTTCAAATAATGTATTACGGAAAATGTGGATATTTTTGTCTCAGACTATTCGTGGGATGTCGGGACAGCTGGGACCTAAAAACCTGAAATGGCCACATTCCTTGGTTGTGCGGAAAAATCAGATATTTTTGGCCTACACGGTCTACAAGACAATCAAGACAAAAGTATGCATTGGACATGAAAAGGTGAAAAAGCCACAAAAGTAATATTACTATGCAAATTATAGAGAAATTGGACCATGACAGATGGGACATCAGGACGTGTGGGACATGCAATGCCAAAAAAACCGCACAAGGATCAAAGTGTTGCATAAAATTTAGCAGTCAATGGCCCTCATGGTCCAAGTTCACGAGGGACATGAGTTACATGAAATGCCAAAATTCCTACAATGAAGAAGATGCTAATAAATTAAATTCTCATTCCCGTCAAATGACAGAAAATGCCTGGCAGAACCAAAATAGCTTCTCACACTCAGAATGCCATAACTTTTGCATTTTTAAACGAAATCACACAAAATTGGCACCATTGGAATCTTGGCTCCAAGAAATATCTATATAAATCAATAAATATTGATTTTTATGAAGGTTCGATAGAGAGTTTTCATAAAACATGGACGGGTTCAGAATGATATTTTATTTGGTAGTTGGACGCATTCAATGAAGCATGGGCTGACATTTCTCACTGTTGTAATTTATTATAAAAATTTTTAAAACAACCCATTTGAGACACAAGAATAACCAAGGATTAGTTAGGAAAATTATGGAATAATATTGTATTTTGTGTAAAAGAGTCTTTAACCAAGTTACAAGACAACAGTTATTGCAAGAAATTTTCAAAGCCAAATACTATAATTATCTTATATTTTTATTAATACAATAATTATAAAAGATCACAAGGTACAAACTTAGGGTTAGATTAATCAATTAGGTTAACAGGGTAATTTCTCACTATACCACTCTCTAACAAGATTAAAAGATTCAACTTAATTTTTCTCAACATTATCACACTAAAAACTTACCAAAAACATTCCCATTAGATAGGAAATTTTATCACCTTTTCGGTGATATAAAGAAGTCCTCCTAACTCCTTATATTTCTCAAGTTATGGGCCGGCGGGCCTTAGGGTGAAAATTTTCCCCCGAACGGGCCTGCGGGCCTTAGGAGGAAATTTTTCCCCAGGGAAGCCTTGCGGACAGCGGGAAGAAATTTCACCTGGAGAAGGAATCAAAGAGTAGTGGAGTGAAATTTTCCAAGGTGGGGTCGGTAGATCGAAGAAGGAATTTAGCCTTTTTCCGTTTTGGGACAAAGGCACAATTCACCTCCGGGCACCCGGGAACTTGAAAGGGGAAACGTGTAAGCATTTCCAAGTGTCATGTGTCAATCCTCAATTTGCACGGGGAAAATAGACTTACGGGGAAACATATGAATTTTAGACTTTAAAATAAAAAAGATACAAAGGGTTAAAATACTCCATGCCTCCAACAACGCCTAAGGCTGTCATGTGTCAACCAACCATTAGGTGTGGGAGGTGGGGCAGTGGAGTAACTTTAGGATTTTTTTTTGACAAAGTAAGTTTTAAAATTTTAAAGTTAAGAAACCCTCCTCTCCTCCACCATTTCCTCGTGAGACCACGTGTCACCCAATCATGTTTCCTAGGCAAGGGTAGGGATGAGGAGCCATGGAGAATTTTTAGAATTTTTTCCAAATTTAGAATCAAAAGGGTTAAGTTAAAGTGCACACCAGCAAAAATGCATTCCAAAAGTGAATGGCGGGGTGGCGGGGATAAAGGGAAAATTTTCCAAATTTTCCCTTTTCAAAATTAGTCTAATTTTGATAACAATGAGGTATGTGGGCTAGTGGGGTGGTGGAAAACTTCATGATATTTGTGCTTTTAACAAATAAGTGAAAAAGGTAAGTTTCGGCCTGCAGGTCCGGCTAGCTATATTTTATTAATTAAATTTAATAGTTAGAATATTTTTGAAGCCAAAATGAAGTGAAAAATTCAGAAGGCCATAACTTCTGATTGGAAACTCGGTTATTTTTTAAAACAAGGACTTTTTGGAAATCTCTCAACATCTTGTTTTCACAAGAATCATTAACTTTTCATTTTCTTTATGTTGAAGGGGTCAATTTCATGAAAAGAATTTGTAGTATTTTAAAAGGTAAACTGGTAAATTTTAACTTATGAAATTTTAATCTATTCATCTTCTTCCTCTCTCAACATGTCAATTAGTCATGGAAAATTGTTCTTAGATGGATTTAGGATGGATTTTGAAGTTAAGGTTTTTTTATTGACTCCCAAATAAAAAAATACAACTTTGACAACAAAAACGACAACAAAATGGTTTGAACCCAATTTTTCTAGGTTTTCTAACAAATTCCTTAAATGTTTTCATCCAATTGAATTCATTTAGGGAATACTAATTCAATTTAATCATTTAATTTACTATTTCATTATTGTAGGTTTGAACTATGCATTTTTAGATAAGGTGTTTTCCAATTTGAAAATATAAAGCAGAGATCAAATTTTAAAGGATCTATCTGCCATTTCTTATTCCAAGTATTAAAATTCATTCCAATTATAATATAATAAATTTAGTTGATTCAAATCAAATTATTCAAAACCAAAATACAATTCTGATTTCAAATTTTACACATTTTAAAAGATAGATTTCTATATTTTCCTCACGCACATTTATTCCTTTCAAACAGAGATTTCAAATAGAATTCAAAGTTATATTTTAAACAATAGTAGTTCCAATTATGGAAAGGAATGCAACTTTTATTCAAAAGAAAAAAATAAAGTATACTTCTCGTTTACATTTAAAAATTACAAATTTCATATTCAATACAACCTATTTCCATTACAAAACATATACGAGCTCATCTACTTCAAGTGGGAAAGGTTACAATAAGACTTCTTCTCAACAAGGAACTATCAAATTGTTTTTTTTTCTTTTTCTCCTTTGCTTCAGAAAATCAACATGTAGATTTAACATTCTTCTAATTCTGATCACTACAAGAGCAGGGGAAAGGAAACACTCTCCACCCAACCAAGACATCCTATAAAAAGGAGAATAAATCCTTCTTCATTGGCCCTTTGAGCCCCAACCACAATGCAATAAAAGATGTGTTTCAACTCATGGCAACAATAGGCTTCCAGAAACACACATGCAAATCTCACATTTAAAACATAGTCCAAAACAAAATGTAGTTTGTAACCATGTTAAAACATAGAAAACAAAATTTACGCTTCATCATGTAAGCCAAAGGAGTAAGAAACTATGGGGGATGTTACTTATGACTCCCAAAGGGGAAATGGGTATCACAACCTAATTTGAAACCACCAAAATATAGTATATAAAATCCATGACATGGCCTTATGCATCCCTTAGGTACCCCTTATTCCCCTCCCAAGTCTCTTATGGCACCCCATAACGAGTAAAGAAATGCAAGCTATTTATTTGTAAGGTGGAACCCAAATCCCAACTCCCTCCATATTTATAATTCCCCAACACACTTGTGCCTCCCAAAAAATAAACCGCAGAGTCTTCTCCTACACCATTCCTAGGACATCTACCCAACATCCCATACACATGCCAAAACTTTTACAACAAAAAAAATTCATAAAGAAAAATAAGCACATCAAGATACAAGTTCCTACCTCTCCATGATAGAGTTGTTCCAAGTCCCAAAACAAAAATATTTATCCTAATGCAAGCAATCCAAATCAGCCAAGCACAAGCATACAACAATCTTCCAAAAAATTCTCCAAAGCAAGAGCTCTAAATAGAAAAATAATTCTCCCAAAAAAGGAGTTTCCAAAAGTGAAGCAACCCAAAACAAGGCAAGTAATTCAAATTTTATAATAGAGGGAAGAGAAGAGGATAAGGTGGATCGATGTAGGATGCCACATCACACATCCTCAACCTCATCCCAAAAGTAAACTTCATTCTCCAATGCAAAATAAATAAGTAGGTGAATAATATGATAGTTTACTTGCATACTCAAATCCAACCCACACCCCAAAGGACTGAAATCAAACCATGTAAGAAAAGTGCAATTAAAACTTACAATTTTTCTTCTCAAAAAGAATTATAAAAGTCTAATTTTAACCCCCAAACCATAGGTATGGTTTGTAAGTAAATTTAATATGTATCGGACAATTTTAACTTGTCCCACAAGCCGCCAAAATCAGCCTCCAAGGACAATTTCGAATTTCCAAGAAGGTGGAGTGTTTGACACTAAAAGGTTAACTTACACATCACTTAAATATTACTTACACATTACTTACTAATACTTACAACATTTTAAATCATAACCAACAATAATATTAATTACATTCTCATGATATCTTTTAATCAATTAACTTAACAACATGATTACTAGCAATATTAACACCATATTAAATAAATAATGAAAGGGGTAAGTGCACCACATAAAACACATACAAACATTTAAAAAAAGGGAACAAATAAAAGAAAAACATAAAATCCCTTGGTCACATTTAAAGGTGATCCCCACCATTGGAATCCCTAACAAAAAAACCACACACAAACAATACAAATTACCATGGTGACCTTGTTGAATTCATCTAGAATTCCAATGTGGTCGTTCTCCAATCCCCCAAGGTTTGTTGTGATATTTTAAACCTAAAAAAAAAAAATACCTCCTTTGTCCTCATGGCCCTATCAAAACATCTAAAATAATATAAATAAAATTGCAAAATCATCTAGATATATGAATCACAACAACATCTAAGCAACCAAGAAGATCATTTGCAATTTTACTCAACAACTATATCATCATAGAATAATTTTAATTTCTAGGTCTACTAAGGATATCTAAATATCACATCTGAACAACATCCATGATATAATCATGTCAAACAGTATATCAACATCTATATCCAAAATGTCTCTAATAATCCTCATGCATCATAACTGAATCAAGGTCAACAATAGTCCGTGATTAAACATCTAACATCATACTATAATAAAGTCAATAATCATGTCAATAATATAATCAGCAATATGATGATTAGTATCAAAAGGTGTCAAAGGGAAGTGGGCACTACATACCCCTCCCCTTAGGCTCAACTTCCTCCTAGAAGTCACAAGAACAAATGTGGAAAAGGAACTTACAGTAATGTACCATCCTCCCATGTAGCCACGGAACCATCATATCTATCCCACTACACCCGAACTTGGTCAATCTTCCTTCCTCAGAGGCCTAGGGTCCTGCGATCTATAATGTGAATAGGTTCCACCATTACCTACCCCTGATCCTACACCTATAATGAGGTATAATCTAGTACATGAGAATGCTCTGCAATATATCTCCTAAGAACTGAAACATGAAACACATCATGTACATGAGACAAGCTTGGTGGCAATGTTAGACCGTAGGTCAAAGGGCCGATACTCTCCAAGATCTCAAAATGACCCACGAATCTAGGAGCTAGCTTAGAACCTTTTCCATAATAGATAGGGATCTTGTGTGACCTAAACTGAAGGAACACCTTCATGCCCTCATCAAAACTATGGTTGGTCCTATGCTTATCTGCGTACTTCTTATGCATGTCCTATGCCTCCTGCAGTCTCTGTCTGATCAAAATCACCTGTTGCTCCATGTCCTACAAGAAAGTTGGTCCAAAAGAAACACTATCCTATAACCTGCTCCAACTAAGAGGTGTCCTACACTCTATTCCATACAAATCTTGAAAAGAAGCCATGCCTATAGAACTCTGAAAACTATTATTGTATGAAAAATCCACCAAGTACAGGTACTCCTCCCATCTAGACTATTGATCCATCACATACATCTTGAGCATATCCTCTAAAATTTGATTCACCCACTCAGTCTATCCATCTATCTTGGGGTGATATGTTGTCCTGAAATTGATCTTTGTCCCGAGGATATACTGCATGGTAGTCCAAAAATGGGAAATGTACAAAGCATCGCGGTCACTAATGATATTATATGGAATCCCTTGCAACCTGACAATCTCATCAAGATATACCCATGTCACTGCACTAGATGTATAAGTGGTCTTCACCAAAGAGAAGTGAGCCACTTTTGTCAATTTATCAATCATGACCGTGATGGCGTCATGGTGATATCTTGAAATCGATAGCCCAAAAATGAAGTCCATGCAAATGGCATCCCATTTCCACCCTGGTATACCATGAGGAAAGAGAAGGAAAGCTAGATGCTAATGTTTTCCCTTCACTTTCTAGAAATTTAAATAGCGTGACACAAACTGAGCCATTTCTCTAAGAAGTCCTCTCCTGTGATACAGTTGTCTCAAAGTAGTGTGCATCTTCTTCACCCTAGGATGGGATCAATAGGGTGCACAATGTGCCTTGGTCAATATTTCCTTCCTCAAGTCTCCATCTCTAGGAACATAAATCTAACCTCTTTTCCTGAGAATTTCGTTTACCTCTAGTGAGAAACCATCAAACTTCCCTTCAAGGAGTCTCTGGGACTCAATATCTACTCGAAATGCAATGTAAAAGCTGTCAAGAGGAAGTTTCTGAAGAATCATGCTCCGTAAATATGTGCCCACTAAAGTGGCCATAATCAGATGTTTCTGTCTTCTAAGAGCATCTGCCACCACATTCTCCTTCCCCTTCAAATACTCTATCTCCATATCCTACTCACAAAGAAACTTCATCAAATGCCTCCGATGAGCATTGAGATTGGGCTACTTGAAGAGGTGGCGAAGACTTAGGTGATCTATCTTGAGTGTGAATCTCTGACCAAGAAGAAAGTGCCTATATCAAACCAAAGTGTGCACAAGTGCTGCAAGCTCAATATCATGATTAAGATAATTAAGCTCATAATATTTGAGTTTGTGAGACTCAAAAGCCACTACTCTACCCTCTTGCATCAACACATCTCAAATTCTTTCCAAAGAAGCATCTGTGCATATAAAAAACTCACCCTGTGGATCTGACACTGCAAGAATAGATGTTGTAGTGAGGCATTCCTTCAGTGTCTTGAAGTCTTTCTTGCACCTGTTTGACTAAAAAAAATTCTTCCCTTTCTGCTGAAGGGAAGTGATGGGGTGCGTAATCCAAGAGAAGTCTTGAATAAATATCCTATAATAACCTACTAATTCCATGAAGTTACACATCTATTTCATAGTAGTGGGTGTTGGATAATCCATAATAGCTCTAATCTTGGAAGAAAATACTATGATACCTTCCCAGAAATGATATGACCCAAATACTGCACCTTCATCTGAAATAATGCACACTTCTCCAAGTTCCCATAAAGTTACTTCTCCTAAAGACACTAAAGAACCTAGCGAAGGTGTCCCTCATGCTCCTCACACATACATGAGTAAATCAAAAATGTCATCAAAGAAGATGAGCATGAAGTGATCTAAGAAAGTCCTGAAAACACTATTCATCAAACTCATAAATATTGTGGGGGCATCAGTCAAACAAAAAGGTACCACTGTGAACTCATAGTGCCCATATCTTATACGAAAGGTGGTCTTAATAATGTCCACCTCCAAAATCATTAGTTGATGGTAGCCTGAATTAAGGTCTATCTTAGAGAAAGCTATGGCTCCCTTCATCTTATCAAACAAATCATTAATGCACAGAAGGGGATAATGATTCTTGCTCGGTACTTTGTTTAGTTGGCAGTAATCAATACACAACCGTAAGGATCCATCCTTCTTCTTTACAAATATCACTGGTGCACCCTAAGGGGATATACTAGGACGAATGAGGCCCTTCTCTAGAAGGCCCTTAAGCTGTAACCTGAGCTCATAGAGCTCAAGAGTAGTCATCCGATAACATGCTCGTGAGATAGGATCTTATCCAGGAATAAAATCTATATGGAAATTTATATCACGTGGGGGTGGTAACCTTGGTAGGTCCCCTGGAAATACATTTGCAAACTATCTCAAAATGGGATGGTCATCTAGTGATGGTACACTACACCCATCTTCTGATTGGTCACTAACTATGACAGAAAACATCTAATAGCCTCATTGCACACACCGCTTAAGTTGTATAGCAGAGATGGTGCCAATAGAAACAGGTCTCTTGACCCCCAATATCACTGCTTCAACTCCTAGATCATCTATAAAAGATATGATCTTATGGTAACAAACCACTCTGGACCTGTTTACAGATAACTAGTCTATGCACAAGATGACTCTATAGGTGCCCAACAGAAGGATATGAAGATCTGAAGTAGTGGTGAAAGGTCCCACATCTACCACACACTCCGCAACTAAGGATTCTATAGAAATCTTGGCTCTAGAGGCCATCTCAACATCGCAACTATGACCCTGTCTAACTACCACCAACCTGCATTGTTATACTAAAGATGGTGTAATAAAAGAATCAGAAGAACCAGAATCAAACAAAATGGAGATAGGAATACCACCAATGCTACTTGTGGTCTCAATAACTATACTTTGATGTTGTTCCTGGTAGTTCTTGACCATTACATACATCCTATGACTGCACCCCATATCACTAATAGTAGGCTCTGAGATGTATGCCTTACACTTGTTATTAGGGTTCTATGGACAGTCTCTTCAAAAATTTCTAGTAACACCACACCCAAAAAAACCACTTGATCCTCTCCCCTATGTAGCAGGTCTGGCTGGTACTCTAGAGGTTTGTGGTGTTGATCTTGATGATCCGACTATGGTGTGCTAAGGTCTATACTAGAAATATCCTACTAAGTGAGCTCTCTGGGCACCCATTGTTTTGATGGGACCCCTAGGAGGAGGCCCCATACTCTGACCTCTCTGTCCATTAAACCTCTGTGGAGGTCTATAAGATGGGCGGGACTCCTGCTACTACTGTGGTCTAAAAGATGGTTGTGTTGAACCTTGTCCACCATAAGGAAGAGGTACTGACGCCCTCGATCTTCTATCTTGCATCAATTTTATGTGACTTCAGACTCGGTCTCTAGCCTACTGGCTCTTTCCCCAAGTCTCCTCTGCTATATAAGCCTTCTCAATGGCCTCAACTAATGTCTGTGGACAATGGATCTGTACTACAACTCCAATGTCTTGATTCAGGCCCTAGATGAGCCTATGGATTTACACCTACTCATCTTGCATGTAATCAACATACTGGAGCAGATCCAAAAATCTACTCTCATACTCTGTTTCTATAAGATATGCCTACCGGAGGTCATGAAACTCATCTATCCATTGCTATATGAACCTCCATGAAAAATATTTGGTCTTGAATCACTCCTCAAAAAGCTTCCAGGTAACTATCTCAGAATCAAAATAGAGGTTCTTCTCCTTTATCTACCACTAAACACAATCTCCATCCATCAATAGATGGATTTCAACACGATATTTCATGTTGCTAGAACAAGGACAGAGCTTGAAGCATTTGCTCAAGCTCACCAACTAGGCCTCTACCTAAAATACACCTATGTCACCAGAATAATGTGATGGGTGAAGCTTAATGATCTCCCTGATGTGATCTGCACTTGTGGTTTGACGGCCCCTAGGCCTCTCTCCATGCACATCCCTAAGCCTAGGGCTTCGAGACCTATTTCTGTGTCCTGAAATCTGGTCTCCCTGTTCCCTCTGCGGTGACTCTACTTTTACTAATTCCTCATTGGATTTTTCTCCTCTATGATCCTCGCTATACTAAGGAGATACATGAGCCTCCAAGGATGTCACCCTATCATGTCTGATTGAATGTGTCCCTATGGTCCCTCCACGTAGAGTGACATTAACATCCTGAAGAGTCTGTAAAATCTACAGTAGAATGGCTGCTACAACATGATCTTGAGGTAGTATGCCTAGGTCTATGTGAAAAGGATACTCTTCTTAATTGCACCTCTTGTACAGAGTAGAAAAAGATTTAGCTCCTTATTCTAGGTTTTACTTAGTTTTTGTGTTTAATAAAATATGTAATTTCTAAACTAAGTTGTTTTATATATTTAAAAGTGTGCTAGGTTAAAGTTCATGTCTCAATTTTTCTAGTGTGCCCAATGGCCCAAGATTCTGAACCACTTCTAAGATACCAAGTGTGACACCCGCTAAAACAACCCACTTGAGACCCAAGAATAACCTAGGATTAGTTAGGAAAATTATGGAATAATTTTTTTGTTGTTTAAAAGAGTTTGCAACCAGGTTACAAGACAATAGTTGCCACAAGAAAGTTTCAAATATAAATACTATTAATAGCTTATAGTTTTATTGATAAAACAATTATAAAAGATCAGAAGGTCCAAAATTAGGGTTAGATTAATAAATTAAGTTAAGAGGGTAATTTTTCACTATACCACTCTCTAACAGGATTAAAAGATTCAAATTTATTTTTTCTAAAAATTAACTCACTCAAAACTTCCCAGAATCATTCCCATTAGATAGGAAATTTCCTCACCTTTTCGATGATATAAAGAAATAATCCTAACTCCTCATATTTCTCAAGTTATGGGTCGGCGTGGCTCGGGGTGAAACTTTTTCCCAGAACGGACCTGCACGCCTAGGGAGGAAAATTTTCCCGAGGGCAATCTTGTGGACTGCTGGGAGAAATTTCACCCGGAGAAGGAATCACGGAGTGGTGGCACAAAATTTTCCAAGGTGCATGCCAGTGGAGCAGGGAAGGAATTTAGCACTTTTTCCCTTTTGGGACAAAGGTGCAATTTACCTCCATACGCCCGTGAACCCGAAAGGGGATACACATCAACATTTCCAAGTGCCACATGTTGATCCTCAATTTGTGTGGGGAAAACAAACTTACGAGGAAAGATATGCATTTTAGAATTTAAATGGAAAGGATACAAAGGATTAAAATGCTCAATGCCTCCATTGACGTCTAAGGCTACCACGTGTCAGCCAACAATTAGGTGTGGGAGGTTAGGAAGAAGAGTAACTTTAGGATTTTTTTTTGCCAAAGGAAGTTTTAGAATTTTAAAGTTTAGAAACCCTCTGCTCCTCCACCATCTCCACGTGAGGCCACATGTCACCCAATCATGGGTTTCAGGATGGTAGAGAAAGTTAGGAAAGTTTTCCAAAGGGTTTTAATAAAAAAGTTAAATTGAATATGTGGGCCCATGGACCCGTAAAAGTACATTTCCTAGGCAAGGGCGGGGATGCGGGGCTGCGTAGAATTTTCACAATTTTTTTTAAAGTTAGAATGAAAAGGGTTATGTTAAAGCGTCCACCCATGTAAACACATTCCAAAAGTGAAGGGCAGGGCCATGGGGACATGGGGAAAATTTTCCAAATTTTCCCTTTTGAAACTTAGACTAATTTTGATAACAATGAGGGTAGTGTGCTAACGGGGCAGTGGAAAACTTTGTGATTTTTTCACTTTTGAAAAAAATGTGAAAAAGGTAAGTTTCCCTCCATGGGTCTGCCTAATAATATTTATTAAATTAATTTAATAGTTAGAATATTTTTGAAGCCAAAATGAAGTGAAAACTTTAGAAGGCCATAACTTTTTATTGGGAACTTGGTTTTTGGCAAACGAGGACTTTTCGGAAATCTCTCAATGTCCTCCTTGCACAAAAATCATTAATATTTCATTTTTATAATGATTAAGGGGTAAATTTCAACAAAACAATCTACAACATTTTAAAAGTCAAACTAATAAATTTTAACTTATGAAATTTTAATCAATTGATCTTCTTCCTCTCTCAACATGTCAATTAGACATGGAGAATTTTTCTTAGATGGATTTAGAATGGATTTTGATGGTATGTTTGTTTGATTTACTCACAAATAAAAAAAATAACTTTGACAATAAAAATGACAGCAAAATGGTTTAAGCTCGATTTTGCTAAATTTTCTAAGAAATTCCTTGAGTTTTTTTGTCCAATTGAATCCATTTAGGGCATACTATTTCAATTTAATCATTTAATTTATTATTTCATTGTTATAGGTTTGAACTGTGCATTTTTGGATAAGGTGTTTGCCAGTTTGAAAATACAAAGCAGAGATCAAATTTTAAAGGATGTATTTGCCATTTTCTTCTTCCAAGTATTGAAATTTTTTCCAATTCTAATCTAATACATTTAGTTGATTCAAACCAAACTATTCAAAACTAAAATGCAATTATTATTTCCAATTTTACACATTTAAAAAGATAGAATTATGTATTTTCCTCACACGTATTTCTTCCTTTCAAATAGAGATTTCAAATACAATTCAAACTCAGATTTTAAAGTGTAGTAGTTCCAATTGTGGAAAGGAATGAAACTTTTATGCAAAAGACAATAATTCCTTCTTTTACAACTTCTCTTTTTTGTTGATTTTCACAATACAATATACAAAATACATCTCTTTCTTTCAAAACAGAAACACAGTATACCTCTCTTTTACATTTCAAAATTACAACTTTCATATTCAATACAACATATTTCCATTTGAAAATATATATTAGATCATCCGCTTCAAGTGTGAAAGGTTACAATAAGACTTCTTTTCAACAAGGAACTGTCAAACAATTTTTTTATTTTTTTTTCTCCTTTGCTTCATAACAACAACATGTAGATTTATCATTCTTCCAATTTTGATCACTAAAAGAGAATGGGAAAGGCAACACTCTCCACCCAACTAATACATCTAATGACGTGGAGAATCCATCCTTCTTCATTGACCCCCCGAGCCCCAACTACAATATAATGAAAGATGTGTTTTAACTCATGGCAACAACAGGATTCCACAAACACACATGAAAATTTCACATTTAAAACATTGTCCAAAACAGAATGTAGTTTACAACCACATTAAATCATAGAAAACAAAACTCAGGCTTCATCATGCAAGCCAAAGGAGAAAGAAACTATGGGGGATGCTACTTATACCTCCCAAAGGGCAAATGGTTATCACCACCTAATTTCAAACCACCAAAATATACAATAGCAAATCCTTGACATGCCCTTATGCCTCCCCTAAGTACCCCTTATTCCTCACATTTCCATATGCCTCCCCAACCTCTTATGGCACCCCATAACGAGTAAAGAAATGAAATCTATTTCTTTGTGAGATGGAATCCAAATCCCAACTCCCTCCACACTTATACCTCCCCAAAACACTTGTGCCTCCCAAAAAATAAAACCCATAGTCTTCCCTACACCATTCCTAGGCCATATTCCCAACATCCCACACACATGCCAAAACATTCACAAAAAAATAATTTTATAAACAAAAAGAAGCATTGCAAGAGCCAAGTTCCTACCTCTCCATAATGGTGTTTTTCCAAGTTCCAAAACAACAAGCTTTATCCCAATGCAAGAAATCCAAATCAGCGAAGCACAACCATGCAACAATCTTCCAAAAACTTCTCCAAAGCAAGAGCTTGAAACATCAAAATAATTCACCCCAGAAAGGAGTTTCCAAAAGTGGAGCAACCCAAAACAAGGCAAGCAATTCAAAATTTATGGAAGAGGGAAGAGAAGAGGATGAGGTGAATCCATGTAGGATGCCACATAACACATCCCCAACCTCAACCCAAAATTTGAATTCATTCTATAATGCAGAATAAATAAGTAGGTGAATAATATGCCAGTTTACTTACATACTCAAATCCAACCCACACCCCAAAGGACTGAAATTAAATGATGTAAGAAAAGTGAAATTAAAACTTACAATTTTTTTTCTCAAAAACCAATATAAAATTCTAATTTTAAACCCCGAACCATAGGTATGGTTGGTAACTAAATTTAGGAGGTATGGGACAAGTTTAACTTGTCCCACAAGCCTCCAAAATCAGCCTCCAAGGACAATTTCGAATATTCAAGAAGGTGGAGTGTTTCATACTCAAAGGTTAACTTACACATCACTTACATATTACTTACACATTACTTACTCATTCTTACAAAATATTAAATCATAACCAACAACAATACTAATTACATTCTCATGATATCTTTTAATTAATTAACTTAATAATGTGATTACTTACAATATTAACACCACATTAAATCAATAATGAAAGGGGTAAGTGCACCACATAAAACACATGCAACCCTTAAACAAAAGGGAACAAATAAAAGAAATACATAAAATACCTTGGTCACATTTAAAGGTGATCTCCCCCATGGAAATCCCTAAAAAAAAACCAGACACAAACAATACAAGTTGCCATGGTGACCTTGTTGAATTCATATAGAATTCCAATGTGGTCGGTCTCCAATCCCCTGGAGTTTGTTGTGATATTTTAAACCTACAGAATATAAATACCTCCTTCGGTGTCGTGGCCCAGTCAGAACATCTAAAATAATATAAATAAAATTCAAAAATCATCTAGATATATGAATCACAACAACATCCAAGCAACCAACAAGATCATTTGCAATTTTACTCAACAACTATATCATCATCAAATAATTTCCATTTCTAGGTCTACTCACAATATCCAAATATCACATGTCTAAACAACATCCATAATATAACCATGTGAAATAGTATATCAACATCAATATCTAAAATTTATCTAATAATTATCATGCATCATAACTGAATCAAGTTTAACAATAATCTATGATCTAACATCTAACATCATACTATAATAAATTCCATAATCATGTCCATAATATAATCAACAGTATCATGATCACTCTAAAAAGGTGTCAAAGGGAAGTGGGCACTATAGTTATGGGATAGTATGGGGAACCGTTTCCAAGTAACATAACAACATTTCACTCCATTTACTACCTTTTGGCAAGTGATTGAAGGACAGATTTCAGGATTTTCATTTTTCCCTATCTCTCTCTCTTCTCATTTTTCTATAAATTGGAGTGTGGGGATCATTGTAAAGGGATAGAGTTTTGTTGTAGTAAAGTTATGTCAAAAAAATTTTTTAAAGCCAATGTTTTGCAGGCCCTTGTAGTGGACTCCTTGGATGGTGACCTAGTACCTTATGTTGTAATAGATTGAATTGTGGATATCATGAAGCAATAAAATACAAGTTTTTGGATGCATCTTCCCTTGTGTTTTTTTACATTCTATTTACCCCTTCATTCTAATGAAAATATAATGTGTTATCCATATTGTGGATAACTGTTATCACCCCCTTCTAGTATGCATTTTACTTCTATTTTTCACACATTAGAATAATACTCTCACACCATCCTTTTCTGGTGTATCACCGTTGTAGTGTAGGATTTCATTTTCATGCATTCTCTCTCCCTAGTCCCTTGGAAAGTTAGATTAGGATAGATAGTTTTTCCTGCATTATAGTAGATTGTGGCAAATAGTTTATGAACAAGAACCAGATTTTTCTGTAGGTCTATCTCAAGTAGAAAATCCCAAAACTTGCAGATAGTACCCATGTTATCCAATCACACCATGAGCTCAAACACACACGCATGTGTAAAATCTAAGGTTGTTGTGATTCGGTTATAATAAGTGTCACATCTCAAATGAGCTTGAAGCTGTTAAGATGTTGCAAATAATATTGAAATATTATTATAATGTATCAAATATATGTAGCCTCAATTTACCATATATTAAGTTCTTATTACAAAACTATCATGATATTTTATAATAATTTGTATGTGATATAGTGCCATAACTATAAATCATGAAAGAATGAGTCGTTTCAATGCTATAATAGTACCAAGAAACTTATTTTTATTATTGGAATCAATTCCAAAGTTTAAACCATGATAATAAAATGATTATACCACCCTTGTTATATCAAACAACCAAAACATGTATAATGATTATAAAGTAAGTTACATACTAGATTATTTTTGGTTATCTCACTAGTTGTATGAATTTTTTTCAAGTATACATAAGGAGTTTATCACCTTGTAGAATGGATTAAATTTTATGTTCATATGGGAAGACTCAACATCCATGTTTTCAAAGGTGACAACTATGTCAGCCTTTAGATCTGTCTACCTACCCTAATTAATGAAGTACCTTTTTGATAATAATGTGTTCTAGTTTTTTTTTACTCCCTAAACATTAATGTGTGTAATTTCCCTTGTTGGATCCTTTCAGGCTGTGGTACCCTTTTTACCTATTATCTTGACAGGTGTATGAATTTTTAGTCTTAAGGAGTGGGTCTGAGTCTCTAGTTTTAGGGAGACACCCTTCTTGTGTTGGACTAGGTCATTGGTGACATGGGCTTATTGGAAATATTAGAAAACATATGATAAGGATATGAATAAATTTTGGATATTCTCTTTCCTTTTTTGGAAAACATGATGTTGTTCCCCTTGTACTTTGGGAAGAGAAAATGCATGTTACTTTCACATGTTTTTACAAGGATGTTGGTGTTTTTCCCTAGTAAATGTTAGTTGGACCCTTCTTGTTTCCTATTTACTCCAAACTCACTTGGGTATTGCTATGTGTTATGATATAAACCTTGTGATTGTTTTAATATTATTTTAAGCTAGGGCGGGATTAAAATTATGAAAATATGTTTGTTATATTGAGTGAATGGTATCTATTTTGTCTATATAACAGTATGAGCAAAGTTTGTCTTTCACAAATAATATAAACGTTGTCTAGTTGATTGGGTTTCTAAATTAGGATGTGGTTGTGTGTTATGATATTTGAGTACATGATTCAAGTTATGGAAACCTTATGGACAATATTTTACTTAGTGTTACCATGAAAAGTTGTGTGAGTTATTCCTAATTATATAGATTAATTATAATGGATAATCTACATCCTTCTAAACACTTTTGTTAAAATTATGTGCTTTGCTTGTTGTTAAGCCTCATTTTATGTGGGCCTGAATTTGTTGGTTCTTTAAGAAATTTTGGTTTCTCATGTAAAATTGAAGGTCTTGATTGGTATTTGTTAATTTTTTCTAATATATTGAACATCAAAGTGTAATTCAAGAAGTATTGTCCTTCCTATTTACCATGTGCTATATCTGTGCGTGGATTCTACGTGGACACCTTGTGTGTAGGAATATTTCTTACCTATTCCTTTCGGACCTTAGATGTCATTCATTGGGATCTCATTGAAAAATTACCATTTAAATGTTCTGTGTTATAACTTGGTTAACCTCGTAGATATTATTTCAAAGGTTTGTATGTTTTGTAATTCCCACTCCTCTTTGACACTTATTTTACTATGATCTTGATTATCGTTGATTAGTGAATTTTACATTATGATTATTATATTTTGATTATCAGGTGATAAACTATATATAAATTTGGATTATTTATATGTTGTGATTCATATTTTGGATTTTAATATGCTAGATGATACTAGTGGACAATTCTATACATGTTGATTTACATTGTTTTGATTTTATACTGACACATTATATTCATGATGCATTATATATGTTTGTATGTTATAAATAGTATTATGATCTCATGGATGTTAGTAAAATTGTAGGATCAGATAATTTTTATATGGTTGCTAGATGATAGAATTGCTTAATTTGGATGAAGCTATTGATTTTTATGTATGTGTTATTTATCGATGTTATTGATGTGGCTGTGAGGCAGAAGAGATATTATTTTTTGTGATTAAAGGAAAATGATATCACTATACACCAAAAGGGGATAGAGGACCAACCCTAGAAGAATGTTGGGTGTTTGAGACATGGTCAATTTGACAACTTGTATTCTATTTATATGTTGTGTAATTTTTATTGTTGGTTAGGAGGTTTCCCATGGGGGTGACCTAATGTGTGTGGCCATGCAGGATTCTAAATTTTTTCCTTCCTTTTCATTTTTTTGTATTTATTTTTTGGTGCATATATCTAATTAATTGTAAAATCTAGTCAGTTTATTAGTGCTTGTTAATATACTTTAAATTAGTTAATTTAATTGAATTATAAACAAAACGAAAGATTAGATGGTCCTTGATTTGTACTTGATATTGAGTGAATTAATTTCATTTTAGAGGTATGTGCTCCTCCTTTCTTTCCAATCTTGAATTTTTCCTTATAGGCTATTTTTGAGACTTATGGGACAAGCTAACCTTGTCCCTTACATCTCAACCTCATCTACCAACCATACTTATGAAGTATGGCGATAATTTTATTCTTTTTAATGCATTTATCAAGTGTAAATGAGTAAATAAAGTCACTTTTTTACTTGCCACATTTAATATGTCCTTGGAAGTTATGGAGTGCATATTGGAGTGTACATTTGTGCATGTCATAGCCTTACTTGTTCAATTAATTTCATTGGTATTTGTGAGTTAAATTTTTGAGTTATAATTAACGAATGATGAAGTATCATTCTACATGGAGTAACCTCATCATCTTCACCTCCTTCTCTATTTATTAATTGAATTTGTAGGATTTAGGGTTACTTGTCCCATTTTCTACACTTGGATTTTTGGAATTTTATCTTGGGATTGCATGCTTGGAGATTTTGGAGTACAATTTTTTTATTTTTCTTGGATTGAAGGGTCTTGAAGCTTGTTGTGTGAATATTTTGGAAGCTAAATGGAGAGGTATGATCTTCAGTTTTTGTTACTTCTTTTATATAGGTATGTAATATTGAAATTTGTGATTTTTGATTCTATGTTATGTGTCTTGTGATTGCATTATGTTGGAATGGGTATATTTACTTTAATAGTGTTGCGGGAAAAGGAAATTGAGTTATTTTTATGGAGGAAAAATGGACTTAGTGAAAAACATTTGGAGGGATTGTGGGAGAGGTGCTCCACCTATGTGGGGGTAAAAGGGTTTATATGTTATTTTTGCATTTGCAAATGGAGAAATAAGGTTTTCTATGTGATGTTGATAGTGCACTTTGCAGGTATTAGGTGGATCCTCTTCCCACATGGGAGGAATACACAAAAGACTCCATGTTGTTGTCTCGATTTGGCTGACTATTAATCCTTTGTGAATGTCTTGAAAATTTGAATTTTATTTATGTTTTTATATAAAGAATGAAAAATTAATCTTGATGAATTTATTTGAAAAATGTGTTTGAGTGTTGAAATATTACTTGAATGTAGAAATTTTTGTATGAGTGTTGTATAATGGAATCCATTTTTGTAAAGTTGTCAAAGTTGCAAACACTCCGTATTATTCTATGGTTAGGGCTCGGGGGTCAATAAAGAGGATGGTTTCTCCTCTTATTGTATTAAAGGTTGGGCATAGAAATTCGTCTACTCCTCTTTCCATGTATTGTGATTCAAATTTGAAGAGATGAAAGAATTCAAAGTTAAAGCTATGAAGTTGGAGGAAGACACTGATATGAAGATTTATTATTAAGCCTATAGAAAATCCCCTTTGGTAAATTTGGCCATATTGTTTCCACTTAGAGTGGAAGGCTTGTAACTCTTACATTTTAAATGAGGTAGTTTCTTTAAAATGTAATTGGTAAACTTTATATTATTATAATTGGAAGAAGGACTTTGAAGTGTTATTGTATTTGAAATGGAGTTCTTCCAAATATGAATTGTTATGTAAAATTTGTATTATGAATTTCATTTTAAAAGAATGGTGTTATGCTATACAAAGTACATATTCATTTTTATTTTTGTATTATTGGCTAACTTGAAAAAAGGGAAAAAGGAAGGATTTTTAATGAAGCATGTTACACCTTTTAGTCTCTCCAAAACTAGTTTGTGAAAAATGAATTATTTGAGTTGACTTTATAATCAAATTTTACATTTCTTTACAAATGATATTGGCCCAATTATCTCACCTGGTTAAAGTATATTGAAATTATATAAACTACATACATCTTATAGTTTCTTATACGGTAAACTTGCATTCATAGCTCTTTTAATATAAAATACGACACAAAAAAATTATTTAAACAATTCTGAATATTCATATTTATATAAAGTTCTATATAAATTTATATACTTAAATAAATTGTTATATTAAATAAAATATAATATATATACAATGCAAAAAAATAGAATAGTGGTTCGACTATTAAAAGTTTAGACTATAAATAACAAAAGAAATAAATTCAAATTAATTAATGGTGGCGGGAGGAGGGGAACCACCCCCTCCACATTGTTTTATTAATAAAAAAATAAATGTGTGGTGGGGTGGCCCCCATCCCCCAAATTTTTAAAAAAAGTACACACTGGGTGGGGGGATGAACCCCTCCCCTAAAAATAAAATTTAAAATAAATGCAAACAATACCCACAATGGAAATATGGTAGATCTCTCACATAGCACAAGATATTACAGAAATAGATTTTTGCAAACCCTCTCAAAGCTTCAATGGATTTCATGGCTTCCACTCCTTCTCTTTCTCTAAACCTGTAAAAATAAAAAATGAAATGGATTAGGGAAAAATCTGAGTAAAAAGTGAACAAAAGGATTTTTAGGGGATTTTAAAAAATCTTAAATCTAAGGGGGCATAATTAACGGATCTAATGGTTGAATTTATGTCCTACATAACTTTAAGTGATGGTATTTTGAGGGGAATGATATTTAAATAAACTGCATGGGTAATTGGTTGAATGGGGCCAGTTAGTGGTTAAGGAAACTTGTGACCTATTTTATATATAAGGTAATAGATAAATAATGGTATTGGGTTGTAAGGATTGATTTAGCAATTTGTGCATGGTATTTAAATAATGAATTAAAGGATATTTTAAATAATTATTAGTAAGGGTATAATTAAATAAATTAATGGAACGTGATTATTAAGTATTTGGAAAACACTCTAATAAAATAAAGGAACTTAATGGGAGGTTTTGAAACCATAAAATATTTTTGGGAATTAAATTAATAATATTTAATTATTAATTTGAATTTGATTACATTATGAAGGTGTGTAAATCATTCATGAAAACTTAATGTTTATAACCCTTTTTAAAAAAAACATATCATAATTTTTCTAAGTAATTAGTAGTTTTGTCTTAGGTTTTTTGCATCATTTTAGTGGGTGTTACAGTTCTAGTTAAGAAATTGGTGCTCAACTATGTAAAATTCTTTACGATATGCCTACAAATATTATACCAATTTGAGCTCTTAAGAATATTTATCTTGTTCAATATGACTTATGCATATATAATCAAGTCATATAAAGTGGATACGAATAGGTGAATTTGTCCTAAAATGCACTAAAAAGTCATGCTTAAGTGGTACAAATCAATCATTTTCATTACCAAATAACATACTACCAAATATTTGTGTCCAAATTGTATATGTAATTTTTATTAGGTTTCTTATATCCATGTGAGATAGAGGGTTACTATTTATTGATATCTATCTTGAGTTATCCAAGTAGTCTTTTGTATTTCTTTTATTTTTAATTTTTTTTCTAGATATATTTTTTAATATTTTTCTTCAAAAATCGCACAATACCCTTATCATACGAGACATAATATGATCATCAAATACATATGAAAATAATCCATTCCGGGGTTAATTTTAAAATGTTGGAAGATAATTTCATCATCCATTGAAATAATAATGAAAAAAAACCATAGCCACATAAAATCTTGAGAAAATATTTTTGTTAGTATTCACGGAATTATTAGTGATTGCACTACAGAAATTTATATGGAACACTTTTATTGGCATTTTTTGACCGCAAATTTATATTTAAGCATGTCCCATGCGGAAAACTTTTTGGGCCTGTGGCCTTGTGGATTTTTTCACATACACTTCCTAGCCTTCAAGATTAAGAAAATGCTTCCCAAATTTTCATATATACAACTCTTAACATACTAACAATCATCTTTACTCCTTTAAGGTATCTTGTAGAAACCTAGGAGTAAGAGAGAAAATGTCTCAATAAGAATATTCACTGAAGTATGTTGTGGTATTGGAAAGTGAATCAAGACCTATGCATACTTATTTCTTTAAAAAAAACCACATCAGTCTATGAATTTTTCAACACTCCTTTAAATGTTGTATGTGTGACATGATTCACACAATATTATCCTCCCCAATGAATTCATATCTCTACCCAATATCAATATCTACTAGAAATCGTTAGTGAAATGTATGATGGAAACATTAAAGGGTATGGATTAACAAATTCAAATTGGAGGGAGATAAACTATTGGAGAGGAAGAGAGACGAATATGAATGATTCAAGGGTGGAGAAGTGTGAGGCAATGAAAAGTGGATTCAAGGAAAAATGTGAAAATCTACCCTTGAACAAGAACATGGCAGTAATGGCTATCGAATGGAGGAGAAAATTTTTGTTCTATAAGACATAGGGAAAGTGTTTTCGAGGACATAAAATTATATAAGTTCTCTACAAGTAATATTGAAGAGAAAAATTGTTTGAGATTATAGTTTCTTATAAAACTTTGCAGTCTCCCTTTTAAAATTGTAGTTAGAGAAATTGCAAGGAAGTAGGAAATACAAGAACAATCATCAAAAATTAATCATATCTAATAGATGGCCATAAGAGAGAAATTATGTACTTAATTTAGATGTATTGTTTAAAAGATTTACTCTATACAGATTATATTTGATGGGCAGAAGCATATATCAAAAAATTGTTTAAATTAATGTAAAATGTAATTGTAATAAAATAGCACATGTTTTGATCTATAAGAAAGGAGTGTTGTGTTTGTGATATAGTTAATTTTTAGAGATGAAAATACATGATAATTAATAGTAAATAAAAAATAAATATGAGGAATACATATAAGAACATGAGAATGCAAACTAAAAAAACAAGTTCTCCCTTTAAAACATAGAAATATTAAGCAGTCTTTTAAATGTTCATCTATTAGATTCAAACACAATACACTTTACTTGTCACCTCTGATTTGTTTCCAGAACATGAGAATGAAAACTTCAAAACAAATCATGGCTTTAACTCAGAGAAATATTAACTAGCCTTTTAAATGTTCATTTAATAGATTCAAACACAATACGATTTACTTGTTACCTTAGATTGGTTAGTGGATTAAGTTTTTTCTAATTTTTAATATTATGAAATTGTTATGTGCGCTCCAATCTTATTGGAAAATTGCCTAATTTTTTTTTAAGAAGATTAATTATAACAAATGATGAAAAATAATAGTATTCGGGCGTTAAATTTGATGGCCACCTATGTTCATCAAACATTTGTTAGGTGACGAATATTTCTCAATAATACCCTTCAAAAATGCAAAACAATATTATTTATATATTATTAATAAAATATATAAAATATTAAGCCATATATTTATATATTTCAATATATAATTATGTATATTATAATAGTTCGTATATAAATTTATGTTAAAAATGATGGTCATATTTTAAATATGCATGTCATATGTTACCAGTTTTCAAAGTTTTGTTAAATATTTTACAACTAAAATCAAGAAAAAATGTGTAAACGATGTACAAGCAATAGAGGGTGGGTAACTCAATGCATACAATAAAAAATCCGAAAGGAATCTTTCAAAAGAGTCAAATTTGAATTTAGACGAAGAGCCACACAATACATTATACCAAAACTGAATCGTAAAAATAAGATGACATATGAAAAACAATATGCCAACAATTCTCACAGGAAACATGATAAAAAATGATCCTGAAGCCCTTTGTAAAAAACTATGTGAATTACACCATCCTTTTCTTTGAATGTTATCTCACAACACATTAATGTATGGTAGTTTTCTGCGTGCAACTATGTGAAATTATGTTTTCTTGTATTGGGGTCTTTCTAATGAACCCATTATCAGGGGTAAATGATATGAAGCTTATATCACCTTCCATATATTCAAAAATAGTATTTTAATAATTTACCTTAAAATAAGAACTTATCTAAAGAAATGCAAAAGAAACTGTAGTGACCACTTCCCTTCGACATCATTTTGTTTTGTTGTTTTCGAGATTGATTACTTCACTTATGGATTTATTATGGCTTCTTGATTTAGCATGCTAGTAGATATCATAGACATTGGACTGTTATTGATTTGATCTTTATATGATGCATATGGTCTACTGGTGGACATTTGATGATGATATTTGTATACTTTTGACATGGTTATTTATCTTTAATTACGACATGTGATATGTTTAGTCATATTGAGTAGAACTTGATAATTGGACTAATGTGATGATCGTTTTGACATAAATGAAATGTGGAATAGAAACATGCTAGAAAGTGTAAGTGATATCGTACTTGCATAGATGATAGTATATCATGTGTCGTTATTTTAGATTATATTGTATATTCGGCATGGATGTTTTAATGCAGCCAACAAGCCGAAGGAGGTATTCTCTGTTCTGTAGGTATATTATATTCACAACAATATTGGGGGAGTGGAGACCAACCACATCGGAATTCGAGAAGAATCCAGCTAATGTCACCATGGCAACAAGTAATTGTGTGTGTGTTAGAATTATTTGGTTAGGGGAAAATTGTGACCTAGGGGGCATGTGTTGCTTGTTTTAAATTTTCCTTTTCTATTATGTTAGTATGTGTTTTCTCTTAGTAAATGAAATTTTACTTGTGTTATTATTCATATTATTTGGATTGGTGTTTACCCCCTTATTAGCCTTGGGTTGCAGTGTCTTAATTTAGTTAATTTGAATTTGTCCTAAACTAATTAAAGGATATGACCAAAAGAGAGTTCATTTATTAGGCTTGATTTACTTGGGATTTTTTGTGGATTGATGTGTGTTTGAGTTTTGAGTGTAGCACACTCTACCCCACATGGGAAACTCGAATTTGGCCTTAGAGGCCAAATTTCAAAGCTTGTGGGACAAGTCAAACTTGTCCCACACATCTTAAAACCCCATGCCAACCCTACCTATGGGTTGGAAGGCTAAATTTAGGGTCTTTTAGGTGTTTTGGTGGGGATAAAAGGGTAAAATATTAATTGCACTTTCTTTCAAATTTAATTTTTTCCTTTGGAGGAGTGGGCTTAGTTGGAGTGTGTAAGGTGCTTGCCTTTCTTTAAATAACTTATTAATGGTGCATTGGAATATGAAGTTAACCAAATGATGTGGAGTGGAGGGAAAATAAGGTGGCATCCTACTTGGAGCAACATCATCCCTCCCTCTCTTTTCTCTATTTATTTGATCCTCTTGTTTGTTTTGGGGGTTGGAAGTTTCATTGTTAGTCTTTTGTATTTTGGAGAGGAGAGGATTTTGAAGGAGTTCGTGGATTTTGGAGCTTGTTGATACTTGTGGGAATTTTGTTGGAGCTTGTGGATGATTGCTTGGTCTTTGGAGGGATTGAGACTTCATACTTCTCTACCATGGAAAGGTAGGAGCTTCACCTTTGTTTGCATTATGTTTCTTTTTTGTTATATGAATGTATATTTATGTTGTGTTGAATGTTGTTGTTTGAAATGCTTGTTGGGAATGGGTAGAATGCCTAAGTTGGGAGTGGGAGGAGACTATGGGGAGTTTTGTTTGAGGGATGCATAAGAGGTCATTTTCTTGAGGAGGGAGTTTGGGTTGGGTGACCACCTTGTAAGAGAAATGCTTGCATTTTCTTCTTGTTTTACTTTGAGGGAGCCATAAGAGTTGAGGGAGGAATAAGAGTGGATGGAGGGATAAGGGGTACTTGAGGGAGGCATAAGAGTTGTTAGGGGTATTGCGTTTTACATTGGAGGCTTTTAGGTGGATTTTAGGTGGCACCCATTCCCATTGGGAGGCATAAGTGGCCTCCCCATAGGTCTTACTCTTATGGATTTCTTGATAAGCCTTGTGACTTTGTTGTTTTGATGGTTTCCCTCTTGTTGAGTTGTTGATTCTTTTGTTTTGAAGGATTATGGAATGCATGTGAAATGTTATGTTAAGTTATGTGGAAGCTAGTAGTTTCCATGAGTTGGATTTTCTCCCATTGTAATGTGGTTGGGGCTCGGGGGCCAATGGAGAGGATGGCTTCTCTCCTCCATTGGGTATCTTGGTTGGGAGGAGAGCGTTGCCTCTCCACTTATTTTGTTGTGAATCAAGAAAACTATTGGAGGAGCTACCTTTTTGATGTTTGAAGCATTGGAGCCTTGTTGATGACAATGTGAAGCCACCTTGTATGTTTACCCACCTTGAGTGGAGGAAAAATGTAATATTTCTTTGTATTTTAGCTTCCATTATTGTAAATTTGTTCCCACATTAAGTGGAAAATGTTGTAACAAGATTTTGAAGGAAATTTCTATTGATGTTTATTAGTAAGGTTGTAAGCTGGATGGAATTGAAAGTTGAAGGAAAAATAATTTATTTATTCTCCTTTAACTTGACTTGGAACCTCTTATGAGTATGTTGATCTTGTTGAAATGTTAGTAGTTCTTGCTTTAAAACTTAATGGAAATATTGTTGAAAACCTCTTGAGGAATGTTGGGAAATTTACAAATATATATATATATATTGAATTTCATTTTGTTACTTAAAAAGATGTATTGAAAATTTGGAATATTAGTGCATTTTCCATTCTTGTATTGTTGATGAAAAGACTTAAGTTTTAAATAGTTTTTCAATATGTCAATGAAGTAATTTAGGTTTTAGCTCTATTATGTTTTTCCTCATATTAAGAATTTATTGTAATCTATTTGCAAATTGTTAAGGGAAAGGAAATCAAATCTAATTGAAATCTAGTACCATGCCTACTAAATTGTGTAGAAAGAAATTTTATAGTAAAATCTCTGAACTTATTTAGATTCATTACCCAATACTCCTTAATAAATAATAAGGAAACTAATATTTTCAATATAATTCATATCTAAATAATATTACAACTAATGTATTTACTATTTTTAAATTCTAATTATAACAATATACCATTAATATTTATTTGTATTAACTAAGTATATTAATACGAACTGCAGCCAAGAAATAATAGTAAACATATAATTAAACCTACGTAAGAGACATCCATATATTTGCAAAGCAAGCCGTGCTCCATGAACATTCTGTTATGAAACAGACCTACCTCTACGTAGGAGACATCCATATAATTGCAAAGAGAATTGAGCTAAAATACTTATGAAATCATACATTCATGTAATATAAAACAATTAAAATAATGATAGGTCTCTGTAAAACCATCATGTAATAAGACTGTCCAGATTTGCGCTGAAAGGTCCATTTAATTACAAAGCAGACTTTGCTTCTGTATTTTCTGATATGAAACGGATCCACCTCTATGAAATTCTCTTCCACGGATTACATGACGGGAAGATCTCAATAGAGGACCCCTGGTTTTAAACTTCTTCTGGCCCCCTCGTAACTCTCTCTCACTGTCCCTTAATTGATCTGGATTAAAATATCTTGGAGGTGGATTCCGAATTTGAAAATGCTTTCGATACTGAATAGATAACAACATAGTTGGACAACCTGCTTGTTTAAGCGCTCAAAAAAAAAAGGGGCTTGTTTTGTAGCTGCGACCTGGCTATCTTCCTGTGTAGGCCGTGGCCATGGATCCCGGCAAGAACACACCTCGCAACACCAAGTGAAAATGGAGGTAACCCCGCCTGCGCCACTTTCCTGTAGCTTTTTCTACACCCTCCCCAGCAGCACGCGCGGCCAGAGCCGAATGAAACGAGTCAGCATGTTTGTTTCTTTAGACTGTAGCTTCATCTAACCACCACACCAAATCCACGCAGCCTGGGCAGAATAAAACAACAGACCGACCATGATAAGCTCAAGATTTGTGAAATATAAGGGGGGGCGTATAAGATCTGTGGATCTAAGAGTTATTAAATGGAGATATGCGGCCAGGTGGGTATTAAATGGAGTTAGGAGCTAAAGGTAGCCCAGCGCCAAAGGAGAGTGGGTTTCATAAAATGGTAGGTGGCTATTAAGGCCACCCACCCCAACCGTATCGTGACAAACTTATTTTGGGATGTGATACCCCATCAAATCTGTTGATATTTTCTTGTGCAATTTTCAAACATGATTAATCTCCTTTTAAGAAAGTAAATTCAAATGATCACAATATTATAATTATCCCTCAAAATGACCTTCATGAGGAAGGGGTGGTTAATTTATTTTATCAGAAGTAGTATTATTTAAAAATTTGAAAGGTGAAACGATTCTTCATATAAAAGAAAAAAAAAAGAAATATATTTATTTAAATACATAGCAACTATAAACTTGTTCTCTTAAATATTGATCCTCATGCAAAAAAAAAAAATTTGTCGAAATTTAGGGTTATATGGTTATGGAAGCAAGTTCTTGGCTCGTCGTCGTTGTCATCGTCATTTTCACGGCGTTACAGAAACATAGAGACAATATTGATTGATGAGTTATTGAATGGGATGATCTTAAGTGGTAAATCATCGGGTAAATTCAGTAGATTGAACTCACATTTTAAACTTGTAAGGATTTCAACCTGATCAAATTTCCTCTTTATATATTTTATACCTTCCAGAAATTACATCCCTCCAAAAAATAATGCAGTAGGAAATCATAGATATCATGTCGATAACATCAAGTAGGTTGACAAACAGTGTCTAGCAAATCAATATACCGTAATGACTAGGTTTTTGAGTTGGATAATTATGGACAATGGCTAGGTGGACATAAACTCCACTTTCATCTGTTTAGAGTCTGTCAGAAGGATGAGGCTCACCTAAGGACTAGTGGGTACATGTACAGGTGTAGCGATAGGGATCCCATTTCAAATAAGAGTACAATTAAGAAATATAGCCACCAGAAGATCTAGGTAAAGGTAAGCACACCATAAATAAGGATACATCCATATTATACATAAATATGACCACCAAAAGGCATAAATACAAGGATGGGGGGCACCATTTCAAATTAGGGAACATGATTAAATGACTAAGGGCACAATTATATATCATATAAATAGAGTCACTCGATTTTAGATGCCATAGGCATGGAGCTGGGAGAAGAGTCCTTCCTAATGTTGGAGTCTCCTAATGATGTCCAAAACCATCCAAGCCTTGGATAAACACCTCAAAGCTAAAATTAGTAAATTTTTAAAAATTCATTAAAAAAAAGAAGAAAATCAATGTTGCAGCAATGAGTTGCTAATCCAAACGAAGAGAACCATCCTCCTAGGTCTCTGAAACTGGTGTCAGTTCACAAAACCAGAGGCAACGATTCCCATCGGAGAGTTGAGTGCATATATTATTATATGCACATAGTGATATGTAAATTCATGCAAACAGATGACAACATATTTAAATCTAATCGAGCCATTGTTTCGGTGAAGAACACTATTTTTAAGAAAATAACCACGTGATTGTGGAAGTGGAGGATTCACATGTCAGCTATATGGTGCTCTCCCTAAGTCTCACTAGAAGTATGAGGGTGCATATATATTGTAGGAAAATGAACTGAAAAAATGATCCTGACATTGTTTCCTAAAAAGAAATTTCACAATTAACATTTAAAAAAAATCAAATATAAACTACTTCAGTTATATATTTACATGATTTCTAATATATTTTCTTTTTCATATTTCATGCATTTTTACACTATGTTTAAAAAGAAGAATAAAACGATAAAGTGGTACATCTTGATGGATAAATTTATCTAACAATTAACCATGTCTTGAAAGCATGCCCAAGTTATCTAGAAATGGATCCATTCGTTGTTCTGAACTTATCATCCTGAATTTTTCTCCTGGCATGTTGATTTATTTAGAAACTTTATCCCATGGCCTACTTACATTACTAATCTATGGAATTTATTATTTGCTTTTATTTTATTTCATATTTGGAAAGCTCGCAATACTATCATTTTCAAGAAGGATCATTAGCTTATATATTTTTTATACTAATGATAAGGTGATTATTTTTTCTACTATTCACCTACAAATGCAAGCTCAAGTTACTACAGTTACTTTGTAATTTGCACACCTTCAAGAGCTCCTAGATCAATGGGGGAGTTCACAATGCACGATGAGGATGGTCTCGTCAGTTAATTAATTTCCATCACCCTAGGCTTCAACTCCCTGAAGACTAGCTACCTTAGGCCCTCGTCGAAGGATCCGCTCTAGAATTCACCGCTTTCCCTCCCTGTGCAACTGCCCTTCTACCCTATCATATCCTGCACAAGGTTGGAGCCTGCCCCCAGATGGAAAATGTGTTGTTGTTATTCCGCGGTGGGGATCTCCTCCTCCAGCTAATCAGACATTCCCTAGATCTCCACCCCCCGGTAGGGGAATTATGGTTCCTCTTTAAATGTGATATCCCGATTAGCTAGGCTAGTAGGTAGATCCCCCATTTATTGAGCGTAATAGTAGATATTTCATCCCTCCCCCAAATAGTCCTCCTCCTAGTGTGGTGGATGAAAGTGCACAATGTTGGTTATTTTCTTCTCTCTGGTTTCCCAATGGGCATGTTAATGTAAGCATTTGTGACATTTTCTGCTGCTCTTGTGGCGTTTTCTGTTTCCTTTTTTGCATTTTGTGGGACTATGTTTTATCTAGTAGCCCCTTACTACGTAAATATATTTTATTTTAATTAATATTAATGGTAGTTTCAATAGTAACACTTGTATTAGGGAATTGTAAATTTACTTTTCATAAGGATACATAAACAATAAGATTACAATACATGAATAACAGGTTTAGCATGTGGAGGAAGGTGATTGGGAATATGATTGAAAAAATTGAACTTGCATGCCAAGGAGAAAGGAGGCTTCAACTATCAAATTTGAAGGGCTTGCCATATTTTAATTTGATGGGTAATTTAATATTTTCCCTTCGTAAATGACAAATTAAACAATGCATTACCCTTCAATAGAAAAATGGAAATGCTTATTTCTTTTCAATATATATTTGATTAATTTAAATCGAATCAATATGGAAAAGAAAAAAATTATTAAATATATAACCTCTAATAATAATTTTGAAATTTATTTAAATTAATCTAAAAAATTCAAAAAATTAATTGCATGAGTTATAAGTTTAAAAAATCCTTGTAACAAATTTATGACTTATGTAAAAAATTTATTAGCATGAGACATGAAATTTGGGCTCACCAACTCAGGTAATTGCAGTGCCACATGTTTCAAATAATTTCATTCTCATTAAAGGTTTCTTAACCGATAGAAAACATGTGTATGGAGGAGACATTGAGGTATCTATAATTCAAAGATTATGGTTCTCAAACTAGACTATACCTTCATAAGGAAAAAAATAGAACTTTTTTGTAGAATTTAGGACATGCCTCTCTTATATTTTATAAAATCTATAATTCAAGAAGTATAAGCTTATTGAAAAGAATTTGTTATAAATACAATAAAACTCTCTACATTGAATCAATAATACATTCGTAATAAACATATCCAGAAATATGTTATCGCACATGAAATATTATAGAGATAAAAAGTAATAAGAATTTATTATTGAGAAAATATTGAGAAATAAAAATGACATAATTGTGATGCTAATGTGTAGAATAAACATGTATTTGAACAAGTTATATATTCTGTAAAAGTTCCAAAATTCAAAAATACATTTGGTATTTTTATCAAACAATGTCTTAGCCAACACATTTCGAATATTTTGAGCAACAAAACACACTAGGACTTGACTTCACTTATTTCTTGTATAAACTCTCACTCATGCGAAAGATTTTGGATTTGGTAATCAAACATATATCGAAACAAGTAATATTTAAATAACCATTTTACAAAATAAATAAGGGAATTGAGAATAAACCACCAAATTTTAAACATGATTTATAAGCTATAAAAAGATGAAAGAGAATATTACTGTTTTGAAAATAGAAAGAGTAAAGAAATTGTTTATTTTCTAGAGATTTATTATTTTTCTTAGTGATTTTGTGCATGATTTGTGTGAAGTGAATGGAGATTTTTTATCATAGAATAATAGAAAGGTAGCACGCATGTATTTTGGTGCTCTAATTATTATAAATAATATTTACTTAATAAAATAAATTTTAACAAATTATAAATATTAACCTGGCATATAATTTACATGACAAGTGGATTTTTTAGTTAGCCTTTTTAATGAAGAATTATAATATTTTAATGCCTTTTTTAACTCCTGCTAAATTCCACCTGCATGAAGCCCAAGAACAACCTAGGACAAGCTAGAAAATTATGCAATATTTTTTTTTGAAAAAAGAGTGCCCGCAAGCAGGCTTTGAAAAAAAGTTGTCTCATTAATGTCTCTTAGTCCCATTAATGAAAGAGTTCAGCTGCGGGTTTTAATCCCATAAAAACTGCACATGTTTAAGGAGTATGTTTATGTTTTTAGCAAATCATTAGATTGGGGGGCGGGTCACTGATCACACTCGTATCCTATTTATTAATAGTATGGTGGGGGGTAGGGTGTGGGTTGGGGTCGATGACTCTCCCCCAACCCCCTTTCCTTGTACTACAATAATATAGTGTAGGCCGTAGTTTTTCATTGTTCCCTTTTTCTTTATATTAAAAGATTTTGGTCAGGGTTTTAATCCCATATAGACTGCGCATGTTTAAGGAGTATGTTTATGATTTTAGGAAGTCATTAGATTATGGGGTGGGTCACTGACCACATTCACATCCTATTTATTAATAGTAGGGTGGGGGGTAGGGTGCGGGTTGGGGTTGATGACCCTCCCCCTAACCCCCTTTCCTTGTACTACAATAATATAGTGCAGGCCGTAGTTTTTCATTGTTCCCTTCTTTTATATATTAAAATATTTTGGTTAAACTACGTTTTATGTAATTATCTCTCTCTCTCTCTCTCTCTCTCTCTCTCTCTCTCTCTATATATATATATATATATATATATATATATGTAACTTTAAAAGTAAAAATATTAGATATTAGGTATATTAATAAATTAACCTATTATTAATATCGTTATTAATAATAACTATAATATAAATAATTTGGTCAATAGGTAGCAATATTTCTATTACTAATAGTATTGACAAACCTAAAACTTGTAGTCAAAATTTCTCTTAAAATTGGATAAAAATGTTTGCAAATGTTAATTTAAAATTTTACCTGTCCTACCACTACTATTTTCTTGACATTTAGTTTAGAATGTGTAATGTCCCGTTCGACGCCTACCCCGGTGCTTGTTGCAGTGACCCTTTTTTGCCGAGCGTTGAGTAGATGTGTGTAATTTTGTACTCTTAGACTTTGTCTCAGTGATGAATTAGCACCTTCCTTCTCCTTTTTGCTTTTGTCGAGTCGTTATCGACGCCTCTATATGTAGACCTTGTAACATCCTATATGTTAACATATTTAAAGGAGGATCTTGTTATCACATTATTAAGCTTGATCGTTGGTCATTATTAATGTGAATAGTAATTATATATATATAATATATAATGATAATAATGTTATTTTAATTTAATTTTCAGTTAACATTTATTTTATAAGTATTATTATTTTACCTTATTGTCGATCATTATCGATTATTTATATTAATTATCTCTATAATATTTCTTTTGGTTATTTCACTCTGATCGTGTCGTAGACCGAACCCCATCCCACGCTGAAGAAGGGGGTTTCCTGTCTTGGCGGTGGTCATTCTCTACTCCATGTTCATCCTCGAATGTTATTCTCTAGTCCCCCCCCTCCCTTGGTCATTGTAGCCTACGATCGTGTTGTTTTTTCATTTAGAGTAATGCAGAATTTAGCTCTTGCTCCCTCTTACTTGGCCGCTTGTGTGTGATTTAATCTTCTCGTGTTGGCTTGTTGCACATTATTTAGTGCCATAAGGGGTGTTAAAAAAGGGGGGGGGAGGGGGAAACAAGTAACATCTATAATTAGCATAGGGTAGAATTGATTAATTTGCATAACATGTTATTTTGCTTAACTGTGGGTTCATGGAATGTTGCTCCCTCTTGTTATAATGTATTTTAAGGACTTGTTGCTTCTCACCATTTTGGAAAGATGGAAGCTATAGGTCTTTATCACTTGGTCTTGTGTTGTTATTGCATTCCTACCAGTAGAATGAAGAAAACGGTTATCTTACTATTCTCTTATCCTATGCACAATTCTTTTTCCCCTTGTGTGATTAATAGCTGGTGGTTGCTGGATAGTTTTGGCCTCCATTTAATTTCTTTCAATGCATATTCATAGTGTCTTTGTGGCACGTTTTTTTCTTTGGGACGCATTTGGGGGAAGAAACTCGAATTTCCTTGCTAGCTGCATACATTTTTCTCTGTAGTTTTATGACCTGCTCTTCCCATGGTTGTTGGATGTGTGGATTGTTGGGTTAGAAACCCCCTTGCAGTGACGGAATGCCTTGTGGGGAAGCATATTTTCCTAATGAAGAAGAAATCACAGACGGGGTGAATCTGAAGAAACTCCTTTCAGGCATGTTACGCCTACCCTTGCAATACTCTACTACCTTTTTTAGTATACCATGAAATGCTTGTTCTTCCATGCATCGGTGCCTTGAATGGATGGTTTTGTGGTTGTTTATTTGTTTCCTTGAGTTTTTTTGTTGCCTCCCTTTTATTTCCTTCTGAATCACTGTTATCCAAAATTTACCCCCCAAGGGTAAATTTGATAACATGCATCAGAATATTCAAGTCCCAGGCACATTGATTGATTCAGAGCAAACGTCATGTTTCTGAGGTTCCCTCGGAAATTTTCTAACTCTCCTGTCCAGGTTGAAAAGAGCAAGCTCTGAGAAAACGCAGAAAAAAATTGTAGAAAGCAAGTAGGTTGATCCAGAAAAATTTGTGAAAATCGGCTAAGTCCTAGTCCTAGAAGCATTTGGGACAAGTGGGACAAAAAGGCACGGATCGGCCGAAATAAGCACAGGTGGCCCCGGAAGCAATTGGGACATCTGGGAAAAAAGTATGCGGCGGGCGCGAAAAGCTGATCTGGCCAAAAGAGAAAAAAAATTGGCTAACTGCTGAGAGGGTCGCCTTTGGGACAAGCGGGACAAAAAGACGCGAACCGGCTGAACCAGGCGAAATGAGTCAAGGCAGCCCGAAACAATCTGGGACGCACGGGCCAAAAGTACGCGAACTGGTTGGATCAGCTGAAATGAGAACTTTTGTCCCGGAACAGTTGGGACAAAAGGGCGCGAACCGGCCGAACCGGGTGAATTTGTCCCAGACGGTCCGAAAGCAAATGGGACATATGGGCTGCGAGTACGCGAACCGGCCGGTTCGGCCAAAATGGGAAATTTCAGCACTGTGCCAAATGGGACAAAGGGACGCGTGGGACGTGAAAAGCCGAAGCGGCTAAAGGCAGAGAAGAAAAGTCAACGTTTGACCTGTGGAAATTCAAACGGCCATAACTTTTGACTCCGAGCTTCGATTTTCACAAAATTGGACTTTCTGGAACGAGCACGACGTCCTCTACACCACAAAAATTGGATTTCCTATTTTTAGTGAGGGTAGATATATTTAAATGAAGGAAACATATTCGGCTCTAGTCATTTAATGCTCATTCCCTTCAAATGACAAAAAACGCCTGCCAGGCCCAAAATAGCTACCCGCACTCAGAAGGCCATAACTTCTGTATTTCTCAACGAAATCGCACAAAATTGGTACCATTGGAATCGTGGTTCCGAGCCCGATGCACAAAAATAAATAAATTCCAGATTTGATGAGAAATTGATTGATTTTTTTAAGGAAACGTGGCTGGGTTCAGAACAGTGTTTTATTTGGTAGCTGGGAGTGCAATTAAGAGGCATGGTCATCATTCCTTCTCTGCTGCAGCACATGGGACAGTATGGGGAGCCTTTTGCAAGTAATGTATACCCATCCCACTCAATTTAATGCCTCTTACAGGTGGTTGAACGACAGATTTTAGGATTTTCATTTTCCCTTCTCTTTTCCTTCTCTTTTTCTATAAATTGGAGTGTTGGGCTCATTGTAGAGGGGGAGTTTTTGGGTAGCAAAGCTCTGTCAAAATTGATTTTTGAAGCCAGTGTGTTGCAGGCCCTTGTAGTGGACTCCTTGCATGGTGATCCAGGCCCTTATCTTGTAATAGATTGAACTGTGCATATCATGAAGCAATAAAATACCAGTTTGTGGATATATCTTCCCCTGCTGTGTTTCCTTGCATTCTTCTTGCCCCTTTGATCTTTCTATTAGAATATTGTGTCTGTCTATTATGTTCTTGCAGGGATTCATTATCATTGTGTATGCTTGGAATATTATTGTGAATACATTTTGCTAGATTATGGTGAATTGTCATCACCTCTTCTAGTGTGCACTTTGCCTCTGTATTTCACACATTTGGAGACTACTCTCCCACCCTCCTTTTCTGGTGTATCACCGCTTTAGTGTAGGATTTCATTTTATGCATTCTCTCCCCCTAGTCCCTTGAAAATTTAGATTAGAACAGTTAGCTTATCCTGCATTAGAGTAGATTGTGGCAGGTAGTTTAGGAGCAAGAACCAGCTTTCTCTGGAGGTCTGTCTCAAGTAGCAAGTCCCACAACTTGGAGATAGTACCCATGTTATCCAATCACACTGTGAGTTCAAATACATGCATAGGGGTGTGGTGATTCGGTGATAACAATCACTGGTTGGGCATGGTTTTACTTTTCATTGCTTTAATTTTTCTTTTCAAAGTATTGTATTAGTTTTTTGTGAAGGACTTATGGTAGAAGGTTCTTAGTTGGGCCTCTCCTCTGGATAGTTTCCCATATTGTTGGTAGTATTATTTGAATTTAATTATGATAAATGGTTTTTAAAAAAAACAAAAAAAAGAAATTGGCCCTGGCTAATTGCCAGGCTTGTGCTGTTATTTCATAACACGTTAAATGTTATATGTGATATTTCATTTTCTAGGTTGTGTTTTATTTTACAATCCTCGTTTATGGGTAATGAAACAAGCAAAGAAAATGGTGATTGAACTATTTCCTCTTTCTAGGTATGCGTGAATAATGTTGGGAAAATTTGTTATCTAGAGAGTGTTTAGTCAGATGTTCAAACCCAAATATGGGCCATACTATAATCTTGATTGCAAGGAGTTTTTTTTAGATGTGTTATTTTATAGTGACCCAGTAAAGAGGAGGTGGTAAACTCCTACTTCAAAACTAAAACTATAGAATGTTTTTTCTAGGGTTGCGAACCTTTTTTGCTATGAAACATTCCTCTCGAAAGGATTGAATAAAATTGTTTTTTTTCACGCCTATGATCGTAACTTGTATGCTTTGACTTCTCTTGGAACTTTTTAGATGGACGGAATGAGTCTTAGATTTCAATCACATAATCCATAGGATTACATGATTGAAATCTCAATACTCTTGACCTTCTTGTTCCTAATCAATAAGGTCTTGCCTTGACTTCTTTTTGAGATATCACTCTTACTAAAATAATTGGCTTCGTCCTTGTTGGCTAGTGTAAATTTTTTCCACATGTGAATATGTTGAATTATGGTTTTTTTTAATCCATTCCTGAAGTAGAACATGTTAGGTTGTGGAGCCTATTTTCATGAGTGAAAGTGTTGAAGACTGTACAATAAGAGTACTGTACACTTTTCATGTAAAAAAAATTTAGGCGTAAATTTTTTTTGGCCTCGTAAAAATACACTTGACATATCAGGAAACGTGCTCTTCTCATATGGGTGAGATTTTTGACCCATAGGTTTATGGGACGGGTTTTTCCGATGGTTTTGATACCCATAGTTTTCTAAAACTGCTTAAGCAGTTGTCTATTTATATGGTTTTATGCATATGATAGAGACAAGGAATAACATTGCAGATGTGCTTTGAATTTGACTGTGAATTCTGTAGAGTTTCTTAAGCATAGCTCCAAACGGATCTAGGTATTGTATTGAGAGAGTGGTGGCTTGTAATAAAATCTGAGCAAGTGATTCTTGGTGGACATAGCCCAAATTGGGTGAACCACGTTAAATATTGTCTCTTTGTGTTGTGTTATTTTATTTGAGATCTGTAATAATTTATGCATATTAGTTTATACTGTTGCGATTATATGTGGGATTATTCTACATATTTTATCTCTTATTTCCTAACAATTGGTATCAGATCCTGGTTTGGTTTTCTGAAGTGTTGAATCACATGGAAATTTTTTTAGCTTGAGTGGGAGCTATGGTAGATAATGGAAGATCTAGGGTTGATAAATTCAATGGGTAGAATTTTAGTCTTTGGAAGATGCAGATGAAAGTTACCTTTATCAGAAGGATCTTTATACTCTGTTGTCTAAGAAGGTGAACAAACCTTCGAGTATGACTGATGTGGAATGGGTTTTTTTGGATCACAAAGCACTTGGAACGATCTGAATGTGTCTTGCATCTTCAGTATTATTTAATGTTTCAAAGGAAAATACTACAAAAGATCTAATGGATGCATTAGGGAAGTTGTATGACTTACTTACTTGAGTAAAATATTAGTATGTTCTTATTTCCAAAGAGATATATACGTGGGATAGATGTGACACCATGAAGCTTCTAGAACAGACCATAGGCAAGAAACCAAAAGTGAGAACAAGCATGCAGGCCTTGGTATGGCTATCGTTAACACTTTGTCATATCTAGCTTTAATTGATGAAATGATTCTGAAATAGTTGATGATGTTATGAGAATGAAGAAATATGATTTGAATGCTCCTGCCAATACTATTAGAAGTTTGTAATGAATTGCTTAAGAATAATTCCCTTGATCACCAAGTTTTACTAAACAAGTGAAAAAAATGAACCTATCGAAGTGAATATGTAATGTAGATATAACTATACAAATAGTGCCAATGCTTTATGCATAAAACTGTTTAAGATGCAAGGAATTGACCGATTAACTAAATTTCTCACCCTCCAGTGTGCACAAGAGATACGCACCATTTCCATAGTCTTTCATGACTCGATATGGGCCCAACCGTTTGGTCCAGAAATTTCTTCCTTCGTCATTTTTCTTATCAATCCGGCTGTCTAGTCTTAAAACTAGATCTCCTTCATGTATTTCTCACTCATAGAATTTTTTGTTATACTGTCAGCACACCCGGTCAGCATAGGATCTATGCTGTTGTTTGGATTTTAACCTGGCCTTGTCAAGGCTCTCTAGTTAAGAGAGGCATGCCTCCCTATAAGCTTACTCATCCAGAATACCTTGTAATGAGATGCGCAAACTGGGTATATCAACCTCAAGCGGGAGAACTGCTTCTATTCCGAATACCAATGAGAAAGGAGTTGCTCTTGTTGGTGTTCTTATTGAGGTCCAGTGGGCCTACAAGGCCGGATATAGTTTTAAATGCCAATCTTGTTTATTCTCCTTGACTGTTTTAAGGAGAATAGGTTTCACTGTTTTGTTTGTCACTTTAACCTGCCCATTGGCTTGAGGGTAGTAAAGGGAGGCCATGTGATGGTTTATTTTGAACTTGCTACTTGTGGGACACCATACCTATAGATAATTTGGTTCAGAATGAATTTGGCAATCACTAAACCTGGTACAATGGTGAGAAGCATGGAATCCACCCATTTGGTAAAATACTCCGTGGCTGTGATTATAAAATTATGGCCATCGGTTGATGAGGGAGATAATTTCCCTAATAATTCTAGACCCCAAGTGGAGAAGGGCCATGGCGTCGCTATTGGTTACAGGGATTGTACTGGAATGTGAATCTCGTGTGAGAATTCTTGACATTTTTGGCACTTGCGTACAAATTCTACTACGTCATGTTTGAGAGTGGGGAAAAAATATCCCATCTGATGTATTTTTAAAGTGGTGGCGTGACCACTGAAGTGGCCCCCACATATCTGACTATGGGATTCATGAAGAATCCTCTTGGATTCTTCTATGTCGATGCATCTTAGAAGCATGTTTTAGAAGGCTCTATGATAGAGTACGTGGTCTAAAACAACATATTTAGCTATGATAATGCATAACTGGCTTCTTTTTTGTGGCGTGGCACCTTATGGATATGTATGGTCCATGATAAAATTGATAATATCAGTATGCCAGGGACATGTAGAAATGGGGGGTCTAGTTTCGACAAAGTATAGAAATTCATCGAGAAAGTCAAGATCTACCAGCTCACCTCCATCTAGTGGATTGTCAGCTAACTAGTCTATAATGATTTATCCTTTGACAGATTTTTGGTTTACGAATGTTAAATCAAATTCTCCCATTAGGGTTATGAAATGTCCAGCCTTCTTAGACAAGGACCCTTGCATGAGGAATTTCCGTAAATGGTTTGTCTTCGCAATGACCCTTGTTTCTTGATTTAGCATGTAATGTCTTAAATTTTTGTGGTGAAGACTATGGCAAGGCATTCTCTTTCTGCATGTGTATAACACATCTCATAATTGAGTAATGTTTGGCTAATGAAATAGATGACACATTCTTGTTTTTCAATGTCTTCTTGAGCCAGCATACAGGCTAGCGAGACATGAGTGGCTTGTGAGTATAGTATCAAATGGCGGTCTAGCTTAGGAGGCATTAGCGTGGGTGGTGATAACAAGAAACACTTAACTACTTCGAAAGCCTCATTGCAGTCTTTAGTCCAATTGATACTATAATCTTTCTTGAGTAGATTGTTGATTGGATGAATGGCAAAGCTTAAATCTAGGATGAACCTTCGGATTGCACTGAGTTTCCCAAGAAATGACCTGATTCCAGAATCGTTCGAAGGTGGGATCATTGTGATAATAGCTCGTATTTTTTCTAGATCAACATCAATCCCTCGTGAAGATATAATGTATCCTAGAAGTTTTCCTCTTGTTACACTGAACACGCACTTCTCCTGATTTAATGTGACTCCATATTCAATCAATCATGAGAGGATGATGCAGAGTAATTCTATGTGATCACAACACTTCTTGGCCTTGGCCAGCAAGTCATCCACATATGATTCCACAATTGTATGGATAAGATCATGGAATATATACGTCATTTCCCACTGATATGTAGCGTCGGCATTCTTAAGACCAAATGGCATCATAGCATAACAATAAGTTCCCCAGGGAGTTATAAAAGTGGTTTTGGCTTGATCTTGTTCAGATATTTTGATTTTATTATATCCCGAGAACCTATCCGTGAGAGAAAAAATCTCAAATCCAACTGTTACGTCAATGAGGATGTCAATGGATTGTAATGGGAAATCATCCTTGGGACAAGCTTTGTTAATATCCTAAAAATCTATGCAAAGGCATACCTTCCCATTCTTTTTTAGGATGGGAATGATATTAGACACCCATTTTGAATAGTCAATGGTCTTGATGAATCCTACCTGGAGAAGTTTCATTACTTCCTCTTTTACCATGAGAGCCACTTTTGGCTTCATTGGTCTTGACTTCTATTTAATTGGCTTTGCATCTAGTTTAGTGACAAGATTATGTACCACAACTTGTGGTGCGATACCTGTCATTTCTTTATAATTAAATGCAAAATACTTTTGATTTTCTTTGAGGATTTTGGTGTGTATTTCTATTTCTTTCGGAGTTAGCGAGGATCCTAACTTCAAAATTCTTTGTTCTTCCTCTGTTCCAATGTTTATGTCAGTGGTTTCTTCTATCAAAGAACCGTTACCTTGTTCAAATTCGGGTGGGGCTGGAGGTAGTTATAAGCTTTCTCTGTTTTCTATCAAATAGACATCAAGATACTTCTGTGGAGGAGACTCTACCATGGGATTTTCAAAGTAGGAAGAGGAGTGTGGTATTAAGGAAAGATCAGCCATAGGTTGAGCAAGGTGTAGCTCTGCATAGGCATTTAGATATTTGAGAGTGACTTTATCACTGTCAACATGATGTAAGATAGGAGATTCATTCTCATTTGTATGTGTTAGAAGAGGGTTCGTTGATATTTTCTTCACCAATGGTTTAGTACGAAGTGATACCTTGAAACTTCTATCTTCCAACTCATTACTTGGGGTAAAACACAAAGTTGAGGTTGCTATTGAATCTGTGAGAAGGTTATGTTCTCATGGGATTGCCTCAATCGATATGAAGTTGAATCCTTTTCTTAGATCTAATATTGCTGTTTTATAGAGTTGTAAATTCTCAGCTCTAGTCTCATATACTTCAGAGACTTGGTTTGCAACTAATTGGGATTCTCCTAACACTCTGATGTCATTAACACTGATCCTTTTGGCTATGATGAGGCCAAGAAGGAGGGCTTCATACTCGGTGCCATTGTTTGTACATTCAAAGTTTAACTTAAAATAAAAAGGTAGGATCTTTCACTCAGGGGAAGTGAAGATCACACCTTCCCTGGCTCCATAGCGACATTTAGCTCCATCGAAGTGGAGAGTCCAATATTTACTAGGAAATATGGATGTTGGGACATTATTTGCATCTATTTCTATTATTTTAGTTACTTCTACCATGCAAAGTTCCTCTGCTGGAAGTGAACCAACTCCTAGGGTACGTCCCATACCTTTGGAATCAAATGGTAGGAAAATTGGTAGATCTTGTTCCATTAATTCGACAATTTTTGTATTAGTTCCTAATGACACTATTTCTACAACGTTAGCTTCATCCTTGAATGCTGGGATGCCCTCGACAAGGGTCGTAATTTCTAGTTCTGTTATAGGTATTAATTTTTCTTCTGGTTTTGAGTTGATTGGTTTGCTAAGTTGGTTTGTTGGGAGCTCAAAATCAGAGTGAACGCCTAGTCTTTTCTTCAGATCTACTAGGTGTATGTCGAATGGTTTTGGGTTACCTTTTTCTATGAATATCTTTCCTAGGTGTAAGAATCTTATTTCTTGGAATAACGTAGAAGGGATTGCTTTCATGCAATGTATCCATGGTCAACTGAGGATCATATTATAGTTGGTTTCCCAATATTTGATATAAAAATCGGTGAGTATTGTCTTGGGTCCTAAGGTGACTGGTAATATTATAGTCCCAATTGAAGTACATTTAAGGCTATCATAACCTCTTAGCATATTTCTTGTTGTGGAACAGTTTGTTTCTCCATATCCTAGATTTTGAAGGAAAGAGAAGGGGATAATGTTAACTACTGCCCCATCATCCACCATTTCACGTTTAACGTAATTATTGTAAACCCACACCTATAAATGCCAGGCCAGATCGCCTCTACATGCAATTTCAAAATTTGTTGGCATTTTGTTTATGTAGAATATAAACTCAGTATCCCTATCTGGCTGCCCTGGAGGGTGGATATCGAATTCTATATGGTTTACTTGTGTTTCGGGAGGTGGAGTGATGTTATTTAAATGACCTAGACCTAGTGCTTCTAAAAGATCAGTCCTATGGGAAGGAGAGTTCTTCAATAAGTCCAAAAAGGAGATGTGAGAGAAAGTATTTGTTAAGTCATTCATTAAATCATAAGCCCCCACGGGTTTTACCAATGTTTGTTGAAAGTTATCTGGTTCTAGTGGATAGATTGGATTTGGTTAAGAATAATATTCTTGTGTTCTTGTTATGGCTTCTACGTACAGCTCAGTATCTAACTCCACTAGACCAACTATCTTGGTTCGTGGCTGATTTCCTAATTGTGGTGTGATAGGTGGATTTAGTGAAGTTGAGGCTTCATGATCATTATTTCCTGTCATTAAACCTTTGTTCGTCCCATTTAGATTTAATTTATTATTGCTATTGTGATTTGGAAGTGGATCATTGAAGATATTAAGAGGTACAATTTGAGGGGAAATTGCCCCTATGAAAGTATTTGGCATCGCTGTCATAGAATCTGTTAAGAACATATCTATGAAGATTTTTATTTTTTCTTTTAGCAAACGTTGCATGAACTTATTGTCTTTGTTCATCCTAGTGTCATGGCCTCAAATTTTGTGGAAACAAAAATACAAGTTGGGATTATAATTCCAATGTTTTTGGTTTGGCACGTGTTGTGGTCCAAAGCTCTGATTAAATTGTTGATTATTAGGATTAAAGTTTTGCATTTGTTGTCTTTGGTTTTGATATCTAGTTGAGTTTTGACTTGGACTGTGTATCTAAATCTGCCATTGTTGTTGTTGTTGTTGTTGTCATCATTGGGGATTATTAAAATCCACTGTGTTGATTGTTGAGGTGAAATTGTTCTTTCATTGATTGTTAACTGGTGGTGGAACATTTACAATGTTTGCTTTTTTAGTCTGACCAGTCACTCCATCTGTTGTCACTCCACAGTTTTGTTAAGGATTTTAGGTCCTTGATTGGCATTTTTGGTAGTATGATAAGTCGTGGTGTTTTGGTTGGGGATGAATAACCTCCCATTTGTTCCATATGGCTTGCGACCGCTGTCTATTGCAGCTTGATCTATTCGGAGAGCACTCTCAAGTACTTCATCATAAATTCTTAGTGGGAACTTTTGGACTCCTTCCTTTATCTCTCTACTGAGAGAATGAAGGAATAAATCACATAGTTCCATCTGATCCATGTTTGGAGCGCTTGCTGAAGAATAGAGGACTATACACCATCTTTGGATGAAATGAGCAACAAATTCATTGTGTTCTTGTTTAATATGGAAGAATTCCTTGATTTTCTTTCTCAACAATTTTTTCATGTCAAACGCCTTGATGAACTCTGAAAAAATTTGTTCAAATGAATGTATTGAGGCTTTAGGTATTCTATAATACCAATCGAGGGTGATACCCTCTAAATTTTTGGGGAATATTTTAGCAACAACTCCATCCCAAGGGAGCAGTTCTTGAACTGCTATGGCGTAGGCCTTAATATGTGCATTTGGGTCTCCCTCTACTTTGTACTTGGGTAGATCGGGGAGAGGTCTTACAAGTATGACACTTTGTATAGTGAAGTCCAAAGGTTCTTTCAAATATTCTGAATATGTTCCTATTGCATAGGTTTCGACCATTGATGGTGTTTGCTGAGGGGGTGGAGGTGGAATGGGTTATTGATATGGCGTAGCATATGTATTTCCAGGGGCATAAGGGAATCCCTGTGGTTGAGTGAATATGTCAAGAGAAGAGAATATATCTCCCTATGGTGATTTGGAATACATGTTTAAGTATGGAGGAGCATTTCTTAGGAATGAATTATTTTGTACTAAACTGGGAGGTATCATATTTTCCACTGGAGCGGCGTTAGAAAATGTGGTTCTACTTGGAATTTGTTGTGAATACTAAGGAGGCATTCCCAACATGCCTATTCCTGTGAGGATGTATACTTGGCTAGGATGATGTGGAGGATTGGAAGTTCCTGCCTGCATGAATTGTAAATTTATACTTGCTTGAGCAAGTTCCAAACCCTCTAACTTTCTCAACTAAGGCTGAGATGACCTCATTTGGTGAATACATGGTATTTTTCCTTAGTGGTGTTTTTTGTATACCTTGAGGTTATATAGGCATATGGTACCTAGCTAGGAATTGACCGGTGCCCTGCCAAGTTTCACCGAGGGCATTTCCTATAGGTGGAGGGATGGGGGTGTTTTCTTGGAACGAGACCTCAGGTTATGTTTGCAAACCTCCTATAGATGGGTAAATATTTTGAGAGCGTTGTTCACTCCTAGCATAATGTGCTAAGTATTCATCATCTAACAACAGATATGGATCTGACTATCTACTAATTTTGTTCTAAGAAACACCTGAGGAGATGAACCAGATTCTCCAGTGAGCGTCATATTGTTTAAGCTTAAAGGCTTTGGTTGTTGCATTTGAGTGAGCTGATCTAACTCCTCTATTTGGAAAGAAGAACTATATCTATTCCTTTGAGGTAGAGTTTGTGTTGAAAATCGGTTATTTGAGTAGTTGTCACCCCATGCTGAGAGTGAGGGTGATGGTTGTCTATTTAGTTGATAGTAGTATGCCTCAAGACCTAGGAGAGGTCTACCATATGTATTGTATCCTGACATATTCAGGGGGTATATGAATACCCATAGACTAATGGGAAAGAGTGAAGGTGGATAAAATTAAAAGAAGAGTGCGAAAGTGAAACAATTGTTACTTTTACGTAAGTTTCGCCAATTTTGTTGGTAAACCTGATGTGAAGGCTAATGCGGTGGAAAAGATGAAAAGTATACAAATTGGAAGAACAAGTAGAAATAAGACTCGAAACCAAAAGGTAGGAAGTTTGATGTTGGGTTCACCAATTTTGTATGATGGAAAAGTGACATGCGAGCATGAGAATCTACAAGTAAATCTTCCTCGCACCCGACCTCCTGAGGTCATGCTGAGATAGCAAGTGGGGATGGAATACACGTGGGATGTAGGTAAGTTAATTAGGTAATCTTATTTCTTCAACATGCAATAGCAGGATCTGTGAATCTAAGGTAAAGAAGGCCCTCCTAACCTAAACCGATGTGATAGATCGTTCAGTGAGGATAGCTGCTCGAAGGCTCCAATAAATATCAAGCTCTGTTGTTATCCAATATATGGGTAGTGGGATACATGGAAGATGACCTGTGGGTGCTTCATATATATCTCCTGACAAGGTCATGAAAATGGAATGGCCAAATGTCTAGTGGATCCTTTGGTGCTTTATGGACGATTCTTTGGTCTAGTCCAAAAATCTTTAGCTTGGTTAGCTACTACATTTAATAATGATAATTGTGTGATAAAGTCTGGTTGAAGTGGAGAGGACCTAAATACTAATGTTCACAAACTATCATCAATGTTGGTTTGTCTTGTAGGCCCATTGGGATGTGGGACCTATGGATCACAACCATAAGTTTGTGGTTGTTACGGACCTCCTATGGTCATATGAAGAGTCAATCCCTTAGTCCAAGTACCCAGTAGTCGTATGCTTTTTTGGCCTCTACATTTAGAACTAGAAGTTGCAAGATTTTCTTGGAGTACCTAACAGGTCTTCTGGTAACTTGGATACGTAAGCTAGTGTTTATATTAACAAGGAGGTCTCCTACATTTGGCTGTGGGACTAGTGGATCACAAATGAATGTTTGCTCTCTTTCAGGTCCTTCTACATTCAGATGAATATCTATCAATGCAGTCTATAATTTGGCTGATTTGACCAGAACGTGTGTGCTTTGTTGGCTTCTATGTTTAATCCTCTTAGTTTTGTGCTAATTTCTTGTAGGTCTGTTGTTGTTCGGAAGACCTGAATTCTGAGAGTTTGATCAATCTCAGTTATTGCTACAACAATATTTGGTTGAGGCATGATTGGCTCAAAAATGTATTCCCTGGGCTCCCTACATCCCATGATTGTCATAAAAGATCAATATAAGCCTAACTGAAATGAAAAAAAGTAATTATGCAAGATATATCTACAACATATATATATTCCTCTATTTTTGTAGTTTTTATAGAATTTTAATAGAAACAAAAGAGAAACTAATCTAATATATTCAAAAAATGACAACTAAACTAATAACAAAATTAAAACAAATAAGGTAGATTGGTGTAGCTACTTGGTTGTGCAGTTATGAGTTTTATCCTAAATAATTAGATAGTTGATTAACTTAATTGAAAGATTCTCGATCCTGCCTCAGAAGTGAGGAATGAATCATAGTTTCTCAGAAACTATTAATCCACACAAATTCCCTGGCAATATCAAAAATGAAACTTAATTGAAATGAAATATTTCACTACTCTATTTGATATGCTTTAACTAGAAATTTGACAGATAAATCCTGGAATTTGCATAACAGTGGCGAATCCAGTAGTGTATGATTTTTTTCCCTTAGAATGATCTCGTCATTCCTTTGTGTTCACGTGAGTCCAGAAGAGCATGTATATGCTAACATCAACAGAAGAAGGTATTTTGAAAAATGGAAGCTTTGGATATATACTGAATATAATGCAAGTAGAAGAGGGATAACACAAGTGACAGAGCTTGGCATATGCAATTCCTAGTGGGATTTATTGTGGGAATACAACACAAGTGTACCGAGATATTCTAAAATCTACCTTCTTCGAAGAACACAACCTGTAACTCTTAATGGATTCAATCTAAAAATGACACTACTCTGCTCTAAACTAATTTGTATGAACAACAATGAGCAAGACTGAAGCAAGAAGATTGAATGGCTTCCAGCAGCAAAGGAAAACTAGCATGGATGTAAACATGAAAATAAAATGAGCTCTAAACAAGGAATTAAAAGACTAAACAATGGAAAATGAGAATTTGAGGGGGCCATTTTCTTGAAAACAAGCTGCCTATTTATAGATTTCACATTCACCCAAAGGTAATTACTATTAGAACTCTTTTACCATTAAACAATGAAGAAACACTATTCTAGGGGACATAGAATATTAATACAATCTAAGGCAGTTGAGAAAATATGGTAATAGTTGAAAATTACGCAAGTAGTGATCAAAAGAATGTGCTAGAAAATGCGTGAAGGACCGCTGCCCTAAGCAGGGTAGTGATTACGGGACTGCCGCCCTGTCAGGGTGACAGTTTCGTCACTAAAGGTCCAAATGCTTATAAAAGGAAGGCAGAGGAATAAAAAAAAGCACAAGGAACAAGGATAAATCATTTGGGATGCTAACATATACTTCATGATCTTCTCTAGATCCTGAACACCTTGCGAGGTGACCTGTATCATCATTGGGGCATGTGTGACATCATTCTGGTAGCACAGTACCCTATAATTTTTGGTATGTACAATACTGCTGCGCATAACTTGTATAGATTTCCATCTCTGATCCCCATAGCAACGATTACTCCTTCAACATCCTTTAGGACACATTCCTTGTTGTCAAACTATGTAATTATGCCAGCATCGGTAATCTTTCTCACTGATAACAGACTTTTGACAAGAGCAGGTACATACCATACGTTCTGGATTTTCTTGTATCGACCATCTGGCATTTGCAATGAAATATCTCCAATTCCGATCATCTCACAATTTCTATCATCTCCAAGATTGACAATATTACTTTTGGGTGCTTCTGTATATGCCATAGAAAAACTTCTCTCAGGTGTCATATGCCAAGTTGCTCCTGAATCTAAACACCAAAAATTTGAAACATCATAACTTGGGGTTGTAACAACTGCGAAAGTAATTTCTTGGTCATTGCTTAAGGTCATGTTAGCTTTAGTAACCTTCCTTTTTTATACCTCTTCTACCCATGCTAACCACTTAAAACATTGTTTCTTAAAATGCCTAGGAGCTCCACAATGAAAGCAATTTCCCTTATTTTTCTCCGCCTTTTTGTCTTTACCATTATTAGAGACATTAGACTGCGAGGTATGTGATTTATTGTCACTTTTCCTTTTCTCTTTGCCCTTATATCCTACTAAAAATAGTGTTGTAGGATTCTCATCACTCAGGTCCCCATCCTTCCTTCCGATTTCTTCTTGAAGTAGTGCTACTATTAGTTTTTTCAAATCTATGTTAGATTGGGTGCTTAGTGCTACTACCAGTCTTGAATAGGATTCTGGAAAACTCCCAAGAAGTGACATAACAACATCTTCTTCTACAATCACTGATCCACATGTTGCCAATTTATTTTTCAAATATTTAAACTAATTTTTTAAATCTGATATTTTTTGTGTTTCCTGCATCTTTAATTGAAAAAATCTTCTTCTAAGATATAATATTGTGCTAACATCATTTGATTCATATAACTTGATTAATTGATCCCAATCTTCCTTTGCTGATTTTGCCTCACTTACATGTAAAAGTACATTATCACTTAAACTTAAAATTATACAGGAATGATCCCTACCTTTCTTTGACTCCCACTTACTAATCAGATCTGCATCCTGGGTGGGTTAAGTCTCAGTCCCTTCAACTATATTGAGTAGATCCTTCTTCAGCAGCAACATCTTCATTATGAGCTTACAGAGATTAAATCCAACACCATGAAATCATTCTACCATCCTGTGAGGATCTCTTGCAACAAATGTGGCCATATCTCTATCTTTAAACTTTTGATACTTCTCTACAGCAGCACTTCACCAACACTTCTCTGATACCATGAAAATTATTAGCACTCTTAAACAGAACACAAAAATACAACTACAGATTTTGATCTATTTCTTATTCGTATTTGCTTGTCCTCTACTAAATCAGAGAATATAATCTTTATATAATAATAGTAAACAAAGTCTTATCCTAACTCAAACTCAAACTACCCTATCTCTTCTCTTCATTCTACAGATGGAAAACATTTTCCAGCACATACACATATCATCTAATGTGTTGTCAATTACAAAAAATACTTCTCTAAATGCTAGCTATAGAATTCCTAAATATTAGGCTAGAATTTCTGCATATCTAACACTAGGCAGGCCAAACAATAACTACCTTGAGAAGGAAACATGGCCCATTATTGATATTAATGATATGGATATTTAAATTCAAGGAGCTAAATGCAAAGTTAAAAGTGGAGCTTAATGCCATGAAGAATACGTGATTTTCTGTGGGGTTGCAAAGATGTTTTACCTCTTTCACACAATGTGCATCACATTTACATTTTTGGTAAAGATCGAAACAATGTGCATGAACTATGTAGATTAATAATTTTCATGATATTATTATGTGGTTGTCATTAACAACCTTGTTATCAACAGATGTGGAAATAGGATGAGTGTCATGGTCTTGTCTCGTGGAATGGGCTAGGGGTTTAATGGCATTTCTCTTGTCTAATATAGTAATGGCCAATGCATTGTATAATAATCCTCTTCCTCTCATGCCGGTCTCTATTTTCTTCATTCTATTACTAGTTCCACTTTATAGATTATAAATAGATGTATCCTTATTCTAATCTAACAGTGGAATATAGGGAGCAATCTAGAAATAGAAATTGACAAGTACTCAAAGTATCAAAAATCTAGAACCAAATATTTCAGATTGAAAATATCATTAAATATAGAAATGTGGTGGAAGTGAAAATTTTAGAAATACATTAATTGCATGTTATTGAACTCTTTATCTTTTTTTTTTGTTGCAGTTCAAATCATTCAATTCGAGGGTATTTTGTAACGTGCCCTTCCAATTATTGGCAGGATGGGGAAGCTTTCTGAGATCTATAAATGGAGGTCTAAGCCACATGATTATGGATTTCAAATTAACACCCAGGCACAACAATGCCCTACATGGACCCAGTTAGATGAAATACCACTTGGTTTATTGAATTAAGTGTTTTAAATTAAGAAGAATCTTAGTTGTGCAAGTGAAGAATACTACTTAACCAATCTATGGATCTTCAATCTAAACAATCAACATTCCTTCATCTACAAAAATCACCAAATCCTTGACGGTTAACACGATCATTAAAAGGAATAAAGATCTAGAGATTTTATTCTTTTCTATGTTTGTGGTGACTTAAAGAGACAATTGATCTCTATGTTAGAATAGAGGTAGTGGCAGACACTAGTGTGGTGTTCCATCAGGGATGTTACTGGATAAAACATGGTATGTTATATGTCATAAAAAATTTAGTGTTACAAGCGTGAGTGGCATAGATTAACATAGATAGTAGTGAGAAGATTTCAAATGCCACCACGTGTATAATCTGCATGCATGTTGTAAAAAAATGTAAGTGGTAGTTGAGTCTACAAGAGCTTCATGTGTATGTAATGAGATATCCCTCTTGAATTTTTTTTGGTACTATAGATGCATGGAAATGACGTGTTGGCATACTTCAGCGATGGATATCTATGTCGTTGAATGGAACAACAAATGGCAATGGGGGCATGAGATTGGCATTGTTCCAATGTAGTAGTAACACTAAAACTTCTCATTATGCCAACAATAATTTTTAACTTCTCGTTGGCTAGGACCAGATGGAATCTTGTTGTTCCTTTTCTAAATTATGATTTCGAATCATATTCATTTATAATTATATAATATAGTGAAATAAATTTTATTTCAAGTAAATATGGTATTGAGTATGTATCATTTGGATACATTTAATAAATTTTAAATGAAAAATTCGTAATAGTTTTATAATAAATTTAATCTTTTGTGTGTGCTATATAAATGTAGACAACTACGTACAAAAATTAATAAAGTAATATTAAATTTTTAGGAGGTAAACTATAATATTTTTAACAAAAATTTTAAATATATTCTAGAAATAATTACTGTGGTAATCAAATTGTAGATTCCAGCTACAAATTTGTTGTGGTAAATTCAATTGTAGAAAAAAATGTTGAAAGTGCCACAAATATCATATTAAGGAGATATAAAAACCTGTAAATTGTGGAATATTTACAAGCAAGAAATATATAGACAAACTATAATATTTAAGAAATTGTGGAAAATTGACAAAAACAAAAGTTGTAAAAAAGTTACATAGATTAGAAATTGTGGAGGATATACAATTAAAAAAATGTAGATCAGCTATAAATTTTATTAATTGTGGATTGTCCATGATCTAAAAAACGTAAAAGAGCTACAAAAACCTAGCAAATTGTGGATGAACTATAACTCCAATGCAACATTTTAATTTTTTGTAATCCCCCTTAACCACAAAAATATTGTTGAATAATAATAACTAAAAGCCCAAAATGTTGTAGTGTCAGCTCAACCTTTTTCAGGTTATGGGAACCATGTGAAAATCCTTGGGTCTACCATGAGATGGTTTCCCAACTTCATATCTCAGTATCCGACCATTTACTACCTCATGTTCAGTGTTCAACTTCCCATGATCAGGTCACTGAAAATTTTAATTGGAGGAATAGGTGATCAGACAATGCACAACCATCAATGCATTACTTTGGCCAAAGTTTTCCACTATGAAGGTTATGGCTAAACTCAAGACAACACATTATTCTTATGAGTTTTTAGTCTTTCGCCACCTCACATCTATCCCTTTCACAATTGTCTAGATCTTTTAGTTATCATTTATTTTATTTCAAATTAAACTTATCTAAAACATTCAAGTAAATAATGTCTTGAAGTGTTATTTACTAGCTTAGGGATTTTAATTATTATCCTCCCATTGGTCATTTAACAAAATTCATTATATACAACTAGGGCTTATTTAAAGTAATTAACTTCTGGTTACTTGCTTCCATTCCCAAGTAAATACACCACAAAAAGTCATAAATAATTGAATTAATTAAATAATGGAAGGATCTCTAAACAATTATTTAATTAACTCAAATTGAATATCTTTAATATTTATACTTGCATTCTAGTTTCTCTTTTCTTTTTGTTCAATTTTTAACTTTAAATTACCTTTTCATAACTATACTCCTTCATACTCTATGTAATAGAATTTACAGTCTTAACATATTAGTTCAAATTTATGGGAAAGTTGAATTAAATATATATTAATATATATTTAATTATTCCTCCAATTTATCTACGCCACTAAAAAGCTATTTAATTTATAAATTAAAATACACTTGAATGTTATGACAACTATCCATTTATCAGCTATGTACATTGATAAATATTAAATAAATATATCCTTTGGATACTGTTTAAGAATTTACGATAAGTAAGTTTTCACAATTCCAGTTTTTATCATTTACTCATATTGAGATATTAATACATACAATGTAATCATCTCTTTATTAAAATCATAGAATACATATGCCATTAAGGTGAAATATATAACTAATACGGTAAATCTCACATAGCGAGGTTTAAATATTAACAATGGATCCAAGATCCCAATAATAACAGTCAAAATCTGAGGATAACATCCTTCTACAAATTGAAATCCAAGTAACTCATTTAGTTCCAAACTGCAATAAAACTTCAAAAGACATGAGTTTCCGCATATCTAAATGTTGTGGCTAATTGTTCTGCAAGACTGGAATAGTGGTATGATGTTATTTGAAAATGAACTCGCATGAATATGGCCTCCATTATCTGATGCAATTATTAAATAAAATATGAAAAGATATATATGTTGTTTTATCAACAAGCACATGGTAATACAACTGAGAATGTATTACTACATTTTTTCCATAAAGTTACAACCATGGATACCCACTAATAGAACAACCAGTTTCTATTTCAGTGATCATGTATCCCTCAAATCATAAGGATAAAGATATCCTTGTTTCAGCTTCAGAAAATAAATATTCAACATTTAAATTTTTACATAAATCGTAGGAAAAATATGGTTAAGAAGAGTACAATTTTTTTTAATCTACCATCACAAGAGAGTAATCAATCCATAATCGTTCAGCATCCTAATTCATATTATAACTACAAGAAAATCATGCTTTACATACTATAAATTTTAAGTGTTATTTTTCATTCCTTCTAATCAACGAGCAACTTAACAAAAATATCAAAAATCATCATTACCAAAAACTAATCAAACATATTCTTTTTAGTTAATGAGCATCTCATCATATCATCCAAGAACATCATTACCAAGGAAAATGAAATATATTATTTCCGGTCAATGAGTAGCTCAATAAAATGTCCAATAACATCATCATTTCAAAACAATAAAAACATTTTTTTTACAAATGAACAACCCAACTTAACAATATAAAAACACCATGATTACATCATTTTAACATGTTCTTTCTTGTAAATGAACACCCCAAAAATATTATCCAAAAATCATCGTTACCATATCACATATCCATGTTCTTTCTTCCATTTCCCTTTTTTTATCATGTAAATCCCAAGATCTATAAAGGCATTGACCTATTCCATTAAAACTAAGTATTTTCATTACCTGAATGAGAACCCATAAATTAATTTTATTTTATTTATTCAACCATGAAGAAAACACACTCAGGAAGTCGTATATCACAATAGCATAGCCAAACAAAAATCCCATAAACTAGATTCACTCATATACCACAGGACTATAATGTTGAAATCGATTTACATAAAAAGATGACTATATGCTTTGATAACTTCTTGCAACAAAGACCTATAAAATCCAACACAATTTTTTCCAAATTCCAGAAAAGAAAAGAACTACAGGAAATTCATTTTGCACATACCCAACACATTTTTATTCCAGTGATAATTTTATTTTATTAACAAATATTAAAATATGGAAGCAAATATATTACGAAAAATGTACAAATACCAATAAAAACGTAGAAATACCAAGAAAAATGTTTTGTACACTACCCAAAAATCACTTTTCTCATACAAATATATTTTTGTTTGACTATAATAAAAACCCAGAGGCACAAATCGATTTGGAATATAGCAATTGACTTATCTCAGCAAAATTCAACTTGGGTATCACTGCATCCACAAAAAAATAGCAAATATTGTTTTGAGATAAACAAGTTTACAAAAAAAATTCCTTCTTCCAGTACAAAAAAACTCAGCTCCCTCTTTTTCTTCTGGGTACAATTTATTTTTTATACAAAGAAAGAATTTTTAAAATTATTATTTTTGCAGATTCAAACCAAAAACCCCATCTACATTTTGGGTTTAGCTGAATCCATAAAAATAAAATTTAAAAACTAGAATTCATCGATTTCGTTTTTAAAAATTACATTCATTCCTCCAAACAAACAAATCAAAAACTGCCCACAAAACCTATTGATTGTCATTAGAACAAAAATGCATATTTCCATAATTTTCACTAAATAATATAACAGAGAAGCAGAAGATATTCATGCTTGGAAAGAAAACCAAAATAAGAAACCTCCTACTCTTCTAGCTCCATTAAGATCAATCCCTCCTTCCTCCAAAACACATGCATATCTCCCAGAGGGGAAGAGTGAAAATAGTCAAAGGAGAAATTAAAGGAAAATGATATGAAATAAACTTTAGCTGGGCAGCATATTGAGAAAAAATTTGGCTTCTCAATGCTGACACATGCATCAAATGCATGCCACATACTTGGTGCCATGTGAGGGTGTTTCACTTTACAAAACCTACAAATATTAGATATTATTGTTTAATATTTTTTAACAACTTTTTCCTTACATGGCCAATCCTTCTAAGATATATATATATATATATTTACAAATTAATATTGCATTTTTTTAGTTGTTACCAAACTTAATGGTTAAGTTAAAATTAATCATCATAATACAAGTCCACATATTACCATAATACTTAGTTCGAATTGCTAGGTTCCATATAAAGCATTTTAATAAACGAAAACACCATGTCCGTAAGTGATAATTCAAATATTCTCAAAAAGTTAGCTTGACATAGCATTATCAATTAAAACCGAGTCACTTATTATCAAGGGTCATAACAAAAGTCAAACAGATCAAAATATGAACAAACCGATTAAAAGAAGGTAACCGAAATACAAATAACCGAAAGATTCATTATCATCTATGAACCATTTTAGCTACTATCAATTCCTAATAATGTTTAGGCAATATCATTAACGTGGGTGTGGGGTTACCTACTCAACATTGTCATGCCACATGGCCAAAGTTGTGGGTCATGACATAACGGACCCAAATATACTCAAACACACAATGATGATCCCGTCTAATCCTGATTAGACTTAACCATAGTTAATTTAACCTTTCCAGAAATTTGGGATGTTACACAAAGAACCAATCACATAAGAAATATAATCACAAAACACTTATTTTTAAACACAAAGAATTCCCAAACAAAGGCTTATAAAATAGCCAAAAAGAGATAGGAAAAATGGGGGTGTCCTTCTGTCCCCCAAGAGTTTGGATGCCCACCTCTAAAACCCTCCAGCACACATTCAACCCCTAGTCTCTTATGCTTCCTTCACAATAAAACTATGTCTCTTATGCCTCCCTCACTCTTATGCCTCCCTCTCTCTTATGGTTCCCACGATAAATAACATAATAGAATAGAAAAAGGTGGGGCATCCAAAACCCACGCCCTCGTAAACCCAACAAAAATCTCTTATGACTCACAACATATTTCATCCCCATATCCAAATCTCAACACAACCAAAGGTAAAAAATACTACCTAACATTTCAAGAAAGAACAAAATTTCATACAATCACATAACATGCAAGAATACAAGGATAAAAACAAACGAGCAAGAACCTTTTTGAAATCTAGTACCAAAATCGTTAACAAAAGAAAATTTCCAAGCACTCTTCAAACTCCAAAAAGCAACCATCCAAGAGAAAGAGCTCCAAAAATAAGTGAGAAACCCCAAAAACCTCCCAAAATTTTGAATAAATAGAAGAGATGATGAGGAAGATAATGTGGCTCCAAGTAGGATGCCACATCCTTTCTCCTCCACTCCACATCACCCAAGTCAAACCCATACTCCAAGGAAATTAAATGTGTAGTTAATAGGTATGAAAAACCTCTTACACACACCATTCCAAACCCATGCCCTATTAGGACAAGAAATTAACATATGTAAGAAGGTGCGATAAAAACTTACATTTTATCTTCCCAAAACACGTAATGGGGTATATTTTTGACCCCCCCAACCCATAGGTAGGATTGGTATAGTAATTTAAGAGGTTTGAGACAAGTTTAAGTTGTCTCACAGCCTCAAGAATTAGCCCTTAAGGCCAAATCCAGATTTCTAAGGAGAGGTGGAGTGTACAACACTCAAGATCTTGAAGCACTCAACTTAAAACACATAAACCAAAAGAGACATCTAATCTAATAAATGAATTGTTTTATCCCATGCATGATTATTTTAGAAACATGATTAATTTACTAATCCTGACACAAATTAATTAATTAATAAAAGGGAAAATACATCACTATAAAGTCACATACTAAAATTAAATAAAGGAAACAATTTAAAAGAACAACATATAAACACCTTGGTCACATTTAGAGATTATCGTCCCCATGGGGACCCCCTAATAACAAACAAGACACACATAACAAAACACAATTTTCCATGGTGAACCTTATTTAATTCATCTGGTATTCCGATATGGTTGGTCTACAATCGCTCGTTGGTTGTTGTTTTATATTTTACCTACAAAACATACAATACCTCCTTCGGCCTCGTGGCCACATCAAAAAATCCAAGATAAAAGATAGAATATAAATCAACAATCATCGAAATATAAATTCAATTAAATCATCATCTAGACAAGTAATTTTACTATTTTCAATTTCTAACAAAATCTCAATTCTACATTTCAGCAATATCAATAGGATCACAAGCTTAGTTCAACTGCTAAGGCCTACTCAATATGATGAAAAACATGAATGTCAAAATATATAACCATGTCGACAATCCATCATCATCAATATAACATATCTCTAATAATCCACACACTTAATAATATAAATCAAAATCCAACCATAGTCCAAGTAACTCAATCATCTAACATCATGCTAAGTGAAAATGATACTATAATGTCGATATGTATAGACAACAATATCGAAATCAAAAGTAATAGGTGTCGAAGATAAGTAGGCACAACACCTTTTAGTATTGAAGTGTAATTTTAAATTTTAATTTTCTTTTGAATTGTAAATGTTTAACCACCCTTCTATAACAAGTTGAAAGATGTTTGTGTAGAGCCCCCTTCCCTTTGAAACCTTTTATTATTTATTATTATCATGTTGACTATATTATGGACATTATTGTAACTTTTGATTTAGCATGATGTTAGATGTTAGAGCATGGACTGTTGTTGACTTTGATTCATATATGATGCATGTGGTTTACTAGAGACATTTTATATTTATTTTGATATGTTTTTTACATGGTTACAGATACATATGTTTTCAGACATGTGATATTTTTTCATATTGAGTAGATCTAGATGATTGAATTAAATTTGATGATCATATGGTTATTGATGAAATTGAAAATGATATTGTTGTTTACCTTGATGATGTTGTGATTCATATATATATATATAGATGATTTTTTAGTTATAATGTATATTTGTTTTTGATGAATTGATGTGGCCCTGAGGCCAAAGGAGGTATTTTTGTTTTGGTTGTAAACATGTCACAACAAAGATCGGCAGACTGGAGACCAAACACATTGGAATTCTAGATGAATTCAACAAGGGTCAACATGGTAACTTGTATTTTTTGTTTGTGTGTATTGTTCTTAGGGGTTCCCATGGGGGGGGGGGGGGGGGGGGGGGGGGGGGTGGGGAGATCACCTTCAAATGTGATAACGGGTTTATTTGTATTCTTTTATTTAATTCCTTTGTTTAATTTTTGTATGTGTTCATTTAGTGATGTGTTTCCCCTTTCTATTTAATTAAATTATGTGTAGATATTATTAGTAATCATGTTGTTGAATTAATTTATTAAATGGGTCATAAGAATATAATTATTAGATTAGTTGACTCTTGGATCAAGTGTCATAAGTAATGTGTAAGTGATGTGTAAGTAAACCTTTGAGAGTGAAACACTTCACCTCCCTTTTGAAATTCGAATTTGTCCTTTGAGGCTGATTTTGGAGGCTTGTTGGACAAGTTAAACTTGTCCCACACCTCTTAAATTTGTATACAAACTTTACCTATAGTTGGGGAGCTAAAATTAGTCTTCATGATGCATTCTGGGATGACAAGTTGTAAGGTTTTAACTGCACTTTCTTACATGTAATTAATTTTGGTCCTTAAAGGGTGTGGGGTTGGATTGTGTGTGCAAGTAATCTCTCATTTTATTCAGCCACTTATTTATTGTACCTTGGAGATTGAAGTTGACTTGTGAGCTGGAGTTGAGGATGAGTGATGTGAAATCCTATATGGATCCACCTCATTCTCCTCTTTCCCTCTTCTATTTATTAAATTTCCTTGAATTTTTGGGGGCTTAATTCATTTTGCGCGATTTCATTCTGGTTAGATCATTTTGGCTTGATATCTTGTAATTTTGGGAGAGAGTTGGAGATTTCTTTAATGCTTATGGATTTTTGACCTTTTGGAATGTTAGGATTGGAAAAGCATGATGTTGAACTTTGGAGCAAACTCTATCATGGAGAGGTAGGAACTTGGCTCTTTAAAATGCTCTTCTTTTATTTATGCATATGTTAATGTTGTGAATGTTTTAGTATATTATTGGCTGGTTGGGTAGAGGGCCTAGGTATGGTGTAGGAGAAGACTATGTAGATCTCTTATAGGGAGGCATAAGAGTTTTGGGGAGGTATAAGTGTTTTGTGGAGGGAGTTTGGGATTGGTTTCCATCTTGTAAAAGAAATAGCTTGCATTTATTTACTCTTTATGGGGTGCCATAAGAGTGTGGGGAGACATAGGGAAATGGGAGGTATAAGAGGTACTTAGGGGAGGCATTAGGGTATGTAGGTATTTTGAAATGATGTATGTATATATATATAATGTGGACACCCATTTCCCCATTGGGAGGCATAAGTAGCTTCTCCCATAGGTCTTGCTCCTTTGGCTGGTTCATGATGAAGCTTGAGTATTGTTTATTGTTTTTCCTATGGTTGTAAACTGTAGTATGTGTTTGGATTGTGTTTTGTTTTGAAAATAGTTTTTGAGTTGTGGAAGCTTGTTTGTTGCCATGATTTGAAATCCATTTATTAATGCATTATGGTTGGGGCTCAGGGGCCAATGAGGAGGATGACATCTCCTATTCATTATAATTCTTAGTTGGGTGGAGAGCGTTGTCTTTCCCCTACTTTTTTTGGGATCAAATTGGAAACATTGTGGATCTTCTTGTTGCTATTCTAGAGTTGTATTTGAAGACAAATTTCACAGTCCTTCCTTGGTTTCCTTGTTGTAAAAAAAAAATTCCCACTTGAAGTGGATGATAGTGTAATATTATTTGTGGTGGAAATTTACTCTATTTTGGGCAATGAAATTCTACATTTGAATGTGAAAGACGTAATTTGTAATCTGTTATGTGAAAAGAAATGTGAAAAAAGATATATTCTATAAGTTGTGTTTGATGAATGGCAAAAAAAATTGTAAAGGAAATTTATTCGATTCAATAGAAGTTGTTTTAACTTGTTCAAATGACATTATTTTCATTTAAAATCTCTGTCTAAAATTTATTGTGAAATATATTTTTGAAAATTGAAAAGGAAATATGTATGAAGCAATATTACATTTCTCTGTTCCATTTGAAATGCTTGATTTTTGAAAAATAGAACTACAGTCTCGTTTTCACATTTTAATTGAAGGAAATAGAACATAGTAAAATTAGAATGAAATCAAACAACTAAAGTATGGCAATTGAAATGGCTTCATTCTACTTAAGTCTAATTTATATTTTGATTCATTGTAAAACTGTAAATATTTTTATAAAAAAATACATAACACCCTATAAAAATGAAAAACAAAATGAAATATCAAATTAAACTTAGTATGATCAAAACGAATCCCAAATACACTATATTACTTATGAAAGTTTCATAGAACTTTAATAATCAGGCTTAGACAAAAACTCTGATGTTTTTGGAGTCAAAAGGGGGAAATTCATTTTGAAACTCAAACAATTAAGTAATCCCCAAAATTTGCCCCAAATTCTTCCAAGTACGTTTCTCTATGCCTTTTAGGCATGTTGAAGAAGGAATAATGGTGAATTGATTCAATTTTGTTGAATTAAAAAGTTCAATTCATTTTTTTAATAACAGAAATACGTTTTTTGTAAAATTTACACTTCAAAGTTAATAAAAAATAACTGTTTATGATTTTTTTGCAAAGACGATGTCTAGGCCTTTCCAAAAAGTTCTTGTTTTCCAAGAAACGAGTTTCCAATCGAAAGTTATGGCCTTATAAATTTTTACTTTATTTTGGCTTCAAAAAAAATCTAACTATCTAAAAAACAATTTGGAAAAATTTCTTAAGTTTCCACACTACCCTGTAACCAATGGATACCTGACATGTGGCTTCACGAGGTGTTGACGAAGTCGTAGATGATTTTAAAACTTTACGCTTTTATTTTCAAAATTAAAAATTTCCTAAGTCTTCCCAATGACACGCCACCCTGCAGCAAATGATGGTCTAACATGTGGCTTCTCTGGGCATCGGCGAAGGAGCGGGTGCTTTTAAACCTTTAGATGTATTTTGGAAAAATAAATTTTTTCTTAAGTTCTCCCAAAGGACCGCTTCCCCGCTTACAATGTGGGTGTGACACGTGGTGCCTTTGGGCGTCGACAGAGGTACATATAACTTTTAAATTTTTTGATTTTTTGATGAAAAAGTTAATAATTCTATGTTGTCTCTGACGACCCACCATCTTGCGTTGGCTTAAAACTTGGCACGTGTCCCTTGTGGCGTTAGGCTTAAAATCTTCTTTTGGCACGAAGCCCCGCCACGGGTCCGCGGGTGCATGGACAAGGAATCATAAATCACTCTTTTGAGTAAAGCTTGAAAGCACTAAATTCCTCCGTGGGGAACGCGAGTCTACAAACTTCCCCAGGCCCATAGGCCTACCTTTATGAAAAATTTCTTCCACAGGCCTGTCGGCCCATAACTTTAGAATTATAAGAAATTAGAATTTTTTTATATCATTGGAAAGGGGAGAAAATTTCCTATCTAATGGGAATGTTTTCAATAAGTTTTAAGTGTGTGAAATATGGGGACAATCAAGTTGAAGTAAAAAGATGAATCTGAGAGTGGGTAAGAAGGAAATTACCCTTTTTAACTTAAATGTTTACTTCTAAAGCATGGGTTGACCTTTATGGGGTCACCTTTTGGTGTAAGGGAATGTTTTTTCTTAACCCTAAGTAAATAGGAACCTTTCAATTTGTCTACGCCTTGTGGAATTAAATACCTTTGGTATTTAATTTGTTCTAGCCCCTTTTTACCCTCTAACTTTAATTAATAAACATTTAACTATAATGTTAATTTAATCAATTATTAAATTAACACATAAGGCGAATTTAATTGTGCTTGGATTAATTTTACTCTCTTATTAATTAGATAATGTTGAATTAATATTTGTTATAACGGGAACTTTAATTATTAAGTTAATTGTCCTTCAAACTGTGACAACTGTAGTTGCGATGCCTGGTTTTGAACAATGTTAAAAAAAAATTGTTCCACTATTTTTTAACTAAACCTAGATTGTTCTTGGGTCTCGAGGGGGAGTTTTTTTAGTCGGTGTTACACTTGGTATCAGAGCAGTGGGTTCAAAATCTTGGACCCTTGGTCACACTAGGAAGCTTGAGACATGACCTTTAATCCTAGTATAATATTAAACCTAGACACTTTTAAATTTAGAAAATAACTTTGTTTGGAAATTGTATATGTTAGTAAACATTTAAAACTGAATAAAACCTAAAATAATGAAGTAACTCTCTTCTTGGTCTATGCAAGAGGCGTGGACTAGATGAGGGATCCTTTCACATAGACTTAGACTTGCCACCTCGAAATTATGTTGTAGCAGTCATCCTACCACAGATTTTGTAGATGTTTCAGCACGTAAATGCCACTTTACATGGAGGGTCCAAAGGAGGACGTTTAGCCAGACATGATGGGAAGCCATCCATTGAGGGTCATGCATCTCCTCAACATAACGAGCAGGATAGAGTAGAGAAATCCCATGTGGAGTCAAGAAGAGCAGAGTCACTACAGAGAGGACAGGGAGACTGGATTACTAGGAACAAGGATAGGTCTTAGATCCCTAGGCTTAGGGATGAGCATGTAGAGAGGCTTAGGGGTCACCAAACTATAGTTGTTGACCACATCAGGAAGATCTTGAAGTTATGACTATCTCATTATTCTTAGGACACAGGTGGATTTTAGGAAGAGGCCTGGTTGGTGAGCTTGAGCGGGTGCTTCAAGCTTTTCCCTTGTTCTAGCAACATGAAATATTGTGTTACAATCCATCTTCTGAGGGATGGATCAGGATTCTCGTGGAGGACCGAGGAGCAGAAGCTCCACGTCGATTCAGAGACAGTTACCTGGGAGCTCTTTGAGGAGTAGTTTAGGAGAAGGTACATATCTTGGAGGTTTATACAATAGAGGATAGATGAGTTTCATGACCTCCGACATGCATCTTTAACATTAGCTGAGTATGAGAGTAGATTTCTGGATCTACTCTAGTATGTCGATTACATGCAGGGTGAGCAGGTACGAATCCATAGGTTCATTTGGGGCCTAAATATAGACATTGGAGGTGTGGTGCATATCCATTGTCCATAGACATTAGCTGAGGTAGTTAAAAAGGCCTATATAGCATACGAGACTTGGGGGAAGACCTAGCAGGACAAAGACTGAATCTAGAGCCGTATACACCAGATGCAGGACAAAAAATTGAGGGGATCACCTCCTCCTCCTTGTGATGGACAGGGTTCATCATAGTCATCTTTTAGACCTCAACAATAGTAGTCCCACCCACCTTATAGACGTCCATAGAGATTTGATGCACAGAGGGAGAAAAGTATGGGGCCTCATCCTAGGGATCCCATTTAGACACAGGGTGCACCTAGAGCTTAGTCAAAAGTAAATCGCCAGCAGAGACCTCAAGAGTCCATAGTCGGATCATCAGGATCCACAGCACAACCCTCTAGAGCACTGACTAGAGCTGATACTTAGGGAGAGGATCGAGCAATTATTTTGGTTGTGGTGTTCCTGGAATTTTTTGGAGAGACTACCCATAAAACCCTAGTAAGAAGGGAAAGATGCAGATTTCAAAGCCAACTATTGGTGACATGGGGCGTAGTCATCAGATCTATGTAGTGGTTGAGAACTGCTAGGCTAAGCATCAGAGTACCGTGCTTGAGATGAATGTAGCATTGATGGTATTCCTACCTCCATTTTGTTTGATTCTGGTTCTTCTAATTCTCTTATTGTACCATCTTTAGTAGAGTGATGTTGGTTGGTGGCAGTTAGGCAGGGTCTTATTTGGGACGTTGAGATGGATTTTGGAGCCAAGATCTCTATGGACTCTTTAGTTAAGGAGTGTGTAGTGTATTTGGGAAATTTTACCACTACCTCATATCTTTGTATCCTTCTGTTGGGTTCTTATGGAGTCATCTTGGGTATGGACTGGTTATCCGCACACAGGGATAGGATGGATTGTTACCATAAGATTATATCTTGTACATATGATCTAGGAGACGAGTTAGTGATTTTTGGGGTCAAGATACCCATTTTCATTCGCACCATCTCCGTTATGCAACTTAAGTAGTGTGTGAGACAGGGTTACTAGATGTATGCTATTACAGTTAGTGACAGATCAGAGGATGGGTCTAGCGGACCATCACTTAAAAATCATCCCATCTTGATATATTTTTTTGATGTCTTTCTAGGGGACCTACTGAGGTTATAACCCCCATGTGAGATATATTTTTACATAAATCTGGTTCCGGGAGCAGAGCCTATCTCACCGTCACCTTATTGGATGACCATCCCTGAGCTCTACGAGCTCAAGTTGTAGTTAGAGGGCCTTCTAGAAAAAGGCCTAATCCGTCCTAGTGTATCCCCTTGGGGTGTACCGGTGACTTTTGTGAAGAAGAAGGATAAATCCTTGAGGTTGTGTATTGATTACCGTCAGATGAACAAAGTAACGATGAAGAATCATTACCCTATTCCATGCATTGATGATTTGTTTGATTAGATGAAGTGGGATACATTTTTCTTGAATATAGATCTTAAGTCAGGCTATCATCAGCTGAGGATTACAGAGGTGAATATTAATAAGACTGCCTTTTGTATGAGATATGGCCACTATCAGTTCACAGTCATACCATTTTGTTTGAAAAATGCCCCCGCAGTGTTTATGAGCTTGATGAATGGGGTGTTCAAAACATTCTTAGACGACTTCACGCTCATCTTCCTTGATGAAATTTTGATCTACTCATGTATGTGTGAGGAGCATGAGGGGTACCTTTTCTAGGTTCTTCAGTGTCTTCATGAGAAACAAATTTACAGGAACCTAGAGAAGTGTGCATCCTTTCAGATAGAGGTGCAGTATTTGGGTCACATCATTTCTAGAGAAGGTATCACATTTGATCCTTCCAAAATTTGATCCATTATGGATTGGCCAACACCCACCAATGTGATAGAGGTATCCAGCTTCATGGGTTTAGTAGGATATTACATAATACTTTTTCACGACTTCTCTCGGGTTGCACACCCCATCACTTCCTTTTAGAGGAAAGGGAAGAATTTTGTTTGGTTACAAAGATGTGATTAGGCCTTCAGGATACTGAAGGGATGCCTCACAATAACACCTACTCTTGCAGTGCCAGATCCACAAGGTGAGTTTTTCGTATGTGAATATGCTTCTTTGGCTAGACTTGGTGGTGTGTTGATGCAAGAGGGTAGAGTAGTTTCTTTTGAATCTCGAAAACTCAAATATTATGAGTTTAATTATCCAACTCATGATCTTGAGCTTGCGGCTATTGTGCACACCTTGGTTCGATGGAGACACTTTATTCTAGGGTGGAGATTCAAACTCAAGACTGATCACTTGATTCTTCGCCACCTCTTCACGCAGCCTAATCTAAAAACTCAGTAGAGGCATTAGATGGAGATTATTTTTGAGTATGATATGGAGATAGAGCATGTGAAAGGAAAGAAGAATGTGGTTGCAGATGCTCTATGTAGATGAAGACATGTGGTTATGGCCACTTCGGTGGGAACAAATTTGCGGAGTAGGATTCTTCAACATCTTCCTCATGAAAGTTTCTAAATTACATCTAGAGAAAATATCGAGTCTCAGAGACCCCTTGAGGGGAATTTTTTATGGTTTTTCATTAGATTCAGATGGCCTCCCCAGACACAGAGGCTAGATTTATGTTCCAAGAGATGGAGGCTTGACATAGGATATTCCAATAGAGGCACATCATGTACCCTATTCAGCCCATCTCGGGGTGAAGAAGATGCACGCCACTTTGAGATAGTTGTATCATTAGAGGGTACTTTGTAGAGACGTGGTTTAGTTTGTGTCATGTTGTTTAGAGTATAAGAAAGTGAAGACCGAGCATCATCATCCAGCTAGCCTTACCTTTCCTCATGCTATACCAGAATGGCAGTGGGACACCATTTCCATGGACTTCATTATTGGGCTACCAATGTCGAGAGACCACCACAATGCCATCATGGTAATGGTAGATAAATTGACAAAAGTGGCCCATTTTTCTCCAGTGAAGACCACTTATACAGCTAGTGGAGTGGCATGGGTATATTTGGATGAGATTTTTAGGTTGCACAGGATTTTGTGGAAGATTATTTGTGACCACGATCCTCTGTATGCTTCCCACTTTTAGACTACCATGTAGCATGCCCTCGGGAAAAGGATAAATTTCAGCATAGGATATCACCCTGAGACAGATGGATAGATTGAGTGGGTGAATAAGATTTTAGAGGACATGCTATGGATGTATGTTATGGATCATCAGTGGTGGGAGGAGTCCTTGTACTTGGAATATTTTTCCTACAATAATATTTTTCAGAGTTCTATATGCATGGATCCTTTCCAGGAACTGTATGGTAGATAGTTCAAGATACCTCTTAGTGGGGACAGGTTATAGAATAGGGTTTCTCTTGGACCAGCTTATTTACAAGACATGGAGTAGTAGGTAGTTTTGATCAGACAGAGACTGCAAGATACACATAATAGGTAGAAGAAGTATGCAGATCAACATAGGACTGACTGTAGTTTTTATGTGGGCATGAAGTTTTTGCTTTGTGTAAGGAAAAATAAGAGCCCTATTCATTATGGAAAAGGTTCTAAGTTTTCCCCTAGATTCGTTGGTCCCTTTGAGATCTTGGAGTGTATCGTCCCTTTGGGCTACTATCTAGCATTGACACCTAGCTTGTCTCGCATCCATGATGTGTTTCATGTTTTAGTACTTAGAAGATATATTACAGATCCTTCTCATGTGATGGATTATACCTCATTAACAGTATAGGATCAGGTTTAAGTGATGGTGGAGCCCATTCACCTTATAAAGTGCAGGACCCTAGGTCTTTGAGGCAGAGAGATTGAAAAGGTTCGAGTGTAGTGGGATAGATATGATGAGACTGCGACTACATGGGCGGATGCTATAGTGCTACGAGTTAAGTTTCCACACGTGTTCTAGTGACTTCCAGGAGGAAGTAGAGTCTAAGGGGAGCGGGATGTAGTTCCCACTTCCCCTCGACACCTTTTATTATTGATTATGATATTGTTGACTATATTATGGACATTATTGTAACTTTTGATTTAGCATGATGTTGGATATTAGAGCATGTATTGTTGTTAACTTTGATTCATATGTGATGCATGTGGATTACTAGAGACATTTTATAATGATTTTGATATGTTGTTGACATTGTTATAGATAGATATGTTTCCAGACATGTGATATTTTGTCATATTGCGTAGACCTATATAATTGAATTAAATTTGATGATCATATGGTTATTGATTAAATTACAAATGATATTGGTTTTGTTCCTTGATGATGTTGTGATTCATATATATATAGATGCTTTTGGAGTTATAATGTATATTTGTTTTGGATGAATGGATGCAGCCATGAGGCCGAAGGAGATATTTTTCTTTTGCAGGTAAACATGTCACAACAAACATTGTGGGATTGGAGACCAACGACATTGGAATTCTAGATGAATTCAACAAGGGTCACCATGGAAACTTGTATTTTTGTGTTTGTGTGTATTGTTGTTACGGGTTCCCATGGGGGTATCACCTTCACTTGTGACCAAGGGGTTATGTGTATTCTTTTATTTAATTCCTTTGTTTAATTTTTGTATGCTTTCATTTAGTGATGTGTTTCCCCTTTCTATTTAATTAAATTGTGTGTAGATATTTTGAGTAATCGTGTTGTTGAATTAATTGATTAAATGGGTCATAAGAATGTAATTATTAGAGTTGTTGGCTCTTGGATAAATTGTTGTAAGTAATGTGTAAGTGATGTGTAAGTAAACCTTTGAGTGTGAAACACTCCACCTCGCTTTTGAAATTTGAATTTGTCTTTTGAGGTTTATTTTGAAGGCTTGTGGGACAAATTAAACTTGTCTCACACCTCTTAAATTTGTATACCAATCTTACCTATGGTTGGGGAGTTAAAATTAGGCTTCATGATGCATTTTGGGATGACAAGTTGTAAGGTTTTAATTACACTTTCTTACATGTAATTATTTTTGGTCCTTAAGGGTTGTGGGTTTGGATTCTGTATGCAAGTAATCTGCCATTTTATTCACCCACTTATTTATTGTGCCTTGGAGATTTAAGCTGACTTATGAGTTAGAGTTGAGGATGAATGATGTGGCATCCTACATGGATCCACCTCATCCTCCTCTCTCCCTCTTCAATTTATTTGAATTCCTTGACTTGTTTTGGGGATAATTTATTTTGGGTAACTTCATTTTGATTACATCATTTTTGCTTGAGCTCTTGTAATTTTGGGAGAGAATTGTAGATTACTTGAATGCTTGTAGATTGTTGAAATTTTGGACTATTTGGATTGGAAATTTTTTTTGTTGAACTTTAGAGCAAACTCTTTCATGGAGAGGTAGTATCTTGGCTCTTTAAAATGCTCTTCTTTTATTTAAGCATATGTGAATGTTGTGAATATTTGTGTATGTTGTTGGCTGGTTGGGTAGATGGCCTAGGTATGGTGTAGGAGAAGACAATGGAGATCTCTTATGGGGAGGCATAAGAGTTTTGGGGAGGTATAAGTGTTTTGTGGAGGTAGTTCAGGATTGGGTTCAACCTTGTAAAAGAAATAGCTTGCAATATTTATTTACTCATTATGGGGTGCCATAAGATTATGGGGAGGCATAAGGAAATGGGAGGTATAAGAGGTACATGGGGGAGGCATAAGGGCATGTAGGGATTGTGAACTTAAATATATATATTGGTGGGTTTATTCAAGGTGGACACCCATTTCCCCATTGGGAGGCATAAACAACTTCCCCCATAGGTCTCGCTCCTTTGGTTTGTGCATGGTGAAGCCAGAGTATTGTTTGTTGTTTTTATTGTGGTTGTAAACTGCAATATGTGTTTGGACTGTGTTTTGTTGTGAAAATGGTTTTTTTGTTGTGGAAATTTGTTTTTTGCCATGAGTTGAAATCCATTTCTTATTGCATTATGGTTGGGGCTCGGGGGCCAATGAGGAGGAAGAATTCTCCTCTTCATTTTAATTCTTGGTTGGGAGGAGAGAGTTTCTTTTCCCTTGCTTTTGTTGGGATCAAATTGGAAACATGGTGGATCTTCTTGTTGCTGTTCTAGAGTTGTATTTGAAGACAATTTTTTTTTTCCTTCCTTGGTATCCTTGTTGTAAAAAAAAAATCCCCCTTGAAGTGGATGAAAGTGTAATATTATTTGTGATGGAAAGTTACTCTGTCTTGGGAAATGAAATTCTACATTTAAATGTGAAAGACATACTCTGTAATTTATTCTATGTGTAATGCCTAGCTCGGCATCGGATTCTTTTTTTTTTTCTCTACCTGCCTCCACTACCACCTTGGCCTTCTCCCAACCACCCAACCTGTAAATTTTTTAAGGACTATCATGTGTGTCCTTGCGGGAGGAGTCGGTGGAGTCAATTTTGTTCACTATAATCTCTTTTTGGGTTCTCCTTCAATGCGTACAGGTGGGTGTTTGGCGCGTTTTCTTCTTGGGCATTTTTTTTCTTCCCTGTCACCTCATTTTGACCTGCTCCTTCTTGGCATGTTCTGTCCAATGGATTCATTAATGGTGAAATGAAGTTCTATCGCCCTGATGTTGCGTGGGTGGGTGTGGATTCTCAAAATCTTGCAGCTGTAGTAGAAGAATGAGGTAAAGTTTTAGTTGAGCTGTCTTGCCTTTTCTTTTGGAAAGTCGCTTCCGTCCAGGTGGTGGTTAGAAGAAGCTGCAAGCTAGAGAAGCCAGCCTGTTGCATCATGGTAGAACCCTGTTGAGTGCTTCCAACAAGCAGGTCATCCAACTATGGTGTCATCTATTATGTATCAGACGCATCCTCAAATCCAGGTATCTCCTTCAAGATATTTCTGCCAAAATCGACTATGTGACAGTGAGAGTGTTACTAGGAGACTTGATGAAATTTAGTGCAAAGATTCTCTAATGAGACCTGCAACAGGTCTGTAGGTATTTGTTTTGTATCCTTAAAATTGAATTTAACAGAGATCTACACGTGATAACCTTTGTGACAGTGCTGGATGGTCAACCGAGCTATTGTGATGCCTCGGCTGGATTTTGGAGGACCTAAATCCTTGGGCGGTGGCGATTTGGGTTTTCCTGATCTTGTTTTGATCCGTGGTGTGGAACTTGGAAGTCATGTTTTCTTTGGCGGCAGGGGCTTGGTGCTTCCGTTCTTCGTAATGCACTTGCAAAGGGGACTATTAACAATAAGACGTTGGGTTAATGCTTTAGAAGAACTTATTTGCTTTTGACAACTCTAGGAATTGATAAAGACCGCCTTCGTTTTAGACAACATTTACAGAATGAAATGGCTCTTTATACTTGCGATTGTTGGGATCCAAAGATAGAGTGTTCATATGGATGGATTGAATATGTTGGTCTTGCAGATAGATCTGCTTATGATTTGAAGGCACACACTGGAAAAAGTGATGTGCCTCTTGTGGCTCACAAAACATATCAAGAACCCAGAGAAGTAGAGAAATTAGTTATAACTCAAACAAAGAGGGAATTGGGGTTGGCATTCAAGAAGAATCAGAAAATGATTGTTGAAGCTTTGGAGGCGGATCTGTTTCAGATCAGAATATTCATGAAGCACATTTGCGTTGCTGTAATAATGGCGATGCCTAATAATCCTTCTCGTATGCAAATCATCCCATTACTCCTTGCATTTATACGGTCACTGTTGAATGCTCATTTATGCACTGCATTGTTCACAAGATCGGGAGGAGGCGAGGGAGCTCTGAGTCCACAAGATGGGGCTGCCATTGCAGTTACACTCAGCAATCTGATGACACCTAACAAAATCAGCACCTCCAAACTCAACCCAACTCATCTGAATGTGATCGATACATCTGGAGGGTAAGGACATCACCCGTGCTTCCACGTAGTTTAAAAACCTCTTTAATTATCAGATGTGGAGCAATTTTTTCTATTGAGATAGTATCAGCTCAATTTGAGGAGGATTAGGGCTTGAGCGGCAGGTAGGCTGCGGGTATTTAATATCAAGAGCTCTTGCAACTACTTCATCATCTGACAAATATCCTTTCCAATGTTGGGAAATGTTGCTTCACGTCGTTGGAGTAGATTACGCGCAAACTGTTTGACAAAATGCTTCAAAGAAATTTTTCTTAGCGTGGAGGATAAAAGTGATGTTAATTGAAGCAAGCTTATGTGTGAGACTTCCAATGGTAAGTATGAATCAACTTTGATTTTATGTTTCAGGAATGTTTTCTTTGCGCACAAATTGATGGGTAAACTAATGTAATAGGTGCGTCCTAATGGCTTAAAAAAACTAATTTACAATGCCTTAAATAGGAAAGCAATTCATGAGTTGTTGGAATAGTTGAACGCAAGACTTTCCAATCTTGTTCTAGAATCTAGACTCAAGAGTAAAAGCATATTGAAAGGACATGCAAAAACCTGTTAATTATTACAAATTTCTGTTGCTGTTTCATGGATTTACGTACTAGGAATTGGGGTTAACTGCTCTAGAATGAATTTTCTCCTTCTGCCTGTGTCTATGCAGTTTACCGGAATGGTTATTGTTTCTTTTGCGTGGTATTTAGGACACCGTGTGGGTGAGAAGCGTGAGTTTGGTGGAGAAATAATTTTGGGACTGCAGGGAGAAGGGGTCTGCATGTGCGTGGCCATGAGATTTAGCATTCAAAATAGGCATGTTAAATCTACTCCTTGTAATAGTTTTCTACCATCTTTGAGTATCTTGGAATGAATTTTCTTTCCTCTTGAATGGTGCCTAGATAAATTTTTTTGTGGTTGTTTATAACGCTGCTTGATTGTATTGGTTGTCCCTTTAAATCTCGATCCAATTTCACTGATTTTGCTTGGAATGTTCTTTCCTCTCTTATAGCTTACTCTATTTCATATTTGTCTAAATGGGTTACTGCAATTTTGAGTGATGCAATCTAGTTCGTAGGGAAGGAAACATTATTGAGGGTTTGTTTGCTTATATGACTCTCTTTTAAAAGAATTCTGTGATGGTAATTATAATTGAAGGCTTACTAAATGGAAGGTTAAGCCTTCATATCTCTATTTGGGTTGAATAAATACGTATTTCCTGTTTAGGGCTCTCTTGTTTTGCTAAAAGGTACATTAATAGTGACGTTGTGTTCTAAAACTTGTTTAAGCCTGTGGGCATTCCTTACTTTTTGTTTGATTAGAAAATGGCATTTGGGTTTTGTTTTAGAACTGTACATGGTTGACTGTTGTACCTAGTTCTAGATGATGAATAACTTGACATCTATTTTGGCCTCTACGTGTTGAGAGAATTTCTATACCTACTTCCTGGTGCAAACTCTTGTTTGATTAAAGTAAGGGGGAAACATTGTAAGTTTTATTGAATGAAATCTCTACAATTTTATTAAGGGTCGCAAGCAAGCTATTAATAGCTGGACTGAAACAAAATTTGTAGGTGAATCCATGGTATTGGACTCGTGAACTTGTTCCTGTTAGATGACAGCTGATTACAGTGATAATATAATAGGTGGCTATTATATTCATCTGTTTGATATTTGCTAGACTTTTCCCTGATAAGCCCACATGCATCGGGTAAAATTTCCATCTTCTATACCATTGGCAAGGAGCTCATAGAACTTCTAGGCCTGACTGCACTGCATAACCTTCCTGATGAATATGTGTGTTGGTTCTTATTTTTGTGCTTGCACTCGTGGTAGGGTGTTTTGAGTCTGGGGTATCGTTGGTGTTTTTACCCTCTGCGTATCGAATCCCTTTGTTTTCGAACTCGAATATCTTATACTTCAAACTTGGTTACTAAAAGGTCCCATTTTGTGGCCTTGTTAAGGAAATCAATTTTTATTTTAATACTTATTGACATTGTCAGAAATATATAAAAATTATTAACGACTTTTGGGTTTAGCCTTCCCTTATATTATGTAGAGAAGTTGACGTTTAGGATAAGGTTTGTTGGTAGAATAATGGCCCTTTTTGTGTCTCCTTTGTACGCTTTTGGAAGAGTGGTTTTGTTTGTTAACTAGTCCTACGTTTAAGAAATCCTATAAGAAGGTAGTGGTAAAACTCCTTGTTTAAAACTGAAACTAGAGTTGTTTTTATTTTAAGGACTTCGAACCCTTATTGCTATGAAGCCTCCCCCTGGGAGTATTGGATAACGTCATTTTGTTTCGCGCCTACGATCATAATTAGTATGTTTTGTCTTCTCTTGGACCCCTTTAGTTGGATGGAGTAAGTTTTGGATTCCAATCACGTAATCCATAGGATTACATGAAGGAGATATCAACACTCTTGACCTTCTTGTTCCTAACCCATAAGGTCTTGCCTTGATTTATGTGATTTTTTTCTTACTGGTATTTTGACTTTCTCCTTGCCGGATGGTTTAGATTTCTTTCTCATGCGAATAATTTTGGAGTTGTGGGTTGTGTTTTAATCCATTTTTGAATTAGAACATTCCTTTCTTGATATTGTTAAATGTTAGCTTACTGTTGCAATGTGTAGCCTTAACATGCTCAGTTCTCATGAACTGATTCTAGCTAGTATTTGTGCAGATGGATTATGCGAGTAGATTAAAGGAAAGAGTTGTAAAGGTTTCATCAGTGCAATTTATGAAGTTCCTTGTAAAAATGTCCAATGTGAGGTAAATTTTGTAATAGTGCTTGCAAAGGAGTTTAGAAGACCTCTTGCCTTGGGTTGTTCTGAAATTTCGTGATGATGTTGTCTTGTCCTTCTGTAGGTAAACTGGTAACTTACCTTTGTGAGAAATGGTATTCAATCTTTACATTGATATGAGTATTGTAAAACTTTGATTTTGAGAATAAATTGTTAAGTTAAATCCTTCTAAGACTTAGTGGCAATATTTTATAAGTAAATTAAAATGGGTCGGTTAACCCTTAAAGAAGCTAAACAAAAATAATAATTTTATATTCAACAAATAAATGTAGAGGTGATCTATGTGAAATAAAATAATTCCATGAGTGATCAAAATGAAACCATCCTTTGTGAAGTAAAAATTATATAACTTGATATCCCTAGCTACACTAGCGAACATTATCCTTTCTTTGGTGAATTCTCAAAATGGTCCTAAGGTGAAACAAATTGTTAGTTGTTGTAAGATAATAAGATTTAATAAGTAGGAGGAATTAGTTTCGAAATCATGCAATCTATCTCTCAGCCATTGGAAAGGTAAATTGTTTTATTTTTATAAAACTCATTTAGTCAAGCCTAAGTAAAATCTTTAATAATTCTGGTTAAGTTCTCAAGCTCCAATTAAATCTTGGTAATAACTAATGAGGTCTTCAAGGATGATTTCAACTCAACCTTTTCCCTCTAACCTTTATCCAAGGTGCCTTGTCTTTCTTCTCTTAAGTATGTTGAACGCAAACCCATGTTGTCATATGGGCATGAACAAGTTCTAGTAGCGTAAGTGTTAATAGATGGCCTTGTGAAATTAAATTACCCCTTTCTCTAAACAAACGAATTAAGAAAATGAATGTCATAATAGAGAAGATTAAAAATGATTACTCAGTGTAAAAAGAATAAACTTAGCTTGGTAAGATGAATTATATGAATCATACCTTGAGCATCCTTGAAAACGTAAACTAAGAATTGCAAGATGTATTTTTTAAATAAATAATCCTCAAGAATATCTCATTGTGGTATGGCTCTAACTGTTATTGTGTTCTGTGGATGGACCTCTATGTTGTCATGTCAAAAAAAAAAAGTGTATTGTCCTATTGGGTGTGAATGTTTCCATGCTGACCTTGTGGTCATCCCCGTAACAATTTGTTCACAATGTTAGTTGTATCCTTGGTGATGACATGTCGCGTCATGTTATGTGTCAAGCCAGTTCAAAAAAAAAATTATCCTGTCTTTTACTGTGTTGTTCGTGTGTGTGAATTTGTGGGTCGTTACATTTGGTATCAAAGCATAGGTTCATGCTCTCGAACCTATGGGCCGGATTGGTGTTATATGATTATGTTACATGGTGGTGGTTGTGTTACATGATGATATCACATGATGATGATGATGTTGCGTGATGGTGGTAGATATTGGAAGAGTAATGTGCTTTAAACGTGATGTGATTATTGTTGTAATTGTGATAGTGTGAACGCACGTGATGTGTATGTCACTTAGTGCGTGTTTGTCATCATGTTGATATGTTGGGGATGGGAGTATTCTCTCTCCTTCTTGTGGATTCTAGGAAGATTTCACTTGTGAATTACTGTGTGTGATGTGTGAAAAGAATTATAATGTGGATGACGTAGTGTTGGAGCATTGTGGCATATTGTGGTATGTAAGTGTATCAATGTGTTGCATGACTTGATTTATGTTAAAAGAAACGAGTTGTATCATGATTTTTTTACCATGTTCTGAAGAAATGTGTGTACCACCTTGCTATGTTGCAATGGATGTTATGTTGTGATGTACCATGTTCATCGTATGTATGACTGTGCAAATAGGTAATGCTTCATGTTGTGATTTTGGGTCATACGGTGAGTGTATGAACCCTATCGTATGGTGATTGCGCTTTGGGTGCAGAATGTGGTAAAGTGATGTATTACGCCCTGTGGATGTATGATTGTGATCTACCCTGTATATGTACCATATGTAAGACATTATGGTAGTTATGTGTGTGCCACCGTTATGTTAGTACTGTAGTTGCATGTTATGTTGTGAACCTTACGCTAACCGATCCTGAGGGAAATCGGTAGAAGTGTATGTTGAGAGTGAGGAATGGTGTACCATGGGTCAATAACTCAAGCCGAAACTTGGTTTAGTAGATAACATGTGATTCTTTCCTCTCTCCCTATGTGGTTGTATGTATGCAACCTTAGTGTATCTATGACTATGTTTAGCCTTGTCGAAGTGGTGGCGGGATGATTCAGATGGAGGTGATGACAGTTGTATTATTGATATGTATTTTATGAGCTGAGGCTCGATGTTCCGAGTGCTAGCAACTCGTTGAGTACCCCTTGGTGGCTAGATAAGGCCACACAGTTATCGTAATGTGACATTATTATAAGTTGATTTTATTCGTAAATTGAGCTTTTACTTTATTTTGCAAGGACCAGCATCTTTTCTTGATTGCAATGCTTTACAATTTTGGGCATTTCCTTGGTTTGTGGCACTAACATGGGGATTTTGATACTAACTTTGGCTATTTGGCCATTTAATCTTGCTTGATTTTGGGTCTTCTTTTAAATTTGAAATTTTTACCGCCTTGCCCAAGGCTTGTACTTTGCCACTTGGCACTTTGATTGGATTGTTGTGCTAGTTCTATTGTCGTGATGTGTGGAATAGGGTCATAGGATGCACCATGGATTGGTTGGACCTATGGACCCGCTTCGTTGTATGGGGGTACGCCCCAAGGAGTACATATAACTAGCGGGTTGTTGAACCACGCGTTATTATGTCACTTGGGTTAGGAGTGTTTGAACTCTATGTGTCTTGGACCATAGGGTCAACCGGCCTCCTTGAGGGAGGCATAAGAGTTTGAGGGAGGCATAAGAGACTTGAGGGAGGCATAAGAGTTTGAGGGAGGCATAAGAGACTTGAGGGAGGCATAAGAGTTTGAGGGAGGCATAAGAGTTTGAGGGAGGCATAAGAGTTTGAGGGAGGCATATGATATTTGTGTGTATGGTTGATGTTCGGGATATATGTTGAGTCATTGTGATGTTTGGTAGTGGTCTTTTGATATATGTGTTACTCATGTCAGATGGATATGTGTTGTGATGTTGTAGATATGTCATTAATTCCTTTGTGGACACTATGTACCTGTAGCATGGTTTGATGTTATGTGACTTTTTCATTGATGCAAATTGAGGAAATGTCTGGTAGATTGTAGTACTCTTTTGGGATGAGTATTTTGTATGTCAGTCATAGATGTGTGACGAGTACTATGTTATGTGGACTGTGCCTATTCTATTATGTATTTGTGTAACCTTTTTGTGGTGTAATATAATCATGAAGAATATTCTTGCGTGCTTGTGAATCTGTAGTGTCTTGTGAACCTGATAGGGTGTTGTGTTAGCAGTTCATGTTGGGCACCCACAATAAAGAATAAACCAAAACTCTTCAATGATGAAATTTTAAAAGCAATTAAACTAAGAATAATGCTAATGGAAAGAGACTAATGAAATGATGAACAAGAAAGAACTGCCAATCTTCACAGAACATTGAAAGTTAAAAAAAAAATTCTACCAAATGTTCCTAAGGCTACCTTGTGACCGTGCTTTAATCAACTAAAATTTTAAACCATAGAGTGTACTTTCTCCTGTGCCTACTCTTGGTTGTGAACCTTTTCTTTTCCGTTGTGTTATGTTGCATCGAGGACGATGCTTTCTTAAGGGGAGGAGAATGTAATGCCCAGCTGGGCATCGGATTCTTTTTTTTTTTTCTCTACCTGCCTCCACTGCCACCTTGGCCTTCTCCCAACCACCCAACCTGTAATTTTTTTTAAGGACTGTCATGTCTCGTGTCCTTGCGGGAGGAGTCGGTGGAGTCAATTTTGTTCACCATAATCTCTTTTTGGGTTCTCCTTCAATGCGTACAGGTGGGTGTTTGGTGTGTTTAACAACCACACTATGAATCCACGTGGGCATTTTTTGCCACTTTCTTCCCTAGTCACCGTGATGTTTGACCTGTAATCCACCGCTTAGCAGTGTTCTGGACAGTGGATTCATTGATGGTGAAATGAAGGTCTATCGCCCTGATATTGCGTGGGTGGGTGTGGATTCTCAAAATCTTGCAGCTATAGTAGAAGAACGAGGTAAAGTTTTAGTTGAGCTGTCTTGCCTTTTCTTTTGGAAATTCGCTTCCGTCCAGGTGGTGGTTAGAAGAAGCTGCAAGCTAGAGAAGCTAGCCTGTTGCAGCATGGTAGAAGCCTATTGAGCGCTTCCAACAAGCAGGTCATCCAACTATGGTGTCATCTATTCTATATCAGACGCATCCTCAAATCCGGGTATCTCCTTCAAGATATTTCTGCCAAAATTGACTATGTGACAGTGAGAGTGTTACCAGGAGACCTGATGAAATTTAGTGCAAAGATTCTCTAATGAGACCTACAATAGGTCTGTAGGTATTTGTTTTGTATCCTTAAAATTGAATTTAACAGAGATCTGCACGTGATAACCTTTGTGACAGTGCTGGATGGTCAACCGAGCTGTTGTGACACCTCGGCTGGATTTTGGAGGTCCTAAATCCTCGGGCGGTGGTGATTTGGGTTTTCTTGATCTTGTTTTGAGTCATGGTGTGGAACTTGGAAGTCGTGTTTCCTCTGGCGGCAAGGGCTTGGTGCTTCCCTTCTTGGTAATGCAGTTGCAAAGGGGACTATTAACAATAAGACAGTGGGTTACTGCTTTGGAAGAACTTATTTGTTTTTGACAACTCTGGGAATTGATAAAGACTGCCTTCGTTTTAGACAAGCATTTACAGAATGAAATGGCTCTTTATGCTTGCGATTGTTGGGATGCAGAAATAGAGTGTTCATATGGATGGATTGAATGTGTTGGTCTTGCAGATAGATCTGCTTATGATTTGAAGGCACACACTGGAAAAATTGGTCTGCCTCTTATGGCTCACGAAACATATCCAGAACCCAGAGAAGTAGAGAAATTAGTTATAACTCTAGCAAAGAGGGAATTGGGGTTGACATTCAAGAAGAATCAGAAAATGATTGTTGAATCTTTGGAGGCGGATCTGTTTCAGATCAGAATATTCATGAAGCACATTTGCGTTGCTGTAATAATGGCGATGCCTAATAATCCTTCTCGTATGCAAATCATCCCATTACTCCTTGCATTTATACGGTCACTGTTGAATGCTCATTTATGCACTGCATTGTTCACAAGATCGGGAGGAGGTGAGGGAGCTCTGAGTCCACAAGATGGGGCTGCCATTGCAGTTACACTCAGCAATCTGATGACACCTAAAAAAATCAACACCTCCAAACTCAACCCAACTCATTTGAATGTGATCGATACATCTGGAGGGTAAGGACATCACCCGTACTTCCACGTAGTTTAAAAACCTCTTTAATTATCAGATGTGGAGCAATTTTTTCTATTGAGATAGTATCAGCTCAATTTGAGGAGGATTAGGGCTTGAGCGGCAGGTAGGCTGTGGGTATTTAATATCAAGAGCTCTTGCAACTACTTCATCGTTTGACAAATATCCTTTCCAATGTTGGGCAATGTTGCTTCATGTCGGTTGGAGTAGATTACGCGTAATCTGTTTGACAAAATGCTTCAAAGAAATTTTTCTTAGCGTGGAGGATAAAAGTGATGTTAATCGAAGCAAGCTTATGTGTGAGACTTCCAATGGTAAGCATGAATCAACTTTGATTTTAGTTTCTGGAATGTTTTCTTTGCGCACAAATTGATGGGTAAACTAATGTAATAGGTGCGTCCTAATGGCTTTAAAAAAAAAACTAATTTACAATGCCTTAAATAGGAAAGCAGTTCATGAGTTGTTTGAATAGTTGAACGCAAGACTTTCCGATCTTGTTCTAGAATCTAGACTCAAGAGTAAAAGCATATTGAAAGGACATGCAAAACCCTGTTAATTATTCCAAATTTCTGTTGCTGTTTCATGGATTTACGTACTAGGAATTGGGGTTAACTTCTCTAGAATGAATTTTCTCCTTCTTCCTGTGTCTATGCAGTTTAGCAGAATGGTTATTGTTTCTTTTGCGTGGTATTTAGGACACCGTGTGGGTGAGAAGCGTGAGTTTGGTGGAGAAATAATTTTGGGACTGTGGGGAGAAGGGGTCTGCACATGCGTGGCCATGAGATTTAGTGTTTAAAATAGGCATGTTAAATCTACTCCTTGTAATAGTTTTCTACTTTTTTTGCAGTATCTTGAAATGAATTTTCTTTCCTCTTGAATGGCGCATAGACAAATGTTTTCGTGGTTGTTTATATCGCTGCCTGATTGTGTTGGTTGTTCCTTTAAATCTCGATCCAATTTCACTGATTTTTCTTGGAATGTTCTTTCCTCCCTTATAGCTTACTCTATTTCATATTTGTCTAAATGGGTTACTACAATTTTGAGTGATGCAATCTAGTTCGTAGGGAAGGAAACATTATTGAGTTTTGTTTGCTTATATGACTCTCTTTTAAAGAATTCTGTGATGGTAATTATAATTGAAGGCTTACTAAATGGAAGGTTAAGCCTTCATATCTCTATTTGGTTGAATAAATACGTATTTCCTGTTTAGGGCTCTCCTGTTTTGCTAAAAGGTACATTAATAGTGACGTTGTGTTCTAAAACTTGTTTAAGCCTGTGGGCATTCCTTACTTTTTGTTTGATTAGAAAATGGCATTTGGGTTTTGTTTTAGAACTGTACATGGTTGACTGTTGTACCTAGTTCTAGATGATGAATAACCTGACATCTATTTTGGCCTCTACGTGTTGAGAGAATTACTATACCTACTTCCTGGTGCAAACTCTTGTTTGATTAAAGTAAGGGGGAAACATTGTAAGTTTTATTGAATGAAATCTCTACAAATTTTATTAAGGGTCGCAAGCAAGCTATTAATAGCTGGACTGAAACAAAAGTTGTAGGTGAATCCATGGTATTGGACTCGTGAACTTGTTCCTGTTAGATGACAGCTGATTACAGTGATAATATAATAGGTGGCTATTATATTCATCTGTTTGATATTTGCTAGACTTTTCCCTGATAAGCCCACATGGATCGGGTAAAATTTCCATCTTCTATACCATTGGCAAGGAGCTCATAGAACTTCTAGGCCTGACTGCACTGCATAACCTTCCTGATGAATATGTGTGTTGGTTCTTATTTTTGTGCTTGCACTCGTGGTAAAGACTTTTGAGTCTGGGGTATCGTTGGTGTTTTACCCTCTGCGTATCGAATCCCTTTGTTTTCGAACTCGAATATCTTATACTTCAAACTTGGTTACTAAAAGGTCCCATTTTGTGGCCTTGTTAAGGAAATCAATTTTTATTTTAATACTTATTGACATTGTCGGAAATATATAAAAATTATTAACTACTTTTGGGTTTAGCCTTCCCTTATATTATGTAGAGGAGTTGACGTTTAGGATAAGGTTTGTTGGTAGAATAATGGCCCTTTTTGTGTCTCCTTTGTACGCTTTTGGAAGAGTGGTTTTGTTTTGTTAACTAGTCCTACGTTTAAGAAATCCTATAAGAAGGTAGTGGTAAAGCTCCTTGGTTAAAACTGAAACTAGAGTTGGTTTTCTTTTAAGGGCGTCGAACCCTTATTACTATGAAGCCTCCCCCTGGGAGAATTGGATAACGTCATTTTGCTTCGCGCCTACGATCATAATTAGTATGTTTTGTCTTCTCTTGGACCCCTTTAGTTGGATGGAGTAAGTTTTGGATTCCAATCACGTAATCCATAGGATTACATGAAGGAGATATCAACACTCTTGACCTTCTTGTTCCTAACCCATAAGGTCTTGCCTTGATTTATGTGATTTTGTTCTTACTGGTATTTTGACTTTCTCCTTGCTGGATGGTTTAGATTTCTTTCTCATGCGAATAATTTTGGAGTTGTGGGTTGTGTTTTAATCCATTTTTGAATTAGAACATTCCTTTCTTGATATTGTTAAATGTTAGCTTACTGTTGCAATGTGTAGCCTTAACATGCTCAGTTCTCGCGAACTGATTCTAGCTAGTATTTGTGCAGATGGATTATGCGAGTAGATTAAAGGAAAGAGTTGTAAAGGTTTCATCAGTGCAATTTATGAAGTTCGTTGTAAAAATGTCCAATGTGAGGTAAATTTTGTAATAGTGCTTGCAAAGGAGTTTAGAAGACCTCTTGCCTTGGGTTGTTCTGAAATTTCGTGATGATGTTTGTCTTGTCCTTCTGTAGGTAAACTGGTAACTTACCTTTGTGAGAAATGGTATTCAATCTTTACATTGATATGAGTATTGTAAAACTTTGATCTTGAGAATAAATTGTTAAGTTAAATCTTTCTAAGACTTAGTGACAATATTTTATAAGTAAAGTAAAATGGGTCGGTTAACCCTTAAAGAAGCTAAACAAAAATAATAATTTTATATTCAACAAATAAATGTAGAGGTGATCTATTTGAAATCAAATAATTCCATGAGTGATCAAAATGAAACCATCCTTTGTGAAGTAAAAATTATATAACTTGATATCCCTAGCTACACTAGCGAACATTATCCTTTTTTGGTGAATTCTTAAAATGATCCTAAGGTGAAACAAATTGTTAGTTGATATAAGATAATAAGATTTAATAAGTAGGAGGAATCAGTTTCGAAACCATGCAATCTATCTCTCAGCCATTTGAAAGGTAAATTGTTTTCTTTTGTAAAATCAATTAGTGAAGCCTAAGTAAAATCTTTAATAATTACGTTAAGTCCTCAAGCTCCAATTAAATCTTGGTAATAACTAATGAGGTCTCAAAGATGAACTCAACTCAACCTTCTTCCTCTAACCTTTATCCAAGGTACCTTGTCTTTCTTCTCTTAAGTATGTTGAACGCAAACCCATGTTGTCATATGGGCATGAACAAGTTCTAGTAGCGTAAGTGTTAATAGATGGCCTTGTGAAATTAAATTACCCCTTTCTCTAAACAAACGAATTAAGCAAATGAATGTCATAATAGAGAAGATTAAAGATGATTACTCAGTGTAAAAAGAATAAACTTAGCTTGGTAAGATGAATTATATGAATCATACCTTGAGCATCCTTGAAAACGTAAACTAAGAATTGCAAGATGTATTTTTAAAATAAATAATCCTCAAGAATATCTCATTGTGGATGGCCCTAATTGTTAGTGTGTTTTGTGGATGGACCTCTATGTTGTCATGTCAAAAAAAAAAGTGTATTGTCCTTTTGGGTGTGAATGTTTCTGTGTTGACCTTGTGGTCATCCCTGTAACAAGCTGTTCACAGTGTTAGTTGTATCCTTGGTGACGACATGTCGCGTCATGTTACGTGTCAAGAAAGTTCAAAAAAAAATTTATCCTGTCTTTTACTGTGTTGTTCGTGTGTGTGAATTTGTGGGTTGTTACACTATGAAAAGAAATGTGAAAGAGATATATTTTGTAAGTTGTGTTTGATGAATGGAAAAAAAAATTGTAAAGGAAATTTATTTGATTTAATAAAAGTTATTTTATTTTGTTCAAATGACATTGTTTTTATTTAAAATCTATGTCTAAAATATATTGTGAAATCTTTGTTTAAAAATTGAAAAGGAAATACGTATGAAGAAATATTACATTTCTCTGTTCCATTTGAAATGCTTGATTTTTGGAAAATAAAACTGCATTCTCGTTTTCACATTTTGATTGAAGTAGAACATAGTAAAATTAGAATGAATTGAAACATCTAAAGTATGGCAATTGAAATGGATTCATTTGAGTTAAGTCTAATTTCTATTTTGATTCACTATAAAACTACAAATGTTTTTATAAAAAGGTACAGAAGGCCCTACAACAATGAACAACAAAATGAGATATCAATTTGAGCTTAGTATGATCAAAACGCATCCCAAAGAGACTATATTACTTAAGAAATTTTCAGAGAACTTCAATAATCAGGCTCAGATAAAAACACTAATGTTTTTACAGTCAAAATAGGGAAATTCATTTTGAAACTCAAACAATCAATTAATCCGCACAATTCATTCCAAATTCTTCCAAGTACATTTCTCCATGCCTTTTTGGTGTTTTGAAGAACGAATAATGACGAATTGATTCATTTTTGTTAAGTTAAAATGTTCATTTCATCATTTTAATAACAGAAAGACTTTTTCATAAAATTGACCCTTCAAAGTTTAGAAAAAATAAATTTGTATGCTTCCTGTGCAAAGAGGAAGTCGAGACCTTTCCAAAAATTCTTCGTTTTCAAAAAACTGAGTTTCCAATCAAACATTATGGCCTTCTGAAGATTTAACTTCATTTTGGCAAAAAAAAAAACTAATTGTCAAAAAACAAATTTGTAATATTTTCTTAAGTTTCTCCACCGCCTTATCACCCTGTAACCAATGGATGCCTGACATGTTGCTTCACGAGGTGTCAGTGGAGGCACGGAGGATTTTGAAACTTTGTGCTTTTCTTTTCTAAAGTAAAAATTTCCTAAGTCTCCCCGATGGCCCGCCACCCCGCAGCCAATGACCCTCTGACACGTGGTTTCTATGGGCATCGGTGAAGGAGCAGGTGCTTTTAAACCTTTAGACCATTTTTGTAAAAATAACAATTTTCTTAAGTTCTCCCAAAGGTTCGCTTCCCTAGTTACAACGTGGGCATGACATGTGGTGCCTTTGGGCGTTGGCAGAGGCGCGACTAACTTTTAAAAATTTTGTTTTTTCGACGAAAAAGTTAATAATTCTATGTTGTGTCTGACAACCCGCCATTCCGCGTTGGCTTAAAAATTTCCAGGTGTCCCTTGCGGCCTTAGGCTTTAATTCTTCTTTTGGTGCAAAGCCCCACCGCAGGTTCATGGGTGTGCGGACAAGGAATCGTAAATCGCGCTTCTGGGCAAAGGTTGAAACACTAAATTCGTCCTTAGGTCCATCGGTCCGAAAACTTTCCCGGGCCTGTAGGCCTACCTTTGCGAAAATTTTCTTCCTCAGGCCCGCCTTTGGGAAAATATTCTTCCCCAGGCCCACTGGCCCATAACTTGAGAATTATAAGGAGTTAGGAGGAATTCTTTATATCATTGGAAAGGGGAGAAAATTTCCTATTTATTGGGAATGTTTTTCGGAACTTTTAAGTGCATGAAATATGGGAAAAATCAAGTTGAAGTACAAAGATGAGTCTGAGAATGGGTATGAAGAAAATTACCCTTTTTACTTTAAATGTTTATTTCTAAAGCATGGGTTGACCTTCATAGGGTCACCTTTTGGGGTAATGGAATTTTTTTTTTTCTTAACCCTAAGTAAATAGGAACCTTGTGATTTGTCTAGGGCTCGTGGAATTAAATACCTTGGGTATCTAATTTGTTTTGGCCCCTTTTCACCCTCTAACTTTAATTAAGAAACATTTAACTATAATGTTAATTTAATCAATTATTAAATTAACACCTAAGGGAAATTTAACTTTGCTTGGATTAATTTTACGCTCTTGTTAATTTGATAATGTGAAATTGATATTTGTTATAACGGGAACTTTTATTATTAAGTTAATTTTCCTTGAAACATTTTTTGACAACTGTAGTTGCAATGCCTTGTTGTGAACACTTTTTAAAAAAAATTACTCCATAATTTTTCTAACTAAACTTAGGTTGTTCTTGGGTCTCGAATGGGAGTTTTTTTTTAACGGGCATTACAGTTTGAAGGGCATTGATGACTTCAAATTTGATTCCTACAAGGAGAGCATGGTCTAAAAACTAGATTGTGGTGCATGGATGGTTGAGTTGGATCTATACAATCAATGCAAACTATTTGTGGAGCCACAATTTATTTAATTACACTTAACATGAAACATGAATATGATTATAAAAATCACATTTGCCCAATGAAATGAGGTTTGAACACACATAAATCGCGACTTCGAGGAATAAACTTGGTTTATTCTTAGGTTATTTTTGTGTTGCTACGAAAGTATATTATTTAAGTTAAAAAAACGTTTGTGACTTGAAAGCTTGAAAGCGGGTAAGATAAAAAGTAAAACTTGGCATATTATTTTAACCTAAGATGACGTCCAAATGGAGCGGTGTAGCAGAATACACATGTAAACCAATTGCTATTTCACCCACACAAAAAGAATGCAACCGCCAAAAATAAGATGGGTTCTGCATGCTTTGCAATTGCGAAATCTACACACGTGTTTAATATCCATGAAACCATCTTTCAGCATTTTTGTTTCATTCGAACACAGCAATAAAAAAGACGAGTGATACAGGACAAATTTACTTGCTAAAAGATACTCTACATTAGTTACAGTCTGGATTTTATCGGAAAATAAAAGGCATGGGCAGAATGCACCGGACTCCCGGAGGCAGAATCTAGTAGTATTCATACCGCGTGACTCGTATATATAAGATAAGTCCCTCAATTAACCTATCTATTGAAAGGACTTCTATAGGCTACCATGATTCACATTTGCGCCGCAAATTACAAGATGAAATTGTAAACGGAGGATTCAAGATTGTCAAAGTATTTAACTTTTGTCAATTTTACATATTTACCCGCGCCGTTCCACAGGCTTGCCACTTTGCATTCGTTTTCGAGGTGATTGTAAATAATCCCACTGTATCTCAGCTCTCCAACATTCATTCCATCGTCGATCCATCCATTCATAAAATCTATGTAGCAAGCGAAGATGAACGCACCAGGTAGATCGTATCTGAAGATGGTCCCTGTTCTTTGTCTTCACCGCCTTTTGGATTAGTATCGTCCACAAGTGGAGCAACAACAACGGATTCCTTTTTTATATATGCAACCTTCAACTGTCACGCATCTTGAACAGAAATGACAATGATTCTGAACAAGAAAATGTTTTATTTTGATGAGGTAACCATTTGGTTTTAACGAGACCAAAAAATCCAGTAGTACACAAATAGAGAAGATACTGTTATCACCGAATCACAGCACCCCTGTGCATGTATTTGAACTCACAGTGTGATTGGATAACATGGATACTATCTCCAAGTTGTGGGACTTGCTACTTGAGATAGACCTCCAGAAAAAGCTGGTTCTTGCTCCTAAACTACCTGCCACAATCTACTCTAATGCAGGATAAGCTAACTGTTCTAATCTAAATTTCCAAGGGACCAGGGAAAGAGAATACATAAAATAAAAGCCTACACTAAAGCGGTGATACACCAGAAAAGAAGGATGGGAGAGTAGTCTCCAAATGTGTGAAATACAGAGGCAAAGTGCACACTAGAAGAGGTGATGACAGTTCTCCATAATCTAGCAAAATGCATTCACAGTAATAGTTCAAGCACACACAATGATAATAAATTCCTGCAAGAACATAATAGATAGACACAATATTCTCATAGAAGGATCAAAGAGGCAAGATGAATGCAAGAAAGCACAGCAGGGGAAGATATATCCACAAACTGGTATTTTATTGCTTCATGATATGCACAGTTCAATCTATTACAAGATAAGGGCCTGGATCACCATGCAAGGAGTCCACTACAAGGGCCTGCAACACATTGGCTTCACAAAGCAATTTTGACAGAGCTTTGTTACCCAAAAACTCTCTCCTTTACAATGAGCCCAACACTCCAATTTATAGAAAAATGAGAAGGAAAAGAGAAGGGAAAATGGAAATCCCGAAATCTGTCCTTCAACCACCTGTAAGAGGCATTAAATTGAGTGGAATGGGTATACATTACTTGCAAAAGGCTCCCCATACTGTCCCATATGCTGCAGTAGAGAAGGAATGATGACCATGCCTCTTAATTGCACTCCCAGCTACCAAATAAAACACTGTTCTGAACCCGGCCACGTTTCCTTAAAAAACTCAGTCAATTTATTATCAAATCTGGAATTTCTTTATTGCTGTGCATCGGACTCGGAACCACGATTCCAATGGTACCAATTTTGTGTGATTTCGTTGACAAATGCAAAAGTTAAGGCCTTTTGAGTGCGGGCAGCTATTTTGGGTTTGGCAGGCGTTTTCTGTCATTTGACGGGAATGAGCATTAATAGGTTAGATCTAAACATGTTTCCTTAATTTTAATATATCTACCCTCATTAAAAATAAGAAATCCAGTTTCTGTGGCGTAGAGGACGTCGTGCTCGTTCCATAGAGTCCAATTTTATGAAAATCGGAGCTCGGAGTCAAAAGTTATGGCCGTTTGAAGTTTCCGGACCAAACGTTGACTTTTCTTCCCTGCCTTCGGCCATTTCAACTTTTCGCGTCCTGCGCGTCCCTTTGTCCCATTTAGCACAGTGCTCCTTGTGCTGATTTCGGGCAAACCGGTTGGTTCGCGCCCATTTGTCCCAAATGTCCTAGTTGTTTCATACTGCTTGTTCCCATTTCGCCCGGTTCGGCCGGTTCGCGTACTTGCAGCCCATATGTCCCATTTGCTTTCGGACCGTCTGGGACAAATTCACCCGGTTCGGCCGGTTCGCGCCCTTTTGTCCCAACTATTCCGGGACAAAAGTTCTCATTTCGGCCGATCCGGCCGGTTCGCGTACTTTTGGCCCACGCGTCCCAGACTGTTTCGGGCTGCCTTGACTCATTTCGCCCGGTTCGGCCGGTTCGCGTCTTTTTGTCCCGCTTGTCCCAAAGGTGACCCTCTCAACAGTTAGCCAATTTACTCTTTTGGCCAGATCAGCTTTTCGCGCCCACCGCGTACTTTTGTCCCAGATGTCCCAATTGCTTCCGGGGCCGCCTGTGCTCATTTCGGCTGATCCGCGCCTTTTTGTCCCAACTGTCCCAAATGCTACGAGGACTAGGACTTAGCCATTTTTCGTGATTTTTCCTGGCCCGAGCTTGTTTTTGCAAACTTTTTCATTTTCTCAGAACTTACTCTCTTCTACTTGGACAGGGGAGTTAGAAAAAATATGAGGGGACCCTAGAAATATGAATTTTTGCCTGGACTCAATATAATTGCTTGGGACAAAAGAATTTGATGCATGTTATCAAAATTACCTTGAGGGGTGAATTTTGGATAACAGATACATCATAGAAGAGCGAAGAAAACACCTTTACCAGTGGCAAAAAAAGACAACAAGAGAACACAAATAGCAACACGACCAGTCTAAAAGGATAGACCAAGACAACCAAGGCTGGCTAACAGATGAAAAACTACGTCGAACGAACTTGACATAGTTCCTCATGATTCAAAGCCCAAAATCCTACGACGACGACTCCCCATTACACGTGCCCATTTTTTTGGTTGGACCATAGTCTACCCTCCTCATTGAACCCAACCACCAATAGCCCATACGCCAATTCACTCCTCAACAAACCGACCGGAGCCTAGGACCCAACAGCATTGAAGCGGGATTTTGAATTTCAAGCCCGCCCAAGGGAGCTGTGTGACTGTTTGGCTGCCACAGCACCACGGTACCACCCGATGCAAAGCCATTTGAATTTGGAATTTCTTATCCTGCTTGTTCCACGTCAGAGCCCACGTCACCCTTCCATCTGCTTGTAAAGCTTCGACAGCCTCCAACAGGTCTCGGCCAAACATTCTCGTCCACCATGCATGAAGCTATCATAGAAGCATTTCCCGCATCCACTTCTTCTGCATGCAACTCATCCTTCTTGGAATCGTCGTCGAGTTGGGAAAAAGGAAACCAATCAGGATTATTTTCCTTCTACTCGTGTGTCGGCTTTCCTTCACGGCGGCAGCTATTGGCTTCATACCCAACCTTCCTGCAATGGTCAGAGATGACCTGCAATTTTCTATGACAATGTCCTGCTCTCATTTTTCATCACGAGTATCCAAACATATTTTTGAACTTACTTTCTTCCCCACTGGAACCTTAATACACAGCCTGGAACAGATGAGTCCGGTCCTCGCATTCGTTGCCAGATCCACAGCAATAAGAAACCCCATCGCCATTGCAATACCCAAAAAAAACCTCGGGCTCCTATAACTCGAGGGGTAAGCCTGGGAGATGAATCCAGATTGGAAGATCCTAGAAAGAGCAGCCCGGAGACAAATTCGGATGCCAACGGCAAAGTGTGAGGGCTGCTTTTCCATAAAACCGAGTCACTCCTATTACCACCCTTTGCCGATCCTCGTCATCCTAAAAGCCAAAAAGGAACCCATTCCCCGCAAGAGCTGTGACTTCTAGTTTGCACTTCCATTTCTTCTTGTACGAATCACGTACACAGTCAATATTTGATCTCAAACCCGCAAAACTTCCCATAACGGTGTGTCTGTATGTATTCGTATCCCTGATAACAACAGTTGCTGGAACCTCCAAGCTCCAGACATCTTCTCTCCACTGAGGTACGAGTTTCAGGGACTCCAGGTGTAGGTTGCCAAAGAGCCGGGCCGCCCATGAGGTATTCCCAAAAACGAGCCGTATTCACAAAGAGATTTTGAACAAGAAAATGTTACGTTTCACAACCTTTCTTCCACCTTGTCTCGCCACTACTACAGGAAGAGGTGTTTTGAGACAATAATTAGAGACAAAAGTATACTTTTGTCTCTAAATATATTTTTGTCTCTGAATTGCCTTGTTTTAATTTTTGATAATTTATTCTTCTTTTCAATTACCATCTCCCTACTATCCAAACGTAACCCTAATCATATGGAAAGCCATCGTGGCTGGTATTCCACCAAGGTTGAATGAAAATTGCATTTTTGTGGATGGAGGTGTGGTGGTGCAGGCCTCTTACAGGATCAGCCCAAAGCCGTGTTCCCTGCTACACTTAGATTCTATGCTCCGGCATACAGACGAAACAGGACTAGATTCAGAAACTGGGTGGACTTCGTCAAATACGGCCTGCAAAGGGGATGTCTCTGAAGCCTCTACCTGCAATGTATGCTGTGCCAGCAGAGAATCCGTTCATAGGAAATTGAAGGACATTCTGAAGAACATTACCGAGAAAATAAGTCAGAAGATTTATTATTTCATATGTTTGTATGTTGCGGGCGCGGTGAATTTTATTAGGCCTATGATTACAGCAGCCTCCGAATGTATCCTCCACGTGCCTTGTCTGCACAGGAATCCCAAATGTTGTGTGCAAAACCATAAAGAAAGTTGAATTGCACGATTCCATCGAAAATGATTGCGTCCGCAGTGAGTGTTGTCAAAATTTCACCCCCGTAGGGTAAATTTTGATAACATGCATCAGAGTTTTGCAGTTCCAAGCATGTAGATTGGGCCAGGAAAAATCATAAAAAATGACTAAGTCCTAGTCCTTGCAATAGTAGGGACGTGTGGGACAGAAAGATGCGGATCGGCCGAAAAGGCCTCTAGGCAGTCCGGAAGCAACTAAGACATCTGGGCTGCAGGAACGCGCGGGATGCGAAATGCCCGAATCGGCCGAAAGAAAGAAATTTTTTCCCAAGTCTTTGATCGGGACAAGTGGGACAAGAGTACGCGAAGAACGCGAAGGGCGCGAAAAGGCGAAGCGGTGAAGCAAAGGAAGCCCATTTCGGGTGGTTCGGAAGAATTCGTCCCAAGCAGCAAAGGGACATCTGGGACAAAGGTACGTGAACCGGCCGAATCGGGTGAACCGAAGGAATTTGTCCCAAGCAGTTCGGGACATGTGGGACAAATGGACGCGAAGGATCCGAAAGCCAATCAAAAGACGCCATGTGTCATCGGCAGATAAGGGACAAGGAAGCCCATTTCGGGTGGATCGAAGGTTTTTGTCCCAGACAGCACTGGGACATCCGGGACAAATGGATGCGGTGGACACGAAAGAACTGGCAGGCCCAAGAACCAATCGAATCGCGACACGTGTTGTAGGGGAAAGAGTCCAAAAGTCAAAGGGTGAGTTTTGAAGGGTCACTGACCCGAACTAATGAAGTAGTGCCACATGTCCAAGTTTAAGGGGCCCACAAGGAAATTTCAAAAGAAAGCCCACCAAAAGGTGGAGGGAGAGAGAATTGCTCGAGCGAATCAGAGCCTGACACGTGTCATCCAGGTGGCAGAGCGCGGGAAAGATTTCAAAACACGTTTTCGCCTGTTTTGTGTCCTAAATCTTCAGATCACCATAACTTTCGATCCAGAGCTCGGATTTGCACGTTCTTTATATCAACGGAAAGCTTATGAAATTATCTACACGATTAAAGGATTAATCTTGCATTTTGGTTCAGTTTGGAGAGAGAAAATCAAGAAATGCCTCTGACACGTGATAATGGCCAGAAGCGACGTTTCAACAACCAGTTTTAATGCACATGGGTGACATTCTTCTTCAGCATGGCCAGAAGTGATGTCTCAACCACCGTTTTTAATGAAGAATGCATTTTGGTCAATGGTTGGGCTACTTGCACGTTTTCTGACGTTTTCTCTCTCCTGGGCTCGACCCATGCATTGTATAAAGCCAGATTTGGCTCATTTTAAAAAAGAATGACAGGGGTTCATCTTTTCTACTCTGCCCTCCCTTCTTTTCTTCTCTAGGGTTGAAAATGGAGTTCGAACCTCCTCCCTTGCTCTGTAATGGTGTTTTTTCCTTTTACTATTGAAATGATGTTCTGTGCAAACTTCTGGAGCAACAAAACGTGTTTTGTGATGCATCTGTCCATCCTTGCTCATTTTTGCTTGTTCTCTTCTTGCCTCTCTTCATTGCAGGTATTTGTGCATGTTTGAATGTTCATTGCAGGTTTGGAGTTGTGTTCATGGAGTTTTGGGACATTTTCTGTGTGAAATCTATCCTTGGGCCTGTGATGCATCTGTCCATCCTTCCCATTGCTCACCTCTCTTTGTTCCATGGCATTTTTAATAGATGTCCAACATTCTCCTTCTCTGGTGTATCACCGTTTTAGTGTAGGATTTTGTTCTTTTCCTTTCTCTCTCTCTCTCTCTGTCTCCTTGGCATGGTTAGATTAGGATTAGATTAGCTTGCCTGCACTGGAATAGCTTGTGGCAGGTAGTTTAGGAGCAGGAACCAGCCTTCTCTGGAGATTCCTTTCTCATTCTGCAAGTCCCACACTTGGAGAAAGGATTCAATGTTATGCAATCACACTGGATGCTAGAGTGATCAACCTAGAAGTCTGATCTGCATCCAGGGGTGCTGTGATTTTTGTGGCACGCCCAGTGGGACATCACAGAAGTTAGAGTTTCATCTTTCAGAGGTGTCTCATTATCAAATAGAAAATCTTAAGCCACCGTGCGACCAACTAACAGTTTTGATGGGGACCTTAGAGGTCTTCCACTTCATCTTTTGCAGGTTGATGTGTTCCTGTGAAGATTTCAGCCTTTGGAGGCACTTGCAAACACATCTGGCGACTCCATCTGGTCAACAACCCATCTCTGAAGTTGCAGACCTTCCTTTCCATTCATTTTCATTCTTTTTCTATCCATTCTTCCTTCCATCTCTTCCATCTTCTTTCATTCTATGAAGTTGTGCAATCATGACTTCATTTCCATCATGGAATTCACATCAACAACAACAGTATATCACACCTCCAACATGTTTTACAAATCCTCCAAATCAGCATTTTGAGCAGATTCAAGATCAGTATGCATACCCATATGAGCAGCTGTGCCAAAGTCAGTTTGGCTATGGAGCTTTCCAAGAGCAAGGGTGTGCATACAATGAAGACCATCAGATCCAAGATGCTGGTCTGTTGGAGAAGATCCAAAAGATGGAGGTAAAGATGGTGCAGTCCAGAGCAACAGCTCAAATGAGAGCTTTCGGAATCGGTTACAGGACTCCTTGTCCATGGGGAGGCCCTTTTCCAAGACACTTCAGCCCTCAAGAGAAGCTGGACTTCATGATAAAGATGCTGCCCCAACTTGCACAATGGACAGCAGAAATAGAGGCCTATACATTCGGTGTTGAACAACCTTGTCAATGGGTAAGTTCTACACCATCATCCGGTTTTTCTCTTCCCATTACTCAAGCAGCATCATCTCATTTGGACTTGCAAATTTTAAACTCTCCATCTGCTGTCCCAAATGTTGATCCCATGTCTCCACCTCTCAGTCTTCCAACACACCTCAATTCTTCTTTCCTTTTTCCTTCTAAACAGTCATCCCCTCCACAAGAGCTAAATGAAATACCTCCCACTCCAAAGAAACAAGAGGTTTCACCTCCTCCACCACCACAAAAAATTGTCAAATCAGTTGAGTTACAACCCATCCCTCCTCTTGCATTCCCAATTCCATGTGGGGAAGAAGAAATTGCAAAATTCAGTCATCAAGGACAGCAAGAGGAAGAGCCAAGAAAAGAAGAAATGATTAAGAGCTTAGTAAGTTTGGCTGCCAAATTTGGGATGACAAAGATCCCCTTGATGGTTAAACCTACAGAAGAGGCTAGGGTTGGAGAACAGGTGGTGGTTAGGACTGATTTTGTTGCAGCAGAAGAAGAAGATCTTGCAGTCCCAACTTGTCCTCTAGAGCAACAGATTGAAGAGTTTGACTTGACAAACTTCATGCTGGAGGAAGAGTTCAATCAAGAGCAAGATTGTCTTCAAACATTGGAGGAAGGAGAAGCTGCTCCAAATCCAAAAGAAGAGGAACACATTCCAGCTGTGGGGGAGAAAAGTGCAGATCCAAGAGCTCTGAGCACAAAGCAGGCTACAGGAGAACCTTCAGTTCTTCTTTCTACTTCACCTCTCTCAAGTTCTAGTGCTGAAGAGGAGTTTGACCTCTCAAACTCAATGTTGAAGGGAGAAAGAAACCATGGTGGTCAAGTTACAGATCAAGAGGACACCATGGAGGAAGTTGAACATTTGCAGCAGGACAGCCATGAGGCAGTTTATCTGTCAGATTTGGAGGACTGTTTTGATGGAGAAGAGCCGGTTGAGTTTCCACCATTCTCTCTTTCATCATCCACATTCCAAACACAAGAGTCTATTGTCATGAAGGAGAACATTCATTTGCAGCAGCCTGCATCTTATAACAGCTCTTCGGAATCAAGATTGGAAGATTTTAATCTTTCATGTTCTTCATTGGAGGAAGAGAAAGGACAAAGGAACTTCACCATTTCTTCCACACCATCCATTCAGGAGGGTCTACAAGAGAACTCCATTCTTGGAGTTGAAAATAAGGGCAATGGGCATATCAAACGGATCAGACCTTGCCCAATCAGGTATTTGGCTTCATTGGAGCCAAAGGAGAAGTCACAACCAGTCATGCTTGCTTCTGAGCATGAGGGTGAGCTACAAAGTACCAAGGATCAGCTGTCATACCTCTTCAATCCAAATGCAGAGCAACTAAAAGAGGTATTGAATTTGCTTTCAACTGATACCTTGATGATTTGGGTGGAATACCAGCTTTTTGTTGATTTTCCACTCATCCTAACAGCCATGATCAGCTCCAAATCAATTGCATGGCTGCCACTTTTGAGAAAGGGAAACTATTTCTCACAACCAATTGCAGGGTTTGTTTAGCTTGCTTTTGCTTCCAGTTAGAGTAGAGTAGGTAGGTTTGCTTTCAGCATAAGAAGTGCTTGTGCACACTCTGCATGTTTCATTTTGGAGCATGTATGATTTTCAGTTCTGTACATAGTTTTTGTTGTGCTGGTTTTGCTCTTGCATAGTTCGTTCCAGTGGCATTTTGGTAAGAACAACTCCATGTCCGGTGGGTTTCAAGTGGCTCAGAGGGAAGTTTTCAAAGTTCAGATCAGTTTTCAGGCTTGCTTATGACTCCATGCCCAATGGATTGCTTTAGGCTACTGATCATTCACCTAGCAGGCAGATGACCCCACTGAGTCGCCAAACTGTTGTCAAAATTTCACCCCCCCAGGGTAAATTTCGATAACATGCATCAAAGTTTTGCAGTTCCAAGCATGTAGATTGGGCCAGGAAAAATCATAAAAAATGACTAAGTTCTAGTCCTTGCAACAGTAGGGACGTGTGGGACAGAAAGACGCGAATCGGCTGAAAGGCCTCTAGGCAGTCCAGAAGAAACTGGGACATCTGGACCGCAGGTACGCGCAGGACGCGAAATGCCCGAATCGGCCGAAAGAAAGAAAAATTTGCCCAAGTCTTTGACCGGGACAAATGGGACAAGAGTACACGAAGGATGCAAAGGGCACGAAAAGGTGAAGCGGTGAAGCAAAGGAAGCCCATTTCGGGCAGTTCGGAAGAATTCGTCCCAAGTAGCAAAGGGACATCTGGGACAAAGGTACGCGAACCGGGCAAATCGGGAAAACCGGAGGAATTTGTCCCAAGTAGTTCGGGACATGTGGGACAAATGGACGTGAAGGAGCCGAAGGAGCTAAAAGCCAATCAAAAGACGCCATGTGTCATCAACAGATAAGGGACAAGGAAGCCCATTTCGAGCGGATCAGAGGTTTTTGTCCTAGACAGCACTGGGACATCCGGGACAAATGGACGCGGTGGACGCAAAAGAACCGGCAAGCCCGAGAACCAATCGAATCGCGACACGTGTCGCAGGGGAAAGAGTCCAAAAGTCAAAGGGCGAGTTTTGAAGGGTCAGCCCGAGCCAATCAGAAGAGGACACGTGTCCAAGTTTAAGGGGCCCACAAGGAAATTTCAAAAGAAAGCCTGCCGAAAGGTGAAGGAGAGAGAATTGCTTGACCAATCAGCGCTTGACATGTGTCATCCAGGTGGCAAAGCGTGGGAAAGATTTCAAAACATGTTTTCACTTGTTTTGTGCCCTAAATCTTCAGATCGCCATAACTTTCGATCCAGAGCTTGGATTTGCACATTCTTTATATCAACGGAAAGCTTATGAAATTATCTACATGATTCCATGATTAATCTTGCATTTTCGTTCATTTTGGAGAGATAAAATCAAGAAACGCCTCTGACGCGTGATAATGGCTAGAAGCGACGTTTCAACAACCATTTTTACTGCACATGGGTCGCATTCTTCTTCAGCATGGCCAGAAGTGATGTCTCAATAACCGTTTTTTAATGAAGAATGCGTTTTGGTCAATGGTTGGGCTACTTGCACGTTTTCTGACGTTTTCTGTCTCCTGGGCTCGACCCATGCATTGTATAAAGCCAGATTTGGCTCATTTTAAAAAAGAATGACAGGGGTTCATCTTTTCTGCTCTGCCCTCCCTTCTTTTCTTCTCTAGGGTTGGAAATGGAGTTTGAACCTCCTCCCTTGCTCTGTAATGGCGTTTTTGCCTTTTACTATTGAAATGATGTTCTGTGCAAACTTCTGGAGCAACAAAACGTGTTTTGTGATGCATCTGTCCATCCTTGCTCGTTTTTGCTTGTTCTCTTCTTGCCTCTCTTCATTGTAGGTATTTGTGCATGTTTGAATGTTCATTGCAGGTTTGGAGCTGTGTTCATGGAGTTTTGGGACATTTTCTGTGTGAAATCTATCCTTGGGCCTGTGATGCATCTGTCCATCCTTCCCATTGCTCACCTCTCTTTGTTCCATGGCAGTTTTGATAGATGTCCAACATTCTCCTTCTCTAGTGTATCACCGTTTTAGTGTACGCTTTTGTTCTTTTCATTTCTCTCTCTCTCTCTGTCTCCTTGGCATTGTTAGATTAGGATTAGATTAGCTTGCCTGCACTGGAATAGCTTGTGGCAGGTAGTTTAGGAGCAGGAACCAGCCTTCTCTAGAGATTCCTTTCTCATTCTGCAAGTCCCACACTTGGAGAAAGGATTCAATGTTATGCAATCACACTGGATGCTAGAGTGATCAACCTAGAAGTCTGATCTGCATCCAGGGGTGCTGTGATTTTGCACCAACAGTGAGATCGTCATTTTTGAATATGTGCGCAGGCATCCTTGAATCATTGAACTCTGTGGATTTTACGAGGATGAGTATTACGTGTGGATGTTGATGGAGCTGTGCTCCAGCAGAGATCTGTTTGATAGAATTTTCGAGAAGAAAAGGTTCCGGGAAGATGAGGCGGCGACCGTGTTAAAAATCCTGATGGACGCCATACATTTCTGCCACTGGAAGGGCATATCCCACCGAGATCTCAAAATATACAACATTCTCTTCGCTGACAACTCATCCTTACCCAATCGCATCAAGCTCACCGACTTTGGCTAGGCTTCTTGCTTTTCTTCAGGGGATCTACATTTTATTTTCTCTATTTTTGTGGTCAAACAGGGGAACCCACACATCATCATTGCAATCGCTCTTCCATTGGCCAAGGATTTTATTTCAGTAAAGCTACTTTAAACCCTCCCTTTCCTCCTTAAATTTGACCTTCGAATGAGAGAAACCCTAAGCTGTAGGTTTGGAACACATCCTAAAATTGGAAGACACTCGGGGGATGCATTCCGCACTTTCTTTTTACTCAAAACTTTGTAAGTTGTCTTCTCTTCTCTTTTCCAATAATAGTTGGGGAAATGAAAATGTTACAGGTGAAAGGATGAGAGGAATAGTGGGGACCCCCTATCATGTTGCTCCAGAGGTTCTGCAAGGAAGAGAGTATGAGGAGAAAGTGGATGTGTGGAGTGCAAGGATCATTCTGTACATAATGCTGAGTGGAATTTCTCCATTTAACATTGAAATGCCGCAACAGATATTTTTTCCTGTAAAACCATACAGAAATTTGACTTGCGTGATTCCCTAGATAGGGATTTTCACCGCAACGAGATTTCTAGTTTGGAATTGCTTACGGGCTCTCATCTACAGTTTTACAGGTGCTGTCATTGGGTTCATCCTGCTCTGTAGTTTTGGGCTTTGTTACTATTTATGGGCAAAGATGCAGGGCAACACAAAGCACAAGTATTTCGTGAGGAGGAATAGAATCCTCTTAAATTGCACCATGAATCCCAACACCGGTGCAGTGTGGTTTGACATACAAGAAATCAAGGCTATAATGGGGAATTTCAGCACTGCCAATGTGATCAGGCATGGCAGTTTCAGGACTATGTATAAGGGTACCCTCCCTGATGGTCGCTACATCGTTGAGAAGAGAATCAGAAATTACACTTTTGAGGGGGATTCTGAATTCATAAATGAGGTGAAGATCATCAACAACATTAGGCATCGAAATTTTGTGGTTTTGAGAGGCTTTTATATTTCCAGTGGCGACATGATGAAAATAACTTGTTATTTCTGCTTGTGGTGTTATGCTTCAGGGGCGACGACTGGATCAACTGGTTTATTCTATTTGAGAAACAATCTATTATTGGATGTCGAGGAGGCAACAAAGGCTTTGGATCTCTCTTCCTGCTTTGCATCAATACCTCACTATCTACAGATACGGTGAGTATTAAAACTCCTTTTCATATTTTTTATTTTCACAAGCGGCATATCAGAGAGGCTCACCTAAACATGAAAAATGGTGCTCTTCTTGTTGGTATAATGTTATTGTGGTTACAGTTTCAATCTGTGCTCTAGAAAGGGCTGCATTGAGAAACCCATTTAGGGAGGATGATTCTCCATTGTTTCCCTTCCTATGCAAAACAAAATCCAATCTTGACCTAAGTTGAGACAACACATCCCTGAAACCATTCTTGGAAGATGTCACACACAAGCTGGTATCTTAAATGTTGGATGAAAAATCCCTAACAACAATAGAAAAATATGAAACTCTTCGTGTGTGTCGAAATTAACAAGCCTATGTGCTTCATTTGCATTTGTGATAGAAAGGCATCCCATACTAATGGCACCCATGATATTTCTGCTTATAATATCTGCTGTCACAACCATGTGCTTAGCATTGATTGGAGACCAATATTTGGCGCAATTTGAGAAATGATGAGTTTCAGATTATCATAGGTATAATCTATTTTATTAACTATTCGTGCTAGTTCACTTAAGCACTGCTAATAGTATTTGGATCTGTTGTAAGGAGCCATAGTTGCAATCTCCACCTTCCTCCCCATACATTTTTACAATGAAATTTTCTTTGTATTTACTGCATATTTAATAAATTTTCTCATCAAATTCTTGTATGTCGTCCTCTACGTCAGATGCATCCTCATCCTTAATGCCAATGTAGAAGAGACCTTTGAAAAAGTTTTTGTCATGCTTCACTAGATTGATCCCACTCTGAAAGCAGCTAAAAGAACATTCTGTATCCTTATCTAAGTGAAAATCCTGTTGCACCAAAGAAAAATTAATAATTTTCAAATATGGATTTACCGCCCACTCTCAACAAGGCCTTAAATTTGAATCTAGATCTAAATAAAATGAGAGTATGATGTTCAGACTACCTTCCTTTTTGTTAAATATTGTGAGATTGCTGACATCAACGTTGAGAACAGAGAGAAGCATATCCTCTTTCTCACTTCGCTAAAAACTACCCAGTCCCTCGAAGTCTAAGAGAACAGACAGACACCTACCATCACCCTCACCGTGTTCTTTCCTTGCTGTAATGGTCATCCAAACACCATCAGTGCACTTGCCACCTGCAACATCAAGTAAATACCCTAATAGATGGTTCAACAAATAATATTTACTGCTACATTGTTTTCCCACGAAGGATATAACCTTAATTTTCCCCTTCTGTAACGACCCAAAAATTCACCCACAAACAACACAGTAAAAGACAGGATATTTTTTTTTACTTGGTTGAAGATAATACGACACTACAAAAGTTCTCTAGGGAATACAATCAACTAAAGGCATGCATTCCACAACACGGACCCACACTGGTTATGGATAAACATGAGGCACACACTTAGGACACAATGGTTCATCTAAAGTATGCAATTTACAACAAGGTTTTTCCCACAGAAGGTTTCTTTAGAATCATGTTTTAGCTGAAAGTGCTTTTACATTCTTTACTTTTCCCAGAGAAATCATGATAGGAGAATCTGAAGTTCATGTCTCCTTTGAAGAATTTTCTCCTACGTTGTTAATGTTAATATATAGTGTAAACTAATTATTGGATGGCAAGAGGTTACTTCAATTACTTGATCAACTTATTCATTTGTGAGGAGGAAGTTAATTTCTCAAGGCTCTTAACTTCATCAATCTGTTTTTGACGTTGTGATTTTGAACATATATGTTTCATCTTTTCAAGCGGTCTATTTTATTTTATTTTATTTTATTCCAGTACATGACTGTCTAAATATTGGATTCATCATTAAGATATTATTAGTTTTTAATAAGATTTGTAATGCCCAGCTGGGCATCGGATCCTTTTTTTTTTTTTCACCTGCCTCCTCTGCCACCGTGGCCTCTTGCCAACCACCCTACCTGCCGTCTGCATGACTGTCACGTCTGTCCTTGCATGAGGAGTCAGTGGAGCCATTTTGTTTCTTCACCATAATCTCTTCTGGGATCCTCCTTCAATGCGTACAGGTGGGTGTGGGTCTCGAAAATCATGTTGTGCAGACAGTATCCATCAAGCGTTGAACTGACCTTCTCCTGAAAAGTGCCGTGAGGAAGCGCTTGGCTTTATGCAGCAGCTACAGGGTAGAAAAGTAAACTTATCTTAGAAAATTAGTGGCCCAGAGAGAGCTGAGTGCGACAGCTACTACAGGGTGAGCCCAAGGAACTGTTGGTGCCGAACTTGATGTTCTGGTTGCACGCGACCACCGTCATGATTAGTTGTTGCAAGATCTTGCAGTTGTAGCAGAAAAATGAGATAAAGTTTTAGTTGAGCTGTCTTTCCTTTTCATTTTGGAAAGTTGCTTCCGTCCAGGTGGTGTCCACAGTCATGGACAGGATACTCAATGAATGCATTTGTAGATCTTTGGCCTTTTATCAAGCTATCTGTTGCATCTGGTGTTGTGTTATGCTGGCAGCTCTGTATCATTTGCAAGTCATGGTTTTTCTGTGCAAATCTCTTACCTGCACTTGTTGTAGGAGATTTCTTCGAGCTTGTACTCCGAGGTCTGTTGGTCACCATGCATTTTGCTTTTTCTTCTCTGTTTTTTAAGCTTTGGGCATCTTTGACACTGCTATTAGAGCTTTGTTCTATGCCTTCGAGTTGGGCAATATTTTGGAGCTCTGTATTGTGTTTCAATGGCTCTCTAGTCTTTTCCCCAGTTTGATCTGCTTCAGATACACTTTGTTGCTATGCTCAAGCTTTCCATGGCTCAGTGCGAGTTTTCAATGTTTGGGTTGTGCTCGTCCAAATGTGATGTTATTTTCTCTGTATCGACTGCATCTTCAATTCGGGATTCTCCCTCAAGGTGACAAATCACACCCATGGGCACAGGAGATCTATGCAATGTTGGAGAAAATGTCTTGGGAGATGAAGGTAGCAGGATATTCTTCAGATCTAGAGCATGCACTGAGTTTGTATCTCCAAAATCAGTTATGTGACAGTGAGAGTATTACCAGCAGACCTGATGAAATTTATTACAGAGATTCTCTATTGAGATCTTACTTGTTTTACGATGTAACTCATGGGAGAGAATCCCATAGGCGTGGATCTGTTTCATATCAGAATATTCATGAAGCACATTTTGCTTTGCAATTATATGAGCATCTTCAACGAGTCACTATGTTGGCAGGCATAAAGGGTGCTGTTGGACTTATCACACCTTACAAGCTACAGCTGCAATGTTTGCACCGAGAGTTTGATGTTGTCCCCAAATCTGATGAAGGAAAAGGTTGTGTATCAATTACGGTAGATGCCTTTCAGAGCCAGGAGCGATGTAATCATTATGTCTTGTGTCCGAGCTTCAAACCATGGTCGGTGTGTAGCTTTCTAGCACAAGTGCTCTCGGACTGAGTGGTAAGCAGTTCGACTCTCACCCCCCAAAGCAGCTGCATTGAAGCAATCTAGTGTTTGGACAGCCACCTATTGCATCCTTCTAGTCGTGCCTTCAAAAGGGAATCCTGGTGTGGTATATTGCAAGAAAAGACCAGTGAAGCAGAGGATAAAGCGGAGGGTGTGTGGCTGTAGCAGTCCCTGCTGGATGAGTTAAAACAGGCAAGATAGACTAACCATATACATAATATGCTAGTATCTAATAAACCTCTTGAAATGAAACTTTTTCTTTCTAGAAATTGGTTTAAATCTGTGATTTTGTGGATTTGCGTTCAGTATATGGTTAACAGTTTGTTACTTCTAGATTTGCCTCTGTTGGTTGTTCTTGTTGACGTGATCCAACCCTTTTATATATAAAACAAACAAAGGTTCTCAGTGTATGCTTTGATTGATCATATGAAAAATATATATATATATATATATATATATATATATATATAATTTTAAAGTTACTTCCTTCTGCAAAAATGTTGTTGTTTCTTTTGTGAACCTGGGTATGTAATCGCCCCTAGAACGTTGCAGCGTTGACTAGTATTGGTTTCCTGTTATGTTGTTGCCCTAGAGGAAAACATACAGTTAAATTATTATTATTTTTTTTATGATAAGCGTGATTATGCACTTCGTGTATTGTGCAAATTATTAGGGCTTTTGAAAATTAGAAGTTCAATATATATGCTTGTTAAGAAGGAAGTTTTGGGCCGAAAATATGTCCTGGGTTGATAGAAGGGCATAAATTATTGATAGAACCCCATTTTGATCCTACTCTTTCTATGAGTAAAATTTGATAAAATTAATGACCTTTATGGTGTTAAGATATGGTATGTTGATGATTCCTTGTGTGATCGATTTAATCATGTATAGACATAATGCCTTGATGGAGTAAGGTAATATCTTTCACGGTTCGTGAAAGTTAAGGTTTTCATCAACTGCTTAAGGTAACATGAAGTTCCTTAATTTAGTCAAACTTGTTTTGTACTTCCTTCCTGATGAGTGACCTTTCATTGCAAATTTAGAATGATTGTGATGGAAGGTCGTGAATATATTTTGTTGTCAAAAAGGGAAAAGAAGCTATGGAATAGTTTGTTTATGTGTCGAACGTAATAATTGTATTTACATCGTTATAGAAGTTCGTTATTGGAGGATATCTATCTTCAATGGTATATTATGTGTTTAATCACTGCATAGGTTACCATAAACTTAGTGATGAGATGTAAAATTAAGGAGAGTTGAGAGACCTTTTTCTTTGTATACATCATTTATGATATTAGAAAGTGAGTGGACGTCGGAAAATTTCAACCAAGTCTAGATTCATGGCTATGTTCCTCTAGAACGGGAGGGTTATAAACCTAAAGTATTATGAAAATTGCAAGGATGTGTTTAGAATGCTAGACTGCCTACTCAACTTGGGTATCAATGAGGCTTGTCACTATTCCGACCCTGGTTATGTTCAGTAGGTAGGCTGTTAGGCAATGCCTATTCCGGACATTCTTACCGTCCTTTCCTCTCATCCTTATTAGCTATGAAGTCACTTATTACCTAAGATATAATGGTTGTGGGTTTGAATATAAGTTTTTCATCCTTTAAACCTTTTTATTACATGATGGAACTTTGTTTTACCCTCGTTGTTCATTTCTAGCCTATTAGGCCTATGGCCCTACGGAACGATTCCAAAACTATATTCTTTTTGGCAGCTAAGATCGGGTCTAGTTTTTATCTTTTGACTTCACCTTGAGAATGTGGATTGATGGGTTACACTTTAGATTTCAATCACGTAATCTACGGGATTATATGATTGAAATCCTAATACTCTCAACTCTTGTGTCTAATCATTTAAATTTCATAGTCTTGCGTATTTGGTTGTCAAACTTTTGTAGTTTTAGAGGTATTTTCATAACTAAAACTTATGGTTTTCTTCTTAGTTGATATGTTGAAAATTATATCTTGTTTCAAAAGGTTGTTGGAGATTAGTACTTTGATCCATTTCCTGAAATAGAATGTTTCCTTTCATGGTATTGTTAGCTAGTAGCTTATTGTTGCTATGTATAGTCTTATCTTGCTCAGTTCTCGCGAACTGACTCAGGTTATTAATTGTTGCAGATGGCTTACATGGTTAGATGATGGAAAGACTTGTAGATTATTGCATCAATCTTGGTTATGATGTTCCTTTGTACGAATGTGTATTATGTTATAAAATTTGGAAAGAGCCTTTGGACATTTTAGAAGAAGGGTCAGTGCCTAGTAAATGTATTGTAGAGTATTGTTGTTGTAACTGTTGAAACTTTGGCTTGTTTGGTTATCATGTGAAAGATGAAATTTGATTACCGCTTGGTTATGGGATATTTTAGTGAATTTTAATCCTTAGAATAGTAGCGAGGCATGTCCCATGTTATTACTCTCTTGCTCCCTAGTCATGGTTCAATAGAGATGGTATGTCCCTTTGATTTGTGCATCATGTTGGAATGAATTGATATAACCTTGTTTTGTTTCCGCAAACGAGTACTGTTAAACTTTGCTCTTGAGTTAAAATGTTGAGTTGTAAATCCTCCTAAGGCTTAGTAGCAATGAGTTTGTAAGCACTATAAAGTGAGCTGGATAATCCTGATAAAAGTTAAACTAAAAATTTATATATAGGAATATATTATGTAGATGTGATCTACTTGATAACCTTTGAGACCTGGAACAATCAAGAGGAAACTATCTTTTGTAACGAAATATGATAACTTATTATTATTTTTTTATTCGAGCCAAGCTAATAAACATTATCCTTTTATGGTGAAATCTTAAATGACCTCATGGTGAAAGCAATGGTTAGATTTTAGAAGATGATAGGATTTAATAAGTAGGAGGGAAATCGTTTAATTAAACCTTAAATCTCTCTCTATCGTTTGGAATGTTTTCCTTTGTCAAAATTAATTAAGTAAAGTCTAGATGGAACATTTAACCAATCTTGATAAACCCTTAACCTCAATAAAAGACGGATAGTAAACCATGTGACCCTGAAGCTAAATTCTGTTGTCCTGTTCTATTAACCCATTGCCTTAATTGATGGTGATATTCTTAAGCAAGGTCAAAATTTGATCCTTAAACAAGAAGGTTATTGTTATGAACCCTAAGCGGTACTTTCCACTCAATCGGAGCTTATGCCTTCACCTGTGTAATAGAGGTGTGGAACATGTGTTAGTAGCTTGAGTAAGTTTAATTAACCTTGTAAGAAATGGAAAATGTTCTAAAATCAAATGAATAAAAAGCCTTGGACATAAAATTGATGATCCTAGTTTAGAAAGCTTGGCCTTAAGCTATTTAGTCAATAGTTGAAAAGACAGAAGTTCTCCCTTGTGAAAAGAATTGTGTGAATCATTACATGAAATTTTATAAGAACGTAAGTTAAGAATTAAGAGACATTTTAGTAAACAAGAAAATTTAACAAGAATTTCCTCATGGGATGCCCTAAATGTAAGTGTGTCATGTGGTTGGACTTCCATGTTGTCTTGTCAAAAAGAAAAGTATGTATTGTCCTTGATAGGTGTGAACGTCTCCGTGCTGACCTTTATGGCCGTCCTTGTATCAAGTTGTTCACAGTGTTAGTTGTATCCTTGGTGACGACATGTTGCGTCATGTTATGTGTCAAGCAAGTCAAAAAAAAAAAAAGTTATCCTGGATTTCAATGTGTTGTCCTTGTGCTGGTATTTTTGGTGTGTTACACTTGGTATCATAGCGTAGGTTCATGCTCTCGAACCTATGGGCCGGATTGGTGTTATATGATGATGTTACATGGTGGTGGTGGTGTTACATGATGATACTGCATGATGATGATGATGTTGCATGATGGTGGTAGATATTGGAAGAGTAATGTGCTTTAAACGTGATGTGATTATTGTCGTAATTGTGATATTGTGAACGCACATTATGGGTATGTCACCTTGTGCGTGTTTGTGATCATGTTGATATGTTGGGGATGGGAGTATTCTCTCTCCTTCTTGTGGATTCTAGGAAGAATTCACGTGTGAATTATTGTTTGTGATGTGTGAAAAGAATTCTAATGTGGATGACGTAGTGTTGGAGCATTGTGGCATATTGTGATATGTGGGTGTATCAATGTGTTGTATGACTAGTTGATGTTAAAATAAACGAGTTGTATCATGATCTTTTTACCATATTCTAAAGAAATGTGTGTACCACCTTGCTATGTTGCAATGGATGTTATGTTGTGATGTACTATTTTCATCGTGTGTATGACTGTGCAAATAGGTAATGCTTCATGTTGTGATTTTGGGTCATACGGTGAGTGTATGAACCCTATCGTATGGTGATTGCGCTTTGGGTGCAGAATGTGGTAAAGTGATGTATTACGCCCTGTGGATGTATGATTGTGATCTACCCTGTATGCATACCATACGTGAGACGTTATGGTAGTTACGTGTGTGCCACCGTTATGTTAGTGATGTTGTTGTATGTTATGTTGTGAACCTTACGCTAACCGATCCTGAGGGAAATCGGTAGAAGTGTATGTTGAGAGTGAGGAATGGTGTACCATGGGTCAATAACTTGAGCTAAAACTCGGTTTAGTAGATAACATGTGATTCTTTCCTCTCTCCCTATGTGGTTGTATGTATGCAACCTTAGTGTATCTATGACTATGTTTAGCCTTGTCGAAGTGGTGGCGGGATGATTCAGATGGAGGTGATGACAGTTGTATTATTGATATGTATTTTACGAGCTGAGGCTCGATGTTCCGAGTGCTAGCAACTCGTTGAGTACCCCTTTGGTGGCTAGATAAGGCCACACAGTTATCGTAATGTGACATCATTATAAGTTGATTTTATTCGTAATTGATTTTTTTTTAATTTCTTTTTTCCTTATCTTGTAAGGACCAGCAGCTTTTCTTGATTGCAATGCTTTACAATTTTGGGCATTTCCTTGGTTTGTGGCGCTAACATGGGTATTTTGATACTAACTTTGGCTATTTGGCCATTTTTTTTGCTTGAATTTGGGTTTTCTTTTAAATTTGGAATTTTTACCGCCTTGCCCAAGGCTTGTACTTTGCCACTTGGCACTTTGACTGGATTGTTGTGCTGGTTCTAATGTCGTGATGTGTGGAATAGGGTCATGGGATGCACCATGGATTGGTTGGACCTATGGACCCGCTTCGTTGTATGGGGGTACGCCCCAAGGAGTACATATAACTAGCGGGTTGTTGAACCACGCGTTATTATGTCACTTGGGTTAGGAGTGTTTGAACTCTATGTGTCTTGGACCATAGGGTCAACCGGCCTCCTTGAGGGAGGCATAAGAGACTTGAGGGAGGCATAAGAGTTTGAGGGAGGCATAAGAGACTTGAGGGAGGCATAAGAGACTTGAGGGAGGCATAAGAGTTGAGGGAGGCACAAGATAAGTTGAGGGAGGCATAAGAGACTTGAGGGAGGCATAAGAGCTTGAGGGAGGCATAAGAGTATGAGGGAGGCATAAGAGTTTGAGGGAGGCTTATGATATTTGTCTGTATGGTTGATGTTTCAGGATATATGTTGAGTTATTGTGATGTTTGGTAGTGGTCTTTTGATGTATGTGTTACTCATGTCAGATGGATATGTGTTGTGATGTTGTGGTTATGTCATTGATTCCCTTGTGGACACTTTGTACATGTAGTTTTTATGAGTCTTGGAAAATCCTCATATGTGGAATTGAGGAAATGTCTGGTGGATTGTAGTACTCTTTTGTTTGAGTATTTTGTATGTCAGTCATTGATGTGTGACGAGTACTATGTTATGTGGACTGTGCCTATTCTATTCCGTATTTGAGTAACCTTTTGTGGTGTAATACAATCTTGAAGTATATACTTGTGTACTTGTGAATCTGTAGTGTCTTGTGAACCTGATAGGGTGTTGTGTTAGCAGTTCATGTTGGGCACCCACAATAAGGAATAAATCAAAACTCTTCAATGATGATATTTTATTTTAAAAGGAACTAAAACTAGAAATAATGATAATGGAAAGAGACTAATGAAATGATGAACAAGAAAGAACTGTCAATCTTCACAGAACATTGAAAGTTAAAATCTCTACCAAATGTCCCTAAGGCTACTTTGTGACCGTGCTTTAATCAACTAAAATTTTAAACCATAGGGTGTGTTTTCTTCTTCATCTATCCCTTGTTGCGTACTTTTTTTTTCCTTTCCTCTGTGTAATGTCGCATCGAGGACGATGCTTTCTTAAGGGGAGGAGAATGTAATGCCCAGCTGGGCATCGGATCCTTTTTTTTTCACCTACCTCCTCTGCCACCGTGGCCTCTTGCCAACCACCCTACCTGCCGTCTGCATGACTGTCACGTCTGTCCTTGCGTGAGGAGTCGGTGGAGCCATTTTTTTTCTTCACCATAATCTCTTCTGGGATCCTCCTTCAATGCGTACAGGTGGGTGTGGGTCTCAAAAATCATGCTGTGTAGACAGTATCCATGGAGCGTTGAACTGACCTTCTCCTGGAAAGTGCCGTGAGGAAGCGCTTGGATTTATGCAGCAGCTACAGGGTAGAAAAGTAAACTTATCTCAGAAAATCAGTGGCCCAGAGAGAGCTGAGTGCGACAGCTGCTACAGGGCGAGCCCAAGGAACCGTTGGTGCCGAACTTGATGTTCTGGTTGCACGCGACCACAGTCATGATCAGTTGTTGCAAGATCTTGCAGCTGTAGCAGAAAAACGAGATAAAGTTTTAGTTGAGCTGTCTTGCCTTTTCATTTTGGAAAGTCGCTTCTGTCCAGGTGGTGTCCACAGTCTAACATGGAAGAAGCTCGATCAAATCTTGAGGCAATTTTACAATGAGGCTGATTTGCGTTCACTATCTTTGGCCTTTTATCAAGCTATCTGTTGCATCTGGTGTTGTGTTATGCTGGGAGCTCTGTATCATTTGCAAGTTGTGGTTTTTCTGTGCAAATATCTTACCTGCCTTTGTTGTAGGAGATTTCTTCGGGCTTGTACTCCCAGGTCTGTTGGTCACCATGCATCTTGCTTTTTCTTCTCTGTTTTTTTAGCTTTGGGCATCTTTGACACTGCTATTAGAGCTCTGTTCTGTGCTTTCGAGCTGGGCAATATTTTGGAGCTCTGTATTGTGTTTCAATGGCTCTCTGGTCTTTTCCCCAGTTTGATCTGCTTCGGATACACTTTGTTGCTATGCTCAAGCTTTCCATGGCTCAGTGTGAGTTTTCAATGTTTGGGTTGTGCTCGTCCAACTGTGATGTTATTTGCTCTGTATCGACTGCATCTTCAATTCGGGATTCTCCCTCAAGGTGACAGATCACACCCACGGGCACAGGAGATCTATGCAATGTTGGAGAAAATGTCTTGGGAGATGAAGGTAGTAGGATATTCTTTAGATCCAGAGCATGCATTGAGTTTGTATCTCCAAAATCGGTTATGTGAAAGTGAGAGTATTACCAGAAAACCTGATGAAATTTATTACAGAGATTCTCTATTGAGATCTTACTTGTTTTACGATGTAACTCATGGGAGAGAATCCCATAGGTGTGGATCTGTTTCATATCAGAATATTCGTGAAGCACATTTTGTCTTTGCAATTATATGAGCATCTTCAACGAGTCACTATGTTGGCAGGCATAAAGGGTGCTGTTGGAATTATCACACCTTACAAGCTACAGCTGCAATGTTTGCACCGAGAGTTTGATGCTGTCCCCAAATCTGATGAAGGAAAAGGTTGTGTATAAATTACAGTAGATGCCTTTCAGAGTCAGGAGCGATGTAATCATTATGTCTTGTGTCCGAGATTCAAACCATGGTCAGTGTGTAGCTTTCTAGCGCAAGTGCTCTTGGACTGAGTGGTAAGCAGTTCGACTCTCACCCCCCCAAAGCAGCTGCATTGAATTAATCTAGTGTTTGGACAGCCACCTATTGCATCCTTCTAGTCGTGCCTTCAAAAGGGAATCCTGGTGTGGTATATTGCAAGAAAAGACCAGTGAAGCAGAGGATAAAGCGAAGAGGGCTGTGTCGCTGTAGCAGTCTCTGACTGGATGCGTTAAAACAGGCAAGATAGACTAACCATATACATAATATGCTAGTATCTAATAAACCTCTTGAAATGAAACTTTTTCTTTCTAGAAATTGGTTTAAATCTGTGATTTTGTGGATTTGCGTTCAGTATATGGTTAACAGTTTGTTACTTTTGGATTTTCCTCTGTTGGTTGTTCTTGTTGACGTGATCCAACCCTTTTATATATAAAACAAACAAAGGTTCTCAGTGTATGCTTTGATTGATCATATGGAAAATATATATATATATATATATATATATATATATAATTTTAAAGTTACTTCCTTCTGCAAAAATGTCGTTGTTTCTTTTGTGAACCTGGGTATGTAATCGCCCCTAGAACGTTGCAGCGTTGACTAGTATTGGTTTCCTGTTATGTTGTTGCCCTAGAGGAAAACATACAGTTAAATTATTATTATTTTTTTATGATAAGCGTGATTATGCACTTCGTGTATTGTGCAAATTATTAGGGCTTTTGGAAATTAGAAGTTCAATATATATGCTTGTTAAGAAGGAAGTTTTGGGCCGAAAATATGTCCTGGGTTGATAGAAGGGCATAAATTATTGATAGAACCCCATTTTGATTCTACTCTTTCTATGAGTAAAATTTGATAAAATTAATGACCTTTATGGTGTTAAGATATGGTATGTTGATGATTCCTTGTGTGATCGATTTAATCATGTATAGACATAATGCCTTGATGGAGTAAGGTAATATCTTTCACGGTTCGTGAAAGTTAAGGTTTTCATCAACTGCTTAAGGTAACATGAAGTTCCTTAATTTAGTCAAACTTGTTTTGTACTTCCTTCTTGATGAGTGACCTTTCATTGCAAATTTAGAATGATTGTGATGGAAGGTCGTGAATATATTTTGTTGTCAAAAAGGGAAAAGAAGCTATGGAATAGTTTGTTTATGTGTCGAACGTAATAATTGTAATTACATCGTTATAGAAGTTCGTTATTGGAGGATATCTATCTTCAATGGTATATTATGTGTTTAATCACTGCATAGGTTACCATAAACTTAGTGATGAGATGTAAATTAAGGAGAGTTGAGAGACCTTTTCCTTTGTATACATCGTTTATGATATTAGAAAGTGAGTTGACGTCGGAAAATTTCAACCAAGTCTAGATTCATGGCTATGTTCCTCTAGAACGGGAGGGTTATAAATCTAAAGTATTATGAAAATTGCAAGGATGTGTTTAGAATGCTAGATTGCCTACTCAACTTGGGTATTAATGAGGCTTGTCGCTATTCCGACCCTGGTTATGTTCAGTAGGTAGGCTGTTAGGCAATGCCTATTCCGGACATTCTTACCGTCCTTTCCACTCATCCTTATTAGCTATGAAGTCACTTATTACCTAAGATATAATGGTTGTGGGTTTGAATATAAGTTTTTCATCCTTTAAACCTTTTTATTACATGATGGAACTTTGTTTTTACCCTCGTTGTTCATTTCTAGCCTATTAGGCCTATGGCCCTACGGAACGATTCCAAAACTATATTCTTTTTGGCAGCTAAGATCGGGTCTGGTTTTTTATCTTTTGACTTCACCTTGAGAATGTGGATTGATGGGTTACACTTTAGATTTCAATCACGTAATCTACGGGATTACATGATTGAAATCCTAATACTCTCAACTCTTATGTCTAATCATTTAAATTTCATAGTCTTGCGTATTTGGTTGTCAAACTTTTGTAGTTTTAGAGGTATTTTCATAACTAAAACTTATGGTTTTCTTCTTAGTTGATATGTTGAAAATTATATCTTGTTTCAAAAGGTTGTTAGAGGTTAGAACTTTGATCCATTTCCTGAAATAGAATGTTTCCTTTCATGGTATTGTTAGCTAGTAGCTTATTGTTGCTATGTATAGTCTTATCTTGCTCAGTTCTCGCGAACTGACTCAGGTTATTAATTGTTGCAGATGGCTTACGTGGTTAGATGATGGAAAGACTTGTAGATTATTGCATCAATCTTGGTTATGATGTTCCTTTGTACGAATGTGTATTATGTTATAAAATTTGGAAAGAGCCTTTGGACATTTTAGAAGAAGGGTCAGTGCCTAGTAAATGTATTGTAGAGTATTGTTGTTGTAACTGTTGAAACTTTGGCTTGTTTGGTTATCATGTGAAAGATGAAATTTGATTACCGCTTGGTTATGGGATATTCTAGTGAATTTTAATCCTTAGAATAGTAGCGGGGCATGTCCCATGTTATTACTCTCTTGCTCCCTAGTCATGGTTCAATAGAGATGGTATGTCCCTTTGATTTGTGCATCATGTTGGAATGAATTGATATAACCTTGTTTTGTTTCCGCAAACGAGTACTGTTAAACTTTGCTCTTGAGTTAAAATGTTGAGTTGTAAATCCTCCTAAGGCTTAGTAGCAATGAGTTTGTAAGCACTATAAAGTGAGCTGGATAATCCTGATAAAAGTTAAACTAAAAATTTATATATAGGAATATATTATGTAGATGTGATCTACTTGATAACCTTTGAGACCTGGAACAATCAAGAGGAAACTATCTTTTGTAACAAAATATGATAACTTATTATTATTATTTTTATTCGAGCCAAGCTAATAAACATTATCCTTTTATGGTGAAATCTTAAATGACCTCATGGTGAAAGCAATGGTTAGATTTTAGAAGATGATAGGATTTAATAAGTAGGAGGGAAATCGATTAATTAAACCTTAAATCTCTCTCTATCGTTTGGAATGTTTTCCTTTGTCAAACTTAATTAAGTAAAGTCTAGATGGAACATTTAACCAATCTTGATAAACCCTTAACCTCAATAAAAGACGGATAGTAAACCATGTGACCCTGAAGCTAAATTCTGTTGTCTTGTTCTGTTAACCCATGCCTTAATTCATGGTGATATTTCTTAAGCAAGGTCAAAATTTGATCCTTAAACAAGAAGGTTATTGTTATGAACCCTAAGCGGTACTTTCCACTCAATCGGAGCTTATGCCTTCACCTGTGCAATAGAGGTGTGGAACATGTGTTAGTGGCTTGAGTAAGATTAATTAACCTTGTAAGAAATGGAAAATGTTCTAAAATCAAATGAATAAAAAGATTTGGACATCAAATTGATGATCCTAGTTTAGAAAGCTTGGCCTTAAGCTATTTAGTCAATAGTTGAAAAGAAAGAAGTTCTCCCTTGTGAAAAGAATTGTGTGAATCATTACATGAAATTTTATAAGAACGTAAGTTAAGAATTAAGAGACACTTTAGTAAACAAGAAAATTTAACAAGAAATTCCTCATGGGATGCCCTAGCTGTAAGTGTGTCATGTGGTTGGACTTCCATGTTGTCTTGTCAAAAGAAGAGTACATTGTCCTTGATAGGTGTGAACGTTTCCGTGCTGACCTTTATGGTCATCCTTGTATCAAGTTGTTCACAGTGTTAGTTGTATCCTTGGTGACGACATGTTGTGTCATGTTATGTGTCAAGCAAGTCAAAAAAAAAAAAAAAGTTATCCTGTATTTTACTGTGTTGTCCTTGTGTTGGTATTTTTGGTGTGTTACACTTTGGTATCAGAGCGTAGGTTCATGCTCTCGAACCTATGGGCCGGATTGGTGTTATATGATGATGTTACATGGTGGTGGTGGTGTTACATGATGATACTGCATGATGATGATGATGTTGCATGATGGTGGTAGATATTGGAAGAGTAATGTGCTTTAAACGTGATGTGATTATTGTCGTAATTGTGATATTGTGAACGCACATTATGGGTATGTCACCTTGTGCGTGTTTGTGATCATGTTGATATGTTGGGGATGGGAGTATTCTCTCTCCTTCTTGTGGATTCTAGGAAGAATTCACGTGTGAATTATTGTTTGTGATGTGTGAAAAGAATTCTAATGTGGATGACGTAGTGTTGGAGCATTGTGGCATATTGTGATATGTGGGTGTATCAATGTGTTGTATGACTAGTTGATGTTAAAAGAAACGAGTTGTATCATGATGTTTTTACCATGTTCTGAAGAAATGTGTGTACCACCTTGCTATGTTGCAATGGATGTTATGTTGTGATGTACTATGTTCATCGTATGTATGACTGTGCAAATAGGTAATGCTTCATGTTGTGATTTTGGGTCATACGGTGAGTGTATGAACCCTATCGTATGGTGATTGCGCTTTGGGTGCAGAATGTGGTAAAGTGATGTATTACACCCTGTGGATGTATGATTGTGATCTACCCTGTATGCATACCATACGTGAGACGTTATGGTAGTTATGTGTGTGCCACCGTTATGTTAGTGATGTTGTTGTATGTTATGTTGTGAACCTTACGCTAACCGATCCTGAGGGAAATCGGTAGAAGTGTATGTTGAGAGTGAGGAATGGTGTACCATGGGTCAATAACTTGAGCTAAAACTCGGTTTAGTAGATAACATGTGATTCTTTCCTCTCTCCCTATGTGGTTGTATGTATGCAACCTTAGTGTATCTATGACTATGTTTAGCCTTGTCGAAGTGGTGGCGGGATGATTCAGATGGAGGTGATGACAGTTGTATTATTGATATGTATTTTACGAGCTGAGGCTCGATGTTCCGAGTGCTAGCAACTCGTTGAGTACCCCTTTGGTGGCTAGATAAGGCCACACAGTTATCGTAATGTGACATCATTATAAGTTGATTTTATTCGTAATTGATTTTTTTTTTCCTCCTTATTTTGTAAGGACCAGCAGCTTTTCTTGATTGCAATGCTTTACAATTTTGGGCATTTCCTTGGTTTGTGGCACTAACATGGGGATTTTGATACTAACTTTGGCTATTTGGCCATTTATTTTAGCTTGAATTTGGGTCTTCTTTTAAATTTGGAATTCTTACCGCCTTGCCCAAGGCTTGTACTTTGCCACTTGGCACTTTGATTGGATTGTTGTGCTGGTTCTAATGTCGTGATGTGTGGAATAGGGTCATGGGATGACCAATGGATTGGTTGGACCTATGGACCCGCTTCTTTTTATGGGGGTACGCCCCAAGGAGTACATATAACTAGCGGGTTGTTGAACAACTCATTATTATGTCACTTGGGTTAGGAGTGTTCGAACTCTATGTGTCTTGGACCATAGGGTCAACCGGCCTCCTTGAGGGAGGCATAAGAGTTTGAGGGAGGCATAAGAGACTTGAGGGAGGCATAAGAGTTTGAGGGAGGCATAAGAGACTTGAGGGAGGCATAAGAGTTTGAGGGAGGTATAAGAGTTTGAGGGAGGCAAAAGAGACTTGAGGGAGGCATAAGAGCTTGAGGGAGGCATAAGTGTATGAGGGAGGCATAAGAGACTTGAGGGAGGCATAAGATTTTGAGGGAGGCTTATGATATTTGTCTGTATGGTTGATGTTTTAGGATATATGTTGAGTTATTGTGATGTTTGGTAGTGGTCTTTTGATGTATGTGTTACTCATGTCAGATGGATATGTGTTGTGATGTTGTGGTTATGTCATTGATTCCCTTGTGGGACACTATGTACATGTAGCATGGTTATGGTTCTTATGTGAGTCTTTCATACGTGGAAATTGAGGAAATGTCTGGTGGATTGTAGTACTCTTTTGTTTGAGTATTTGGTATGTCAGTCATTGATGTGTGACGAGTACTATGTTATGTGGACTGTGCCTAATCCATTCGGTATTTGAGTAACCCTTTGTGGTGTAATACAATCGTGAAGTATATACTTGTGTGCTTGTGAATCTTTAGTGTCTTGTGAACCTGATAGGGTGTTGTGGTAGCAGTTCATGTTGGGCACCCACAATAAGGAATAAATCAAAACTCTTCCATGATGATATTTTATTTTAAAAGAAACTAAATCTATAAATAATGATAATGGAAAGAGACTAATGAAATGATGAACAAGAAAGAACTGCCAATCTTCACAGAACATTGAAAGTTAAAATTTCTACCAAATGTTCCTAAGGCTACATTGTGACTGTGCTTTAATCAACTAAAATTTTAAACCATAGGGTGTGTTTTCTTCTTCATCTATCCCTTGTTGCGTACTTTTTTTTCCTTTCCTTTGTGTAATGTCGCATCAAGGACAATGCTTTCTTAAGGGGAGGAGAATGTAATGCCCAGCTGGGCATTGGATCCTTTTTTTTTTCCACCTACCTCCTCTGCCACCGTGGCCTCTTGCCAACCACCCTACCTACCGTCTGCATGACTTTCACATCTGTCTTTGCGTAAGGAGTCGGTGGAGCCATTTTTTTCTTCACCATAATCTCTTCTGGGATCCTCCTTCAATGCGTATAGGTGGGTGTGGGTCTCAAAAATCATGTTGTGTAGACAGTATCCATGGAGCATTGAACTGACCTTCTCCTGGAAAGTGGCATGAGGAAGCGCTTGGCTTTATGCAGCAGCTACAGGATAGAAAAGTAAACTTATCTCAGAAAATCAGTGGCCCAGAGAGAGCTGAGTACGACAGCTGCTACAGGGTGAGCCCAAGGAACCGTTGGTGCCGAACTTGATGTTCTGGTTGCACGCGACCACAGTCATGATCAGTTGTTGCAAGATCTTGCAGCTGTATCACAAAAATTAGATAAATTTTTAGTTGAGCTGTCTTGCCTTTTCATTTTGGAAAGTTGCTTCCATCCAGGTGGTGTCCACAGTCATGGACAGGATACTCAATGAATGCATTTGCAGATCTTTGGCCTTTTATCAAGCTATCTGTTGCATCTGGTGTTGTGTTATGCTGGGAGCTCTGTATCATTTGCAAGTCACGGTTTTTCTATGGAAATCTCTTACCTGCCCTTTTTGTAGGAGATTTCTTCGAGCTTGTACTCCCAGGTCTGTTGGTCACCATGCATCTTGCTTTTTCTTCTCTGATTTTTAAGCTTTGGGCGTCTTTGACACTGCTATCAGAGCTCTGTTCTGTGCTTTCAAGCTGGGCAATATTTTGGAGCTCTGTATTGTGTTTCAATGGCTCTCTGGTCTTTTCCCCAATTTGATCTGCTTCGGATACACTTTTTTGCTAAGCTCAAGCTTTCCATAGCTCAATGTGAGTTTTCAATGTTTGGGTTGTGCTCGTATAATTGTGATGTTATTTGCTCTGTATCGACTGCATCTTCAATTCGGAATTCTCCCTCAAGGTGACAGATCACACCCACGGGCACAGGAGATCTATACAATGTTGGAGAAAATGTCTTGGGAGATGAAGGTAGCAGGATATTCTTCAGATCCAGAGCATGCACTGAGTTTGTATCTCCAAAATCGGTTATGTGACAGTGAGAGTATTACCAGCAGACCAGATGAAATTTATTACAGATATTCTCTATTGAGATCTTACTTGTTTTACGATGTAACTCATGGGAGAGAATCCCATAGGCGTGGATCTGTTTCATATCATAATATTCATGAAGCACATTTTGCTTTGTAATTATATGAGCATCTTCAACGAGTCACTATGTTGGCCGGCATGAAGGGTGCTGTTGGAATTATCACACCTTACAAGCTACAGCTGCAATGTTTGCACCGAGAGTTTGATGCTGTCCCCAAATCTGATGAAGGAAAAGGTTGTGTATCAATTACGGTAGATGCCTTTCAAAGCCAGGAGTGATGTAATCATTATGTCTTGTGTCCGAGCTTCAAACCATGGTCGGTGTATAGCTTTCTAGCGCAAGTGCTCTCAGACTGAGTGGTAAGCAGTTCAACTCTCACCCCCCAAAGCAACTGCATTGAAGAAATCTAGTGTTTGGACAGCCACCTATTGCATCCTTCTAGTCGTGCCTTCAAAAGGGAATCCTGGTGTGGTATATTGCAAGAAAAGACCAGTGAAGTAGAGGATAAAGTAGAGGGCGTGTGGCTGTAGCAGTCCCTGTTGGATGCGTTAAAACAGGCAAGATAGACTAACCATATACATAATATGCTAGTATCTAATAAACCTCTTGAAATGAAACTTTTTCTTTCTAGAAATTGGTTTAAATCTGTGATTTTGTGGATTTGCATTCAGTATATGGTTAAAAGTTTGTTACTTCTAGATTTTCCTCTGTTGGTTGTTCTTGTTGACGTGATCCAACCCTTTTATATATAAAACAAACAAAGGTTCTCAGTGTATGCTTTGATTGATCATATGGAAAATATATATAATTTTAAAGTTACTTCCTTCTGCAAAAATGTCGTTGTTTCTTTTGTGAACTTGGGTATGTAATTGCCCCTAGAACGTTGCAGCCTTGACTTGTATTGGTTTCCTGTTATGTTGTTTCCCTAGAGGAAAACATACAGTTAAATTATTATTATTATTTTTATGATAAGCGTGATTATGCAATTGGTGTATTGTGTAAATTATTAGGGCTTTTGAAAATTAAAAGTTCAATATATATGCTTGTTAAGAAGGAAGTTTTGGGCCGACAATATGTCCTGGGTTGATAGAAGGGCATAAATTATTGATAGAACCCCATTTTGATCCTACTCTTTCTATGAGTAAAATTTGATAAAATTAATAACCTTTATGGTGTTGAGATATGGTATGTTGATGATTCCTTGTGTGATCGATTTAATCATGTATAGACATAATGCCTTGATGGAGTAAGGTAATATCTTTCACGGTTCGTGAAAGTTAAGGTTTTCATCAACTGCTTAAGGTAACATGAAGTTCCTTAATTTAGTCAAACTTGTTTTGTACTTCCTTCCTGATGAGTGACCTTTCATTGCAAATTTATAATGATTGTGATGGAAGGTCGTGAATATATTTTGTTGTCAAAAAGGGAAAAGAAGCTATGGAATAGTTTGTTTATGTGTTAAACGTAATAATTGTATTTACATCGTTATAGAAGTTTGTTAGTGGAGGATATCTATCTTTAATGGTATATTATGTGTTTAATCACTGCATAGGTTACCATAAACTTAGTGATGAGATGTAAAATTAAGGAGAGTTGAGAGACCTTTTTCTTTGTATACATCGTTTATGATATTAGAAAGTGAGTGGACGTCGGAAAATTTCAACCAAGTCTAGATTCATGGCTATGTTCCTCTAGAACGGAAGGGTTATAAACCTAAAGTATTATGAAAATTGCAAGGATGTGTTTAGATTGCTAGACTACCTACTCAACTTGGGTATCAATGAGGCTTGTCGCTATTCCAACCCTGGTTATGTTCAGTAGGTAGGCTGTTAGGCAATGCCTATTCCGGACATTCTTACTGTCCTTTCCTCTCATCCTTATTAGCTATGAAGTCACTTATTACCTAAGATATAATGGTGGTGGGTTTGAATATAATTTTTTCATCCTTTAAACCTTTTTATTACATGATGGAACTTTGTTTTCCCCTCGTTGTTCATTTCTAGCCTATTAGGCCTATGGCCCTATGGAACGATTCCAAAACTATATTCTTTTTGGCAGCTAAGATCGGGTTTGGTTTTTTTTATCTTTTGACTTCACCTTGAGAATGTGGATTGATGGGTTACACTTTAGATTTCAATCACGTAATCTACGGGATTATATGATTGAAATCCTAATACTCTCAACTCTTGTGTCTAATCATTTAAATTTCATAGTCTTCCGTATTTGGTTGTCAAACTTTTGTAGTTTTAGATGTATTTTCATAACTAAAACTTATGGTTTTATTCTTAGTTGATATGTTGAAAATTATATCTTGTTTCAAAAGGTTGTTGGAGATTAGTACTTTGATCCATTTCCTGAAATAGAATGTTTCCTTTCATGGTATTGTTAGCTAGTAGCTTATTGTTGCTATGTATAGTCTTATCTTGCTCAGTTCTCGCGAACTGACTCGGGTTATTAATTGTTGCAGATGGCTTACGTGGTTAGATGATGGAATGACTTGTAGATTATTGCATCAATTTTGGTTATGATGTTCCTTTGTACGAATATGTATTATGTTATAAAATTTGGAAAGAGCCTTTGGACATTTTTAGTAGAAGGGTCAGTGCCTAGTAAATGTATTGTAGAGTATTGTTGTTGTAACTATTGAAACTTTGGCTTGTTTGGTTATCATGTGAAAGATGAAATTTGATTACCGCTTGGTTATGGGATATTCTAGTGAATTTTAATCCTTAGAATAGTAGCGAGGCATGTCCCATGTTATTACTCTCTTGCTCCCTAGTCATGGTTCAATATAGATGGTATGTCCCTTTGATTTGTGCATCATGTTGGAATGAATTGATATAACCTTGTTTTGTTTCCCCAAATGAGTACTGTTAAACTTTGCTCTTGAGTTAAAATTTTGAGTTGTAAATCCTCCTAAGGCTTAGTAGCAATGAGTTTGTAAGCACTATAAAGTGAGCTGGATAATCCTGATAAAAGTTAAACTAAAAATTTATATATAGGAATATATTATGTAGACATGATCTACTTGATAACCTTTGAGACCTGGAACAATCAAGAGGAGACTATCTTTTGTAACGAAATATGATAACTTATTATTATTATTTTTATTCGAGCCAAGCTAATAAACATTATCCTTTTATGGTGAAATCTTAAATGACCTCACGGTGAAAGCAATGGTTAGATTTTAGAAGATGATAGGATTTAATAAGTAGGAGGGAAATCGTTTAATTAAACCCTAAATATATATCTATCGTTTGGAATGTTTTCCTTTGTCAAACTTAATTAAGTAAAGTCTAGATGGAACATTTAACCAATCTTGATAAACCCTTAACCTCAATAAAAGACGGATAGTAAACCATGTGACCCTGAAGCTAAATTCTGTTGTCCTGTTCTGTTAACCCATGCCTTAATTCATGGTGATATTCTTAAGCAAGGTCAAAATTTGATCCTTAAACAAGAAGGTTATTGTTATGAACCCTAAGCGGTACTTTCCACTCAATCGGAGCTTATGCCTTCACCTGTGCAATAGAGGTGTGGAACATGTGTTAGTGACTTGAGTAAGTTTAATTAACCTTGTAAGAAATGGAAAATATTGTAAAATCAAATGAATAAAAGCCTTGGACATAAAATTGATGATCCTAGTTTAGAAAGCTTGGCCTTAAGCTATTTAGTCAATAGTTGAAAAGACAAAAGTTCTCCCTTGTGAAAAGAATTGTGTGAATCATTACATGAAATTTTATAAGAACGTAAGTTAAGAATTAAGAGACATTTTAGTAAACAAGAAAATTTAACAAGAATTTCCTCATGGGATGCCCTAAATGTAAGTGTGTCATGTGGTTGGACTTCCATGTTGTCTTGTGAAAAAGAGAAAAAAAAAAAATGTATGTATTGCCCTTGATAGGTGTGAACGTCTCCGTGCTACCTTTATGGCCATCCTTGTATCAAGTTGTTCACAGTGTTAGTTGTATCCTTGGTGACGACATGTTGTGTCGTGTCATGTGTCAAGCAAGTCAAAAAAAAAAAATTATCCTGTCTTTTACTGTGTTGTCCAAGTGTGTGTTTTTGGGTCGTTCCAAGATTTTATTAGGGTCAAGAGTCTAACCAGAATTGTTAAAGTTTGCACTTGGGCTTCACTTGAAGAGATAGACATAAGTATACTGTTTACATTTTCAACGGGTAAGATAGATCGAAGAGTTTCTTAATCAAGTTCCTTCTATTTATAATAATTTTATTATCTTCCAAGATTTAATCATTGATTTCACCTTAAGACCGTTCTAAGGACTCACCACAATAAGAGATTGTTGATTACTTTACGTGGAATCACAAGGTATATTTGTTTCTCTTGTTTTCTTTTTGCTAGGTTCAAAACATAGTCCTCTACCAAACAACACATGACCAAAGGTAACCAAAGTGATGTAAGTTGATTAAAGTTTAGATAACTATAATTAGGTTGACAATTCAAGGATAAATCATAATATGAAAAGTGAGAATTCAACAAATGATACGCATGTCAAAACAAGTTCATTTAATCTTATTGACAATAATATTTCTCAAATTGACTTTCAAATGATAACAACCTACATGAGAACAATACAAAATTATAACGAAATGCCTTCTAAATAGTCTCCACAATTTCCATACCAATGTTTTAAAGCAAAAGAGAAACATTCATACAACAGCAGTTCCTAAGAAGGCTGGAATCCACTTTCTACACGTGTTTCTTTGTCTCTCTCTTTTTTTTTCTTTTCTACTCAGGAAATCCTCCTGCACATTTGTTAGCACATGTCAGTTCGCAAAAACTGAGCATGATAAAAGCTATAACATTAAGACAATATGTTGTTATCTAACTGTTTCAAGGAAGAAAAGCACCGTTGATGATGAAAAATAATCCAAGAGTCTAAACAAGAGCAATTAAAGAGTTGTCCAAAACAATAAAACGTCAGAATAAAAAGGGAGGCACTAACTCTATTTAATTATCATTTTCTCATAGGAGAAGTTAACAAACAGCATGGTGAATTCCACCCATATCACAATAATGACCATCATTTTAACAGATGACATTTTGAAACAAAAACAATTACAAGAAGAGAATTAATTTCAAACGTGATCTGTCCCTATTTGTTTAAGTTAGTTCACCAAGCCAAGGATTCACTATGCCACTGGAAGATCCCGAACAATCAATCGACATGAGAATATCTAAACCAACATGACTTATTAATATTAAGATGATGTGCCTATAACAGTTAATTTTATGTCAGCACAAAATAAATAAATTGGAAGGAAAAGGGATGAAATGCACAAATGACCCCGTATGGGCCACATCCTATCCTAACAATCCTTCTATTAAACTTTCTTCTAATCAATAGAATGTCTTAAGAAAAAGGAAAAACTTGACAAGACCAAACATAACCACTATAAATCTTATAGGAGGGTTACTCAATCATTCCCAAGAACACAACACAGGATACATAGCTTCCAAAGGATCTGTCGTCAACAACAAGTTGACTTTAACCTTTCTGGTCAACATGTAACCATTCTACTACAATGATAGCAAGGAGGTCGTATCACAACGAGCATCACAAAAAAAATTCAACCAATGAGTTTCCAAACACACCAACCTCTAAGTCACAGGAGAATGAAATTTAAACATCTTTACGGAGCAAAACGTAGGGTAATATCTTACGCATAAAACCAACATCCCAATTTTAAGATTTGAAAACTTCCTCAATAATGATCCAGTAGATCTCGTATCCTCCAACATGTGTGAAACAAAATCAAGGTACGAAAAAGAGTATTTCCTCTGACATTTTAAGTTATCCAAAAGAAATTTGAGTAACGTCTAAAGAAGACATTCCATAGGATCAGCTACATTCCTCAAAACAAACAACAGTCACCAAGGGAGAGAAGGTGAATTCCAAAGAAAACAATCTCCAAACGGTGAACATGAATTCATATCAAATTATGAAGATCAACCATGACGCTTGAAGAATAAAGGTATTTCTTCGAGAGATTTTTAAAAAAAATAACAAAAGCAACTAACCTAGTTGAGAGTAATATCAACTTGGCTCAATTCAAAGATCAGTCAAGCTAAGCACACACTAAGCCAACCGGAAAGGGTTACTAGAACCTAAAACAACTAAAAGAAAAGGATAGAGATAGGAATAGCATCATTTACCTATACACAATGCAATCGCAGTACTCAATCACTATTTTGCAAATACCCAGCATAAACCAGAACTACAGATCTTGAACCAAAACAAGAACAAGAACAAAACAGGAACTATAAGTTTAAGTCCAACGACAATGTTGGATAAAACATTCAAATAGTGAGACCAACACAAAGAACTCGGGAATTTTCATTACAGGACCCCCACCTCTTTTGTTTTATTAGTATCAAAAACAAAGTTCACCCAATCTAATATTTATTAAAACCCAGAAAACAATATAAAAGGCTTCAACCAGCGCAATTATTTCTAACGCCAAAAAAAATACAAAAGAGCAAGGGAAGTGGAAACCAAACAGCATACCATCACACGAGACATTTATATGAAGATTAGAGTTATTTAATGAATCAATTAAATAACAACATAAAAATCAATGGTATAGAGAATATCGTGCCTGATTAAGCTCCCGCAGTCAAAATCAAGATGGACAGGGCCTGCAACAGCAACCCAAGCCTAATTCCATTTTCTTCAAGCTCGTTGGGCGCCCAAACATCGAACATCTTCACGTTGGCACAGGTAGGAGTTCACGGACAGGGTGGGTGGTCTAAAATACTTACCATCATCCTCCCAACACCGCTCCAAGATTAGCCCTAGAACTTCTGTAGGCCCCATTTTCGGCAATTGAACTTGATCCTTCGTCATTCATCCAAACACCTCCACCATCTCCATATGCATCTGATTGTTTCTAATTTGGACCTCCTAACCTTGGTGCTCTCATATTAGGAGCAGCCCTAGTCTGAGATAAAGCAAAAGAAGATGGATTTATAACCAAAAACAATCTCTTGGTATAGACTCCATATCCATAAAACAGTCCCTAGACTTAGCATCCTCACCTTTTCCCTGCATCCCATAACTTGCAATCATGGCTGTCCATGAGAATACCTCACTTTTAGGCATTTGATCAAATACTCGGCGTGCAACTCTAAAATTCCAACATTTGCAATACATGTCTACAAGGGCATTCATTACTATAATAAACAAATCAAAACCACTTCTTAGTATGAAGACGTGGATCTCCTTCCCCTGATGCAAATCAACAGGTGAGAAGTTACTGGAAGAACAGTTCTAAAGGTAACATTGTTGGGCTTCGTGTCAGCCAGATGCATTTGTTGAAAGAGATCTAAACTTTCCTCATAATTTCCACTCTGTGCATACCTTGCAATCATTGTATTCCATGACACTACTATTTTCTCAGTACATGTTCTGAATGTGAAAAAAAATATCCTGCTACCTTCATCTCCCAAGACATTTTCTCCAACATTGCATAGATCTCCTGTGCCTGTGGGTGCGATCTGTCACCTACACAAAAAGCATGCACCTTTTTATTTCCTTTAATCCAACTACACCAAGTTTCTTTTTAATTCCTCTATCCTTCATTGATCTCCTAAAAGCTCTCTTGCAAAGCAAACTGTGCTTCATGAATATTCTGATATGAAACAGACCTACCTCTATGAGATCTTCTTCCATGAGTTACATTGTAGAACAAGCAAGGTCTCAGTAGAGAATTTCTGTGATAAATTTCATCGGGTCTCCTGGTAACACTCTCACTGTCACTTAATCGATTTTGATGAAAATATCTTGAAGGAGAATCCCGAATTTGAGGATGCAGTCGAAATAGAATAGATAACAACATAGCTGGACAGCCTGCCTGTTGGAGGCGCTCAAACGGATTCTACCTTGCTGTAACATGCCTGCAGCCTAGCTAGAAATTGTGGCAGGTCACTTCTGTGGAGCCTCAACAAGAACACACCTCGCAGCACCCTAGGAAAGAGGAGGATAAACAAAAAAAATGGAAGAGGGTTCGTTTAGCATAAAATAGGAACAAAACTGTGCAGAAAGGAAAGAACAACACTCAAACACGTTTTCCCTCCTCCCAATGCCTGCAGCCCAAGAAAAATGTGCCCAACACCCACCCATATGCATTGAAAGAGCAATAAAAGGAATACCAGGCCCTTCCACCCACCGCCAGCTAGTTACCTAGTTGACTGCATAGCTAGGCAGGAAAAGGAATGGCGTAGGAAGGAGAAGATAAAAAAAATATGTTTTCTTTATTAAGTTGGTTGCAAGGCATTAACAATGCATGGCTAGATTTAATAATCCTAACCCTCCACGTAGTCAGCCATCACTAATGAGGTCCCTAACAACAAGTGTAGCAGATGTGCGTCCTTTGTGGTGCTTGCGGCCAATAGAAGGGTTAAGTGGTTAGGCACGAACAAACGTGTCCAAAATGGGTGAATGCATCCAAAATTTTATCATAAGAAAAAAAAAAAAGTTATAGAACAAGGCACAAGAGAAGGCTTGGTCGGCCGATATGGTAGGAATAGCAATTCACCTTTAAATGGACAAATAAACAAGTACGCAAGCAATCCTGGTCGACAAAGGAGGAAACTAGAGGTAGAAGTTTCAAAAATGGACACAGGAGAATGACCGACCACGGCGTCACAACAAGAGACCCTATACTTTGCGCAAACCAGTGCTCAGTCCGCGAAGTGACCAACCAAACAATAAGTCGCAACAAGAGACCCTATACTTTGCGCAAACCGGTGCTCAGTCCGCGAAGTGACCAACCAAACAATAAAATCGTTCATCTTCTCCCTTTCGCACATTTCTTTTGTGCAACTCTCTCTTTTTTTCTTGCTTGACGCTCTTTACCCGCCTCCTATTCCTCGTATTCTTGCTTTTCATTTCCTATCATGCCCTCTCCCGCCCTCTCTCTCTCTCTTCCCACCCTTTCCACCCACCCCTCTCTTTCAATATCCTCATTAATGATGTTATTCCTGTTCTCTCTTCCTTCCCCTCCCTCCTCCTCGCACATTTCTTCTTTCATTGCCTTTTTTCTTCGAACCACAACACAAACTTAACCCACTGCCGATATAAAATGTGGATTAAGCCGATGACACGGAACCCATCCAAAAATTATATCTTTATAAGCTCTCGTGAGGTTCCTAACTCTTCTCCTTTAGTCACTTCTTTACTCCTTGTAGAAAAATAAGACGATTGACTCTTCCCCCAAGGTGACACTTTTGTCCCATCCTTGTAAGGGACAAATGGGTAGAATCCTGTGAGATTTATCGTAGCTTGAGGGGAAGTCCTCCTGATGGTCCTCCCGATGAAAGGAAGTACATCCCCTTTTCTATCATTCTACCACATTTTCCCCCCCAACACCCCCTCCTCCAGAAACTCCTCCATGCATAGTTGCCCTTTTCACCTGTCGTTTAATCGTCAGGAGTGGATAATAGGACACTCCTCCATGGTGTCAGATGGCAGGCAGTCTTGGAGAATCCCAGGCATGGAAAAGAAGGATGTGAATGAAAATCCTCTAGATGTGAATTGGATACCCCCCGTATGCCATGCTCCCACCCCCCCCCCCCTCCCCTACCATCCCACCCCCCCCCCCCCACCCCCCCCCCTCCGTCCACCCGTTTCTCCCACTCCCCGAACCTCCTCTTTCGACGATACTGCAGTTCATCAGCAGGGATAATAACAACACCCAGCGGGATCGCGAGTCCCCCCCTACCTCTACGATCACTCCGTACGCTCCAGTATAAAAACACTGGGGGGATAGCGGGAATCTGTAGGCGAATTATTATACCGATATTCAAAGTGCGAGAAAAACACAAAGACCCCGAAGATTGGGTTCTCCAGCAACAGAACACTTATACTGATATGCAGGAAGAAAAGAGGAAGAGGGGGGAGAACAACTGATTTTTGCATGTGATAAAGGCGAAGCCACTAATGATCGACGAAGGCACAATGACGTTCCATGCTTAGCACTCGATCGCCGAAGGATGAACATGTGTAACGTAGAACAGGGCATTACATTCTCCTCCCCTTAAGAAAGCATCGTCCTCGATGCGACATAACACAGTGGAAAAGAAATGGTTCGCAACCAAGAACAGGTAAAGGAGAAAGTACACCCTATGGTTTAAAATTTTAGTCGATTAAAGCACGGCTACAGGTAGCCTTAGGAACATTTGGTAGAAATTTTAACTTTCAAGGTTCTGTGAAGATTGGCAGTTCCCTCTTATTTATATTCATTAGTTCCTTTCCATTAGCATTATTTTTAGTTTAATTTCTTTTAAAATTTCATCATTGAAGAGTTTTAGTTTATTCCTTATTGTGGGTGCTCAACATGAACTGCTAATACAACACCCTATTAGGTTCACAAGCACACAAGTATCTACTTCATGATCGTATTACACCACAAAAAGGTTACTCAAATACGGTATAGAATAGGCATAGTCCACATAACATAGTACTGGTCACAAAACCATGACTGAAAATTATACTACTTGAACAAGGTGTACTACGATTTCTAGAAATTCCCTCAATTCCACGTATGAGGATTTTCCATGACTCACAAAAAAACTACATGTACATAGGGTCCACAAGAGTATCAATGACATATCCACAACATCACAACACATATCCATCTGAAATGAGTAACACATACATAAAAAAACCACTACCAAAACATCACGATAACTCAACATATATCCTGAAACATCAACCATACACACAAATATCATATGCCTCCCTTAAACTCTTATACCTCCCTCAAGTCTCTTATGCCTCCCTCAAACTCTTATGCCTCCCTCAAGTCTCTTATGCCTCACTCAAACTCTTATGCCTCCCTCAAGTCTCTTATGCCTCCCTCAAGTCGTTCGTCTTATGCCTCCCTCAAACTCTTATGCCCTCCCTCAAGTCTCTTATGCCTCCCTCAACTCTTATGCCTCCCTCAAGGAGGCCGGTTGTCCCTATGGTTCCAAGACACATAGAGTTCGAACATTCCTAACCCAAGTGACATAATAACGCGTGGTTCAACAACCCGCTAGTTATCTGTACTCCTTGGGGCATACCCCTATACAACGAAGCGGGTCCATAGGTCCAACCATTCCATGGTGCATCCCATGACCCTATTCCACACATCATGACAATAGAACCAGCACAACAATCCAATCAAAGTGCCAAGTGGCAAAGTACAAGCCTTGGGCAAGGTGGTAAAAAGTCCAATTTTAAAGGAAGACCCAAAATCAAGCAAAAATAAATGGCCAAATAGCCATAGTTAGTATCAAAATCCCCATGTTAGTGCCACAAACCAAGGAAATTCCAAAAATTGTAAATCATGGCAATCAAGAAAAGCTGCTCGTCCTTACAAAATAAAGTAAAAAGTTCAATTTACGAATAAAATCAACTTATAATAATGTCACATTACGATAACTATGTGGCCTTATCTAGCCACCAAAGGGGTACTCAATGAGTTGCTAGCACTCAGAACATCGAGCCTCAGCTCGTAAAATACATATCAATAATACAACTGTCATCACCTCCATCTGAATCATCCGGCCACCACTTCGACAAGGCTAAACATAGTCATAGTTACACTTAGGTTGCATACATACAAACACATAGGGAGAGAGGAAGGATCACAAGTTGTCTACTAAACCAAGTTTCGGCTCAAGTTATTGACCCATGGTACACCATTCCTCACTCTCAACATACGCTTCTACCGATTTCCCTCAGGGTTGGTTAGCGTAAGGTTCACAACATAACATACAACAACATCACTAACATAACGGTGGCACACACATAACTACCATAACCTCTTACATATGGTACATATACAGGGTAGATCACGATCATACATTCACCGGGTGTGACACACCACTTTACCACATTCTGCACTCAAAGCGCAATCACCATACAATAGGGTTCATACACTCACCGTATGACCCCAAATCACAACATGAAGCATTACATATTTGCACAAATCATACATACGATGAACATAGTACATCTCAACATAACATCCATTACTACATAACCAGGTGTTACACACATTTCTTCAAAACATGGTAAAAAAATATCGTGATACAACTCATTTCTTTTAACATCAAACTAGTTATACAACACATTGATACACCCACATATCACAATATGCCACAATTCTCCAACACTACGTCATCCACATTATAATTCTTTTCACACATCACGAACGGTAATTCACAAGTGAACTCTTCCTAGAATCCACAAAAAGGAGAGAGAATACTCCCATCCCCAACATATCAACATGATGAAAAACACGCACTAAGTGACATACACATCACGTGCGTTCACAATATCACAATTACGACAATAATCACATCATGTTTAAAGCACATTACTCTTCCAATATCTACTACCATCATGCCTCATCATCATCATCATGCAGTATCATCATGTAACATCACCATACAACACCAATCCGGCCCATAGGTTCGAGAGCATGAACCTACGCTCTGATACCAAGTGTAACGACCCAAAAATTCACACACAAACAACACAGTAAAAGACAAGATATTTTTGTTGACTTGCTTGAAGGATTAATACGACATACACAAGATTCTCTAGGGAAATACAATTCAACTAAAAGACATGCGTTCCACAACACGGACCCACACTGGTACGGAATTAAACATGAGGCACACACTGTAGGACACAATGGTTCATCTAAAATTATGCAATTTTACAACAAGGTTTTCACCATAGAAGGTGTCTTTGAAATATGTTTTAGCTGTAAGTGCTTTTACATTCTTGAATTTCCCAGAGGAAATCTGATAGGAGAATCTGAAGTTTTCATGTCTCCTTTGAAGAATTTTCTCCTACCTTGTTATATGTTAATATACATGTAAACCAATGATTGGGATGGCAAGAGGTTACTTCATTTACTTGACTGAACTATTCATGTGTGAGGAGGAGGCAGTTAATTTATCAAGGCTATTACTTCATCAATCCTGTTTCGACGTTGTGCTTTGAACATATATGTTTCATCTTTCAAGCGGTCTCAATTTGATTTTATATTATTTTATTCCAGTAACATGACGTCTAAATATTGGATTCCATCACTAAGATCTTATAGTCTTAATAATATTTCATTGCGGGTCAAGAGTCTAACCAGAATTATAAAGGGTTCACTTGGGCTTCTTCACTTGAAAGAGAGAGATAGACATAGTATACTATTTACATTTTCAACGAGTAAGATAGACTCGAAGAGTTTTCTTCAACAAGTCCTTGCTATTTATATAATTTTATTATCTTCCAATTTAAATTGATTTCACAATTAAGACGTTCCTAAGGACCACCACAATAGAGATTGTTGATTAGTTTACGTGGGATCACAAGGATATTTATTTCTCTGTTTTCTTTTTGCTAGTTCAAAACATGTCCTCTACCAACACGACACATGACCAAAGGTAAACAAAGTTGATTGCTAGTTGATTCAAGTTTAGATAACTATATAGGTTGACAATCAAGGAAAATCATATCTGAAAAGTGAGAATTCAACAAAGGATACGGCATGTCAAAACCAAGTTCATTTAATCTTATTGAAAATATATTTCTCAAATTGACTTTCAAAGATAACAAACCTTACATGAGAACAATACAAAATTATAACGAAATGCCTTCTAAATAGTCTCCACAATTTCCATACCAATGTTTTTAAAGCAAACGAAAAAAATTCGTAAAACAGCAGTTCCTAAGAAGGCTTGGAGTGCACTTTCTCTACAATGTTTCTTTTTCTCTTCTCTTTTTTTCTTTTCTACTCAGGAAATCCTCCTGCAAATTTGTTAGCCACATGTCAGTTCGCCAAAAAAACGGCACGATAAAAAGCTATAACATAAGACAATATGTCGTTATCCTAATGTTTCAAGGAAGGAAAAGCACGTTGATGATGAAAATAATCCAAGAGTCTAAACAAGAGCAATTAAAGAGTTGTCCACAAAGCATGTTAAAACGTCAGGAATAAAAAGGGACGCACTAACTCTATTCTAATATCATTTTCTCATAGAGAAGTTAACAACAGTATATGTGAATTCTCCACCCATATCACAATAATACCATCATTTTAAAGATAACATTTCGAAACAAAAACAATTACAAGAAGAGAATTAATTTCAACGTATCTGTCCCTATTGTTTAAGTTAGTCACCAAGCCAAGGATTCACTATGCCACTAGAAGATCCCGAACAATCAATCGACATGGAATATCTAAACCAACAGGAATGCTGATTAATATTAGATGATGTGTGCCTATAATAGTTAATTTATGTCAGCACAAAATAATAAATTGGAAGGAAAGGGATGATGAAATGAAACACACAATGACCCCGTATGGGCCTCAACCGTATCCTAACAATCTTCGATTAAACTTTCTTTTGTGTGCATTTGTAATGTAATTGCCCCTAGAACGTTGGACACGCCCCCCCTTTGACTTGTAATTGGTTCCTCCTTTATGTTGTTTCCCTAAGAACATACAGTTAACTTATATTATTATTTTTATGATAAGCGTGATTATGCAATTGGTGTATTGTGTACATTATTAGAAGGCTTTTGCCATTAAAGTTCATAATATTCTTGTTAAGAGGAATTTTGGGGCACAATATGTCCTCTGGGTTTGATGGAAAGGGCATAAATTATTGATAGAACCCCATTTTGTGATCCTACTCTTTCTAATGAGTAAATTTGATAAATTATAACCTTTATGGTGTTGAATATGGTATGTTGATGAATTCCTTGTGTGATCATTTAATCATTTTAGACATATGCTTGAGGAGTAAGGTATATCTTTCTTCCACGGTTCTTGAAGTTTAAGGTTTTCATCAACTGCTTACGGTACATAAGTTTCCTAATTTAGTCCAAACTTGTTTGTACTTCCTTCCTGATGAGTGACCTTTTCCTTGCACATTTATAATGATTGTATGGAAGGTCGTAATATATTTTGTTGTCAAAAAGGGAAAAGAAGCTATGGAATAGTTTGTTATGTGTTAAACGTAATAATTGTATTTACAAATCGTTATAGAAGTTTGTTAGTGGAGGATATCTATCTTTAATGGTATATTAATGGTTTTAATCACTGCATAGGTTACAAACTTATGTATGAGATGTAAATTAAGAGATTGATGAGACCTTTTTCTTTGTATACATCGTTTATATGATTGAGAAAGTGAGTGGCTTCGTAAAATTTCAACCAAGTCTAGATTCATGGCTATGTTCTCTGAACGGAAGGGGCTTATCAACCTAAGATTAATGAAAATTGCAAGGATGTGTTTAGATTCTAACTACCTACTCAACTTGGTATCATGAGGCTTGTCGCTATTCCAACCCTGGTTATGTTCATAGGTAGCTGTTAGGCAATGCCTATTCCGGACATTCTTACTGTCCGTTCCCTCTCATTCCGTATTACTATGAAGTCATTATTACCTACGATATATGTGGTGTGTTTGAATATACTTTTTTCATCTTTAACACCTTTTTATTTACATGATGAACTTGTTTTCCTACCCCTCGCAAGGAATGTGTTTAGATGCCTAGACATACCTTACTAAACTCTCGCGGTATCAATGAGGCTTGTCGACTCCTATCCAACCCTGTTATGTTCAGTAGGAGGCTGGTAGGCAAATGCCTATTCCGAGACATTCTTACTGTCATTTCTCTCATTCCTTATTAGTATGAAAGTCACTATTACCTAAGATATAATGGTGGTGGGTTTGAATATATTTTTTCATCCTTTTTAAACCTTTTTATTACATTATGGAACTTTGTTTTCCCTCTTGTTCATTTCTCGCATATTAGGCCTATTGGCCCCTATGGAACGATCCAAAACTATATTCTTTTGGCAGCTAAGATGGGGTGGTTTTTTTATCTTTGACCTTCACCTGAGAATGTGGATGATGGGTACACTTTGATTTCAATCACGTAATTACGGGATTTATATGATTGAATCCTAATACTTCAAACTCTGGTCTATCTTTCTAAATCCAGTAATAGTCTTCCCCACGTATTGGTTGTCAACTTTTGTAGTTTTAGATTCTTATAACTTAAAAACTTATGTTTATCTTCGGGGATTATGTTGAAAATTATATCTTGTTTCCCAAAAGGTGTTGGAGATTAGTACTTTGATCCATTCTGACAATAGAATGTTTTCCTTTCATGGTATTGTTAGCTAGTAGCTGATTGTTGCTAGGTCTAGTCTTATCTTGCTAGTTCTCGCGAACTGATCGGGTTATTATTGTTGCAGTGGCTTACGTGGTTAGAAGATGATGAAGAATTGTTAGATTATTGATCAATTTTGGTTATGATGTTCCTTTGTCGAATGTGTATGAGTTATAAAATTTGGAAAGAGCCTTTGGACATTTTTAGTGAAGGGTCAGTGCCTAGTAAATGTATTGTTAGAGTATTGTGTTGTAACTGTTTGAAACTTGGGCTTGTTTGTTATCTGTGAAAGATGAACTGAGTACCGCTGGGTTAGGGTATTCTAGTGAATTTTAACATTAGAATAGTAGCGAGGCATGTCCATGTTATTACTTCTTGCTCCAAGGCAGGGTCAATATTAGTGGTTTGTTCCTTTGATTGGTGCATCATGTTGGAATGAATTGAATTATAAACCTGTTTTGTTTCCACAAAGAGTACTGTTTTAAAACTTTGTGCTCTGAATTTAAAATTTTGAGTTGTAAATCCTCCTAGGCTTAGTAGCAATGAGTTTTAAGCACATAAAGTGAGCTGGATAATCTGATAAAAGTTAAACTAAAAAATTTATATATAGTATATTATGTAGGACATGATACTTGATAACTTGAGCCTGGAACAATCAAGAGGAGACTACGTTTGTAACGAAATATGATAACTTATTATATTATTTTTATTCGAGCCAAGCTAATAAACATTATCCTTTATGGTGAAATCTTACTAAATGACCTCACGGTTGAAAGCAATGGTTCGATTTAGAAGATGATAGGATTTAATAGTAGGAGGGAAATAGTTTTAATTAAACCCTAAATATTATCATCGTTTGGAATGGTTTCCTTTTGTCAAAACTAATTAAGGTAACGTCGAGATGGAACATTTAACCAATTCTTGATAAACCCTTTTAACCTTCAAATAAAAGAGGATAGTAAACCATGTGACCCTGAAGCTAAATTCTGTTGCCTGTTCTGTTAACACATGCCTTAATTCATGGTTATGATTCTAAGCAAGGTCAAAATTATCCTTAACCAGCAGGTATTGTTTATGAACCCTAAGCGTACTTTCCACTCAATCGGGCTTTGCCTGCACCTGTGCAATAGAGGTGTGGAACTGTGTATGACATGGTAAGTTTAATTAACCTGTAAGAAATGGACAATATTGTATGTAAAATCAAATGAATAAAAGCCTGGAATAAATTGATGATCCTAGTTAGAAGATGGGCCTTAAGCATTAGTCCAATAGTTGAAAAGACAAAAGTTCTCCCTTGTGAAAAGAATTGATGTGAATTTTACATGAAATTTTATAAGAACGTAAGTTAAGAATAAGAGACATTTAGTAAACAGAAAATTAACAAGAATTTCCTCATGGATGCCCTAAAGTGTAAGTGTGTCATGTGGTTGGACTTCATGTTGTCTTGTGAAAAGAGAAAAAAAAAAAAGTATGTATTGCCCTTGATAGGTTGTGGAACGTCTCCGTGCTACCTTTATGGCCATTCCTTGTATCAAGTAGTTCACAGTGTTAGTTGATCCTTGGTGGACGACATGTTGTTCGTGCATGTGTCAAGCAAGTCAAAAAAAAAACAATTATCTGTCTTTTACGTGTTGTCCAGTGTGTGTTTTTGGGTAGTCCAAGATTTTATAGGGTCAAGAGTCTAACAGAATTGTTAAAAGTTGCACTTGGGCTTCACTGAAGAGCTTAGAATAAGTATACTGTTTTACATTTTCAACGGGTAATAGGTAGAATCGAAGAGTTTCTTAATCAGTTCCTTCTATTTTATAATATATTTATTATCTTCCAAGATTTTAATCATGATTTCACCTTAAGGACCGTTTTTCTAAGGACTCACCAACAATAAGAGATTGTGATTACTTTACGTGGAACACACAAGGTATTTTGTTTTCTCTGTTTTCTTTTTGCTAGGTTCAAACATAGTCCTCTACCAACAACACATGACCAAAGTAACCAAAAGTATGTAAGTTGATTAAGTTTAGATAACTATAATAGGTTTGACATTCAAGGATAAAATCATAATATGAAAAGTGAGAATTCAACAAATGAGACGCATGTCAAAAACAAGTTCATTGAATTTATTGACAAATACTATTCTCAAATTGACTTTCAAATGATAACAACCTACAGAGAACAATACAAAAAATTTATAACGAAATGACTTCTAAATAGTTCCACAATGTCCATACCCAATGTTTAAAGCAAAGAGAAACATTCATAAAAACAGCAGTTCCTAAGAAGGCTGGTGGATTGGTTGGAATCACTTTCTACAGTGTTCTTGTCTCTCTCTTTTTGTTCTTTTTCTACTCAGGAAATCCTCCTGCCACATTGTTAGCACATGTCAGTTCGCAAAAACTGAGCTTGCGGGCCAGCAGAAGGGTTAAGTGGTTAGGCACGAACAAACGTGTCCAAAATGGGTGAATGCATCCAAAATTTTATCATAAGAAAAAAAAAAGTTATAGAACAAGGCACAGGAGAAGGCTTGGTTGGCCGATATGGTAGGAATATCAATTCACCTTTAAATGGACAAATAAACAAGTACGCAAGCAAGCCTGGTTGACCAAGGAGGAAACTAGAGGTAGAAGTTTCAAAAACGGACACAGGACAATGACCGACCACGGCATCACAATAGGAGACCCTCTACTTTGCGTAAACCGGTGCTCAGTCCGTGAAGTGACCAACCAAACAATAAAATCATTCACCGATAATTAACAAAAATGTTGATAACAATTGACAATAAGATAATGAAGTTATCATCGATCGATAATTAAGTTAGTAATATTATTATTACTTCTATTACTATTATTATTATAACTTAACAATAATTATTCATCAAATTAAGGACCGACATACAATTTCAACAATTGGAGAACATGGTTTTCCTTTAATCTGGGAAAACGCAATAGACAAAGCGGTGCCAGCAATAGAACACCGATACTGACATATGCAGGAATGATGAAGAGGGAGAACAACTGATTATTACATGTGATAAAGGCGAAGCCACTAATGATCGACGAAGGCACAATGATGTTCCATGCTTAGCACTCAATCACCGAAAGATGAACATGTGTAACGTAGAACTGGGCATTACACCTTCCAATTGTTAAGAACAACATCATATAACCCAAAGTGTATTAGATTTTCAAGAGACACGATGTCCCCATAGCTAACATTAGGGGGGATTTGAATCACATCCCTCAATGCAATCATTCCATTCTTCCTTGCACAAGCTATTTGAATTGGCACAACAAAAACAAGCTTACAAACCCAAATTCTCATTTTCAGACTAACATTGTCATTTATGGGAAGTGAATTCCAGCAGTGAAGTGTTGTTGCCCATATTTCTAAATTTTCCAACTGAAACTGAATCTTCATATTTGAAAAATATTTCTCTTCTTTCCTTAAGTTGTAGAATGAGTGCTTTTTAATACCTGATGTATGCCTCTCCATTGTCAGGGTCTGTGCTACTTTCTAGTATCACTTTAAAGGTGACGTCCTTCTTATCTCCTCTTTTTTTGTGCTTTTCACTTACTAGTGTTCTCTCGCAAATGGTGGATGTTATGTTCCTACATATTTTGAAGATGCTTTGTATTTTTAGCCTTCAAGTAACCTCTGAAAAACTCAGTCCAAATTATCTTGATAGTGTTTTGAGTTTTTTTTGTTGATCCTTCTGAGGCATTGAAAATACTGTTTGGGAGCCCTTAAGGATAGAAAATTGGTCCTTGAAAATAGTTCTAGAATCATTCTCTTTCTTCCAATCCAAAAAATATCTTGTATCTTGTCCACAAATTCACATTTATCCCTGTCATAGGCATCATATTTTATCTTTTGAAGAGAAAAATGGTGTGAAAACCTCATGGCATCATCATAATGTCAACTGCTCCTGGGTCCTATGAATTTTTGAATATTGGGGATCAATTGTGATCTCTAACAGCAACTAATAGCAAGGTTTTTTGAAAACAAGAGGACTTAATTGTTTTCGCAATGGCCTAGTTCTGTGAAAATGTCAGCAGATTCATTCTTCGTATGTTGTAACCTCTTGCAAACTTTACTCTAAAAGATTGTGGTGTTGAATTTCAGTAGGCGATGGCCTACACTCTTGTGGTAGATCAGATATTTAGGATCTTATATGTAGAAATTGTAGTCTGGTCTATTACAATAGCATATAAGAGGGGAGAATATTACAAGAGGTATAAGTTTTCAATTAAAATAAAGAACAAGTTTCTCACTTGACCTCCAGTGATGGTCACCCTCTTTCAAAATTTTAGAAATAGTGTTTTACAGATGTCTTTTTTGAATGGAAAGGATCCATAAGGGCTTGGAACTATCATTATTTAAAGTAAATTTTTATAATTTGTCTAGAGGTTAAAAAAATAAAGAATTCTTATGCCTATATTAGAATTACTAACCATCTCATGATTCTTTTCAGATATATGATCTACGACTCCTTTTACTGAAAAAGAAAATTTATAGATTCATTAGGATACTTGGCCTGCAATGAGGTCATTAAGAATAATTTTAAGTCCTTGAACCAAACCCTCTGCAATAGTTATAGTCCCTACTTGCAAGTGCATTTGATCCATGTATAGGATTACAAACAAGCACAAATAGGAATAGTATAACAAGATTGATTTTAAATAATTTAAATTATGAACTTTCTTTTGCATTATAGAGAAATTTGATGATTCTTGAAATGACCCAGGAATTTTAAGTTTTTGACCCTCTTAAATTATAGTTACATGTTTGGATAATGGTGATTTGCACCCAGACTTTATATGGTTACAATTTTTCTGAATACATGATGTTGTTAATATAAATGTTGTGTTTTTTCTTCCATAGCTAAAAATTACAAATTAAGGAATCTAAATTCGTCCTTGCTTTCATTTTTTTCATTTACACATAATAGATGGGACCCAAGGATGTGGATAGCGAAACAATAAACATCTTTGTTCTACTGCCTGGAGTTTTAGTGTTTGGCTAAGCTAAAAAACATATAATTTGTTTTGAATACATTGTCTAGTTTTCTTCCTTGATATTAAACAAAGAACTAATCATATGCCACCTGAAAGTAAACGAGAAGAAAAAAGTTTCAGAAATGATTTTCCTTTGTAGTGATGGTTTTTGTAACTTCTCCTGTATAAAATGGGTTGATTCGAAATTATATATATATATTAAAAACATGTATATACCCTAACACACACTATATAGAGAGATAGAGAAAAAAATGAATAATTCTTAAAATGATACCAACAATAACGCCTCAAGAATCAACATAGTTTAGAGTAATTTTATAGGATATGAAATTCCCTTGCTGTAATGCTCGTGCTGACAGTAAATTTTTGGGGTTCGTTTTCCTATCATTATTTTGTATCATAGTACTGTTAAGAATACATCATGTGTTGTGCATGCATTGTCTCGATGCCCTGGTTACTTGGAAACTTGCTTGGTGTTCTATACGCCTTGCATGGAATACTCAACCATAGGTTGGATAATTTAATACCAATGTATCTACAAATAATTGATGGTAATGATTTCATTTCCATCTTTCTCGAGCACAGCCAAACCTTGCAATGAAAAATTGAGCAAATGAAAGTATATATTCAGTTACAGCTGAATAAGACGGTGATTCCAGAGCTGTATAGGTTGTCGATGACAAAGGAATGGAGGCAACAAGTGGATGATATTTCTGTTATTTTTTAGGGATTCATGGAAGAAAGGATGCTTAAATCTAGCTGAAATTATCTATGTGTGTATCCTTAAATCTAGCTTAAATCTCCTACTAAGTGTCACTATATTGGCTTATCTAGGAAATTTGTTGCTTGATTATTAGAAATCACTTGGTTTGTCCATAGATGGAAAGTGAGAAGCTGAATTTTAGTCTCTTCTTTCTCAGTAGGAACACATTTTTTATGTTCCAGTCTTGCACATCTGTAATTACTGCAGATCATGAAAATTGCACATAAGAGTTCTGGTTTGGTTTTCTCATAAATTTTTGTGGTTTACATCATGGATAGATTTTCTATGACTGTTCTACTGAAGTGTGAAAGTATTTGAATTTCAAGCTTAATAGTATATGCCTTTTTTATTCTCCTTTGTACCTTCAGGAATTTGTAGGTGTGATGACATAGCAATGCCTATTGTATCAAACATATTTGATAGTGAAGAAGAACTATCAGCTATTGTTGCAGATGTGGAGGTAGTTGTAAGTTGGTATTTACTATGTAATTTTAATCAAGTAGGTTTCATTGGAATATGTATATGATTTTCTCTTATGCATTTTAAGAATATGGAAAAAATAAACTATTGCATTTCCAAACTAATGTCTTTGTGATCTTCTTCAATGACAGGAACAAGCTTTAACAAAGAAATGGATAAACCAGTTTAGTAGCTTTATTGGAGCTGCTCCTCTATTGATGGTAAACATTTCTTCCCTGTACCTCGTTTAGGTAGTTTTTCCCCCAACCTACCTACATCCTTATATACTAACCATAGTACACAACTACGAGAACTTATTATTACACATTCCCGAATTCACTAACCTAATGCACCACCCACTTTTTCTCACAAACCTATCCTATCCTATGCTCATTTAACTGTCACCTATCCTAAATTTGTGTCCTATGCTTTTCCCAGTGCAGTCTAAGACTATGATCCTTTATTGACAACACTCCCAAGGCCATCCTTAACATCATTTTTTTTCAATATTCTCGACCGCCACTATTATTTATGTTCTACTTGCTAATAAAACCCAATGCTCCTCACCCCTAGTATCAAACCTAAGATAGCCATGGAATTTTGTTGGAACTGCATCAAATTCTTTAACTTCTATGCATTACACCTACCACAATTAATACAATTACTCTTACCACACGAAGAGTTTCTGAGGCAGGTTTCCATTATTGCACACAAGTCTGCAGTTGATTGTACATGATCAAAGATAAATTAGGAAATCAATGGAGGAACATCTATACTGTTAGGTTTTGTAATTACTGTCTGGCACTTTTAGATTGCAATATTAATTGCTAATTTTGTAGGAGGTGCTCATATGTCAAGGACATAAATGTTGAATGGGTTCAAGTGGACAAGGGCTCACATGTTGTATAAATGGTAGCAATGGTTGGTTATAGATTTAAGGCCAAGAGCAGCATTATTTCTCTAGAGATGAGGCCTTTGACCATAATCTAACCCATACCAATAGCTCCTAGTTATGCTAAACTAAAATACAAAAAATTCATTGGCAGATTCCCACACTTTCTCTCAATTGGTTGCATCAGTTTGTGAAAGACATTGTTTCCTCTTGCAGTCAAATCAATAGACACCCACTCAAGCGAAACTCGATTTCCTACCAGCTTTGAGGCTTAGAAGTAGCACTAGACTTCAACCATGGGCTATAAAAGGAAATTGGGATTTTCCAAATGCAAGCGTGGAGGAAATCCCAGTCAGAAGCTTCAAGTTTATAAAAGGAGGGCTGGTTAAATAAAAATGAAGATAAACACCACTGCTTCCCAAATGAAATTTTTACAAAAGTGAAAGCTTAGAGAATCAGATACGAATCGAAGATGATTTTTTTCCTGTTGAGCAGGCTGTGTGTAGGCTTGTTTATCATCCCACTACACACCAGTTGTTGATGCACCCTTTTAAAGAACTGAATTTAACCGAAGTTATGGCTTCAACTCGTGCATTACCTCTAGAGTGCAGGAAAATCTCCACCCTATTTATCCCAAGCCACCAATCACATCGCATGCTTTTCCTCTGGAAGATATTTATAGCAAGCATGCTAGGGCCCGAGCCTCTTTGGGCTCCACCTGTAGCATATTTGGAATATCCATTTCTGCTCCTTTGTGTGGCTAGAATCAGTGTTAAGGATCCCTTCAATTCCAATGGAATACCACTCCTTGCCTTGACAGAAATCTTGCTCACAACATTCATCCACATAATAGTAAGCCAACTCCAAATGAAAATGCAGAAACTCACAAATGTGACCTAACTCTTGTTTCTGCTATTATGGACCACTTTTTCTTGATGAAAATATAATCATACATATTGAAGAGAAAGGACTCCATAACCCCTCTGTGGAGAGTTGTTTGACTAGGCTTCTTCATTTTGTGCAGAAAAAATTGGAGAGGATATAAACCATAGGAAAAATGCATTGAATACATGGATATTTTCATTTAACAACATCAATAGAAGCTTGGGGCCATTGAAGTCCTCATTCAAATTTTAAAAAGAAGATTTTTTTTTTTGATTGAAGAGCAAGATCAAGTGATGGCAAGGTGGATTTTGTGTTGAATGGATCAAAGTATGCAGCTCATGGTTGGATTAAAGTATGTAGCTCACGATGACAACACAAGATTGGAAGAAAACAACTTTCTTTCATTCATTTTTAACATCATATGGAGACGTGACATTCATACTCTCACCCTCAGCTTTGCGTGATTCCTAGGTGGATGTCTTTCACTACATGGCTAGCCTGCCTTCTATTCTATTCAGTCCTCTGCACCCATCTTCCCTACTCACAATATGCTACACTATTCTTATTCTAGCTACTGGAACCCCCTTCGTTTGGAGTCTCTCTTTCTACCAGGTGGAACCCCTTACATAATCTTATGCATGCCATGTATTGGCAAAGATGCATTACAAGAATTTTCTGATATCAAGGAGTTCAGATTGCCACTTGAATTTTAATTACGCACGTTACAAAAATAGTTCAAAAGAAATCGATCCATTGCAGCAAAGTTTATGGAATGGTGTTCGATTCCTGCCATTTTTTTTAGATTCCTGACATGTTTTATTACTGGAGGACCAATGCTTCTCTGGCAAGCTGTTGATCAAAATTTTCTTACAAAGAAGTGGTATATTACATTACACCAGTCATTGCCACATTCTTTGACTTGATTCAATCTCTGTGCATGAAATTGATGTAACTCGAAATCTTATGTTGTGAAATTCACCATTAGCTTATGCAGCCGAAGTGCTATAACACTAACATTGTGGAAGGTGTCATGGTGTTGCAAAGCTGGTGGATTTTCCTTTAGACAATGATAATTTGCTAAAAGAATGTTGAGTCATCAGTTCTTCAAATTCCTATAATGTGGAACATGCACAGTCAAAGCAAACTGGCTGGCTGGCTGGAGCCAACACAGTGTAAACAACAAATTTGAACTTTGAAAGTTTGTAAAAGAGGCTTGCAAAGTGGAACTGTACTTGTGAAGAAAGTCTTATTTTTGCATAGCTAATCCAAGCTTACAGAGCTCTCCCAAGTTTCTGAAGTGGTTTCAAGCTTGTGAAGCAGTTTCAAGTTTGCAAAAATCTTTAGGCATGCAAAGCTTTATAGGATTGGAAAGTTCGTGTAGGGTTGCAAAGCTTGTGGATTTACAAAGCTTTCCCAGACTTGCAAACCTCCTTTAAGTTTGCACGGCGTGAAAATGAACTACAAAGCTTACAAATCTCTGAAAAAGTTTTACTAGGCTTGAATTAAGCACTGAAGACAAACTTCTTGCTTCTTTCTTGTGGAATATTTACCCACCAATGCTTAACTCTTCTGAAAGGGGATCCATCAACTCCACACGCAGGATATCTTTCAGATACAACGATGCTCCCAGATCACGTGGCTAGGAGAAAAATGTTTAAAATGAGACAGAAAGATGTTGAGTGCCACCAACATCATAAATTCCAGGTAGATTTTGTAGAAAGTTCAATAAAGATCACCTTAATGGGTTTTCCTTGTGATGTTTCTCTAGGTGTCCAAGTCAATGCCGACTAGAAGAAAAGGTACCTCAGAAATATACTCAACCAACCCCTTCCTTTCCATGAGCCTCTGAATAGCTGGTTAAATGATTTTTTTTATATACTTTGATAAGGTCTTGGATATCATTTCATACATGGCTTGCTAGGAACACAGCCATGTCTAGTAACCCTGTGAAATACAATTCCAATTATGTATCGATTTTATATTTCAACATGTTTGAGATGGTCGTTAGCAATATGCAGTCTGTATCAGCTAGGAGGGACAGTGTTTTTAGGAGTATTATCGATGCAATTTGTTTACAAAATGTGGTTCTTGATTATGGACTATATGTGCTAATCACTATAATCCTCTATGCTTTGCACAATGCAACATCTTGAGGATTCAACAATCTCCTTGTGTGTTTATCACTCAGGAGACTGTTTGTTTTTAACCCAATTTTACTTCATTAATATATACATGATTCAAAAGAATAGTGCTAGGGATTTTAACTCTATATAGAAGTTCATTTTCACTCCAAAAAGGACAATGGAATTGATCGTCATGTCAAATTTTTGAAATTTGAGTTTTCTCCTTTTATGTGAACTGCTTTGTTATCTGAATTTCATTTTGAAATTATATTATATTTAGACAGGATTTCCTTCAAATTACAGAGTCAATTTACACTGTTATGGGTACCACTTACCAGGCACTTTGAGTTCTTGAACTATAATGTTGATTTACTGACAGTGATCATTTGAAGGGTTCAGCAATCACATTTGTATAATATATTTTTCTCTTATAAAATTTCAATTCCTTGTCTTTGCAATTCGAGCAATACTACTTTCAGGCTGTATTGGTAAGTTACCTTACTTACCACTAGGTCAAAATTTGAAGAACCACATTCTCCTTTTACTGCTATGGTTGTTGGTACTTGGTAGTACTTGCCCAGTTTTGGTTATTTGTAGACATTAATATGATGTCACTTGATTTTTTTAATTTTTTTTTGGTTTCTCAGTGTTGAATTTGGATGGATGTGTTGTTCTTTTATTCTATTATCTTTTTAAGTCTCTTGTTTGTAAAATATCTTGTGGGTTCATAGTTTGGAAATGGAATTCCAGATAAGGAAGGGTCACAATGAAATATTCCAACAAGATATCATTGATGCATTGGATAAATGATTATTTGAAAACACAGGTTTCCTCATGACGGAGGAAGAGCAATGGATGTATGCAAGGAAGGTATGCCTCTTATCTGTTTTGTGACATTAATCTTCTAGCATCACATATTGTTGTGCAAATTATTAAAAGGAAATTCCCTTATTAAATGAATATCCACCCCTAGTTTCTGAGTTCACTAATATTGTTGTGCTTTTATTACAGTCATTTCTGTTTCTTTGTAAAAGAGTAGTTCATTGTTAAAAGTAGGTTCCTGTTGAGAATATAAGGTTGATGGCAGTACATGAAGCTGGTCACATACTTTTAGCTCATTTGTTTCCTCAGTTTGATTGGCATGCTATCACTTTCTTGCTTCCTGGTGGCAAGGTAATGTTTGCTTGAAAACATTTTCTTCAATTTATGTTCTTACACTATCAAAAATATTTCGATGTATGTTTTCCCTTCCTCAAATGTGTCTGTGGATTAATTATACTACGAGTTGGCAATTGTTTCTTTTTACTAAAATACACAAAATTTAGTATATCTTAAGCCCTATTTGGAAATGCATTTTTGAAGGCATGGATTACTCTTGTACAGGTTTCTGGAACTGATCTGATGATTTATAAGTGTACTATAAAACCAACATTTGCTGAGATTAACATTAGAATACCAACTTGTCACTCTGTTTCTGTATTTTATAAACAAATCATTTGTTTAATAAAAGAATGGTGTCATAGATGTGAGGTACTTGTGATCTCTGTTTTAATATTTGAGTCGCGTAGAAGCAATATAAAATCTCTTAGCCACTGAAACAAGTAAAAGGAGGCTTGCTGAAATACTTCAAAAACAGGATTCACAACGAGCTGCTGCCAAGAGACAAACAAATCAGCCTGAAAGTTCGGTTGATGTAGCAAATCAGAGGGAATAATTAAAACATACTATCCCCAAACGAGGTAGATGCATAGAATGGCTGCTTATTGCTTTTTAACTAGACTCCTTTTGCTTGGAAGAGAACCTGCTAGAAATTTAAACAAAAAAACCATGAATACATTAAGATCATCTACCAACCTCAGAAATCCTCTCTCTTTTTTCAACTATTTTGTATTTAAAATATTCATACCTCTTCACTCTCCAAGGCCTTAGAAAAATCAGCTGCATTTCTAAATCTATCGCCCTTTGATTTATTACGCGCTGCTGTCAATATAAGATCATACTACTTAACCTGACTTGTTCATACTATGCGGTAATCAATTTTTTGATGAAGAAAACATTACCTTTGCTATTTTTAAAGTTTCTTTATCTAGAAAGAAATGGTGGATAGCTACTGTACAACTCACGAGGTTGACAAGTTAGACTCTGTAGATACTTGTAACAGTTTTGTAGAATCTTGTAATACAAATAAATGGTTTTATCTTTAGTCCACCTATTACTTGAATTAATAATCCAAAACTAATAAAGGGCAGTCCTAAACAGTCCTAAACTAGTGTAAATCATGAATATTGACATTAATGCTAACTAGAATTTGAAAAAGTGTAATTAGGATTAAGGGGTGATAGAGTGCTCAAATTGTGTGCAAGGGTGGAACAAAGTGTCATCAAGCTACTCAAAAAATAATAGGACCTGGTAGTTTGTGCTTGTTGGGTTTGTAGGAAGCTGGACAATATAGTTGTCAAACCTATCCTGAGGGCTACAAACTTTTCCTCTATGTTTTGTACTTGCTTTCTCTTTCTGTGTAGGATCACCTGTGTTTGCTCTTCTGCTTTCTTGATATAGAATTTACAATGAGTTTTTGAATTAGATATGGCTACCTCAGCTTCAAATCCTAGCTTTGTGTCCTTGACTTGAATAATGGTTTAGTGCTTTGGGGCTTGACAACCTCACCACACACCCATAATGTGGTGATTGTTGCCTACATACCATTACTCTAGAAAGGGATCAAGTTGCATGTCGTGGAAAATCATGACAAACTACATGTGGAGGTAGAGACATCTGCTGTGAACAGGAAAATGTTAGTTCGGTGTTCGGTGCCCATGTTGTGACTAAAAATGTACGCAAGTCTTTGGATCAATGTTTGTAGGCATTTTGAATCAGTGTTTTGTGCTCAAGAGTATTCATTATGTTGGTACAGACCTGCTGCTAGACAATTGAGGTTTGATTTAGAGGGAAAGCTTTAAATCTTGCTTTATAGTGCCTCTCAGGTTTACTGTGATGATTATGATGTCGGTCGTGAATTGGATGACTTTGTTACTTTTATTAACGAACAGACTAGTACAAATTGTGATGCACAGGGCCACCTGACATCTCTTGTAGGACATCAAACATTCATCAACTGTATAAAAATCAGATCTCATTGAATAATATCGCATCATGAGGTTCACTCCTCATTATACTCCTTACAATTCATGTTAGTCCCATCTGAAATGCTAACCTCAAAAGAAGGTCATGTACAATATGTAAACCAAGTATTGGAGCAAATTTAGAATCAATGAAATTATATGTGCTACTTTAGTCGATCAACACTATGAATCGTCTCCCCTAATCCATCCTCCTACTCTCTAGGTATGGTGTTAAGAAAACCTTTTGATAATAGCCAAAGATGCAGTGGGGTGGTCAGTTGGCTCTCTTGATGATGTATTCTCTAGAGGTAGCATACTCACATCAACACGAGCTTGTTCATCTCTGCTACTACCTGAATCATCTAACATTTCAACCAAATGAATTTTCCCCTTATCCATGCACCTGCGCCTCACCACACTTCTCCTTGCATGAGAAACAACAGGATTTCTTACTTAAATCTTCCCTAGCTGCTTTATTAGCATAAATTACAGCATTGGGTGTGGCCACCTTGTATCCATATTCAATGTTCTATTTGAGCTAGGATGGTTGTTAGGAAGTGTATATTTTTACAGCTTGCTTGCTTCGGGTTTTACCTCTGAGCAATTTTTATATGATTTGGCTTATGCAATAGCTCCATCCAAAACAGCTGGTTTAAAAACCTCGACGTATCCTTTCAATTCATCATTAAAAGTGTCCAAAAATATTTAGGCCTGTCTAGTTTCTGGGATATCATGAATCCGCAAATACAACCTTCTAAAATTTCTAATATAATCATCAAAAGATTCTTGCTTGTTATGATGTAAATTCTTCAACTCTATGTAGTGGTCATCACTAGTCTTTTTATCAAACATGTCAAGGAGAAGAGAAGAGAAATTGTACCAGCTAAGGATCTCATCATCAATACCCTCTTGAATATACAATTCATAATGATGCTCCCAATCATATGCAGTCTCCTTCAAGTGTGGTGACGCAAACTGAATTTTCTCCAAATCAGCCATTGGATGCATGTTAAAGTAAACATCAAGTTTATTGATCTATACATGTGGTTCAATTCTTTACCGCTCCGTAGAATAGAATTTTCCATTGTAATCCTCAATCAAATGAATACAATGAAGCATGTTACAACTATAAATTTTTAAGCATGGATGCATGACAGATGATTATGATATATTCTAGAATCTAGATTAGTGTCTTAAATCTGAAAAACACCCTGCTGCGCTTTTAAATAAATATTTTAAATCTTAAAAATTTGTGGGAGAGGGTGCCCTTTGAGCCACCTCATACTATCCTAGCTGTCATTCTCATGTTCCATAATTAGTCCAATAGAGGGAGCTGTGAACTGAGCATTGTATACATTTTGAAATGAGATTGAGGAAACTTATAGAAAGCTTTAAGATCTGTCCATTCCATCCACTTCCCAAATATGTACAAGTCATGTAATATTTTTATTCCTTTCTCAAACCAAAGAGGGAGAGCAGCCTTTTGTCAAGGAAAGGATCCTTTCGTTGACCAGATCCTTGCCTTGACAAGAGGCTGCTCTGCCCTCCTTTGGTTTGAGAAAGGAATTAAAATATTACATGACTTGTACAGATTTGGGAAGTGGATGGAATGGACAGATCTTAAAGCTTTCTATAAGCTTCCTCAATCTCATTTCAGAATGTATACAATGCCCATAAATGCTTTCACAGCTCCCTCTTTGAGACATTTCTAAATCCTTTTCAACAAATCCATTTTGTGCATAGCCTAAAATTAATGTTGTCCTCGCGAACACATCTCTTCGAGACATTCTGTCAAACAATTCATTTGTCTTGTCTATTCTTCCACATTTTGCATGCATGTCTACAAGGGCTGTTGCAACTACAACATTTGAATTGAGCTGGTACTTATGTTTTTATTTTGTTATGATCAATAAAAAATTTATTTGGAAGAACAGTTGGGTGGATTTTATCATCTCTGATTTGAAATCTTGAGCCAACTCTTCTTTTTCTGGAAGAAAGGGTGTTATATCAACTTCGTATTCCAACATTGATGGTTTTAACTAATTTAGAAAATCTATACTAATTATGGAGTACATGCTCATATAACTGGGAATTTCCAACTTGATTTTTCCCTATATTTGCTGGATAGTTCTGATTGGACTATATCTATTTGGCTAGAGCTTCTTTCCCATCCCTTTGAGATGGTCCTTACTCAAATATGCCCACAATATGTTTTCTGTGAGCTATTTGGAGACAATTACTTTGTCATTTTTCATTGGCTTTAGCTTGAAGCAAGTGCTATTGTACCTACTTTTTAACTTGTTGAGTTATTTCCATGAACATGATGATGGCTTGGACTTTTCATTGATCATTCTCCTCCTTGCCTGCTCCATCTCTATCTCTTTCCTAAATACACATCAAATGGTGTCCGAGACAGGTATTCCAGAAATGTTTGAAAGTAGATTTGTTCATCCTCCTTTTCAGCTATATGAATGTGGCAGAAATGGCAGGATCTCAGTCCAAGTTTTGGGTGTTTTTGATTGTATCCTTCGAGCATATGAACAAATGTCTGCTTCATCTTTTCATTTTTTGATCTGTTTGTAGATGAAAGGCAATGTCATGTTTGAATTTAATGTCCATTGTACACCGAAATATACTTCGAAAGCTACTTTAAAATATACTCTTACAGTTAGATATGATTGATTCCAGCCATGTAAAATATACCCATTCATTTTCAAAGAATAATTTGGTTGCTTCCTGGTTTGTTATTTTCTTCCTGCAGGGAATTAGGACAACCACTTTGTTCAATCTGTCTACCATTACATATAAACAATTATGTCCTTGTCTAATTTTATGCTCTTATGTGCGCAAACCTTCGGAGTGGCGAACCACGAGCTCATGGATGCGACCCTTTACTGAGGGCTCTTCATGCTCCTCCACAACCCTTCCCATCGGATTTCTCTGGCTAAATGTGACGTCTTTGCTCCTCAAGTTGGGTCAAGACAAGGAAATCTCCAAGGTGGCCAGGGTCTATCTAGTTTTTTTGCTACCATATCTGGTGTTGACCTCTATTTTAGCGCCACTGAGAATCTATCTAAGACCCACCCCAAGAAATATTGGAGTAGTAACCCGCTCCATGGAACCATGTCCTTGTTAGGATCTTACCTTGAGTAGAATCTAGATGTGGGACTATTTTTTAAGCTCATTTGAGAAAAGTTCTTATATGTAGGGCTCTTGAGTTGGTAACTTGTGTTTTTGGGTGAACTTTTTGTAGGCTTGGATTATTTGTTGTTGTTGCTACTATTGCTTCTTGTTTCATTACAATGGTGAGGGGATATAGTGAGGAAGCGGTGATCATGACCTGCCTTTCCCATAAAGACCAATACAATACATCTTCAGCTGAAACCTATAGAGAATGCACTATGAAGAGGCAAGTGAAAGTCAAGAAGAGCTTAAGAAAGAGATTAAACAAAGAAACAAAAGAAACTCAAGTGAATGCTTCTCTTATTTTGCACAACCATTTTAATTTATAGACTCAATATTTTTCTGTGACTATGAACAAAGAAACAAAAGTTTTTCTTGGATGGCAGGTACAGATGATCACCTGAATATTTGTGTTGGGAATGATAGGAAAACATGGATTTTATCATACAGGTATATGAGTGCGCAACTTAGCTTATTAGTTTTGTGCGAGGTTTTAATTATTGTCCTAGTTTAAATGTAATTTTTGAATACTTTTGGTAGAACTGGAGTAAAATATGTGTTCTTAATATCTCAGAATCTAATGCACCTTTGTTGTAATCGATAATAGATAATTGTATCAAAGTTGAGACAATTAAAGCGAAGAACATGAAGATGACAATTGTCGGCAGAGAGGCAATTGCTCAAAACAAAAGTAAAGAAAAAGAACCTAAAAGTAGAACCAGAGAAACAGACATATCGCTTGAAGCCGATGGTGGAGAGAAGGAGTTCATATTGTATGCGAAGGGTTAACGGCAATTAGGCACCCTTTTCTATTTTATCATTGTATTTAAAGGGTTAACTACATTTAAACACCCTTTTGTATTTTATCTTATTTGATAATAATAAAATGTTTGTGGACCCATTTGTTGGGCACAAAATTCATATCAAATTGTTTTTAATTTCTAATATTAATGATCAGCCCGCACTGACATCATAGACAATATGTAGCCGTTGATTGCACTATATGATATTTGATTATTATGTATTCTTGAAATTCAATTTTTTTGTTCTTTAAATTCGTATTGTCTCTAGAGAGACAATAAAAAATGAAATTAGTATTGTCTCTGGAAAGACAAAAAATTAGTATTATGTATTGTCTCTAAGGAGACAATAATGATATTGTCTCTCAAGAGACAAAAATGATATCAATCTAAAATGTCTCCGGAGAGACAATAATTAGAGACAATATTAGAGACACGCGCTTTGAGACAATAATAGAGACAATATACAACTTTTTTATCGTCTCTATTTGAGACAATTTGGTCAAGGATTGTCTCTATTATTGTCTCAAAACACCTCTCCTTGTAGTAGTGTCGGTAACGATTCTGAACAAGAAAATGATTAGTGGGTAGGAAACATAAGGAAGACAAAGGGATATACGGATACCTAAGGGTTCCTTGAAAATGGCTGCAGGCGATGGTCTAACAGCGACTCATCGGCCGTATCTAAAAAAACATTTGTCACCTTCGCATATCCTTTACGTAATGCGTGGGACAGCATCACTATATCATTATGCTTCCTTGACAATAAAATTAACACACGTTGATAAAATTTGTGCAAAACTTGGATAATTCCATGATTAAATGTCATCTCTCCGAGTCTCCATTCTTATGCCGAAAGGCATGACTACAGCTACGTCCTGGCTGCAAGCAGTCTGACACATGCCAGGCAGATTGGTAGTTCGAATGCGCAAATGACAAAGACATTGAATACGATTAATGCTTAGTCTTCGATCTTAGAGGATGAATATGGAAAATGGATAGGGAACTAAAAGGCCTTTCAGGTTCGAGAGAGGCTTCAAGCCTGGTGGACGCCAGATGGAAGACTGTGCAGGCAGGGTTTACAGCTTGCAGAATGCAGGTCTGAGTTTCGTGTTCGAGGGGATTGACATGGCTTGCCTACAACAGCCTAACAACGCGTCGAACATGAAAACAACGTCTCCACCATTTCCTGCATGGAGATCTGGCAGTCTCGATAAGGATTTGGAGAATTCATGTGCACTGAGATTCGTTCACCCTTAAATATGTCCCACCTATCCGAAAGTCCACTAAAATCGTAACAGCGTTCATGTGCCCTACTTTTCACCAAATCCCACCCTAACAGATTGATCTTCTTCCTTGACACTGGAGACTCTTCTCCTCTCCCAAAAAAATTACATTTCAAATTCGCCTTCTCTGAAATAGAATTCGACTTTCCGGGGAGAGAAAAAGAAGCGCTCAGACGTCAAACCACTAGCCAAACTGGCTAGGCCTATCCCTCAGGTACGTTCGCTGGGAGTGGTGAGATGGCTGCTGACTGGACACTTTCCAATGTTTTAACAGAGTTAAAAAAAAAATTAATGGAAACCATGTCATTTCAATACTTCCCCATGACTGCTCAACTTTCCCTGTCTATTCACATTTATTGCTGCAAATTTGCTGCGCTGCAGGGCAAGACATCATTTCAAATATTTATGGAGTGGTAAATTATATCCTCTACATTAAATTATTTACTACATTTTTGGTATTATTGCTGTGTTTTTTTATGTTTACATAAATGAATTTATTTAAGTATTGCAAAAAAGAACAATGCTCATATTTCATCCAATTTTATTGAAGTTAAATGAGATTTTTGAAGGTGGGTTGTGAGAGAGAACATTGCTCAGGGCAAGCAAGTTTGGAAACAATTTGTACATTGCAAATCAGGGAAGAACATTACATTTTTAAAAATGAGTAATAGCTAGTTGGCACAGAGATCATGAACTGAACTTTCTAATTGCTACCATGTAAAACTGTCAAGACCTATACAATGCTAGCTTAGAGCTAATGTTCGATGATGATGCAAAATATTTTTGTAAAAAAAAAAAGCAAAACAATATTATTATATTTTCAATTCTTGCAAAGAAAACCACATAAAAGCTCTTCTTATCTGTCTTCTGTTCCTGCTAAGTCCATAGAGTTTATTGTTTTGTCCTTTGTTTCATTCAAATGAAGATTGGATAGTGCAAAATTTATTGTGAGTATTTATTTATAATAATTTCATATTTTTAAGTCAATTATTAAAGTCTATGTTCAAAATATTCCATTTTTTCCCCAATAAAGTGAATGTCTTTCACTTGTCTTTTGTATGTTTCCACATTTTGTATATGTCTATTGGGGCACCTCAATTAATTTTGTATGCTTATTCACATAGATAAAAAGTACCCTACTCACATACAATGAATTGTCCAACACTAGACTTTATTTCCAAATATATTTGTACCGTTTCAACAAATTTCATTCCCATGAAATTTAGTTTCTCTCATACTTATACCTATATATAATAAATTTCTTGTTTGTGTTATGTTGTTGTTATGGCAGACTATGGTAGTTCATTTTAAAAGCTATACAAGAAACACCAAGCTCATAACAATGACTACGGAATTTTTTTTCTAGAAATTGATCAGTTGTCCATGGATTGTGTCAAATGTCATGAGGGTTAAGAGATGGTAATCCCACAATCCCAAATCTAGCCTAGTCTGGGTCTTTTTATCCATAGTCAACATTTGAACATAAATACCAAGTTATGATGTGCCTAAGGTAAAGCCGAAGATTATTGATTCACAATGCGTAAAAACTAAAGCCGAAGCTTATTTTTTTCCTTCAACCCAACATAAGTTCAAATCATCTTGTTTATTAATTTATTAGGTTTTTTAACTAATTTGCCAATCATTTACCACAACATCATTATATAATCATCTATCAAAGATGAAAGGAATAACAATTCTGGTTAGTGTTTGCTAAATTTATTTGAAACAAGGCTAATTCAAAACAAAGATATTATGAGTTGAATGGTGATTTAGATACTTAAATCTAATATTCAAGGTAAGATTTTTCCTGAGAGAGTATTACTTACAACAGTACAACATATTACATTATCGCCCAAAATAAATGATGGAACCCGTTATTTTTACAAGCTATAGTCATTATAGTGTATAAAACTACGATGCCACATTTTTATGTGCCTATGGGATCTATATAAAAGTAGGTTGCTTTCCCATGTAATACATTATTGTGTCAATGACATACATTTCTAAATATTATTTCACACATCATAGTGTTATGAAACTATTCAAATTTGTTTCATTCAATTACTTTGAAATTAGTTCAAATTCATTCCCTCCTATTACGAGGACAAAAAATTAGCAACATATTACATTGTTACCCCTGATAACGATTATCTGACTCGTTGTTAGGTTACAAAAGATACACTGTGTACTACATGAAACTATAATTTCAGATCTTATTGTTCCTATAGGATCTACATCAAAGTAGGTTGTTACTCAATGTAATACATTGTTACTTTGACGACCTACATTTTTAATATTTGTGTTGCAATAAATAACGCTCCAAAGTCATTTCATTCAATTAAATTAGAATATTTTAGAATTCATTCCCTCACACTTTAATTACAATAGTATAACAACGTATTACATTGTCACCTAAACTAAATGGTGGAACACATTTTTTTTACAAGCCATAGTGATTATAGCATATAAAACTGCAATGCCACATTCTTATGTGCCTACATGATCTATATAAGAGTAGGTTGCTTTCCCACGTAATATGTTGTTGCACCAACGACATGCATTTGTAAATTTTGTTTTGCACATCACAGTGTTATGAAACTATTCAAATATGTTTCATTCAATTACTTTATAATAATTTCAAATTCATTCCCTCCTACTATGAGAAAAAAAAATTAGCTACATATTACGTTGTTACCCATGATAATGATGATATGACTCATTAATAGGTTACAGAAGATACACTGTGTACTATATAAAATTATAATTTCAGATCTTATTATTCCTACGGGATCTACTTCAAGGTAGGTGGTTACTCAATGTAATACGTTGTTACTTTGACGACCTACACTTTTAATGTTTGTTTTACAATAAATAATGATCTAAAGTTATTTCATTCAATTAAATTTGAATATTTTCGAATTCATTCCCTCACACTTTAATTACAACAATGCAACAACGTATTACATTGTCACCCAATCTAAATGAATGGACAAGTTATGTTTACAAGCTATAGTCGTTATAGATTATGGATGATTCCTCTTATTAGCTTGATGATAATGAAGTTATTCTATCCTATGTTGTTTACAGTGGTGGCATTTTTGAGACCTAAAAAGATTTCCATACTTTTATATGATACTTTTAATGATTTGCAATACCCTTGAGAGATATTTTTGGGTTCATTCTCTCCTATAAGGCAGTAGCTGATTTTAAACATTCTCAACATTGAATAACTTGGAAAAGATACTCTATTATCTAATTTGATGATTTGGTTCTTCGTAACCTTTTCCTATTAAGTTATAATCACCAACTTCTACGTGCATCTATAGTTTTGGCTTTCATGAGAAAAATAATAGATCATGATCTACATACTTAATGTTTCTTTTTCATATTTCCTATTAGTGCATTCATACTTTTTCCTATTGAAAACATGAGTGGAAATCATTGAGGGAAGTGCAAGATGTTTTAATTTTTGAAGAGGAGCTTTTCATTTTGCATGTTTCGAGATTTTAACCTTTAGGCTACTCATTGAAAAGAAAGACGCAGTGAGAGATCGTGTGAGGGAGAAGGATTGGTTTTACAATAAACAATATTCAAATAATTATAGTTTTGTTTGACTGATATAAGAGTGAAATTAAGATGGCTAGCTCAATTTTATGAGATTCTTGATGCTGTTATTACTCTTTTTGTTGACCTACATTTTTTTAATAAATATCCTCAATTTCTTGAACATTTTTTAACATAGGTATTATCATTTTAGTGTGAGCTATAATATAAATTTCAAATGGTTAGTGTTATTGTCTAAATGTATAGTGTGCTATCTCGAGCATTTTTTTGCAAATTTTAATAATTTGTATTGTTATTAACATCTATATATAATCAGAGAGACTCAAAGTGGAAGCGCTTGTTAGACATTCCTATCCAATTTCCACCAGAAGGACCGTTCTCTGCATCAAATGTAGTTTGGAGTAAAGTTATAGATAACCGTGAAGTGGAAGGGGATTTCGTTGCATGGGTAGAATTTCGACGAGTAGATGATTTTATTAAAGGGGGATATTAGTGGACATCATTTCCAACAAGTTATTACAAACTTTGGAGTCATTCATCCCCCATAAGGGAAAGTACACATCGGGTTCGAATTGATAGCACCATCAATTATATAAAGTACGATGTAGCAATGTTAGGTGATGTTTTTAATGTATTTTTAAATTTGTTGTTTATTGTACTATGACTCACTTTTAGTGATATTTTTTAGATATTGGTGTAGCTATGATCCTGAAGACTTTAAATAAGAGGATGATTTACCCTATCATAATTCCAAGGTTGTAACTAGAGGGACGGGGAGTAGAAGTGGACGTAAACATAGAAAATGTTGTTGTCAATGCAATTTTAATGTGTGCATTCTTATGAAAAGAAGTGAATATGTACTTATCACATATACTCAGATCGATCATGTGGATAACAAAAATCATATATGCCATTGCCAAAGAAATACGGAATTTGAAGGGACACAAGCTTATTATGTGCCACATATTAGTAAGGAGTTACAAGAATGGGTAGAAAATTTATTTTTATTAGGAATTCCAATTGATATTGTGATGAAAAAGCACCGTGAAATGGTTCATGAGAAGCTAACCTTGTTTGATGGGTAAACAAAATGTGATGATTTCTTGTCTGCACATGATGTTCAAAATATTCATACAAAAATAAAAGTAGCAAAGTACATGTATGATATAAATGATGCCAAAAGTGTGAGAGTATGGCAAGATACAAATCCAAATATATGTTTTGAATACCAAGAGTATGAAGGAAATGTTGAGGAATATTGTCACGTGCCATTTATCATGGGCATTCAAATATTGCAACAACTTGAGTGGATGTTAAAATATGGCCATAAAAACATACTTGTAATGGACTCCACTTTTGGGACTAATGAAATGAAGGTATTCTCTTTTACATAATCTTATCAATAAAAAATTTCTACAAAAAATATGTTACATTCTTTTACTATAATGCCCAAGCAAAAAAAGAATATAAAATAAAATAAATTTTAAAAAGAAAGGTGTGTAGGTAGGTGGGAAAGTGGGTGAGTGGGGTAGTTGACTCACCCACCACATGAAGGCACATGGGAACCATAATAACCAGTCAGACCGGTCATTTCCCTGACAAAAAAAAAGAGTATGATGAAATTTGAGATCTCGGGGCTTAGACCACGCACAAACCCATGGAAACGTTGTAAATTTAGCAGTTTTTGGAAGGATGTAGAGCTGACTGAATGAAGACGTGGCCATATTTTCCTCAGAGACATTCACACTAGTTCTCAATTCAACAAACAGGTCTCCAACCTGATCAGTTCAGATTTTCTGCATACTCCCAGCCTGCGCCAAAATATTAGCTCCAGAATAGAGTATGGACATACAACAAGGTATAAAGATACAATTTTTTTTAGATGTTGCAGTTGCAAATGATTTGATAGATGTGGATGAAAAATTTGGAACCTTATGAAAGGAAAATGAAACTAGTTTAAGGAGATATAGAGCTAGAGAGGGAGAATTAGTAGAGAATAAAAGATTGTTGATTCCTATCCTTGTTTGTTTGTGCATGAGTTTTTAATTGTGTCCATGATTATGTTCATATAGTGCCCTTATTATTTAGGCCCTTTGCATGCCTATGAGTGAAGTGACATATTCCATTGTGACCTAAGTGGCTCCCAAATTATTAAATGTAACCTATTTGGATAATAGTTTTGGTGACAAGATGACTTCTTCCTCTTTGGAGGATCTACGGAAACACTGCAAGTTCCTCACACATTTTAGTAGGAATATGTCTCCACAAGGCACTGTCATCCAATCAGTAAAGGACGATGAATCATTTTTTATTTCTAAGAGGATGTCTTGCTTGAAAGTTTTGTCGTTAGCTTACGGTCTTCTTACTAATGCAAGTATGGATGCCCTTTTTCGCATGTGAGGGTACTTGGAACACCTAGATATCTTAGGCTGTTGGAATGTAGCTATGTAGAATCCCCTTACTGAGTGATGCCATAAACTGAGGGTCTTATAGGCCATGTTGTTCATGCTTTATTTTATTATGACCTAAAATATTATAACTCTTATGATTATGAGTATGATTTAATGTTGGACTATGAATATGACTACTATCTAAGGGAATATGAACAAGAATTATATGAAAGTGTGGATGGTTTAAAAAACATGGGGGATATAGAGTGGTAAATTTTATTGTGGATACGCCAACAAAACATGGTCTAACAGATAATCACAGTGGAGAATACTCAAATCAATTTGTGGAACGAGTATAAAATCCTTTTAGAAAATGCAATGGTGGGAACATGGATACACATGGATTGTCTGGTAGAATACCTGGAAGAGGGATAAAGCCTATTAGAATGTGGGTGAACCTGCCTAGGGGACCTCTTTCTCTATGAACATTCAAATTTTTAGGCATGGTCTCCTTACCTTGTCTTTTATAATTTTCGTACAATTTGATGCTTCGTTTACAATTTAATAGAAATACTAAATTGCTGGATAAGTGTACAGTTGAGTATTTTAATTAGAATGTTATTGTGAAATGATAAAAATCTACTTGGTCATCTACGCTACAAATTTACAAATTGATCGTCAACCATGTTGTTACAACAACCTTCTATGTGCTAGACTCAGGGTATCGATAATAAGTGTTCGTTTACATTTTGTTTGGCAAGAGCTATATGAGTTAACTAAAACAACCATTTTTTTATGATCATTGCAAAGTTAGAAAAATATTATTTTCAGAGACTTGTAAAACAATCCTCCAAGCCCTGTAAAAGAAATGTCAATCGTCGTATATGTTCCCTGTTGTGTAGAGATTCGTGTCAAGCTACTTATTACCATTTTTGCTATCTTTTTCGCTCCTTTAGGAGTATTGTTACCTGTTTTTGCACCAGAAAGATGTTAAAACTGAAAAGTTATTTTTCATTTCAGATCGTTGTTTGAACCCTGAGAAAAAAATGCTTGTCTTCTTTCGCAAACCTCTAGCATTTTTTCTAAGCAATTGCTTGGAACATTCAGTTTGGGGAAAAACACTCTTCTTGTTAGTTTGGAAAATGAACTTTGTTTGCCATGGGTTTCTATTTGACTACATCAAACTGGCTCTATTATGACCGGTGGTTCTGGAAAACTTGTCGCCATTTGTAACTCGTTTTCTAGTTCTCAACCCCATCAAATCTAATGTATCATCTATATATGGGAGGAAATGTAGGAAACTTCCCAGAGATATTCCAACCATCGGAAGTTATTTTCCAGATGAGGGTTCTTAACCCTTGAGCTAAAATTAGTTGTTGTAACTAGCCTTATTACAAATGATAGTCCCATAAAACTAGCTGCCTATCGTAAACAATTTGCAAGTTTTGAATTCTGTTAGTTCCTCTGAACTTTGGCTATATATCCAGATAGGTAAAAATTCAGCCATCATGAATTTTCTTATTAGAAGATAGTATTCAAACACACTTTCTTAGCCTCCAAGCCAAACTTTGGTTGTTTTTGTAATTAGCAGAAAAATGTAAAAGAAATTCGTAGGAACCTAGTCAAGTTAGCAAATCAATGTGGAAAGTTATTAACACTTGTAAATAATTTTTGAAACTCTGACGTGTAAATTTTGTGAATTTAAATTTTGGAAAAATAGTGTTTCTCTCTCTCCCTATAGTACCCACTTCCCTTTGACACCTTTTTTATTACTATTTTTCGATACTGTCGTCTACACTTATGGATATATTATAGTATTTTGATATAGTATGTTAGTAGATATCCGAGATAATGAACTGTTAATGATTTGAATCTTATATGATACATGTAGACTACTAGAGACATTTGACGATGATATTGATATACTTTTGACATGGTTATTTATCTGTAATTCTGACATGTGATATATTTAGTCATATTGAGTAGATCTTGATAATTGGACTAATGCGGTGATCGTTTTGACATAAATGAAATGGGAAATAAAAATTTGCTATAAATTGTAATTGATATCATATTTGCATAGATGGTATTAATTAATATATAGTTGATTTTAAATTTATATCGCATATTTGACTTGAATGCTTTAATGCAACCGTGAGGCCGAAGGAGGTATTCTATGTTTTGCAAGTATATTATATTCACAAAAATATCGGGGGATAGGAGACCAACCACATTGGAATTCAAGAAGAATTCAACTAGGGTCACTATGGTAACGTGTAATTGTGTGTGTGTTAGAATTATTTGGTTAGAAGAAAATTGTGACCTAGGGGGTAACTGTTATCACCGAATCACAGCACCCCTGTGTTTATACAAGTGTATATAATTGAACTCATAGTGTGATTGGATAACATGGGTACTATCTCCAAGTTGTGGGACTTGCTACTTGAGATAGACCTCCAGAGAAAGTTGGTTCTTGCTCCTAAACTACCTTCCACAATCTACTCTAATGCAGGATAAGCTAACTGTTCTAATCTAAATTTCCAAGGGACCAAGGAGAGAGAATGCATAAAATGAAAGCCTACACTAAAGCGGTGATACACCAGAAAAGGAGGGTGGGAGTGTAGTCTCCAAATGTGTGAAATACAGAGGCAAAGTGCACACTAGAAGAGGTGATGACAGCTCACCATAATCTAGCAAAATGCATTCACAACAATATTCCAAGCATACACAATAATAATGAATCCCTGAAAGAACATAATAAATAGACACAATATTCTTATAGAAAGATTAAAGGGGCAAGAAGAATTCAAGAAAACACAGCAGGGGAAGATACATCCACAAACTGGTATTTGATTGCTTCATGATATGCACAGTTCAATCTATTACAAGATAAGGGCCTGGATCACCATGCAAGGAGTCCACTACAAGGGCCTGCAACACACTGGCTTCACAAAGCGATTTTGGTAGAGCTTTCCTACCCAAAAACTCCCCCCTTACAATGAGCCCAACACTCCAATTTATAGAAAAAATGAGAAGAGAGAGAGAGGGGAAAATGGAAATCCCAAAATCTGTCCTTCAACCACCTGTAAGAGGCATTAAATTGAGTGAAATTATTATAAATTACTTGCAAAAGGCTCCCCATACTATCCCATGTGCTGCAGCAGAGAAAGAATGATGACCATGCCTCTTAAATGCATTCCCAGCTACCAAATAAACACTGTTCTGAACCCGGCCACGTTTTCTTAAAAAAATTAATAAATTTCTAATCAAATATGGAATTTCTTGATTTTTTTACATCAGGCTCGGAACCATGATTCCAACGGTACCGATTTTGTGTGATTTCGTTGAGAAATGCAAAAGTTATGGCCTTCTGAGTGCGAGCAGCTATTTTGGGCCTAGCAGGCGTTTTCTGTCATTTGATGGGAATGAGCATTAACTGACTGGAGCTGAATATGTTTCCTTTCATTAAATATATCTACCCTCATTAAAAGTCCAATTCTAGAAAGTCATGCTCGTTCTAGAAAGTCCAATTTTGTGAAAATCGGAGCTCGGAGTCAAAAGTTATGGCCGTTTGAAGTTTCAAGGGCCAAACGTTGACTTTTATTCTCTGCCTTCGGCCGCTTCGGCTTTTCACGTCCCACGCATCCCTTTGTCCCAAATGTCCCTAGTGCTGCACGAGACAAATTCTTCTGAACCACCCGAAATGGGCTTCCATGTTTCTTTTCTGCCGGTGACACGTGGCATGATCTGATTGGCTTTCGGCTCCTTCGACTATCCGCGTCCCGCGCGTCCCTTTGTCCCACTTGGCACAGTGCTGAGATTTCCCATTTCAGCTGAACCGGCCGGTTCGCGTACTCTTGTCCCGCATGTCCCGGACTGTTTGGGACAAATTTTCCCGATTTGCCTGGTTTGGCCGTTTCGCGCCCTTTTGTCCCAACTGTCCCGGTACGAAAGTTCTCATTTCGGCCGATCCGGCCGGTTCACGTACTTCGTGTACCTTCGGCCCAACTATTCTTGGATGCCTTAAATCTTTTTGGCCGACTTGCATCCTCCGCGTACTAACTGCCCAGATGTCCCAGACTGCCTGTTTCAACAGTTAGTCAATTTTTTCCACTTTTCGGCCAGTTCGGATTTCCGCGTCCCACGCGTCCCTTTGGCCCAGATGTCCCATTTGCTTTGCAGACCACCTGGCAGCCTTTCGGCCGGTTCGCACCCAGATGTCCCTTATGTCCTGACTATTGCAAGGACTAGGACTTAGCCATTTTTCATGATTTTTCCTGGCCCGAACTTGTTTTTTTGTAATTTTTCACATTTTAAAACTTGCTGGGATTTCTTCTTGGACAGAAGAGTTAGAAAGAACCCGAGGGGACCCCAGAAACATGATTTTTTGCCTTGAATCAATCTATTTGCCTGGGACTAAAGAATTTGATGCATGTTATCAAAATTTACCTTGAGGGGTCAATTTTGGATAACAATAACTACGTAAAACAGGTAATGGTTGACGATGGGGCCACAGTTAACATAGTCCCCTTCTCTTTCCTTCAAAAGTTAGGGTATGGAGAAACCAATTGTTCCACAACTCGAAACACGCTAAGAGGCTATGACAGCCTTAAAGCCACTTCGATAGGAACCATAATACTATCGGTCACCTTAGGACCCAAAAGAATCCTGACTGAGTTTTATATTATAGATCAAGAAACTAGTTATAATATGATCCTCGGCCAACCATGGATACACCGAATGAAGGCAATCCCTTCTACTTTATTCCAAGAAGTAAGATTCCTGCATCTAGGAAAGGTATTTGTAGCCAAAGGTGATCCAAAACCTTTCGATATACACCTAGCCGACTTAAAGAAAAGACCAGGTGTGCACTCAGAATTTAAACTTCCAACAAACCAACTTAGTAAACCCACTAACCCAAAACCAGTGGAGAAGTTGGTACCTACAATGGATCTTGAAACTATCAGCATAACCAAAACAACCCCAACCCCCAAAGATAAGGCTAGCACAATTGAAACGGTATCATCAGGGACCACTGCAAAAATTGTTGAGTTAATAGAACAAGATTTACCAATGTTCTTACCATTTGATTCAGTAGGCATAGGATATTCCCTAGGGGTTGGTTCTCTTCCAGTAGAGGATCTCTGCATGGTGGAAATAGAGTGCGCAAACACATCAAATACCCCAACATCTATATTCCCAGCTAAGTATTGGACTCTCCATTTTTATGGGGCTAGGTGTCGTTATGGAGCGGGGGCAGGTATAATTCTTACTTCGCTCGAGGGGAAAGTCATGCCATTTTCCTTTCAACTAAATTTTGAATGCACAAACAATGGTGCTGAGTACGAAGCCCTCCTCCTTGGTCTCACCTTAGCCAAGAGAATTGGTGTTGATAATATCAGAGTCTTAGGAGACTCACAATTAGTGGCAAACCAAGTCTCTGAGGTATATGAAACTAAAGCCGAACACTCGCAGCTTTATAAAAATGCCGTATTAGATTTAAGTAAGGCATTCAACTTCATATCCATTGAAGCAATCCCACGAGAGAAAAATATTCTTGCCGATTCGATAGCAACTTTAGCATCACATTTTACTCTAAGCAATGAGTTAGAAGATACTCATTTCACAGTGTCCATTCGTAATGAACCATTGATAAAAACAATGACAAATCCCTTTTCAAGCAGAAGTGAATCTACCACCCCAGACCATGTTGATAATGATATGGCCACTTTGGAATATTTAAACGCCTATGCGGCATTAAATCTCTCCTATCATATGCTAGATATGTCCTTAATTCCACATTCGTCTTCCTATTTCAGAAATCCCATAATGAGTTTTCCCTCACAAATGGAACCCAACATATACGCAGTAGAAAATGGGGATGATTTGGATTTACCCACAGCACCGCCTGAGTTTGAAGAGGGTAACGCCTCTTTGATCGAAGAAACAATTGATGTCAACATCAGAACGGAAGATGAACCAAGAATTTTAAAACTAGGATCCTCGTTAACCCCATAAGAGGTAGAAATACATACTTGGATCCTCAAAAAACATCAGAAGGTGTTTACATTTACTTATTAGGAGATGACAGGCGTCACACCTCACATCGTGGTACACAACCTCGTCACTAAATCTAATGCAAAGCCAGTTAAACAAAAATCAAGACCCATGAAACCCAAGGTAGCTCTCATGGTAAAGGAGGAGGTAATAAAACTCCTCCAAGTAGGATTTATCAAACCAGTTGACTATTCCCAATGGGTGTCTAACATCGTTCCCGTTCTCGAGAAGAATGGAAAGATATGCATCTGCATAGATTTCTGAGACAGCAACAAGGCATGTCCTAAGGACGACTTCCCGTTGCCATATATCGATGTCATTGTTGATGGAACAGCTGGGTTTGAACTTTTGTCTCTCATGGATGGATTCTCAGGATACAATCAAATCAGAATATCTGAGCAAGATTAAGCTAAAACTACGTTTATAACTCCTTGGGGAACCTATTGCTATGTTTTTATGCCATTCGGTCTCAAAAACACTGGTGCTATATACCAGCGGGCTATGACATATATATTTCATGATATAATTCATAAAATCATGGAATCCTACGTAGATGACTTGTTGGCTAAAGCCAAGAAGCACTGTGACCATCCGGAAGTACTCCGCATAATTCTTTCACGCCTAATACAATATGGAGTCACACTAAATCCAGAGAAATGTGTCTTTGGTGTAATAGGAGGGAAGCTCCTAGGTTATATCATATCGTCACGAGGAATAGATGTTGACCCAACCAAAATTTGGTTTGTCCTCGAAATGGTTCCACCTTCAGATGAATCTGGAATCAGGTCATTTCTCGGAAAGTTGGGTGCAATCCGAAGATTCATCCTAGACTTGAGCTTCGCCATTCATCAAATCAACAATTTACTCAAGAAAGACTACAACATTGATTGGACCAAAGATTGTAATGAAGCTTTTGACGTAGTTAAGCATTTCTTGTTGTCACCACCTACACTAATGCCACCTAAGCCAGATCACCTGTTAATTTTATATTCACGAGCTACCAATGTCTCGTTAGCTTGTATGTTGGCCCAAGAGGACGATGACAAGAGAGAACGTGTGATTTATTTCATTAGCCGAACACTGCTCGACTATGAAACATGCTACACACAAGTAGAACGAGAATGCCTCGCCATCGTCTTTGCAACCAAACACCTAAGACATTATATGTTAAATCAAGAAACAAGGGTCATGGTAAAAACGGACCACTCACAAACTTTCCTCACACAAGGGTCCTTGTCTAAAAAGGCTAGACGTTTTATAACCTTAATGGGAGGATTCAAATTAACGTTCGTAAATCAGAAGTCAGTTAAAGGACAAATCATTACAGATTGGTTAGCTGATAACTCATTAGATGGAGGCAATCTAGTAGATTTGGATTTTCCAGATGAGTGCGTGTACCACATCAAAAATTGACCCTCTATCTCTCAGTGTCCCTGGTACGCTGATATCATTAACTATATCATGGGCCATACATATCCAGAAGGAGCTACACCACAACAAAGAAGAAGGTTGTGCATTATCGTAGCTAAATACGTCATTATAGAGCAAGTTCTCTATCGAAAGCCGTTCGATGGATTGCTCCTAAGATGTGTCGACACAGAAGAATCCAAGAAGATTCTCCATGAATCCCATAGCGGAATATGTGGAGGTCACTTCGGTGGCCACGCCACTGCTCGAAAAATACATCGAATGGGCTATTTCTGGCCCACTCTAGAACATGACGCAATAGAGTTTGTACGCAAGTGTCATAAGTGCCAAGATTTCTCCCATGAGATCCACATGCCGGCACAAGTCCTGTAACCAATCTCTACTCCGTGGCCCTTTTCTACATGGGGCCTAGACTTAATAGGGAAATTCTCTCCCTCATCCATAGACGGCCATAATTTTATAATCACGGCCACTGAATATTTCACCAAATGGGTAGAGGCTATGCCTCTTACCACTATACCTGGTTCTGTAATCGCTAAGTTCATTTTGAACAAAATCATTTGTAGGTACGGTATCCCACAAATCATTATCTCCGATAATGGAACTTCTTTTAAGAATGAAGAGGTTCGCGAGCTATGCAATAAATTTAAGATAAGCCATCATACATCTTCCTTATATTACCCTCAAGCCAACGGACAGGCTGAAGTGACAAACAAAACACTAAAAGCCATTCTCCTTAAAACGGTGAAAGAAAACAAACGAGATTGGCATTTAAAATTATATCTGGCCTTAAGGGCCCACCAAACCTCAATAAGAACACCAACAGGAGCCACTCCTTTTTCACTAGTGTTCGGGGCAGAGGCAGTTCTCCCACACGAGGTTGAAATACCTAGTCTCCACATTTCATTACAAGGGATCCTGGATGAAGACGCTTATAGAGAAGCACGTCTTTCCCATCTAGAAATCCTAGATGAAACTAGGTTAGATGCTGAACAACGAGATAGAGTCTATGCTGACCGGATGTGCTGGAATTACAAAAAGAAGGTCTATGAACGCGACATATACGAAGGTGATCTAGTTCTAAGGCTGGACAACCAGATCGATAAGAAGACCGGTGAAGGAAGGAAATTCTGGCCTGAATGGTTGGGCCCATACCGAGTCATGAAGGACTATGGAAATGGTGCATACCTCTTATGTACACTAGAAGGGTAGGAGTTTGGCGAAACAATCAATTCCCTGCACCTCAATCATTTCTATGTGTAAGCAGCTAGCACTACTTATATAACTATCTACATTGCATTTTCATACAGATTAGGATCATGTTGTCCACTCGTTTCTTACACAAATTGTGATCAAGGAATCTATTCTCAAAGCAATTCATTACAAACTCATGATGTTGTTGGCATAAACTCTTTAATCGTACCTCTCCATTTTCATGATATCATCAAAATATCTCAGAATCTTTTATCAAATAAAATCAAACATGACGAAGTCTTAATGGTAAACATACCAAGAACTGCAAGTTTATTCTCACTTTGATTTCTTCTTAGGACAGGTGTCTTGCCTATGGTCTCTTCTAGAAGCTTCATGGTGTCACATCTATCCCATATACATATCTCTTTGGAAATAAGCACATACTGACATTTTACTCAAATAAACAAATCAAATGTTGATCAAACAAAAAATTTTAATTTTACACATTTCCTTGCCCCACCAACCTTCGGTGATGAGCTTGCGTCTCTTACTAGTGACGTAGGGTTGGAAAAGGATGGAAATGCCCTTACTCACCTATGCCTTGCCCATGGTGACAAACCCACGCTTCTTACTAGTATCGTGGGGTAAAGTGTAGGGGGTCCTCTTGACAAATAAATGCAAATGGTCATATGCAAACAGTTCAAACTTTCAAACTTTGAGTCAAAAACAAATGAAACAGATGCTCAAAATCTCAAAAGAGTTAAAATCCTAAAAACCCAGATTTTGTCTACTATGTGGCCATCTATGGGTCTAAGTCTGGATAAACCACAAAGCAAGTTGCATCCAAAACTATGAAGTCACTCGAGTGGAGTCAGCTTGTAGCTACTGAAGGCTCCCCAATGTCTACGGATAGCTCCGCGCGGATCCTATCCATGGGGATCATCAGGGAATCAGTACATACCCTATGGATCAAATCCTACCACTCGTCAACAGTCTCTGCAAACAAAGAAGAAAACAAATTAGAAACTAAGAAAGAGGCTAAAAGATACAAAAATAACAACTAAGGAGAGCCTACAAATAAACATTGAAAGGAAGAAAGGGTAACTTACTCGGATCACCGGGCCTCCAGGATGGGTTGCTGGGGCCAGCACTTGCCGCGGATCCCGCTGCCGACTGAGGGGCTGCTCCTATGGCAGGAGCAACGTGTCGCCCTGCAACGGACTCATCCTCTCCACCATGGCCCTGGGAGTGTGGCTCCACTGAAACTAGAGTCACCCTCTCTGCGCTTTGCTCAGCCCTCTCTACCTGCATAATGTCCTGAGTGTCATGCCACTCAGGATCATTGTCATCAGTCTGGTCCTCTGACCCTCCCTCTGTGAACTCCTCAGACTCAGAGTAAATATCTATAGGGTCATCGCTGCTGTGGGCAGGACCCGCGGCAATCTGAAGTAAAGCTGCCTGAGGCGCACCGGCTCTCCCTCTAGCACGAACTATCCTCCTGACTGCAATGGGAATGCCAGGAGTGACCACTGTCCAACCTCGGCCTCTAGGCCCCTCTCTGGCCTCGCGAACTGATCTGTAAACTGGTGCCACTGGGGGAAGCATACCCATATATTGTAGGCCGAACTGCTGAGGAACTCGGCCATAAGGATGCACCTCCACTCGTCCCACTCAATCAATGAGCTACCCTGTGGTGGAGCAGGAGATCAGGGTAAGAGTCTCCTCACCCCATATGCCGGCCATAAGCTGGTACGGTGTCACCTCCATGTCTATAGTAGTAAGGGAGGGAACTGGCTGATGATGTGCTCTAAGCACCAACATATCTATCCATTTGGCTTCCCTCACAGCCCTAGGATCTGCCACCTCCACACCTCTGCCATAAGGGATGAAATGCTCACACACCCAACTCATGACTAGAGTCGGGTGGCTCAGTGACTGCCCCTGTAAGCGGACCACCCTGTATAGATCGTGGTAGGTGGTCCTCAGAATATCTATACCCCAGGCATATATCCGGCCATGTCCCTCTATCTATGCAATAATAGGAGCCTAGCAGTATAACAATGTGTCCCCTCCCTTGTCCCCGATCAGTCTCGAGGCAAGGATCCCCATGATAGCCTGGCGAAGTAAGGGGATAGGAAAAGAAGGAATGGATCGAACCCTCACCCCCTTCTTCGACCCCGTGGAGATGACTGCATCTCCCATATATACTTCCCACTGTGCAATCTGTGCCCATGAGCCTGTTGTCTCTAATGTAACTCACCTCCCAATGATCGGGACCCCCAGAATGCGGTAGACATCCTCTAATGTAATGGTCCACTCACCACGAACCCCTGGCAATCGGAAGGTGTTCCGATCTACTTCCCAGTATGAGAATAAGTCACAAAGGATGTGACTAGATGGTGCAACATGGGGTACATGCGATATACGTAGTATACCAGCCCTCTGCAGTGTGTCCTCCTCGTCCTGTGAGAGGGCATCTAGTACCCCTGAGAGCCAATCATACTCTCTCTCTCTGCTCCATCTAATATACTCCTCTCTCGCCTGCAAAACACCCAAAAAAACACAAAACAGAGAAATTTAGTATCTGAACAATACTGAGAAAGTCATAAAAACACGTAGAAATGCTAAAAATATAAACACAATCTCAAAAACAGGCTCCTTTTGCATTCTGTGCAAAACCGCCGCCCTGAGCAGGGAGGCGGTTTTGTAACCGTCGCCTTAAAGGCAATGGTTGTGTAACTGCCGCCCTGAACAGGGTGGCTGTCATGTAACCGCCGCCATGGTTAGGGTGGCGGTCGTGGTCCGAAAACCCACGTGCGTTTTTAATCTAAAAACACCTAGAAAGTCCCAAAAACGACCATTTAACCTAAAAACGGAGCCTACCCAATAGGCGCCCCCCCTAGATGAACCTTTTAACACTAGCATTTTTGAAAATGACCCCCCCCATTGCAACAAATTTAACATTTCAAATTAAAAGGGGGAAAAACACAAAATTGAAGAAAACCAACCTGTGATCTAGTGGGGCAGTGTTCCGCACGTGGAGGCATGATCATGATCTCACTGCGGACATTTCGACTATACTCACGCAAGAAACCGTCACCATGGGTCCCAGAGCTCAAAAACAATCAAATCAACTCACGTAAATGAATAGGAAAATGGGCCCACTTTCATATATATAGCACTCTGTTTCATTTTAAAATGACTTTTCACAGGTCTGGAGCGCTGATGGAGGTAAGTTCCTATCCCCGCACGAATGGTACATTCTCATTCCCTATTATTTTAGCATTTATTTTCCAAATTATTGTATCTATCTGCACTTGAGTTCTGCTTTCATTTTGTAGATAGTGGGAATTTTGGATGGTGTCATTTCAACACATGGACGTGTAAGGTATAGCTTCTAACTTCCCATTTCGAGACTGCCATAATCAGACCCACCGTTTTACACCTCTTCATGGCTAAAACGCTTCTCCGAGGGGGCAATATGTACGTACCCAAAATTGTAAGGTACTGTACTGCTAGAACAACGTGACAAGTGCCCCAATGATGATACAGGGCTCCTCGCAAGGTGTTTGGGATCCAGAAAAGCTCTCCAAGTATGCGTTAACATCTCGCATGCCACGCTTAGCCTCCGCATGCCTTAGTTTTTCCTTTTTTCCTCTTCTTTATCCCTTTTCTCTTTAGTAACCAAACCGCCGCCCTGCCCGGGTGGTGGTCTCGTGACCGCCGCCCTGATCAGGGTGGCGGTCCCATAACCGCCGCCCTGCTCAGAGCGGTGGTCCTTTACGCATTTTCCAGAAGGCTATTTTTACACGACTCATTTAAATTCAATGATTTACCTGCTTTCTTTTACTGCCATGAGCTTTCATTTATGGTTCTGATTCCCTGGAATAATGTTTTGCCATTGTTTATAGTTTAAGAGTTCTAGTTGGATTCTACCTTGGGTAAATGCAAATGCTATAAATAGATGGCTTGTGCTCAAGCAAATGGCCCCTCATTTTCACTTCTCATCTTCTCATTTTTAGTAGTTCAGTACTTTTTATAGGATTCATAGTTTAGTTTCTTTCAATGCATGCTTAGTTTGCATTGTTTTACTGTTGGTAAGCCACAAATCCATCTTGTGTAAGTAGTGTTATTGTTTAGTTCATTGTTTTACTATTGGTAAGCCAAAACTCCATCTTGTGCAAGTAGTGTTGCTGTTTAGTTCATTGTTTTGCTGTTGGTAAGCCACAAATCCATCTTGTGCAAGTAGTGTTGTTGTTTTATCCAATCCATTGGAGTAGAATAGCTTAGGAAGCCATTAAAGTTGCAGGTTTGCTCCTCAAAATAGGATAGTTTTAGGTTCTGGATGCTTTATGTTGCATGAATTGCAGTAAATCCCACTAGGAATTGCATAAGCCAAGCTCTGTACTCTTGCGCTATCCCTCTCCTACTTGCATTGTATTCGGTGTGTATTCTAAAGCTGCCTTTATCCCAATATCTACTTCTGTTGATGCTAGCATTACACGCTTCTCTGGATCCACGTGAACACGAAAGAACGAGGAGATCACACTGAGGGGACAAGATCACACACACCATCAGATTCGCCAATGTTCTGCGGAATCCAGGTTCTAGCTTTCAAAATTCTAGTTAGAATCGTATCAAATAGAGTAGTTAATTACTTTATTTCAGTAAATTCTATTCTTGATAGTGCCAGGGAAGCTGTGGCGATTGATAGTTTCTGAGAAACTATGATTCACTCCTCACTTCTGAGGTAGGATCGAGAATCTTGCAAATAAATTAGGAAAGTTATTTCATTGTTTAGAATAGATCTATAAATTGCATAGACAAATAGCTACACTCGGCTATTTTGTTTGTTTTAAATTATTATTTAGTTATCATTTCTAGATACTTTAAATAGCTACTTTCTTAATTTCATATAGTTCGTCAGAAAATTAAAAAAAATAGAGAAATCATATATACTATAGATATATTGCAAATAGTTAACTTTCATTTTATTACAGTTCGTTTATATTGTTGCTTTCGCATGACCATCACGGGACCTAGAGAGCCCAGGGAATACGTATTCGAGCAAATCGTGCCACAGCCCAATCTCATCACAGAAATAACTGAAATACATCAAAATCTTAGGATTCAAGTCTTCTGAACAACGGTAATATTGTAACAAATCAATTCCCAGTTGAGAGGATTGAACAGAGAAGACGACCAAGCATACACGTTTTGGTCAAATCAACCGAACTACAGATTACCCTAGGCAAACATTCATATGACTATAGGAGGATTAGAAAGAGAACAAACCTTTGGTTGTGATCCTTTGGTCCCACAGCCAGGTGCAGGAGATACCCTCATAAAAACAGATACCAGTTTAAGGATCCAGGTTGCACAAACACCTGTGAGATATTCCGAGAAAATCACACAGTTATTGGTCTTGAATATAGAAGCTGAGAAAGCGTACGATTACTGGATATTAGGGATTAGGAATTGATTTCGTACATGACCATAGTAGGACTCCAATGGCCAAGAGTCTACGGTTTTGATCCACAAATCCTACAGCGTAACGAATCCACAAGTCAATTAGACATAGATACTAGCCTATGCGCACTAGTATTCCAGTCTACTCCACTTCCACCCGCCATCATCGAACAATTGTCCTAACTGGATATAGCAGCTAACAAAGCTAGAGAATTCTAGACTAGGCCAGAGAATCACCTGTAAAGTCAATTATATTCACCATCCACCATATGACCTTATCTGGGGACTTACACGAAACTATCCCAGGTCATTTTCAATGTATTCCACAACCCATAGATCGAATCACGCCAGAGCTCGATATTGATTGGAGCCTTCGAGCAGTCATCCTTTCTGATCGATCTATCACACCAGTCCAAGTTAGAAGGGCCTTCTTCACCTTAGATTCGTAGATTCCATTAGTGCGTGTCAAAGACATTAGATTGCCTAACTAGTTTTTCTGCATCCCACGCATATTCCATCCCCACTGGCTATCTCGACATGACCTCGGGAGGCCGGGTACGTGGAAGAGTTACCTGTAGATTCCCATGCTCGCTTGTCGCTTTTCCGGCATACAGACACACACACACATGTGTGTGAGTGTGTGTGTGTATATATATGAGGATTACTTTTTTTTAGCTTAGATACACATGGTTATGAGATGATGTACCTTATTTTTATTGTGTTCTGATGCATGTGACATGAGTGGGTGAAACACCCTTTTTAGAAATTACTCTATGTTGATTCTCATTGCATGTTTCCTTTGATTGATTCAACACTTATGGATGTGTTGTGACATGAGTGGGCATATTTTGATTCACATTTAAGGTTATGTGTTTTGATTTAGCACTTATGGATGCATTATGATGCTATCTAATTTTATACATTATATGTATCTATTTTTCATGTTTGATGTGTACATGTGTTGTGGATGTTAGATGATAGATCCTTAGATGATATCAAATGTATTTCTCACGTGTTATTGTGATGTATATGGATGGGATGATATGATGATATTGGTGTGGGGGGGATATATTTTTTATATGCGTAACCCCTCTTGCCCCCATAGATGATAAAATATGTGATGATTAGCTTAACATACATACATTATGTAAAACTTAGCATATTGTTTATATATGATGTATAGATGATGTTAGATGTGATGACAATGATGGTAATGTGATGTGAATGATAAAAAAAGAGATCACATGCAATAAACACAACTAAATGCTAACAAATGACACCAGGAATTAATGCAATACACCATGAGTCACCATGCTTTATTGACATGTAACAAACACAACCAAATGCTTAAGAAAGAACATAATGAATTAACACATTACGTCATGATTTTCCAAGATTCACTAACATGAAAAAACATACTGCAATATGCACAAGCAAGAATAAATATAATCTAAGCAAGAAAAGATGAATCCTAACAAAGTATGCCCAAGCAACAAATAACCCAAAAGAAAGAATACAAAACAATTATACAAGCAACAAGAAAAGCAAGAAGCAAAACAAAGCCAGTAACTATTTTTTTGTAAGATTTCCTTTTCATGCACCAATTTCTATTGTTTTGGTTTTTGCGATACAATTTTTGATTGTTTTTGTGTTTTCGTGAAACAATTTTCTATTGTTTTTGGTTTTGCGAAACAATTTTCTATTGTTTAGTGTTTTGTGAAACAATTTTCTATTATTTTTGTGTTTTCATGAAACAATTTTCTATTGTTTAGTGTTTTGTGAAACAATTTTCTATTGTTTTTGTGTTTTCATGAAACAATTTTCTATTGTTTGTGTTTTCTAATGGTTTTCTAGAGCTATGTGTAGGTAACCAAGAAAGCGTGGATGCCCTCAGTGTTAGATGGGGACTATACAAGGGCAGAAGCCAAATGCTTATTAATAAGAAGGTGAAGTCATTGAATTGCCCCTAGCATAAAATGGGAGATAGTGAGAGACCATACCCCTCACAGATGAATAAAAGAAGGAAAAACCGGATCAAGGCTTGACAAGATGGTGTGCACAGGGAATCCCAAAGGTAGACCTAGGTCTAGGCCAAAGAAAACAACCATCCTGACGCAGGATGCTTGTGAACAACGAACCCTCTTGAGGCACCGGAAACTGGTTTTCACCCAAGAACCTATCCAAAGTGCCAAAATTGCATGGTTTTCACTAGTAGATGACCCTTTTTCTCTTTTCTTTTTCTTATTTTTGGATTTTTTTAAATTTTTTTATTATTTTGATTTTTTTGACTTCCTTGCACCATGTTTAAGTATAGAACCGCTTAAGATGTATGGAATTCATGGGCTCCTGGAGATCATCACCATTGGGGTGAGCCAGTTTTTATTCCCTTGTGTCATACTTGGTGACTATAACATAGGGTCCCAACCAATGTCATTTGAACTTCCATTTCTTTTCTCTCTCTGCTCTAGTGTTGAACTGGTTCTCCTTCATGACTAAATCACCCACCTCAAACTAACGAGGGATGATTATATTATTGTAGTTTTTGGAGACTTTGTGTTGATACACTTTCCAGTGATTAAGAGCACGAATGCACCTCTCATCTAGTAGCTCTAACTCAGCCAGTCTAGCCACTCGATAATCTTCATCCTTATCCAGATAGTCCCGAAGAGAAATTCTCAGGGATGGAAGTTCGATCCCTAAAGGGATGATAGATTCTATCCCGAACACTAGGGAATATGGTGTCGCACCCATAGGAATGTGAATGGATGTTCGGTAAGCCCAAAGGGATGGATGCATTTGTAGGTGCCAGTTTCAACCTATTTTACTAACCATTTTTTCCATTATCCTTACCAAAGTTTTGTTTGTTGCCTCAGCTTGTCCATTACCCGAAGGGTAATATGGTGTGGACCATTTTAACCTGATTTGGAACTGCTAGCAAATACCTTTCATATTTTTGTTCTTAAATGACTTCCCATTATCTGTAACAATGGCTGCGGGAATACCATATCGGAAAATAATGTGATTCATGATAAATTTAGAAATCTGTGCTCCTATGACATAGGTTAAAGGGACAACATCCACCCATTTTGTAAAATATTCTGTAGCTATGATGATATGTGTATGACCATTAGATGAGGTAGGAGTAAGTTTTCTTATTAAATCAAGTCCCCACTCTGAGAATGGCCATGGGGTAGTGATAGGTTTCAATGGTTGCAACGGAGTGTGAATGAAATTTCCATACTTTTGGCAAAGTACACATTTTCTAACATAATTACAATAATCAGTTTCCATGGTAGGTCAATAGTGACCTACTCTCAATAGTTTCTTAGCCAAGACCATTACATTTGTATGTGCTCTGCTTACCCCTTCGTGCACTTCTTTGATTGCCTGGATTGACTCCGTCACATCCAAACAATGTAATAGATTCCCATTGTAGCCACGATGATAAAGTGTACCTCTTAAAAAGGTGTAACGGGCTATTTGACGAATCAGGATTTACTTTTAAGAATGGAAGATGTCAAGAGGGAATGTGTTGTCCTTAAGATAGGTAAAAATGGGTTCGTACCACAGGGAATTGGGACCAATAACCTCATAATCTAGGCAAGATTTTGGCATGTCATATGCGGGATGGTGTATATTTTCTATGAATAATGGAATATCATTATTCCCTGATGGAATACAAAGCATAGAACCTACCATTGCCATGGCATTTGCCAATTTGTTCTGCACTCTTGGGATTTTCTCAAAGGTGATGCGCACAAAATACTCCTTTAGAGTTTACACTAACTTTTTGTAAGGTATGGGATTATCATCCTTAACCTTGTATTCATCATTAACATGTTTGATGATTAACTGTGAATCACCTATAACCTTAACATGATGAAAATTCCACTTGATGGCTAGCTTCATCCCTGTAATAAATGCTTCATATTCTTGAATTTTGTTTGTGCAAGGGAAGCCCAGGTGAAAAGTTTGCGGTATAGGATCACCTAAAGGAGTAATAAGGACCACTCCTACACCTAAACCATGAAACATAAAGGATCCATCAAAATGTATCTACCACATGACAGATTGTTCAATGTAGAGAAAGGAGACATCTAGCAGATCTAGATTCAAAGGTTCCATGTTTTGCAAAGGTGCTCCCGTTAACTAGTCTGTAAGTACTTGTCCTTTAAATAATTTTTGATGGAAAAATTCCATGTCAAAATCACTAATTAGAATGATCTAATTAGCCATTCTACCTGTGAGGGCGGGTTTGGACAATAAATACTTGAGTGGGTCAACCTTGGATATTAGCTTGGTCTTAGTATTCAGCACGTAATGGTGAAGTTTTTGAAAAGTTAAAAACAACAGCCAAGCAAGCCTTTTCAATCTGAGGATAATTGAGCTCATAGGCGATGAGGGTGTGACTCAGATAGTAAACCACTTTCTCCTTATGACCAAGGTCATATTGTGTGAGCAGTGCACTAATAGAAAATTGTGTAGTGGAAATATAGAGCAAGAGTGGTTCTCCCAGAGTGGGAGGCATGAGGATGGGTGGATTAGCCAAGTACTATTTAAGAAAAGAAAAGTATTTCTATTTTTCGGGTCCTTAGATGAAAGTGATGTCATTTTTAAGAAAGTGGGTGAATGAGTGACATTTATCTGTAAGATGTGAGATGAAGTGATGAAAGGCTTGAATTTTCCCCTGTAAGCTGCGCCATTGCTTGATATTCTCAGGTGGAAGCATTTTAGTGATAGCAAACACTTTAGCAGGGTCTACCTCAATACCTCGTCTTGACACAATGAATCCCAATATTTTCCTTGATAGCACACCGAAGACACACCTCTTTGGATTCATCCTAACTTTGTATTCATGTAGGCGTTCAAAGATACGCCGCAAAATGATAGGATGATCCTATCTTGTTTTGGACTTTCCTAGGATATCATCTACGTAGTCCTCCATGATATCATGAATCATATCATGAATAATCACTGTCATGGCCCAATGATAGGTAGCTCCTACATTTTTAAGTCCAAAGGGCATTACCTGATAGCAGAAGGTGCCCCAAGGAGTTGTAAAATCTATTTTGTGTTGGTCTTCTTCGACGATATTGATTTGATTATATCCTGAAAATCCATCCATGAGTGATAGCATTTCGTACCCTACTATTGAGTCAACAATCATGTCAATGTTGTGCAGTGAAAAATCATCATTAGGGAAAGCTTTATTGATGTCCCTAAAATCAATGTAGATTAAGATACCAATAGGTTTTTTTTGGACAAGAACAATGTTCGATATCCATTCAGAATAATTGATTTGCCTGATGAATCCTACTGCAAGAAATCTTTCTAACTCTTCTTTAACCGATAGGGCTACTCTTGGGTGCATCTTCCAAAGTTTCTATTTGATAGGCTTGGCGTTTGCATGCACAACTAGGTTATGCACAACCAAAGTCAGATCTAAGCTGGGAAAGTCTTTGTAAGACCATGCGAACACATCAATAAAATCTCACAACAACATAGTGAATGTCATTTGTTCTTTAGCTGAGAATGATGCTCCCAATTTCACTATATTGGGATCTTCTTCAGTACCAATATTGACATCAACGGTTTCTTTGACTAGCAATTTTGATAAGTCCTTTATATGCCTAGGATCAGGAGGTAGGTTGAGATCTTCATCCAAGGATGTCTCCACGAGATTTTCATCCTTGGTGTGGTCACTTTGTTTGTCATTTGATTTTATTATTTGATTGTTAGCTAGTGCCTCAAATAGGTTTTCACTGTGTGACTTGGACTTCAATTTTTTCTGAGGCTTTTCTTTAGAACTTTTTCCCTCGCTTTTCTTTAAATTTTGCTGGCCATGAAGTTCAGCCTCCTGGCCGAAGTTTGTACATGTATCTAAGTCAATAAATAAACCTTTCTTGTGGTCTCTAATGGGAATTACATCCCTGATACCCATGAACTCTGCGATAGCCTCATCGTTCTCGATATATATAGTGGCATGTGATGTTTTTTGTCCCATTAAAAAAGGGAAGGGTATACAAGGTCAAGGTTTGGCTTTGTGGGGTTTATAGTTAGGACAACTTTGTTCATGAAAAGTTTCGCAGAGGCCAGATCCTCATATTGGCTACAATGGGAATATGTATCACTGTCTAGATAGTCAGAGCTATCCTCATGCTAAGAGAAAGTAGCATCTTGATCATTGGGGTGCACTCCATAAGGGTAAATCCCAATGCCATATCTTTCTATTTTGAAATGTGAAGAGGGACCGGTTGTCTTTCTCCGTGTTCGTTCCTCCCACATCATAGGCCTTTGTAGCCCATGGAGTACATCATTATGCTAGATTTTTCATATTCCAGGGTTTGATAACAGGATGGCTGAGTATCCTTAGGGACCTAAGTTATAGGTGGATCAAGTAATTTCTCCTTAGCTAATAAGCCTCCAGGTAGGAATGACCCGATAGTGTGTTCCTCTCTAGGTCTCATGAAGTGGTAGTTAGGTTGACCTCTAGTCTTGGGTGACAATGAGAGGTCTAAAACCAAGAGCATTTGTTGTACATTATACTCCCCGTAGCCATATTCAAGGATTTTCATCTCCCATGACTCAAATGGAGATGTTGGAGTAGATGCCCCATGAGTGCAAGAACTAAGAGAATCCAAACCCACCTGGGATTCCATGGACTTTTATAGGAGAGGGACAACTATATTTGTGAAGGGACATGCATATGTACCCTTTCGTGTAAAGCTATTGAGAGCTATACAATGAGAAAAGGGCTTGGAATCTCCTTGTATTATAACTATATGTCCCGCATGATTCAACTTAATGCATTGATGAAATGTTGATGGCATGACCTGCATGGCATGAATCCATTATCAGCCTAGAAGCCTGTTATATGGAAGTTCTAAGTCTATGACATGAAACTTTGTTTGATGGTAAGTGGGGCCCACCTCCATGGGCATCATGATGGTTCTTGTTGACTCTCTTTCCATGTTTTCATATGTGGTGATGGTGATAATATGGGACTCAAGATCTTCCTCTATATGTCCTAACTATTTGACCAACTTGAGCATGGAAATGTTCATTCTAGATCCGTTATCCACGAGCACCCGTTTGATTTTCCTGTGGATGATAACTACCTCAATGTACAAGGGAAGATTATGTGTTTGATTCTTAGTAAATATCTCCCTATGGTTGAAAGTGAGATGTTCACTTCGTGCAATGTTTTCCACCATGGCTTGAAGGTGTGTAGGATCGAATTTTAAAGGAACTCCCAACCCCTGAAGAGTTTGGTACAGAATGTCCTTATACGCATTGGATATCTTAAGAAGATCTAAGATCAAAATCTTAGCAGATGTCTTTTTGAGTTGTTCTAAAAGATTATATTTACTAGTTTATGGGGTTGACAGAGAAGGTTCTAGAATCACGACGTGGGCACAACTTGTTACCGCAGTGTATTCCTTTCCCTTGATCCGGATGGTATTGAAATGATCAACAAGAGAGTGAATACATCCAATAAGTGAATCATAATGATTTTTGTCTCTTTTGGTTTACAATTAATTCACGGATTTATAAGTTTGGAATGAATCTCCCCGATCCGGCTTTAACTTTTCTATCTTATCATTCTTGGGGAATGGTTATTTATAAATCCCCATTCTCTCGTTAGGTGTTTGTTTTTTTCCAGGGTTATCCACCCCTATCTCCCCATTTTCACTGAGGTCCTGAATATAATGGCGAAGCCACAAACATTTGTCTATCTTACGTCCTTTGACGAGATGCATTTCGCAATATTCATGCTCTTTGTACCATGAAGGTTTCAGAGCATTGTTGTCAAATGGTTGTGTTGTAGGATAGGTCATCATGTGGGCCACATCCAATTGTTTGAGAATAACTGACAAAGGTTCATTGAGAGAGGTAAATGTTATTCACTTTGGTGGTGGTCGAATTGGGCCCTTGGTTAGTTTAAAATATTGACCACTTTGGACCATTTGAACACGTTTGGAGTCGATGATTCTGTCTCCCACCACATTTTTGTTTTTGTTAAAGATCTTCAGATTTTCCGTGGTTTTGACATTTTGGCTATCTTTGGATTGGGTTTTGAGGGTGCCTTTAGCAATGAGAGATTTTTCTATCTGAATCCCTTTCTCGATAACCTCCTCAAAAGTGTGGACACAATGCATTTGGAGGTGGAAAGCTATATCTAGGTTGAGATTGGGAACGAAAATACTGACCAGCTATTTTTCAGGGAAAGCACAAGGGAAGCGACTAGCTATCCCTCTCCACCATTGGCGAAAGCTGGTGAAAGTCTCATTTGGGTGTTTCTTGGTGCCACATAAGTCTACCATGGTGACATCACTCTCTATATTATATGAGAAGTGACACATGAATCTTTATGCCAATTTTGGCTAGGTGAAAATTGATCCTCATGGTAAGCGTGTAAACCACTCCAATGCCTGACCTCCGAGACTCTTGGGAAAAATTCTGATGAGGTAGTTGTCACTATAAGACACCTCTTGACATGCCATGTAAAAATATTTAACATGATCCCATGGATCTCCTTTCCCTTTATATTTTTCAAACTTTAGCATATCAAATTATTTTGGAAAGGGTTGAAGGGTCATTGTCTTCTCAAAAGGATAGGGGCATAATTATTCGTATTGATATTTTATAATGCTCCCTATATTTCTCTCTTTTAAGATCATGGGTATTTCTTTCATAGACTACACTTCTTGTATGAGAAATTATTCTTTAGTGGGAGAAGCAGGGATTTAAACACGGTGATACCCTCTGTCTTCTTCTCCTTGGTTTTCTCGATGGAGTTCATTGATCTTAACATTAGGCCTCAACTTTTGAAAAAAAAAATTTACATCTTTCTATGCATGGGAAGTAAGCAAAGCTAGTTGTTGGCTTAGATTACCGATTTTTTGTTGGATTGTGGCTTGGTTTGTAGCTTCTTCTTCTAAAGGTTCCTCCTCCTCATATTATATAGGTTCTTCACCTATCTCATGTTAGATGTTGTTTCTTCCTGGCACTTTGATAAAGGGTATTCTATGCCCTACCACTTTATCATGTTCGTGTGTTAAAATATATTCCATATTGATAAGGGGACGTTCTTCCTCAGCATCGTCATTTACAGGTAGTATTGTTTCATTCTCGGTGGGTAATTTTTTCCCTAGTTCTATGACCTGTGCCAACACTCTATCTTTGTTTCTAAGAAGAAACCCATCTAGTAAAGCGGGGTCAAAATCAATTTCTACGTGAGGTGATTCTAATTCATTTCCACTATGATCGACCATCTCTTCAGTTTCCTTTTCTACAAAAAACAACGGTCCTAGGTCATGTCTAATGAAGGGGTTTGACCCTTGTCTATTAGAGGTTTCACAAGCTTGCACTTGTTGTTACTCGTATGTTTGTTTCTTTAATCCTAGACATGTTTTAGGAGACATGCTTTTGTGATATTTTCACTAGGGTAAGTTGTAAATTTGTTCAAAGCTTAGTGACAACCCCTAAGTGAAATGCAAGATGTATTTGTTAAGAGTATGAATAAATCAACAATGTGAGAATACCAATGTGATAAAGTGATAAACCACTAATGACACAAGTGTTTGGTATCGAAACCTATTTAAATGAAGTACCTCCTAGACTATGTTTCAAACAGTATTTTTGCATTGCAAGATGATTAACAAGATGTTTTCACTTATGCCAAGTTCAAGGAAATGAACAAAATGTAAGTAAATACAAGAAGTCAATGCGACCTCCCAATCAAGATATACGATGATCCAGATGAAACACGATTAAGACCTATATCTCAAAAAGTGCCAATTACAATTCATGAATGACACAACAATATCACCAAGATATGTTAACCCACTTTGTGAGAAAGTAAAGTATTGATATCAAGGTTTTATTGATATAACACGCATAAATGGTAACACCTAACACTTTTTAAAATCGAGGTAATAATGAAATCAAACTAAAAAAGCTCAAAGTATAGCTAGGAATAGTTAAAAATGTGTGCAACGTAACCTTACAATATAGATATTTATGTCGAGTTTACAAGAAACAAGATGTAAATATTGAAATTGTAGTGACACCATACAAAAAAGATAACTTTTCTAAGGAATTCTGTGGTGATGAACCACACCTTACTACAAATGATGATCTTGACATGGGTATCAAGATCACAATGGCTACCAATGATGTGAATACACCTCCGCACACTTTAGATGTTTAACTTACCTAGCCACAAACATGGATGGGTGTAAACGGACATAAAAGTGACAGAAATAGTCAATTGGAAACACAAAGGTAGTCACCCTTCTTCTGATAAAAAAAGTCTCAAAACAATGTGAAGGAAGTAAATAAAAAAAGGATGAAAAATGCTATCTTCACTTCAGAAAAGTTTCACCTTGCCCTAAGGCAAGTAAAAACTAGGCGAAAGTAACTCATCACACATTTCACAATGAAAATATGGTTCATAACTCAACACTGTTTTAGAATGGTCAAAGTGGGCTCCTGGAAAAAGTATATCTTCCTAGGTGGTTCTCTCATCCTAGGTGCTACAAATATTATCCACGAGTGGGACGATTTACCCAAAAAGTCACACTGACTAGTTTGGGAGTATCTCGACTTTTCCCCCTTCAAGCACAGTGGGAATCAGATGCATCCATCGTGTACATAAAATGGTCACATAGGGACAACTTGTAGCTCTATCTCATAAAGGATTTACTAGTCAAATAGGTAGTGTGGAGCACTTCTTGTTTCTTCCACAAGGTTCCCTCTTGCATGGACTACTTTGGGGTTCCTGGAACCACCCCCATTATTGTAGCTTAAGGTGTTATGCCAAAGGGGTTATGTTCTAGTTGAGCAGAGAGGGACGTAACCTTTTCCGAAACCTGCAATATAGTGTTTTGAATATGTTGTTCTTTTTATATTTTTTAATTAGATGCGGTTGTCTCGAACACTTTTTGGCAACCTGTATAACAACTGTATTAGTAGTTTTCTGAATTTTGTGTTGATTCCTCTGTTCTTTGAAAAGAATTTTGGTCCTGTATGACGATTTTTAGTAGTTTTCCATCAAAAGAGAAGGCATCATTTATAATTCTCTAGATCATCCAAGGACACAAGAGTAGAGCATATGTGATTTTCTTCCAAAATCTAAAAATATATCAAATGGAAAAAACAATTTAATTCAACTATGCCAAATTAACCAATTCTAACTCAAATACTCTTAGCAATTTCGAAGCATCAAAAGGACTTAAGAATAATTTATGATTCCCAATATCTCCCCAAGGGATGCGAGGGAAGAGCATACGAGATCCTTATTCCTATAAGTAAAAAATGCAAAATATTACATAATCAAATACAAACATGTAAAAATAGCCTGCAAAGACAAATATATGATTAGATAAACCTGCAAGAATGTTAACACATCAACACTTTAATTTAAACAATGCAAAAGGACACATGTGCTCCTTTTTTAGTGCGTGTGCGTGGGTTAGGGCTTATGTGCCACTAAATGTTGTTTTCAACTCATAGTGTACCTGCACCACACGAGATATGTGTGCACCAAGAAAACAGTTCTTTCGCCACTAAAATAGTGCCGGTGCCACTTGTTGTAATTTTAAGATTTTTCAAGCTCCTGCACCACCAGAGAGGTGTGTGCACCACAAAAATAGTGTACGCGCTACTCTGAGAAAAACAAATAGAAAAATAGATAGAACAACTGTATTACCAAAGAAATGTGTCTGTGCCACTAAAACCACATGTGTGCCCTGGTTAGGGTGTGTGCACCGATCTGACATGTTTTAGAATGTAGTGAAGGTATTGTACGAAATGACATCTGTGCCTGGGTTAGTGCACCTGTGTATTGGTTAGGGTGTGTGCACCAGGGTTAGCACACATGTGCCAGGTAGAAAACTAGAGTAACAAGTTTTTAACAGTGTGCCTATACCACTAGAGAGATGTGTATGCCATGAAAACCACACCTACACCATGAAAATCACACCTGTGCCCCTAAAAATGTGCCTGCACTAGACCTATAACCAAAATATGACAAAAAACACAGGAAAACTCACAATATCTAAAGTTTTGGAAAGTTAGCTTAAGAATGGCAATAACCCATTAAAATTATGGCTATGAACATGAAGTTACACATATGAAATGATCAATTTTTTTGAGAAAATGGACATTAATTACTACATGTGCATATCAAAAGTTAGCCAAAACAATAAAACTTAAACTAAAATGCCATGGGACTAAGGGTCCCACCAGGGGTGCCAAATGTGTGCAAGTATTTCATCAATTTAAAGTAAGAAACTACCACCTACAAATAGCTTCCTAACCTATCTAAAAAAATGAGAAATGTGCACCATCATGATGAAGAAGAACGAGCAAGTCATACCATTAACATTAATAAATTTGAAATGATCAAAACATAATGTAAATTAATGAACTCTATTTTCCTTAATTGCCTAATTTAACATTAAAATGAACCTAAGTAGTTCTAATGGCAATCAAACTATATTTGTTTGCTTTGATCCTTCAATGGATGCTTGGGTGTGAGGCTTAGCTCTTCAAGAATGGAAGATGGAGATCTCAAGAATGACAAAAGGCTGTTAGTATGAAACTATGTGCTTTTTTTTGTCTCTTGAGAGATTTAGGTGTAAGTGTAGAAGTAGAGGGAGGGTTGTTTATATAGCCCAAAGGATAAGGGATTCAACATATCCTCATTAATGTGGGACTAATGGAGATGTAGAGTTAGTTATGGATAAGGGGGGGTTTTGATGGGGTTGAGTTAACTTTAGGAGGGTTTAGTTTGTCCTCAATTGGCTCTCATGTGGATAAAGGGGGTGTATTAATTAATCAAGATGATTAATTAATACATGTGCAAACTTTTATAAGCTTTTAGAGAGATTTTAGTGTGATTTGGGACCATTAGGAGGGGATTAAACCAATTAAATAGTGAGTTATTGATTTAATGAGAGGGGAGGGTAATTAATCAATAATTATTAATTAAACTAGATCGAAGGCCCTCCAACAATTAAGGGTCATAAATCCATTGTATGTCTTGGATAGGGGATTTTAAGTTAATCAAATGTAATGTCTTCTAAATTATTACGAAATATGGAAGACATAGATGAGCGTTATCTGACGTGTCATGTCTTTAGGATTTTTAGAAAGCTTGATGTTGAATCACAATTATAGAAGGATTTAACATGTTGTCTCAGGCATAATCCTAGTTGTCTCACACAAATACTCGATATGTATTTGATGTCTGGTCCCATCATCTGACACATAAATTGCAAAATCCTCAGTATGCAGCGATAATCCACAGGCAATCACCAGTTAGGTAGGGTCAAACTTGGGACGTCATCAGATGGTGGTTTTGTGACAAGGTCTTCTCGTAGAATCCTTAGTCAAGGAGTCATGACAGTGGATGTAGAACAACTTCACCATTAATTGGAGTTTGTTCAAATACAACCTATGTGGCGGATCTTATGTTTTCAGATCTCGATGCATTGACTATGGATATCTGCTCACAAAGTCCCAAAGGGAACACCATATTTCTATTAGGGTAAACTCCTTTTAGTGTAACAAGCATAGGAAAATTGGAGTGGACTAAATGATTCATATAGTAAGATAAAATACTCACTTGCATTCATACTATGATTAAAATATGCAGCTTAAGCGGTTTTCGCAATGAGGTGTCCAGTTGTAGCTTTAACGACTAGTGATAGACATCTAAGGATGAGTCTAGTAAGACCATACATCTATCATTATAAATATTGTTCATTAATTATATTACATTAATATTTTCAAGGGGTGACCTCCCCCATGTAGACTGATCGATATTCATCTTCATAGATAAACATATCTTTATGCAGAGCCTATCTCACATGTGAACTGTGTAAGGGATGACTACTCCTGAAGGGGATGCAATGAGATCAAGTAAAAGCTTGAGGGAATGAGACATTTCAAGAGGAGGAGAGGTGACGAATCCATCCTAGGGTATCCCTTTAAGGGAGGATAAGTGCCACTCCTTAAGTGAAGGACTGGATCTCTACGATTTCGTATTGAACCTTTACCATCATTTGAACAATAGCTTGAACGAGAAATAAGGTGTAGGTTGACTGACATATAGAAAACTTATTAAGGATTTATTGTAATCAGATGCAAGGAGTGATATAGTTTTATCCAAGATGTGTCTAATAAGCTTATTAGTCGATGTTCTGTAATGATATATGGCTCTCTTTTTTTTAGGTAGTCAAAATAGGTACCTATTCAAGTTTGAAATTATTGACACGTCACACTTAGAAAATTTAGAGGTAGGGATATGATGAAGTGGGCTAGGAATACCTTATGGTGGATCATTTCATGCACATTTATATCCTTGATGAAATTTTGATTTGAAGCTAACATACGCGTGAGGAGCACGAGTAACAACTTTGCCTTCATCAGTGCTCTCGTGATGATGCATAGTTGTCAAAGATAACCAATATGGAGAATTGCCTTTGCTATTTTTTTATTTTAGGTGCATTACGTCATTTAGGCCATTGCATTTCTAGATAACATATTACATTTGATCCTTCTAGGATTCCAGCCATCATGAAAATATGGCTAAGAAAAAAATTGAAATATAACCGAGGTGCGGAGTTAAATACTTTCATTTCCCACTCATATTCCACAACTTATTTTGTTTGTACCCAAATAATATATGCTCGGATTATGCACCCCATCACTTCCCTTCATCTCAATCTCTCTGGAGTAATTTTACCTAGTGAGTCAGATAGATTTGTGCTTAAATGGACTTTGCATACACTGATATGGAGTGCCTCAAAAAAGCACCTATCCCGTTGTAGAAGCCCAAAACCAAGGGTGAGTTATAGGTTTACATTTTTTGCTTCACTTTTTACATGACTTTAACCTTTAGTATGATACAAGGTGAAAAGTAGTTCCATTTGAGTAATGCAAACCCGTGAAACGAGTAGTCATGTAAGCGACAAAGAGATTTTATTTTCAAATCAAAATTTTATAATTTATAATAGTTCATGAAATACATTGGGTAATCACCACCGACCCTACAAATCCAATCCTAGTAAAACTGACACCGTCAATGACTGTCTCTACATTGAGTCTTCACCTACAACTTGACGAAAACCAAATCTCAACACTTGTAAGAGCCATTGAATCCCCAGAATACAACGTAAATATTGAATCTTCGAGATCAAGCATGTAGGAATTACGGGAAGGAGACTGTGCGAATCCAATGCCTTGAGATTTCTGAAGATCATGCTGGCTATGGCCACAAATTCTACCGGTGCACAGATTCTCTGTAGACATTTTCCTTCACCAGAACCAAATTCATCATTCGCACTAGATTCTACCTTGGACCTCAGAGTATCTCTTGAGTACCACAAACAAACGTTTTATTTGTGGAGTTGTTGATTCGTTTTTCTTTTCATTAAGATGGCCGTTGTGTGACACTGGAGCAGTCGAATATAGGTCCCTAGCATACGGTTTGACGTCCATGATGTTTTGTTAGAGAATCACCATGCAATGATTCAGGTGCATCCCTATGCTGAAGAATATGGACGACCAGTCTTGAGATAGTTGTGCGCTATCTGATGTGTATGATCTTCGGAGAGATTGTGCCTCGTATGTTATCACTGGCTATGACCTGTAGAGCCTAGAGCCGTGAAGCCTAAGAATCCCGCTATCATGGCCTTTTGAATCGTGTGAGACTCCTCATGCCATATTTTGAGGGGGAGTGGAACCTCGGTCTGTGTCCATTTGGAATTCCCTCATTCTCTTATCAAAATCCATTAAAACCAAACAGAGAGATTGATCTACTCCTCTCTGCTCTGATATGATTCTAATAAAAATTCCCTAGCTCGATTCAACAGTGGCTCAATAAATGAAAATGTATATAGCTCGGTTCCTGCCATAGTCTTTATTTTGATGACTTTGTTATATTTTCATGGGATTCTACAGAGGATGTCACTCTCTAACACCGCGATGGGTTTGTACACTTTATCATATTCTGGACTTCGATCATGCAGTCATAGTCCCACAATGAGGATGCAATTTCGAGTATGAGCATGATAACCCTGGGATAGATAGTGAAGTCACCAATAGCGTGGCGTGGTTCAGATCTTGGTGTTTTCATGGCTTAGGATGTACGTTATGGATCAACAAATTAAAAATGCGAGGAGTATCCAAAAAGTCCGTCGGATTTTTCAATGCAATACTAGTTTCAACAGTTCTACAGGCTTGGCCCTTTTTCAGGAATTATATGAAAGATAGTGCACGACACCAACTTAGGTCTGGGATCAGGACTGACAACAGGGTTTCAAAACTTGGGCCAACATTATTGGACAATATTATGGAGTCAGCTAATGTTTTTTTTTATGTTTTCAAACATAGATTGCAAGGTAGGCACATTTTATTAGGCAGACATGTGAAGTATGCGGAGTAGCATAGAAAATACTGTATTTTTAAGGTGGGCATCAAAATTTATATATATACATTACTATTTCCTCAAAATTTCAATTAAGATCCTTATCTATTATGGACATTAAGATTCTAAGCTTTCCATACCTAGGTTAATACAAAGAAACCTTTGAGATGTAGGAGGTTATTTATTTTTTCAAACAAGTGCTTTTAAATCTATTTTTGCCATCTAGCTTATTTTTAATAAGGACAAGATGTATCTAACATGTATTGGAGTGCAAATCAGATAAAATATCAGTAAATTTTTATCATTGACGTTGATATTTTAATACATTACATAGAGTAATAACATGATAAAAATACTGATGGTGGAGCTAATATGCATTAAAAAAAGGTATGAATTCTAAATATTTACATAAAGAGATTGTTCACAAATGAGTCCAGTAGAACATCCTTACAATAATAATGCAGCTAATTGTAAACAAAGAAAAATAAATTATTCTACAATTTTAGTTTAAAAACCTAAATTAAAAGTAGAGAATTAAAGAGCGATAAAAATAATTTCATGTTTTGTGGAGGGGAATGTAGTGCCCATTTTCCTTCGACACCTTTTTTATTATTGTTTTTCGATACTGTCAACTACACTTATGGTTATATTATAGTTTTGATTTAGCATGCTAGTAGATATCAGAGATACTGAACTATTATTAATTTGATTCTTATATGATGCATATGGATATTGGAGACGTTTGATGTTGATCTTGATATACTATTGACATGATTATTTATCTATATTTCTGACATGCGATATATTTAATCATGTTTAGTAGACCTTTGATAATTGGATTAATGTTGTGATCATTTTGACATGGATAAAATGTGGAATGGAAATGCGCTAGAAACTTTTAGTGATATCGTATATTGCATAGATGATATTAATTCGTATATAGTTGATTTTATATTTATATTGCATATTTGACATGAATGTTTTAATGCAGCCACGAGGCCGAAGGAGGTATTCTCTATTTTGCAGGTATATTATATTCACAACAACATCGAGGGAGTGGAGACTAACCACATCGGAATTCAAGAAGAACTCAACTAGGGTCACCATGGCAACATGTAGTTGTGTGTGTGTTATAATTATTGGTTAGGAGAAAATTGTGACCTAGGAGTCATGTGTTGTTTTGTTTTAAGTTTCCCACCTTGATAATGTTAGTATGTGTCTTCCTTTAGTAATGAAATTTACATGTTTTATTATTTAGATTTTTGGATATATGTTTACCCCTTTATTATTCATGGGTTGTAGTGTCTTAATTAAGCTAATGTAAATTTATCCTAAACTAATTAAAGATGTGACCAAAAGGAGTTCATTTATTAGGCTCGATTTACAATTGGATTTTGTGTTGAGTGAAGTGTGTTTGAGTTTTGAGTGTAGCACACTCTACCCTTTATGAGAAACTCAAATTTGGCCTTGGAGGTGAAATTTGGAAGCTTGTGGAACAAGTCAAACTTGTCCCACACCTCTTAAATGTCCATGCCAACCCTGCCTATGAGTTGGGGGGTCAAATTTAGGCTCTTTTAGGTATTTTGGGAAGTTGAAAACGTGAAATGTTAATTGCACTTTCTTTCAAATATTTAATTTTGTCTTTTGGGTGAGTGGGCTTAGATGGAGTGTGTAAGGTTCTTGTCATTCCTCCAACCACTTATTAATGGTGCTTTGGAATATGAGGTTGACCAAGTGATGTGGAGTGGAGAGGAAATGAGGTGGCATCCTACTTGGAGCCACATCATCCCTCACTCTCCTTTCTCTATTTATTGAATTTTTGTTGCTTGTTTTGGGGTTGGATGATCATTTTTAGTCTCTTGAATTTTTGGAGAGTGAGAGGATTTGGAGAGAGCTTGTGGATTGTTGGAGCCTTGAGTATGCTTGCTTGATCTTTGGAGAAGCTTGAAACTTCATACTTGGAACAAGCTCTACCATGGAGAGGTAGGAGCTTCACCTTAGTTTTAATTATGTTATTTGTTTTATTGTATGTGTGTATATGTTGTGTTGAATGTTGTTATCTCTTTGAAATGATTGTTGGGTGTGGGTAGAATGCGTAATCTGGGAGTGGGAGGAGACTATGGGAAGTTTTATGTAGGGCGACATAAGAGTTTACCCTTTTGTGGAGGGAGTTTGGGTTGGGTTCCCCACCTTGTTTTGGGGGATGCTCGCATTTCCTTTTTCATTCTTGCTATGAGGGAGACATAAGAGATGTAGGGAGGCATTAGAGTTATGGAGGTATAAGGGGTACTTAAGGGAGGCATAAGATTTGTAAGGGGAAATTGTGTTTTGCATTGGAGGCTTTTGGGTGGGCACCCATTCCCATTGGGAGGCATAAGTGGCCTCCCCATAGGTCTTACTGTTTTGGATTTCTTGATAAGCCTTGTGATTTTATTGCTTTGTTGTTTTCTTCATGTTGAGTTGTTGTTGTGTTTTGTATGTAAAAGGAATGAATGTGAAATTATATGTTAAGTTTTGTGGAAACTAGTAGTTGCCATGAGTTGAGATCTTCTCCCATTGTAATGTGGTTGGGGCTCGGGGGCCAATGGAGAGGATGGCTTCTCTTCTCCATTGGGTATCTTGGATGGGTGGAGAGTATTGCCTCTCCCCTTTTTTTTATGAGTCAAGCAAATCCTTAGAGGAGTTGTCTTGTTGGAGTTGGAGATTAGAGTCTTGTTGATGACCATGTGAAATTTTCTTAGTGTTTTACCCACTTATAAGAGTGGAAGAAACTGTAATAATGTGCTCATTCTTGTAATTATGTTTTGCATAACTTCCCACATCAAGTGGAGGACACTATATTGATATTGTAAAGAAACATATTGTATTCCTTTGTGTCTATGGAGGTGTAGCATTTATTGAAAGGAAATTTGTATTCAAATAGTTGTTAATTATATTGTATTGCATGTGGAAAGGAACAAATAAGAAAAGATAAAAAAAAGAATGTTATTGTAAAGTTAGTTTGCAAATAGAAAAGAAAGTATTTTCTCCTTGTTAAAATCTTGAATGTATTGTGAGAAAAGTAAAGCTTGTGCTAAAATATTTGAATTATATCAATGGAAAAGAAAGTTATTATCATTTTAGAGTTTTCTTCATTGTAAACATGTATTAAGAGAAAAAGAAAGAAATTGTTAGAAGTCGAGCTTGTTAGTATAATAAACTTGAATGGAAAAATTAAGTATTTTTAGCTATTTTGAATGTATGTACATTGTATTGAAATAAAGAGGAAACTAAGTTAGATTTTATTGATTTTAGTAATGGTAATTGTATAGTAAGGAAATGACAAAGTAATTAATAAAATAGATTTACATTCCTTTGCTCTTGTGATAGAAAGAAATAATCTAGTTAAACAAATGGAAATTATTCTTGTAAGTAGATGAAATTTAATAGAGTTGAAAACACTTTAAAAAGGACTAGATTTAACTAAGAAATGAATAATAGAGAACTAAATCTCAAATATGGAACTTGGAATGAACAAAAAAAAACTCAAAATACATTTTTACATCATTTAGCAACTTTAAGTTTTTACAAAAATCTCGGCTTAATGGTTCTATTTTCAGACACAGGACCATTGGCCTGTGTAGAGCAGCGGTCCCGTAACCACCATTATGGCTATGGCGGCAGTCTCAAAACCGCCACCCCGTAAGGTGGCAGTCATGTGTTTGTTACCTAGGTAAGGCGGTTGTTTCACAAGCGCCGCCCTGGAAGGCGGTGGTCCACTATTTGTCACCCTAGCAAGGCGGCAGTCCTAGGAGCTCCAGCCTAATCTAGGTGTTGATTCTGTCACTTATGACAGAATTTCGTGGATCCACTCATGTGCATGAAACTTGTCTAGTTTTCACTAAACTCTAAGTTGAAAAATATAACCTATTACTACGAGCAAGTAAAATAAAGGTAAATGCTTAAGAATGGGACAATAAAATACTCAAATGGTGAATCTAAAAGCATTCTTTCATTTATAACAAAAGGGGGTAGGGTTTGCCCCAAATTTAAAACCCAATACACTATAATCTTGGAATAAAAACTAGATTGGAGGAAGAAACCCCTCCCAATATTTAAGTAAAATAGATTGCATGAATAAAACTAAATCTAAACTAAACCTAGACTAAATATTCATGTACAATTCCTCCATGGATCCTTCCCTTTGCTCCCATGGCTTCCTCCTCTCTAACCTGCAAATTGAATAAAAAAAATGAACCAAATGAGAAGAATAGAATGAGAAAATATTTTAATAGACTTTCATAAGGATTTTAGGGCTATGTTGAGAACCCTAGGATCTAGTGGCTAAGTTGGATTTGATCCAAGGGTGGAGAATCGACCCTACCTTTATTAAGAAGAAATGTATTTTAAATGTTTTAATTTAAAATCCTTAAGGGTATGTCTAGATGAATGAGTGCAGCCTTTTGATTGCCTACGGGTGTAATGTTTCTTTCCCCTTTTAAACCCTTAGTGTGTGTAGGAAATTTATTAAAAGATCTCTAAGCTATTAATGTAATGAATTTAATAATTTACCATAAGGTTAACCTTGTTAGGAATGAACTTAATCAAAGAAAAGAAAATATTTAATTAAGTAAACTAATCCTTGTTACCCCCCTATACAACTATCAATTAATGTACGCTAGAGATAATTGTGTAACATGTAACCTTCACCTAGACCTGGGTTGTCAATTATTAAACTGAGTTAATTAGTGTAAGGTAATGAACTCTAGAAGTTCAAGCACCCTTGTAGCATCCTTGTACCCTAACATTCCTTCATAACTTAAAAGAAAAAAAAATGTCACATTTTAGGGTTAAGTGTTGGGTTGAAGCACATTCTTAGAACGTCATTTTTGCGGCATTACACTCCCTATCTCTTTCTCTCTCATTGGTTAAGAAATGAAATGAAATTAAATAAAATCAATACATGTCTCTAACCCCCCTTTTTGAATGCAAATTATTAATATTATGTACATGGAATACTTAAAACATTAATTATGCTAGATCTTGGTGGATGTCATGCTAGTAATTTATCACTGATTTCATGCTCACTTGGTTTTGTAGAATGCAAGAAAGATGTTCTTAATTAAGCTAATGCAAATTTATTCTTAAACTAATTAAATATGGGACAAAAAAGGAGTTTATTATTAGGCTTGAGTTTACTTTGGATTTGTGTGAGATGAAGTGTGTTTGATTTTGAGAGTAGAACACTCTACCTTTCATGGGAAACCGCGAATTGGAAGCTTGTGGGACAAGTCAAACTTGTCCCACACCTCTTAACAAATGGCCATTTCAACCCTACCTTTGGGTTGGGGGGGTCAAGTTTAGGCATTTTAGTGTTTTTTGGGGGAAAAATAAAGGAAATTTAAAAATGTTGTATGGCACTTACTTGCAAAATATTAATTTTGTCTTGGGGGGGAGTGGGCTTCGAGGAGTGTGTAGTTCGTGTCATTCCTCCAACCACTTACTAATTGATTGTTTGGAATACGAGGTGACCAAGTGATGTGGAGTGGAGAGGAAATGAATGGTGGCATTCCTACTGAGCACATCATCACTCCCTATCCTTCTCTAGTTATTGAATTCTTTGTGCTTGTTTTGGGGTTGGTGATCTTGTTTAGTCTCTTGCTCTGAATTTTGGAGGAGAGTGAGAGGGATTTTGAAGGTTGTGATTTTGGAGTTTTGTGGATACTTGCTTGGTCTTTAGAGAATTATTTAGAACTTCATTATGGGAACAAGCTCTAACAGGAGAGGTAGGAAGCTTCACCTTAGTTTAAATTATGTTATTATGTTTTATTGTATGTGTGTCTATGTTGTGGGGTCTTTAAAATGCTTTTGGGTTGTGGGTTTTAAAATGCCTAAGTGGGAGTGGAAGTAGAACTATGGGGACGTTTTTATTTTCGGGAACCATAAGGATCAACTTTCTTGAGGAGACAAGTTTGGGTTTGGGGCCCACATATTTTGAGGGATGCTTGCATTTTCTTTTTTTGTTCTTGCTGATGAAGGATACATAAGAGATGTAGGGGGCATAAGAGTTATGGAGGTATTAAGGGGTCACTTGAGGAGGGATAAGAGTTTTGTTAAGGGGAAATTTTGAATTAATTGGCGGGATTTTTGGGGGGGAACCCATTTCCCATTGGATAGGAGAAGGGGAGGAAAAAGAGGGAGGAGAGTGGGGAGAGGTTTTCTTCACTTGATAAGCCATGTGATCTGTTGCTTTGTTGTTTTTCTTAATGTTAAAGAAGTTTGTTTGTTTTGTATGTAAATGGAATGATGTGAAAAATATTTGTTCAGTATTGTGGGCAGCATGATTTGTCATGAATTTTGATCTTCTCCCATGTTATGTGGTTGGGGCTCGGGGGCCAATGGAGAGGATGGCTTGTCTCTCCCTTGGGTATCTTGGTTGGGTGGAGGTGTTTCCTGCTCCCCCTATTTTGTGTGAATCAAGCAATTATTGGGAAAATCTACTTGGTGGAGTTTTGAAGCATTGGAGTCTTGTTGATGACCTGTGAAAAGATTAAGTTCCTTTTACCCCACTTAGAGGGAAGAAATTTTATATAATGTCTTCATTCTTGTGATTATATTGTGTAAACTTCCCACATCAAGTGAGAACATTGATGATTCTTGTGAATAGACATATTAGTTCATCTCATTATGGAAGTGTATTTAGTATATATATATATATATATATATATATATATATATATCTATATATAAAGTAAAGAAAGTTTGTTTCAAATCATCTTTCATTTTATTTTATGGCATTTGAAAGAAAACAATAAGAAAAGAACGAAAGAAAGAAAAGAAAGAATTTCATAGGAGAGATAGTTTTTGCCAAATAGAAATGAAAGATTTTTTCCTTGTTAAATATTGAGTATTGTTATAAAGTAGTTCTTGGCGATAAAAGATTTGAGTTATATCATTGAAACTAAAGTTATGATCAATGTAGAGTTGTTTTCATTGTAAACATGTATAAGGAAAAAGAAAGAAATTGTTTAGAAGTTGAGCTTGTTATATATAAACTTGAAGGGAAAAGTAAAGTTCTTTTAGCTATTTCTATTTTATTGATTGAATTTTTAAAAGTGTGACCACACATAGGATTCAAAAACCACAATGGCCAAAACTAAAAATATTTAGAAAATATAGTAACAATTAAATCTTCACGTTAATAAATATAAAAAACACATTACAAATTAATAAGTGTATTGAGTCCAAGCATACTTAAATTTCTCTTAGGTGTTAATTTAATAACTAATTAAATTAACACTATAGTTAAATGCTTCTTAATTAAATTTAGAGGTTTAAGGGGCTAGAACAAATTAAATACCCGAGGTATTTAATTCCACAAGGCCGAGATGAATCAAAAGATTACTATTTACTTAGGTTTAAGAACAATATTCTCTTACCCCATAAGGTGACCCCTTAAAGGTCAACTCATGTTTTAGAAATAAACATTTAAGTTAAAAAGGGTAATTTCCTTCTTATCCACTCTAAGAATCATCTTTAAACTTCCAAATGATTTCTCCCATATTTCATGCAATTAAATTTTTTTGAAAACATTTCCATTAGATAGGAAATTTTCTCCCCTTTCCAATGATATAAATAATTCCTCCTAACTCCTCATATTTCTCAAGTTATAATCTGGTGGGCTTAGGGAAGAAGTTTTTCCAAAAGGCGGGGTTGCGGGCCTGGGGAAGTTTTTGGAGCGGCAGACCCAGGGAGGAATTTAGCACTTTGCAAGTTTTTCCCAAAAACATAATTAACCATTTTCGGGTATGTGCACCTGTGAACTTGCAGTAGGCCTTCTTTCCAAAAGGAGAAATTAAACCTAAGGTCATAAAGGACACATGTCCAAATATTTAAAGTCCAAGCAAGAAGGCAGCTCGCTGGAAGAACTTAGAATTTTTTTGGATTTTGTTGGAAAAACAAAAAGTTTTAAAAGGAGCCACACCTCTGTCGACACTTGAAGAAGCCATGTGTCATGCTCAGAGCTACGCACGGGGAAGTAGGCCATCAGAGGAACTTCATAAACTTAGAATTTTTAGTTGAAAAGACCAAAGGTTAAAAACTCACACCTCCGTCAACACATAGCAAAGCCATGTGTTAGACCATCATTGGCTACGGGGTGGCAGACCATTGAGGAGACTTAGAAAATTTTGACTTTTGAAAATAAAAAGAATAAATTTTTAAAATCCTCCACACCTTCACCGACGCCTCATGAAGCCATGTGTCAAGAAAACATTAGTGGCGGGGTAGCTGGGCGGTGGGGAAACTTAAGTATTTTTTCCAATTTTTCTTTTAAAAACATTAAGGTTTAAGAACAATCTATGCCTCCACTGACACCTTATGAAGCCACGTGTCAGAAAAACATTGGCTGTGAGGTGGCGGGCTGATGGGGAAACTAAAGAATTTTTTTTTTTTGATAGTTAGGTTTTTTTTTAAATAAAAAAATATTATACTGTAATAAGACCTGTAATTTGTTTTTTCACATATAACAGACCAATCAAAAGATGGAAAACTAATTTTTGTACTCTATAAATTTGATTCAAGAATTATTCAAATATAATAAAAAATAACAAACCATAATCAAACTATATAAGTGAGAATAATATTCAATTAAAATTGGATAGAATGTTAAAATTTATTGAGTTTGGCTTAAATGTATAGTACCTTGCCTTTGGCACGAACTAATAATTATGAATAATAAAAGATTCATCAATATATTTTTATCAATTATATATCTTCTTCAAATATGATTTTATACAAATAAATTTGATTTAGTAATTTATATGTATTTAAATTCCTATTGCAATGTTTGGGGTTAGTCATAGTGCATTATCAATATTAATCCACTTTCCACGTCTATAAATGGTCCTTGGAACCAGGGATGAGATTTGACAGGTGTCCTTACTTATTATAGGTTTATTTGTGAAGTGAAAGTATTTTCAATCCTTGTGCTCCATTAACAAAAATTATAATCTATATAAAGTTATATTAAATTGAACTTTATTTAACAAAGTTACAACTTTTTATATGCTCTCACACTAATTTAATACCTTTTACCATAGATTACACTACCAAATGTTGTATTAATACAATAAAATTGACGGCGGATGTATATAGATGCTTGTTAAGTGATGACGGGTATGCATTAAAATAAAATGTCAAATATGCATTAAAATAAAATGTCAAATACATTTTATAATCACTAAAACCTGGTAGGAGATGTGTCAAATCTTACCCTGCTTGGAACATTGGTATTACATACAACAATCATTTTCAAAATTAAATGTGAATGTGCACCTATACGGAAACTTTGGGAACATGTGTTTAAAAATTATCACCCTTCTTGACCTATCCAACTAGAAATCGTACAAATGCATTGCAATCAAGACACCAATATGAATAACAACAAGTGTTATAGAACAAAGAACGTGGTTTGCATAACACATATATTCAAAGGAGATATAACTAGTGAAGCCAAAGGAGATATAACTAGTGAAGCCAAGGAAGATGGACAACCCTATTGAAATACTGGAATAACTCAAAACCCAACTCTATCATATGTGACCCTCTTTTTTTTTTTCTGAAAATTCACATATGGAGTAATTACCATTTTTCTGAATGGTTGGAAGAGGAAAGGAGATGCATACTATATTGAATGAGACAAAAATAAGTTGTTGATTTTCAGAGAAACAATCCATATCTTATATAGAGAACAAAAAAGGCTCTGCGAGTGTTCAATTATATTTCTAATGGAACTTCTCTAGTGCAAAAAAAAGGTGAGGAAACCATGAGTGGATTCAAAGGGGTTTCCTACATGTGAATCGTGGGGAGATAAAAAAAATATAAGTTAAAGCTTTGAGGAGCTCAATCCATCCTCCACTAAATTTTCCTATATTATAATGGACTATGAAAACCTTGTTTATTTATTTCTCTTTTAAAACATTTACATATGTTAGAGAAAATAAATCATGTGGAAACTTATTGAGTTTTCAAAAAGGATACGAGGCTAATCCCCTCCTTGTGAATGCGGGGCTCCCATTATTGAATGTAAACTAATATTAAAGTCTTATGTGGGGTGGCCAATAAGTTGGGGACCACACAAAAACACTCCACTAAACATGTGAAAAATTCTTACACCTAGTGCAAGGAAAGAATTTGTAGAAAAGAAAGGTAAAGGGGAGTTTGGGAAATAATGAGAGAGGTTTAATGATATTAGTAGGATTAAAAATTCACATACATCAACAACAGTAATTTTACATCCAATTAGAAGAATTGTCGACACTAAAAATTCCCTTCGTAATTTCTATTTCATTAATGTATGTATTAGGAATAGGATGTTGTTAAGTATAATTAGTAGTAGCATCCGATAGAAGATAACGGCGCTGCCGGTACAACGCCACCAATAATGTATAGTACGGTAATAGTCAAAAGTACAATAGGAATGTTGTGGTAAAAAGTAAATATTTGTCGTAAGTGGTTTGGTAATGTTAAAATGTCAAAGTTAGGGTAAGTAGAGAAGTAGGGTCTACATGATTAGGAATTAGAAATATTATATGGGTAATAAGGACAAGGAGTGAGGTCATAAATATTTTGTGTATTTTATTTATAAAAAGTCTAAAAATGTGGAACCCATGTGAAATGATAAGGTTTATCTTATCTTAAAAGATAAGCTTACATGTATAGATAATAATTAAGGTATGGAATATGATTTTTCAGAGTAGATTTCTTATCCTATCTTAGAGATAAGATGGATAAGCCTAGAAGTTCTATAAATAGAGAGGCCACCCCTTGATTTAGCATAGAAGGAAGTAGTGAGAAATATTGTATGAGTAAGTGTGTAAAGGAAGCCATTAAGAGGTGCAATTGTGAAGTTTCTCCCATAGTTATTGTTGGAAGGCAAGTGAAGTCAGTAACACTTGAAGTACCTCATGAGTGAGATTGTAACAATTTCATGTTGATATTATAATTTACACTTATATTTCAGATTTATCATCATTCCTTCTTATCATAGTCTATGGTATTCTTGTGTTATGTTTGTTGTTGTGTTTCCAGATTCCATCCACCAAACTAAAAGTTGTGCATTAGTAAATAATCATAGCACGAGGAGTTCCCGGTAAAGAATGATCATGGTGCCGGATTGGTGATGACATTTTGGTTCCGTTGCCGGGATCATTCCTCGTTGGTGGATTTTCTGGAGAGATATTCCCACTTAGTCAGGAAACATTTGGAGGGTAACCTTGTTTTTAGTGTGCATAGTAGTTACCATGGTAAAGTCACTTTTCACCATGAATAGTATTTACCGTAGTAAAGTCACTTTTACCGTGAATAGTATTTATTGTAGTAACTTGACTTTTTACCGTGAATAGTGTTTACCACAGTAAAGTCATTTTTTACTGCAGTAAATCAAGTTTTACCATAGTTTACCATGGTCATTTCTATTTTACTATAGAAAGGTGTAAAGTCACTTTCTATTATAGTGATTCCAATTATTTTTGCACATAAGTCTTGTTGATTGTACTTGTGGGTTGGTATTTCACTGTGATTACTTTTGAAAATGGGGAAGATTCCTATTTTTTTTCCCAATCTAATAAAGATGCTTCCTCTTTCGTTCAAGAGTTTAAACGATCTTACATTTGTAATGGCCTCATAAGAAGGGAACAATGGACTAAATTTTTTCCTACCTTTTTGGATGGTTCAACCCTTAGGTGGTTTGAAACACTAGGTGATAATGTGAAAAATTCATGGGATTTATTAACGGAAATTTTTCCTGAAGAATTTGGTGAACAACAGAAATATCCAGATGTCATGATCGATATCACAAAGCTATCCCAAGGAGAGAATGAGAATATAAGGGATTATCATGCTCGTGTTCTAGAGCTAAGAAGGAAGCTCGATGCCCAGATCTGGAAGGAAGGATTAGCGGATGGGTTGATGAATGGTGTGGATAATCTCCTCTGTAAGCACTTCATTCTTAGGATGAAGTCAGAGATCAGACAATGAGTGAAGTATGACCACCTAGCTACCATTGAACAAGCAAAGAAGATTACAAGAAGGCAAGAAGAAAGCATGGAAGAGGAGCCCTAAGAAATTGTTGCTAAAGTAGAGCCTACACCAGCACCTTTGGTTCAGAATCCACAACCACTCTCGGTGATCACAAATCTTTCTCCTAGTACATCTACTGAGTATGAAGATATGCTCAGGAAGATGGGCCAATTAACTATTAATCTTCTTCAAGGAAAAGAATTTAGTTCTCAGGGAGGAGATAGAGGTCCAAAAAGAAATATTTCTGATGTTGTATGTTATGGTTATCATAAAAAGGGTCATTATAAGTATAACTATCTAGATAGAGCTTCTACATCCGGTACAAGAGATAATGATAAAGGAAAAACACTTGTGAATTCTTTTGATGTAGTAGATAAGAGCATAAATAATGAAGTAGATGTGTTTGTAACAAAAAGAAAGAAAGAAAAAGATATCCAAGATGGAAATGATCCTAAGAAGATGAAAGGAGAAACTAGTAAGAAACATAGGAGAAGAAAGTTGGGTGTGTAAAATTTTCTGATTTCACAAGGACAAGGACCATACTCCATCTTAGAAGATATGTCCAAAAGGCCTGCAAATATTACATATGGTCAACTCTTGGCTATGTCTTCTGAGACGAGGTGGGAGTTGTGAAGTGGGCTCAATGCTCGACGAAGGAAAGACGTTGAGGTCCCTATTTTGGAGGTAGAGGCGGATCCCTACGCTCCACAAGCTGAGGTATTATGTAATGGTATTTCAATTTATGATGTCTTAGTCGATGCAGGTGCTACAGTTAATGTAATGATCGAGTCTGTAATGAATATGTTGGGTTTAAAAATTGATCACCCCTCAACACTTATGTTAAGGTCATTAAATAAGGGAAAAACTAAACCAGAAGGTGTTGTTTCAAATGTGACAATATATGTTATGGGTGTTGTATGTGTGGTAGACTTTCAGGTGATGAAAAATGGTACTGTTGCATACCCAATGTTGTTGGGAAGACCATGGCTAAGGAGAGTTCATGCAAGAAACTACTGGAATGAAGGTTTCATGACACTTAAATGTTGTAGAGAGAGGGTGAAGATAAACATGATCCCTCAGCATCATAAGACAGAACCTGTGGATTCAAGTGATGAAATTGATGATTGGACATCCTCTGATTACTCTAGTACCAGTGAAGTGGACACAGAAGATGAAGAAAGTGAGGTTGATGTTTCGGTCATGGATATCCTTCCAGTCACACCGACTCATGAACCCATAAAATTATCTGAAGAATAAATTGATGATCGTCTCCAAAAAATAAAGATTCGTGATGTTGTGATGGAGAGTGAGACGGAATCCTGCCTCTAGCTCTTTCAAAGGTACATACACCTATTCAGTTTTGATTACAAGGAACTCCGTCAAGTAAGTTGGGTAGAACATTCTATTGAGCTGGTAGATGGTGCTAAGCCCATAGAGAAAATGCCATATAGAATGAATTCTAATTTTTCCAAGACTATAAAAGAAGAAATAGATAAGTTACTTGATGCAGGATTCATATTTACTGTGGAGAATTCAAAATGGGTTTCTCCCATTGTGATCTTAATAAAAAAGAATGGGAAGCTACGCATTTGTGTTGATTATAGGAAGTTCAATAAGGAAACAAAGAAGGATCATTACCCTCTTCCATTCTCAGATCAGATCTTGGACAAAGTAGCTGGCCAGGAGTGCTATAGTTTTGATGATGGATATAACGGATACAACCAAGATCGTATAGTGGAGAAAGATCAATTAAAGACCACGTTCACCACTCCTTGGGGAACGTTTTCTTATAGAGTTATGCCTTTTGGGTTGTGTAATGCTCTGGCAACGTTCCAGCATTTGATGAATAGGGTGTTTGAACCCTATATTGGGAACTTCATCAGAGTATTTCTGGATTATTTTTACATCTATGGGAGCAAGATGGACCACCTGCACCAGATGGAGACAGCATTTCAAAGGTTAGATGAAGCACAAGCCTCGACTAAACCCTACAAAGTGTGTCTTTGGATGTTCTAAAGGCATTTTGTTAGGGCATGTTGTATCCAGAGATGGTATTGGTACTGATCCTGATAAAGTTTCAAAAATCAAAGAGTTACCATTTCCTATGAATAGAAGTAAGTTGAGATCATTTTTAGGCCATGTGGGTTACTATAGAAGGTTCATCAAAAATTTCTCAAAGATTGCACAGCCACTAACCCAGTTCTTGAAGAAGGATGTTACTTATGAACCAGGAAATAAAGCGCATGAAGCTTTTAAAAAATTAAAGGAAGCCCTAGTGTCTTCACCTATTTTAAAGAATCCAGATTGGAGCAAGTCATTCATTGTGTATACTGATCCCTCAGATGTAGCACTAGGAAGTACTCTGAGCCAAAAGGATGAAAATAGCAATGATCATCCAGTTTACTTTGGGAGCAAACAAATGAGCAGTGATGAGGTAAATTATACTGTAACAGAAAAAGAGGCTCTAGCTATCATTTTTGTTATAAAGAAGTTTAGAAATTACTTTCTAGGGCAGAAATTTATAGTTGTAACAGATCATCAGGCTCTAAAATATATTGTAAATAAGCCTAACCCATCACGAAGGATAGCAAGATGGATAATTTTGCTACAAGAATTTGAATTTGATATTATAGATAGGCCAGGAAAGAAGCATGTCAATGCAGATGCATTCTCTCGAGCCTATGAGGGTTTAGGTTCATCTTGTGATGATGATGATTTTCCAGATGCAACATTGTTATCCCTTGACACAATCCCTAGTGAATACATAGACATTTAGAATTATCTGAATGAATTCAAGTTTCCTGATGGTGCCAATGCAAAGACTAAGAGGAAGATTACTCAAGCCAGTCGTCCATATTCTATTCTGCATGGACTATTATTTCGAATAGGACCTAATGGAAAGTACAATAGGGAAGTTGGATGTGATCAAGGGAAGGAGCTGATAGAAGAATTCCATAATGGTACATGTGGAGGACACTTCTCTAGACAACTTACAGCAAGAAGGATCTTAGATGCAAGTTATCATTGGCCCACTCTTTTTAGAGATTGTTATAATTATTGTAAGACATGTGATATTTGTCAAACACATGGTAACCGTAAGACTTCATTAGCTCCATTATGCCCTATTCTTCCACTTGGTCCCTTTGAAAAATAGGGAATAGACATTGTAGGTCCACTTCCAACTACCCCACGCCAAAATAAGTATATTACAGTTGCCACAGATTATTTAACCAAGTGGATTGAAGCTAGGCCATTGAAAACAACTTCCATAGATGAAGTGGCAAGGTTCATATATGAACGCATTGTCACCAGATATTGGTTGCCCATTAGAAATTGTAACAGATCAAGGAAGACAATTCATTAATGAGGTGGTAGAAGCCCTAGTCAACAAGTTTTGTATTAAGCACATGAAGGCAACAAATTACAAGGCAAGCACAAATAGACAAGTGGAACGAAAAAATTATGTGTTGTATCAAATTATAGAAAAAGATGCAGCCTTGCAAGTACATAAGTGGGATAAAAGGATTCATGTAGCATTGTGGGCATATAGGAAAACATCAAAGTCAGCAACATGATACTCCCCATTTCAATTGGCTTATGGCATTGATCTAATTCTTCCTATTTAGCTTGATATTCCCACTGTGAGAGTTATTAAAAATGAAGGGATGGATGAAAGTGATTGAGTAAATGAAAGGTTGGTACATCTTCATTTGCTAGAGGAAATGAGGGAAATAGTGAAGGATACAAGCTATAAGAAGAAAATGAAGTAGAAGGAATACTTTGATCAAAATATCTGTTGGTCTACATTTCATGTGAATGGCTTGGTTCTATTATATGATTTTTGATACAACAAAAGAAGGCAGAGAAAATTTCTTCCCAAATGTATGGGGCCATACAAAATAGTATTTGTGCATGAAAATGGTACATATCGAGTGGAGGAATTGGATGGCACTCCCATTACGAAATGGGTCAACCACGACAAGTTAGAGATTTTTCAAGCACTAGAATAGTCTACTCCAAGGACGGAGTAGAAGCTAGGAATAGTCTACTCTTTACTATATCATCATCATTTAATGTCCATTTCTAAGTCTACTCACAATATCCATAATTCACATGCCCGGACAACATTTAAACTATATTTTTGTCAAATAGTGTATCATCATCCACATATTAATGTCTCTAATAATCATCATGAATCGTAACCAAATCAAGATCAACAACCATAATCCATGATCAAATGTCTAACATCATACTGAATCAAAATCATAATAATATCCATAATGAAATCAACAGTATCAAAATAAGCATCAAAAGGTGTCAAAGGGAAGTGGGCACTGCATCCCCTTCCCGTTAGACTCAACTTCCTCCTGGAAGTCACTGGAACAAATGTGGAAATTGAACTCGTAATGAAGTAGAATCCTCCCATGTAGCTACAGTCTAATCATATCTATCCCACTGCACCCAAACCTGATCAACCTCTCTGCCTCAAAGGCCCAGGGTCCTATGATCTAAGAAGCAAACGGGATGCACCATCACCTTCCCCTGATCCTCCATCTACAATGATGTCCAATCAAGCACATGAGAAGGATTTGTAATATATCTCCTAAGAACTGAAACATGAAACATATCATGTACACGAGACAAGCTGGGTAGCAATGCTAGACAGTAGGCCAAAGGGCCGATACGGTACAAAATCTCAAAAGGACCCACGAACCTAGGAGATAACTTAGAACCTTTTTCATAATAGATAGGGATCTTATGTGGCTTGACACGAAGGAACACCTTCATGCCCACATCAAAACTACAGTCGATCCTATGTTGATCTGCATACTTTTTCTACCTGTCTTGTGCCTCCTGCAATCTCTTCCTAATCAAAACCTCCTACTACTCCATGTGCTGTAGAAGAGCTGGTCCAAGAGAAACCCTATCCTCTAGCCTATCCCAGCTAAGAGCTGTCTTGCACTCTCTACCATACAAATCTTGAAAAGGAGCCATGCATATAGAACTCTGGAAACTATTGTTGTAGGAAAACTCCACTAGGTACAAGTACTCCTCCCATTTAGACTGTTGATCCATCGCATACATTTTGAGCATGTCCTCTTCATTATGGTTCACCCTCTCACGATGTCCATCTATCTCAGGGTGATATGCTATGCTGAAGTTGATTCTCATCCCGAGGATATACTACATGGTAGTCCAGAAATGGGAAGTGTACAAGGGGTCATGGGCACAAATGATCTTCTACACATTCCCATGTAACCTGAAAATCTCATCCAAATATACTCATGTCACTGCTCTAGCTATATAAGTTGTCTTCACTAGAGAAAAGTGATCCACTTTTTCAAATTTATCAACCATCACCATGATGGCATCGTGGTGATATCTTGAAATTAGTAGTCCAACAATGAAGTCCATGGAAATTATGTCCCACTTCCATTTCAGCATAACATGAGGATACAGAAGGCCATCTGGATGCTGATGCTCGACTTTAACTCTCTTGCACTCTAAACATCATTACACAAACTGAGCCACATCTCTATGGATTCCTCTCCAATAATACAATTATCGCAAGGTGGCATGCATCTTCTTCACCCTTGGATGGGTGGAATAGGGTACACAATGTGCCTCTACCAAGATGTCCTACCTCAAGACTCCATCTCTAGGAACATATATCCAGCCTTTGTTCCTGAGAAGACCATCTGTATCTAAGGAAAAACCATATATCTTCTCCTTAAGGGGTCTCTGTGACTTGATCTTTGCTCATAGTACAATGTAGAAGGTGTCAAGAGGAAGCTTCCCAAGAATCCTACTCTGTAAATTTGTGCTCACTGAAGTGGCCATAGTGACACATCTCCATCTGTTGAGAGTGTCTACCACCACATTCTCCTTCCCATTCACATGCTATATATCCATAACATACTCACAAAGAACATCCATCCAATGCCACTGATGAGTGTTGAGATTGGGATGCATGAAGAGGTGATGAAGACTCAAGTGATCTGTCCTGAGTGTGAATCTCTAATTAAGAATAAATTTCCTCCATCAAACCAAAGCATGTACAATTACCGCAAGCTCAAAATCATGAGTCAGATAATTAAGCTCATAATATTTGAGTTTGCAAGACTCAAAAGCCACTACTCTACGCTCCTGCATCAACACACCTCCAAGCCCCACTATGGAAGCATCTATGCAAACAAAGAACCCACCCTATGGATCCAACACTGCAAGAATAGGTGTTGTAGTGAGGCACTCCTTCAGTTTCTTAAAGGAATGCTCACATCTATCTGACCAAACAAACTTCTTCCCTTTCCTCTGAAGGGAAGTGATAGGGTGTGAAATCTGAGAGAAGTCTGGAACAAATCTACAATATTAACCTACTAATCACATGAATCTGCACATCTCAGTCACTATAGTGGGTGCTATCCAATCCGTAATGGCTCTAATCTGGGAAGGATCGACTCTGATACCTTCCCCAAAAATGATATGACCCAAATATTGTACCTCAGTCTGAAAGAATGCACACTTCTCCAAGTTTTCGTAAAGCTGATGATCCCGAAGGCACTGAAGGATCTGGCAAACGTGCCCCTCATGATCCTCAAATGTACATGAGTAAATCAAAATGTCATCCAGGAAGATGAGCACAAAGTGATCTAAGAAGGTCCTGAATACCTGATTCATCAAACTCATAAACACTACGGGGGCATTAGTCAAACCAAAAGGCACCACTGTGAACTCATAGTGCCCATATCTTGTGCGAAAAGAGATCTTATGAATGTCTGCTTCCAAAATCCTTAGCTGATGGTAGCCTAACTTAAGATCAATCTTATAGAAAACTGTGGCTCCCTTCATTTGATCAAACAAGTCATCAATATGAGGAAGGGGATAATGATTCTTGATCATTACCTTGTTTAGTTGGTAGTAATCAATACATAACCACAAGGATCCATCCTTCTTCTTCACAAAGATCAATGGTGAACCCCAAGGGGATACACTAGGATAGATAAGGCCTTTCTCCAAAATTCCCTCAAGTTGTAACTTGAGCTCATAGAGCTCTGGGTTGGTCATCCGATAAGGTGCTCATGAGATAGGCTCTGCTCCAAGAACCACATCTATATGAAAATCAATCTCACATGGGGGTGGTAACCCTAGTAGCTCCACTAGAAAGACATCAAAAAAATATCTCAAAATGGGATGATCATCTAGTGATGGTCCACTAGACCCATCCTCTGATTTGTCACAGACTGTAATAGCATAAATTTGACAACCCTATCGCACACACCGCTTAAGTTGTACAACAGAGATGGTGTGAAAAGAAACGGCTCTCCTAACCCCTGAAATCACTGAATCAACTACAAAATCATGTGCAAAACATATAGTCTTGTGGTAACAATCCATCCCGACCCTATGTGTAGATAACCAATCCATACCGAAAATGATTCCATATGAGCCCAAAGGAAGGATAGAGAGATCTAAGATAGTGGTGAAAGCTCCAAAATCCACTAAGCACTCCTTAACTAAGGAATCTATATATATCTTGGTTCCAGAAGCCATCTCAACATCCCAACTAAGAACCTACCTAACTACCACCAGCCTCCATCACTTTACTAAAGATGGTGCAATGAAAGAATCAAAAGAACCTGAATCAAACAATACAGAGGTACGAATACCACCAATGCTACCTGTGGTCTCAATGACTATACTCTAATGCTCTTCCTAGTGGTTCTCAAATACTGCATAAATCCATTGGCTACATCCCATGTCATTAACATTCGGCTCTGAGATTTGTGTCTTACCCTTATTGTTAGGGTTCTGTGGGCAGTCTCTCAAAAAGTTCCCAGTAACTCCACAACATAAACATCCTCTTGATCCTCCCCAATGAGTGTCACCTCCAGTATCTACCCTAGAAATTTTTGGTGTGGATCTTGATGATCTAGCTATGGTCTGCTGAGGTCTCTACTGATGAGCTCCTACTAACTAAGCTCTATGCTCACCCCGTGTCCTAATGGGACCCCTAGGAGGAGGCCGCATACTCCAACCTCTCTGTGGAGGTTTATGAGGTGGGCGGGACTATTGCTACTGTTGTTGTTCCCTAAAATATAACTGTGCTAAACCCTGTCCACCACGAGGAAGGGTTACTGAGCTCGTCAATATACCTTCCTTCATCTATTGTATACAGCCCCAGACTCGGTCTCTAGCCTACTAGGTCTTTCCCCGAGTCTCCTCTGCTATATAGGCCTTCTCGACGGCCTCAGTTAATGTCTGTGGGCAGTGGATCTAAACTATACCTCCAATGTCTAAATTTAGGCCCCAGATGACCCTGTCAATCTGCACATACACATCCTTCATATACTTAACATAATGGAGTAGATCTAAAAACCTACTCTCATACTCTACTACTAAAAGAGATGTTGGTCAAAGATCATGAAACTCACCGATCCTCTACTGTATGAACCTCCATGAAAAATATCTACTCCTGAATCTCTCCTTAAATAGCTCCTAGGTCACTGTCTCAGAATCAACATGGACATTTTTCTTCTCTTTCCTCCACCGTACTCCTTCTCCATCCATTAGTAGATGGATCAGAACATGATCTTTCATGTTGCTAGAACAAGGAAAAAGCTTGAAGAAACCACTCAATCTCACTAGCTAGGACTCTGTCTAAAATCCACCCATGTCACCTGAGTAATGTGAGGGTCGAAGCTTCAGGATCTCCCTGATGTGATCTGTAGATGTGGTCTGACGGCTCCAGGTCTCTCTGCACACTCATCCCTAAGCGTAGGGCTCCAAGATCTCTCTCTACTCTCTGAAACTTGGTCACCCTGTCCCCTAGGTGGTGAGTCTAGCCTGGATGACTCAACATGGGAGTTCTCTCCTCTATGCTCATCAATGGGTCGAGGAGATACTTGGTCCTCAATGAAATGGGATCTATCATGGCTAGTTGCATGTCCTCTGCCTAATCCTCTATGTAGAGCGGCATTAACATCCTGAACAGTCTTCAAAATTTGGGGTAGGATGGTTGCTAAACCTTGATTTGGTTGTGGTGGTGGTGGTGGTAAGTCTGAGTCTGTGTGAAAATTCCCCTCGCCGCGTCTATTCCTCCTGCACAGACCAAAGCGAGAGTTTGTTTTTCTAAGTTTTATTCAATTTCCATGTTTACTACAATAAGAAATTTCTAAACTAAATTGTTTTCTAGATTTAAAAGTGTGTTAGGTATAAGTTTCACGTCCCAAATTTTCTAATGTGTGCAGTGGTCCAAGCTTTTGAACCGCCGCTCTGATACCAATGTGTGATGCCCGTTAAAACAACCCACTTGAGACCCAAGAAACAACTTAGGGTTAGTCAAGAAAATTATGGAATGGTTTTTTGTATTAGAAGTGTCCACAATCAAGTTGCAAGACAACAGTTGACACTAATAGGTTCTGGAACAAGTTTAATATGCTAAAACATACTTTTCTTTTATTCCAATTATTAGAGGTTACCAGGTCCAAATTAAAGGGTTAGAAGTTTCAGTTAGGTTCAGGGGGTAGTTTATCACCATACCCACTCTCTAATAGGCTCAGAAGTTCAACCTGATTCTTCTCACAATTAACACATTCAAAATTTATGTAAAACATTCACATTGGATAGGAAAAATTTTCATCTTTCCAATGATATAAGGAAGTTCTCCTAACTCCTTGTAGAACTCCAATTATGGGCCGACAGAGCTTAGGGGTTAGATTTTCCCCCAAGGGAAATGTGTCGAGCAGGGAAGGAAGCCTGTTTGTCAGGTTGGCGGGTCATGGGGTGGTGTTGGAGTTTTGTTCTTGAGTGGGAGAAAAAACCAAATTTACACCGCGCACCCGTGGGTTTGCTAGGGAAATGTGGCACCCAACTTCCATGGTGAAGAAAAAAGGGAGAGCAAAAGGTGGGGTTGTGCAAGATTTTGGTAGGTTTCACCATGGGGAGATAAAGGGAAGATGACACGCATGGGTCCACATGTCCGCGAGGAAATAACATCGAGGTGAGGGTGGGAGTGTGGGGGCCATGGGTATTTTAAACAAAGTTGTCAAAGAAAATAGATCACAAAGGTTCTAGCCCCTATGCCAACACCCCATGCTAGCATGTGGCAGTACCCGCTGGATGCGGGATTGCGGGACGGTGAGGTTAAGAGGTAAAAATTTCCAAAAAAATTTAACAGGCCCCAAAGAAAAAAGTAATGCTGCACCTCTGTTGTTTGTCTGTGAGGACACGTGGCGGCTTTTGATTTCCTATGGGCTGACAGAGGAAATTTTGAAAATTTTCCCAAAAAAAATTTCAAAGGATTTTTCAAAGGGAAATTTTTGGGCCGCGGGCCCGCCAAGGAAAATTTTCCCAAATTTTCCCACTAAGGAAGAAACAAATTTAAAGGGTCATACCTTTTTCTAGAAAGCTCGGTTTTGGGAAAACGAGGACTTTCTGGAAATCTCTCGATGCCCTCTTTACACAAGAATCATAAATTTTATATTTTGATAAAGTGTACGGGGTCAAATTCGTAAAAAAAATCTACATGATTTTAAAAAGTCAACTTGTAATCTTACCTTATAAAATTTTGTTCAATTTGATCTCCTCCTTCACTCATCATGCCAAACAGACATGGAGGATTGTTTAACAAGGAAGGATTTAGAATGGGTTAGGAAGGCAAATTTTCTCAATTGATTCCAATTTGAATTTTTTCAACAATTGACATAAAATGACTGTGAGAAGGATTAGGCTCAATTTTGCAATGTTTTAAATTGTTTTCTTAAGTATTATTTTTCAATTTGAGTTCCTTGATAATACAACATGCTAAATTTTAGCATTTCAAATTTGATTATAATGTGCGGGCTTGAACTGTACATATTAATTAAATTTACTTGCCAGTTTAAAATATAAAACAAATATCTATTTCAAGAAAATCTATTTATCAATTTCATCATCCAAGTGTGGAAATTAATTTCTATTCTAGTCCAAGTCATTTAGTTTTTTATAAACAATTCATTTAAAAGCTAAATTGTAAAGTCTAGTTTCCAATTTAATATATTTCCAAAAGGGACAAGGTAATATAATTCTTTCATACGTATTCCTTCTCTTTCCATTTTTCTAAACAGAGATTTAAATCACAATATGATATTCCAATTTGAATCAACAATGCAAATGAGGAAAGGTCTTACAATTCTTTATTAATTGTAAAAGAAATATATCTTTACATTCATCCATTCCGTCAATGCATATAGCAGATTTCACCATTTTTTTTCTTGAAATGTTAGAACAGAATATAAATATCTTTCACAATTTGAATAAGTAACGTTCATAACCAATTACAACATCTTTTCTTCACACATATATATTACAATTTCATTCACTTCAAGTGGAAATGTTACAAATGAACTTGTTTCACAAGGGACTGAAAAAACTATCTTCTTCTGCCCTAGAATAGCAACATGCAAATTTTCTTCTTCTTTTTTTCCTTCCAAATTGATCATAACAAAGTGGGGGTAAGGCAACTCTCTCCACCCAACCAAGACATCCAATGAACAGAGAATCCATCATTCACCATTGGTCCTCGAGCCCCAACCATAATACAATAAGAGGTGTGATTCAACCCATGGCAACAACTGGCTTCCACAAACACACAACATTCTGTCAACATGCATAATTTAAATTTAAAATCATAGTTCAACAAAAGACAACAATTTACAATTGCATTTGGAAACATTCAAAACAAAATTCAGTCTGTATCATGCAAGCCAAAGGAGCAAGGACTATGGGGGAAGCTACTTATGCCTCCTAATGGGAATCGGACGTCCACCTTTAATAAAATGCCAATAAAATTTCATGACACATATCCTTATGCCCCCCACAATTTTTCTTATGCCCCCACAAAGTAAGAAATGCAAGCTATTTCTTTTCCATGGTGGATCCCAAACCCAAACTCCCTCCAATAAAAAATGATATCAGTGGCATTCCCTTATGCCCCCCCAACAACATGGATTCCCCATAGCCTTATCCTACACCATCCTTATGGGATTCTACCCAAACAGCCAATCAAATAAACAAAACATACACCATTCACATAATACAAAAGTAAATAACAGCAGAAGAGAAGAACTCGTCTCCTACCTCTCCATGGTAGCTTTTGTTTCCAAACATCAAGTATCAATGCCAAAACATAGTCCAAAAATAACAAAGCCAAATATGAAGTTATCTCCAAATCTCTGTATAAATCCACAAGAGCTCCAAATAGCAAAAATGTGCCCCCTAAGAAGTATGCATAAAGATTCAACAACCCAAAACAACCAAAAAGTTTGAATTTTATAGAAGAGGGAAGAGAAGAGGGTGATGTGGATCCATGTAGGATTCCACATAACATATCCTCAAATCCAAAACAAAAGACAAATTTCATTCTCCCAAGCACAATAAAGAGGTGTGTAAAATTTGACAATTTACTTGCACACTAAAAAAATCCCACACCTCAAAGGATTGCAAATTAAATAAAAGTAAGAAGAGTGCAGTAAAAACATGCAACATGATTAATAAAATGCATAAAAAGGTCTAAAACAAGCCTTCCAACCATAGATATTGTTGGTAAATTAAATTTAGAGGGATGGGACAAGTTTTACTTTTCCCACAAGCCTCCAAAAACAACCCCCAAGGACAATTTCGAATTTTCAAGGAGGTGGAGCATTTCATACTCCAAATCTGACTTACACAAATCTTACACAACCTACATATCCCTTACATATTTAATACAAAGAGACAACAACTTCCATTTTTACTTTCCCGTATCCCAATTTAAATTATTTAAACTTTAACCATATAATTTCTCACATTAATCTACCAAAATTTAATTAAATAAAAGAAAGGGACACATCACTCATAAAATACAAAAAACAATAATAAAAAGTAACCACATTAAAAAAACACACAAAACCCATGGTCATATATAAAGTTAATCCCCCCCATGGGAATCCCTAACAAAATACAATACACACACACACACAAAACATGTTGTCATGGTGACCTTGTTAAATTCACCTAGAATTCCATTGTGGTTGGTCTCCAATCCCCCAATGGTTGTGATATTTTAAACTTGCAAAACAAAAATACTTCCTTTTGCCTCATGGCCATATTAGAACATTCAACATGATAAAAATATAATCACAAAATCATCTAAATACGTGAATCACAACAACATCCGAGCAATTTAAAAAAATTGCTTACAATTTGTTTCAACAAAAATAAAGTAACAACTATATCATCATCATATAATGTCAATTTCTAAGTCTACTCACAATATCCTGAATTCACATGCCCGAAACAAAATTCAAACTATATTCATGTCAAATAGTATATCATCATCCACATATGAATGTCTCTAATAATCATCATGCATCATAACCAAATCAAGATCAACAACCATAATCCATGATCAAATTTCTAACATCATACTGAATCAAACTCATAATAATGTATGTAATGAATTCAACAGTATCAAAATAAGCATCAAAAGGTGTCAAAGGGAAGTGGGCACTACACATACTATTATGTTCTCTATCAAAGATTTGTCGAGTTGAGCGATGGTTAAGTTGAGATCCCTTTGACTCGTTGTGGGTTCCTTCATTAGTTGAGCTACTATGTGAACTATTGTTTTTGCATTGTACCTTATGACTAATCCAAACTCCAAAATTGGTTCTCCTTGTGGGTGTTTCTAGTTCTATTTCATCCTAAGACTGCAGTTCCTTGACACTTTTGAAGAACTCCAAAGTGTTACCTTGTTCGAACTCTTAAATTATTACACCTTGATCAAGGTTATATTTTTCTATTCTATAAAACTATGAATCATGCATTTAATTTGAGTTTTGAAGCTATTACTATAGCATTCTATACACTTAATAGTTACTTCATTTTGAAACTGTACTTCTAGAATGAATGCACTATGTAAGATTATCTTAAAACTCCATTTCTTCAGCTGCTAAGCTATAATGACTTAAACTATTTCAATTTCGGTATATGGTAAAATTTCATCCTATTGTGTGATACTTTTGAGCATTGTAAGAGAGGCTTGAAAGTAAAATTGTTACAATTGTTTGTTCAACATGATCCTTCTCATAGTTCTGAGCTTTACTACCTGATCCCTCACTTTTTGGCCTTTTTGCAACTCTGTATTGGACATCATTATTCATTTTTAGTTGTGAATAACTTTGAATATTTGATTCTAAAAACTAAAAAGTGTAGAAGTTAATCATTTACTTCTTATTTGAGAACTTGGGTAGTACATGTTATTTTTGGAATTTTCTGTTCATAATTCCTACATGCTGAACATTGAAATTTTGTTGAGATGTTGTAGTCCCATTTCTTTTCTTCTTAAATATTGTATTTCATCGTTATTATAGCTTTAGTATGCATGCTGGAAAATATAAAAATGTTAATTTTACATCACGAATCCATGTCAAAATTTTCTCATATTTCCTTCTTTTATTCTGTTTCAGCTATAATAATTGTACTTTCCTGATTACAACTACATAATGTATCACTTCTTTATTTTAAGATGGTAAATGTATCTTTCATCTATTGAATCACAACTTGTTTTTGGAATATTAAATTTGATAACTATTATCTTGATCATGCCATGCATTTTCTTCTTTCTGCATTACTACTTGATTTACATATAGATTTTAAATCATGTACTAGTTAAAAAAAATGATGGAAAGATGTAACATGTCCATTTTACATGGCGAATCCCTGTCAAAATTTTATCATATTTATTTCTCATTTTGTCTTAGATGTAATCTTGTCTTTCCAATTAACTTTAGCCTTTATATTCTAATTATTCTGCTTCACCTATTTAAAAATATGAAACATGTACTATTATCTTTTAGTGGAAGTAAGCATGCTAGTCTCTCCTTTGATTTTTGGCCTCTCTTATGTTTCATAGTTTTTCTTTTCTTCTCTCTCTTTATTTTTGATTGAATAAATCATGTGTGTTGTTAGAGAAAATTATTTTTATCAGTTGTGCCTTTGATCCTCATGTAATTTACATCTCATGTTGTTAAGAGATCCATCTACACTTGTAACATTTAGCAATGAATTTCGACTGCTGTAATCTACAATTATGATTATTGATCCAAAACTTAACACTTCATCTATTATGTAATTTGATTTCATCATCAAGATAACACATCTATCGTTCAGATATTTGTGTTCTTTTGCTGAAGATAGTCATTAAATTACAAACTATGTGATCTATTATGTTTCGTAACAACACACATAACTACATATTTCATGTAATCATTAATTAATTAAACATAAATAATATTGTACTAAAATAATCTCCCCTAGTTTAGGCTCACTTCACCAATGCTATCCATCGTAACAAAGTTTCAAGTTTCTCATTTTTGCACAAGTGCAAAAATTATCAACAAGCATTAGATAACACATAATCCACTACAAAAACTATATTTCAATAAAAAACAAACAATTACATTTCCTTACCCATTAAAGAAAGGCCATTGCAACACAACTTGTCATTATTTTTGTTTCTGGTTGATTTTTTCCACCACTATCTTCATTCATTTCATTTGATTTCTTTGAGGTTTAAAAATTAAAATTTAAAATTAATAAATAATATATGGACATAAATAATCAAAATAAACAATATTGATGAAAAAACATTGTTAAAATTTTCATCAATACCTTTTCTGTTACTTGTGATTCAATTTTTTGAATGTCGTCTAATGTTTCATTATTTATTGCACTTTGCCTATAGTTACATAAGAACATGGTGTAGCAGAAAATCATCTTAATTTCAATAACAATATAATAAATTATCTCATTATAAAATAAATAACGTAGTAAAAATACGAGAAATGAAGCATCGTATCCACAGATATTGAAACTACCTCAATAACGCATCTACACCATTCTCTCTTTACGTTCCAAATATGAGAATAAATAATATATATAGCCAAAGTATTATTTTCTTATCTTACAATTTATTTTTTCTTGTTCAATTTTCTTCATGTGGATTCCATTGTTAACCCTCTGCAAAAAAGAAGCAATCAAAAACACATTGTAATTCTCTTGCAACAAGTGTTATATGATCCTTAATCAAGATACATGTTGATTTCATGTTAAATATCCATTCTTAAGAAAGTTAAGCATATTGGGTGTCAAACTTGGAGTTTATCCCCTGTTAAAAGAAATGGAAAACAAATTATGAACAAATTTTACATAAGAAAATTATTTCCCTAACAAAATTTCAATAATGTTGCTAATGTCTAATCACACATAACATATTTAGGTGAAAATTACTACTATATAAAAACTAACATTGAAGAGAGAAAAGCACAAGATTTCTCTTAAAATAGAAATTTGAATACTCAACACACAAGAACTGCATAACACACACAATTTCAGAAATCTGGGTCATAAATGTGGCTTCTCCATTATTCAATAAACAAGAATGAATAAAAATGAATACCACCCAAAATGTTTTTACCGATCCTTACTCTAACCTCTATTTATTATTGTTTATGAATAAAAGCATTGTTTATAACTCACAAAAGTACCAATTTAACTTTTCAATCTTAAGGATAATTTATCAACAATATGGTCTAAAATATCAAAAAGTTTTATTATACACAAAAATATCTATAGAAATCCACAAGCACCGATCAAGAAGAGTATGGAAAGTCACATGAGAATATCTTACCTACAAGAAAATGTTGCCTACAATATTAATCAATTAAATTAATGTTCCTATTTGTATTAATTGTTGATGTTAATTTTAAACTTACAATGTAAAAAGAGTTCAGGGATACAAAAGTGATCCATACATCGATAATGAAAGTGATACCAAAATGGAAAATTATACTTCAAACTTAATAAACAAAATTTTGGATCCATTGCTTAGTAAAGTAACCATACAAAATAAGAATGTTCTCGAATGACTTTTCCATTTATATAATATTATACTCATACAAAACTAAAGAGAATGATATTTGTATTCAAGAAATGCACAACATTTAAACAAAAAAAAGAGAAATATTAATAGAGAAATTGAAAAACACTGCTTTATTTATATAAAACCCAAAATGGTAAACTTATGACCCTACAAACTATTACCAATTTTATCCCTATTACCAACAAACTATTACTAAACTCTCAACAAATTTAGATTCATCACATTCATATAATAAAGACTGGTATATAGATTCCCTACTTCACCTAGTATTCATAATTCGTATTCATAGAATGAGAACCTTACCATCTCTTGTGACCCATTCATTCTGTCTTTTGATAATAATGATTTGTATGCCTACGTTTTATGTCTTTATCCAAAACAATCACATGGGGATCCTTTGGTTTCCCCTGTTGTTATTACTACCACACATTGGTAGTATCACCTCCTAGTTCAATTACTATTACAACTAGTACAAATTTCTATGAATAGTTTTCAATTAGTTGTTGTGGCTTTTATGATAGGTGTGAAAGTAAGGAGGAAACACAAAGTCAAAATCTCCAAAACTATGGAAGTATTACAACATCTAATAGGTCATTCAAGTTTTCTATAAATGGGAGGAGGATAGGACAGATCATTCATGTCATGAATGTGTTTTGTAATAGGTTTGAGTGAGCCACTGAGGTTTAAAAATAAATATAAGTGTCAAAAAGAAATTTATTGGTGTGGATTCTATACCCTAGCATTTTGTCAAACACATAACATGTAGTCCTTGAAACTAGATTTCTATTCAATTTTTTTTTCAAATAATCAACATGCATTCTCTGGCACACTTAATTTTTGGAGGAATTTTGGGCTTGATGCTAGGAAAAACACTATTGAATATGGAATTAATTCTATCCACACCGTACAACTATACTTATTGGCCTTCTATATTTGGTTTTAAAATGTTGAAGCATTAACCATGTCAACAAATAGATCCTCTAAATTTGAGGATCAAAATTTTTTTTGGTTCCTAATAACCAGTGTGAAACATGAATAATTGATACTTAATCTTTATTTGAATGCTATTAGAAGAATTTATAGAAGATAATTTTTTTAAAGGAATAACAAATCATCAACTAGGTATACAATTTATAATTTTGACATATATATAAAATCGGTATACAACAATCTTGTTATAAAACAAATGTTGTTTATAAAAAGTGTATATAACCATTTAGACCTAGTCCCACTGGCTAGATTGAAAATCAAAAGTATGGCTCAATAGTGAAAATTTTCCTTTATCCTCTTCTTTTTTCTATTGACGAATCAAATCATCGTGAGAATACTAAAAAAGCTAGTAGACAACCTAGAGGAGATTGGTAAGAATCCAAGTTACTTTCCATACAATCTAAGATTTGTTCTGCTTTGTTGGGAGTATGACAGGTCCCAAGTTGTATGGAATTTCCTCCAGTTTGATCTGATTTTTTCAAATTTTAGAGGTTTAAAGGTCTAGAATGAGGTGTTAGGTGCTCATAAACAAGGTTATTTGATTTGATCAGGGATTCAATAGTGCCCAATTGTTAGGATCATCTTGGGAAGCTAGATTTTATGATGACAAAGGCTTTAACATGGATCGTAGTTGGGTTTGTGATTGTAGTTCTTCTATTGGGACTTATTTCATGTAGGCCAAGCAGAGTAGTTTCTGACAGCGATAAATCATCCATTTATTTTGACGAGGGTTTGAATGAGATAAATGGGTGTGAAGAATTGATTATGTTTAAATGAGGTGAAGGGATCACAGTTTATGATATTCTGAATGCAAGTGGAGAAGTGTTGGGGAAATCGAGCTATGAGATTGTGTATAAGGAAAGTATGTAAACAAATCGTGGGATGATTGCACTCAAGCTTCTTAGGGATCATTTTTTAAGGAGGCATGAGGACTTTGTTCCTATGATTCAAGAACTGGGTGTAATCAGAAATGACCATCTTGTTGTTTTGCAGGATTTTTATGTACGCCCAAGTGCGGAGAAACTGGTTGTGAATGATTATATTTCCAAAGAAAACATGACACACCTTTTGCATAGTGAGTGAAATATTTTAGATTAAATCTCTCTTTTATTTTTTTAAAATTTGATAAGAGTTGCATTTTTAATTGATCCTCTGAAATGCAACACAGCCATTTCTTTGTAAAATTTAGAATACAATTATAATATACCAGTGCATATTCATTCCCCTTATCAAAGGCATTATACAACACATGTATTGGCTTAGTATACATAAGGTTAGAATATTGATAATTGGTTTGATATTAGTAACATGTTTGGAGTGGTTCCTCCTACAATCAAGTGTAGTCCCTGTGTGTATCCATCTCAAATGCATCATAAAACATATCTATTTACTTGGTGGGTAGAGAGGAGATTAATGGGTTCTGAGTTGATTTTTGAGAGGAGACTAAAGGGATTACCTTAGGAATTGGGTATGATTTTACTTAAAATTCTTATAGGAAGGATACTAGATCAAAGGGATTCAAAAATTCAAATATTTGATCTAACGATGGTTGTGAAGAATTTTGTGTTGGGATGGAGGATTTTAGAGATTTTCAACCCAACAATTCTAGTAGGAGGGTCAATAATCCGAACAGAGGAAAGGATGCTCAGAGTTTTACAACTTGCAATGGGTTGTTGTGCACTTTTTCCCTCTATTAGACCATATAAGAGAGAGGTAGTAAACCATCTTGAGAAGATATTCCCTACACCTCTGTCCCTAACCTATTCATTTTCACCACATTATACTTCTAATGATAGAATTAGTAGGGAATGTTTTCTTTCATTAGGTGGATGGAAAGGGCATTGGCTTATCTCTTCTTCACAAATTCCTTAGGGATTATATTGAAAACTAATTTACATTATTAATGCACCCAGACCGAGATGTTTAATCCTTTAATAAAAAAACTAGAATGCATCAGACAACATTTGTATTTCATTTATTGGAAGGTGGATCTATGATCAATTAACCTTGCTTTGGGAAAAAAATTATATATAGAAAATTCATCTTTCAAAAAATCTTATTATGAAACGGAAACAATATATATAGAACATAACTCTAAAATCGATTATTTGGAGCAACTAGGGGAAGCACCTGGAAATATGTCAACTATGGAGGTCATGGATTAGGTTAATGGAACATGCTATTTTATTTTGTATGTGTCGTTTATGAAGAGGGCATGGGAAAAGGGGCATGCAAATAGCTCAAATGGTGGCTGTTGAAACCATTCAAATAGAGGCTACTGAAACCACTAAAAAAAGGCATGGAAACTCCTCAAATAGGGATAGGGATAGGGATAGTGGTAAAGTCATTGTTTTCCCGAGTTCCATTGTTTTGACTAAAATTTTCCATTAGAACTTAAAAACATCAATAAAGCAATATGTCTAAAACATATAAAGGTTCTTTTTGGTACTTTTGTTTATGCTTTACAATCTTTTCTTGTAGATAAGATTTCCCTATTGTGGATAGTGGAATCTAGACACCAATATAATTTTCTATTGATTTTTTCTTCTTCTAATTGGTTCATTTGATCTCACACACTTTTCCAAACCGAATTGTAGGGTTGTTTTGAAGAAAAAGGTTTCATGTTCAAGCTTGTTTAGATGACTATAAAAGAGCCTAATTTTGCAAATGAATTGGATTTATAGAAAATATATTTTTTGGTTGGATATTTTATCTTCTCAATGTTCTCCTTCTTTGAGTATACATACTCCTCAATAATATCCACTTACAAAATTAATATTTGATGTATAAAAAATTTGGAAAATATCCACTAATAAAAAATTATGAAAGAATATACAGTCAATCTCCATGTCATTTCCTCTAAGAGTGGAATATCCAAAATAAGGATTCAATCTTAGGGTGCCATCGAGGGTTAATGTAGCTAAATAAACTGCAAAAAATGAAACTTCATACGTAAAGTAGGAGCATAGAAATGTTTTCCTACTAACTTATAGTGGTTGTTTAGGAGATTATTTTTATTTTCTTTCTATTCATGTCATCCCCCTATAACCATCGGCAATGCAAAAAGGTACCATTCCATACAAATATACGAGTGCACCATGTAAAATCATTAAAAATCTCAAATAGGAGCATGTAAAACCATGTAAGGCCAAATAGAAGCATATAATGGCATAAGGAAAAGAATTCATGTTTGAGAGAGCACTAAATAGTAACATCCTTATAGAAATGTGGAAACCATTGTAACAAATATCTCTAAAAATCATATTATGTGGAAAAATACATAGTAATTAAATTATTTGAAAGTAATATACCAAACCCACCTTGGAAATTTATTCTCTAGATAAAAAAAGGGAAGCACCTGGGAGGTTGTCAACTCTATAGGTTGTCAATCAGGTAAATGGATTTTCCACCTAAGCAAAGGATTGAACTACTATTTTTTGACAACCTTCTTATAAAACTATGAAGGAATTGGTGGAGAGGCCCATATGGTATGTGATCAAAGTATGCAATCAAATTTGTGATGATATCCAAGGAAAATACGTTCTTAAAATCATTGCATATAAATTAAGCAATGCAAGGAAATTACTTTCTTAACGTGCTACATATGCAGTGGTTTACGAATAGGACATGGGAATAGGGGCATGCAAATATCTCAAATAGGGGTGTAGAAACCGCTCAAACAGAGGCATGGAAACCACTCAAATAGGGTTATGGTGGGTAATATTTTTCTTGATAAAGATGCAGCTATGATTTTTGAAAATGGTTGAAAATGGGAGTCCTGTGACATGTGTAATGATTTGACAAGGAGTCTATGATATGATGGCTGACCAAAAAAAATTAATAGTCTAGTTAGATGGGAATGAATATGTGATTGGATGGAAATGGAAATAGAGATGGAGGTAAACGGATTCATATTGGTCAAACTCCACATAGACTATCGTGCCACATCACACCTCCCTACAAACTTTTGTGAGGGATAGTGAAAACGAGCCAAACATAGTTGTAGGTTGCTAGACCTGCTTGAATTGGAGAAATGATTGCTTAAATCATTGTTGCATTTAGAGGAGATGCATAAAACCATATTATTATTATTCGAATCCTCTTTTATGCAAGTTTGAATGGTTGTTTGAGAATAATTGTTATGGATGATTTACTTTGAGTGGTTGTGTGGTTTTTCTCTATGGTGGGTTTGAATCATTTTTATGTTTTTAATAAAAATTTCCTTTGAAAATAACAGACAAACATTTTTTCTTCTTTCTACATAAAAAACTTTGTATGCCATCTTCAGGGATATGGGAAGATGAATTTTTTTGGTGAAAAGGGTTAGAGTCATGTATGTTCTTAATGTATATTTCTGATGCCTGTGATATTAAAGGTTTTTCATATATGGAGACAAAGGAAAAGAGGATATTTTTTTTATTCTAGATTTTTTTATTGCATAGAAGATTGAAGAATTTTATTATTTTTAATAGTTTTATGGTTATCCCTCCTTTGAAGTAGGGATAGTTAGATTATCTCTAAAACTTAATATCTTCCTCAATTCTTTTCTTATTAAATCATGAATTGTATTAGAAAACCTTTACAATTTCATATTTTGAGAGAGAATATTATTTATTGGATGTCAAAATTTTCTCCACTAGTGAGGGCTTTGGTTCTATTGTTGTATGCTAGGAGAGGTTCCTTTCCATACTGGGTTGGAACTATGCCACATTTAAGAAATGAAATTTTATTTATTAACTTTGTATGTCTATGTTTTCATGGGAAAATAGCTCTTAATTAAGTTAGAGATCTGCATCTGAAAGAGGCAGAAGCTAACCATACTAATGTACACAAATTACAAAATAGATCAATACAATGACAGAGGTACATGGGTCTTGGAATAAATAAAATGATCATTCCATATGTTTCCATTAAGCTTCAATATAAAATGAAACTGAATAAACCTTCACCTCAATAATGTAGGAATATAATCAGGTCTGGGGAAACAATAACTATTCTGAAGTGGAAAGTATGAAAATGTATTGGTATATTTATATTTCCAGTGCTTGATTTTATTTTTGGGTGCTTCCTTTTAGAAGTCCTAAGGCTAGTTCCCTTGTTTGTATTTGTAGGTTTTGAATGGTGATTTGTGGCATGTAATTTGTTGTTGGGGTGTGCAACCTATTTTATAGTCTTCTGGAATCAACATTGAAGCATTGGCATTTGAATGGTTAAGTTTGGAGACTTCTGGAGTTTTTTTTTCCATTTGTCTAATATTTTTGTGTTGTGAGATTGTTGTGTATGTTTTCTTAACTCATGGTTAATTGGTTGTTGTCATAGTGATGGATTTTTATCTGTGAAAAGTTAAAAGACCACGAATTTTTCAAGGGTTGGTTATAGAACTTCTTAGAAGGATTTTAATATTATAAATAGAGGTATTAGGAGAATCCTAATGTACCCAAATTGATCAAAGAGATCTGGAGTCTCAGAAGATCTGGAGGGATAAAAAAATTATCTAGGAGTCTTAAATGTGGTTTAACATCTTTGGGAAATTTGTTATGATTTCACGAGTCATTTCTATGTAATTGTAATTGAGAGAAGACTATGATAATAAAATATGAGAAAGTTCTTGGTTGACCTAGCCCACATTGGGTGAAGCACTTTAAATCTTGTCATGTCTTTTTTATTTTGTGCATTGTTTATATATACTATTATATTTCTGCAAGTATAGATCTAAGGAATTATTTCCATATATTAATTCACAAATTCCTAACAACTGCTATCTAAGATTTGGCGGTTTTATTCTAAAGTGGTGAATCACATGGAAATTTTAACTTGAGTTGGAGTTATGGCAGATGAGGACAGATCGAGGGTTGAGAAGATCAATGGAAAGAAATATAGTTTTTACAAGATGTGGATGGAGGAGTATCTATATTAGAAGGACCTACATATTCCTTTGCTTGGAAAAGAAAATAAATCTATATCCATGACAGATGAGGATTGAGAGTTGTTGGACATGAAAGAACTCGGGGAAATTTAGTTATGTCTTGCATCTTCGGTTACTTCCAACATATCACATGAGAAGACTACAAAATGTCTCATGAGTACATTGGGGAAGTTATTTGAAAAGCCCTCTTCCACTAATAAAAATTAGTTATGAAAAGTTATTTAATATAAAGATGTCTGATAATCATTATGTTGTTGATCATTTGAATGAATTTAACATGGTTTTGAGTATGTTAAAATTAATGAAAATTTAATTTGATGAAGAAATAAGGAATTTTTTTATTTGTTTCTCCTTGTTAGATAGTTGGGACAACTTGGTTATGGTTGTAAGTAATTCAGTCTCTAATAACTTAAATTTAAAGTTTGAAGATTTGAGAGGTGTGATCCTAAGCAAGGAAATATGAAGGGAGAGATCCAGGGATTCTTCCACTTATAGAAATTGTTTGATGGTGGAGAGAAGAGGGAGAAAATAAATAAAGGGAAAGATAACCATGGGAAGTTGAATGATCATGGAAGGTCAAATTCCAAGAGTGAGTGGGAATGTTGGCACTTTGGGAAGGTGGGTCATGCTAAGAAATATAGTTTTGGTATATGGAATTAGAATCAAATCTCATGTGTTCAAAACTTTCCAAAGATGGAAAACCTAGGTTGAGAATGAAATCGGTCTCAGGATGAAATGTCTAAGACCAAATAATGAAGGGGAGTATTGCAGTAATGAATTTCTTGATTATTGTTTAGTAAATGGGGTCCATAGGAAAAGGACGGTTCTGAAGACTCCATCAGAAAATAGAGTGTTAGAAAAAATAAATAGGACAATCATCGAGCATGCTAGGTGCATGAGGTTACATTCGGGGCTTCCACTCATTTTTTGGTGGAAGCAGTTATGAGAGTTGTTCTCTTGATCAACAGAGGACCCTCTATGGCCTTCAATGGAGGTATACCTGAGAAGACATGGTCTGGTAAGAAAATAGATTACTCATTTCCTATAGTATTTGGATGTGATTTATTAATTCACATTGATAAAGATGATAGGACCAATTTAGAGGCTAAGTCTAATAATTTCACCTTTGTTGGATATGGTGATGATGACTTTGGTTTCTGTGTTTGGAGTCTTAAGGAAACAAAAATATTTCGGTCCAGAGATATTGTTTCCAGTGAAAACTTCATATATAAATACTAATTACAAGAACAAAAAGAGGAATAAAATAAATAATACATAGTGTTAGAGAAAATTTTGGATGATAAGGTGTCGAAGGGACTATTTTAGGTGCATCATGTTCTGGTACAGCCAGTTCAAGATCCTACTCATCAGGAATCCCAAACTCTTAAGGTGATAAGGTCTTCTAGGATAAGAAAGGAACCTAAATGTTTTAATCTATATTTGAGTTATTTATTGGTCAAAGAAAGTGGAGAGCCAAAGTGCTTTGAGGAAGCAGTGCAGGTGGATGCTAGGAAGAAGTGGGAGTAAACCATGAATGAAGAGAATAGATCTCTTATTGAGAACCAAACTTGGGATCTGGTCAAGCTACGTGAGGGAAAGAAAGCATTGCATAAAAATTCGTTCTAAATAATCAAAGAGGAATATGAAGGAATAGAAAGGTATAAGGCCTAGTTGGTGGTCAAGGGATTTACACAGAAGCAAGGTATTGATTTTGATGAATTTTTTTCTCCTGTTGTTAAAATGACGTCTATTAGAATTGTTATTGGTTTAATAGCAATAAAATACTTTCTCTTTGAGTAGTTGGATGTAAAGACTCCATTCCTTCATGGTTCATTAGAGGATGAGTTGTATATGTAAAATCCACATGGTTATGATGTCAAAGGGAAGGAGATATTAGTGTGAAAATTACATAAGAGATTAAATGGCCTGAAATAAGCTTCGTGGTAGTGGTACAAGATGTTCGAAAGTTTTATATAGGAGTAGGGTTACTTCAAGTGTCACTCAGACCATTACATGTACATCAAGAAGTTTCTTGATGATAATTATATTATTATGTGCATGTATTTGGATGATAAGCTTGTTGTAGGGAATAACATGCAGAAAATAAAGGTACTCAATAAACAATTAGGTAACTCATTTTCTATGAAGGATTAAGGGGTAGAAAAGAAAATACTTTGCATGAGAATAACTCAGAATAGGAAGGAAAGGAAGCTGGAATTATCTAAAGAAGAGTGAATAAAGAAGGTCTTGGAGAGGTTTAGTATGCTGGATGCTAAACCGGTAAGTACTCCTTTGATAGGTCACTTTCAATTATCAAAGGATAATATTCCTAAGATTGAGGAGGATAAAATCCATATCTCAAGGGTAATGTACTCAATAATGGTTGGAATCTTACTGTATGATTTGGTATGCATTAGTCTTGATATTTCCAATGGAGTGTGAGCAATGAGCATGTTTATGAGTTATCTAGGTAGAGAGTATTGACAAGTAGTAAAGTGGATCCTACACTATTTGAGAGGGACGATGGGAGTAGAATTGTGTTTTGTTAGATCAAACACTACATTGCATGGCTATGTAGATTAGGACATGGTAGGATATTTGGATAGCAGGAGGAGCACGGCAGGTTATGTATTTACGGTTAGTGATACAACCATGAGATGGATTTCATATTTACAAAAGGTTATGGCTTTGTCAACCATAGAGGTTGAGTATATTGTTGCCAAAAATGAAATAAAGGATATGAATTAGCTACAACAGTTGTTTGATGATCCGAGGAAGAAGTAAGAAGTTAGGAGACTATATAGTGATATTCAGATCACTATTCATTTGGAGAATAACTGTGCTTTCCACTCTAGGACAAATCACATTTAGTTGAGATATTATTTCATCAGGGAAGCTTTGGAAGAAGATAATTTGAAGCTGGAAAAGATTCATACTAGTCAGAATCTTGTAGATATGATGACCAAGGCGGTCATAAGGGAGAAGTTAGAGTTGTGTTCAAATTTGGTTAGCCTTCATGCATAATAATGAAGGGTTGGTAATTTTTCTTAGTGGGAACTGTCTCTAAGTGGGATATTTTTTGGGTGTGCAGCCTATTTTATAGTCTTCCAGAATCAACATTGAAGCATCAGAGTTTGAATAGTTAAGTTTGCAGACTCTTATCTCTCAAACGTGCACCCTATAGAGAGATGGTTATAGGTGTTCTAATCTATCAAATGGAACTCTCTCTTTTGTAGATACAATGGAAAAACCTCAGGTCTGTGGGTATACCTATTTTGAGGTGAGTCTCCAAGATCAAATCCAGTTCCTTCTTGATGTATCGTAAACTAATTTTCTAGGGTTTGACAGTAAAAGATGACTGTAAATGGATTCAACAATGGGGTGATACACCAAAATTGTTTGAGGTATTTGACTGAGTACATGCACATTTGATATGAAAATGGATTCTGGATGCACAATCCAATAGTTTTTAGTAAAATATTAAGGTTGACACTTGATGCATCGAGGGAAAGTTTCACAATAATACTGTTAAGCTACACATGCACACTAATATTCATGTAGAAATTACTAAATATGCAACAGGGTAGGATGATTAATCAGGGAATTTTACATTCACAAGATTTAATAAGACATACACAAGACTACAAATAATTCGAAAGGACAAATATACTTCTCATTCAAGGGGAAAATTTGACAAAACCACTTCAGCAATCCTATGTCCAAAACGTCCTTCCTTTGTGCTTTGCCGATGCACACAATATGTAGCAAAAACTATTCATCTCACCCTTCCTAAAAATATACTAATATTGTAATTGCCCATGAATCCTATTTTTACCCTTTATTTATTAATAAATAAGGGAATAACAATAGGTATGATAATACAATGAGACATTAATAGCCTTTGGTTACAAATATACCACTTAGTTAAACAATAGTTTGAATATTATATTTTTAATAAAGCTGGGTAAATAATTCTGCTAATAATAAACCTTTCTTAATGAGCAAGTCTTCTATCATGTACATGTAATTTTTGTCTTTTAGTGCTTTGTGTGACATCTGCAGTTTTGATCCACTTGCCTCCTTGGATGCCCATGCAAAATAATATGTCCATGTGTGAGAGAAATATATTTCTTGTGATTTAACATTTTACAAAATTCACCCAATGCATGGGGACCACCTTTACGATCATATGCAATACACTATCCCTACAAATATAATAATTTTGTTTTGTTGTCAATTCCCATGTAGGGACCACCTTTGATGTGAATGCTTATCTTCTTGTTGGATTTGACCACCCTTGTTGACATGGCATATTATTATAATTTGAAATAAAGAAGGTATCACTTTTGACACACTGCCACAGTATATACTCGGTCACCTTTTGATTGTCATACTATATCACTGAACCCTTTCAATAATTCTTCATCATATAACCATTTACCTCTTTATTTGGCATGGACATAAGTTATGATGTTGTCAAATTTTGGTTTTTTGTTATATTAAGGTTTAGACCTTAGAAAAAGTCAAAAGAAATGATTTGGTTTATTATGGGGTTGGTCCCCTTTTTCACAATGGATCGAACCTTTGTGATCTTTTTTCAGTGGCTAAGTTAACCATTTCCGAGTTAGGATTTTCCATTTCATGGACACGTATGTAATATTTGACCTTGGTTTTGTTGAGTTAACTCTTCAGTCGAGTTTGAGGAGAAAATAGTTTGAAACCCTATTATTGGGTCATTATTTCTTTTCAAAATTCCTTGAATGATGGTGAACACCTATTTAAATTTATTCTCATCCACCATTATTGTGGTCTCAAGCTCATGACTAAGACACTTTCTTGTTTTCTTGCTAGCCTTCTGAGCTACTATGCTTCTGTGGACTTTGAAGGTGAGCCTCTGGTTCCTTGGGCTTTAACCTGTTTCTATCAGTCATTTTGGCTTTTTTCACACTATTGGAAGAGTATTAAAGCACCATTTTGGAATATTTCGAGATCGTTTTTGCTCATAGATGAGATGGGTATGGAGTTTTATTACCTTTGGGTTTAATCTGAAGTATGGGCTTGGACGATGGAGGTTTTTAGAAATTATGGCCTTGGTTTCATGCTACTATGATGTGGTCAAACTTTCTGGTGCTTTATTAGGATTCATTCCATTCTGTTTTACCTCGTGGTATGCGTATTTATAGTCATTTCTTTATATCTCTTCATTTTCCAATGTGGGTTTCCTTCTATTTCAGTTGGAAACTGAGTCACCAATGTTAGAATCTTTAGTGGTTCTTTGAGCTACTGGTTGGCTGCTAATGGACTAAAGAAGGTAAGAACTAATCTATTGAAAATACTTTCATTTTAATGTGATTTTATATAGATCTAATCTCTGAACCTGAAAAATACTTCTAGGTATTCAGTTTGTATGAAAAAACAATTCTGTGAAACTTGCTTGTTCTTGTGACATTATTGATCTTGTTGAGCCCTCTATTTTTCTTATAAATTTATTCTTCTATGGATGCAATTTTAGAGAGTATGGAGGTAATATTTCTTTCCTATTCTAGTTCAATATTCACCCAAAAGAAATATGAATCTATCTTTTTTAAACATGCCCAATTCATGCTTGATCATGGGGCTCGACTTTTTAATTTTCTCTACTGGGTATGTGAGTTCCATTCAATTTATTTGGGATTTTGTTTCTCCCCTGACTATGCAACCCTACTACGATAAAACCATGGAAATATTCTCTCTCATTTACTGCTTCAGCTATACTATCTAATATTATGAGGGGTTTGATGTTTCTTTATTATGGAAAATACTGAAACTTCTAGTGGTGATTACTCTTTCTTTGTCTAAAATTGGAAATACAATTTAAAATTTGTTCTGCATGAAATTCCTGAAATCCTTCTGGAAATATTGTGGCTATCATGTTCATGAAATGCATGGTATCTATAGTTCTTTTATTACCGAGCTATATTGGAAATAACAATTTAAACTTTGTTCAATCATATGGCATATGGAGATTTGGTTGTTCTTCCTTTTGCTTTATGTACTGGATATAATAATTGAAATGACCGTTGGCGGTATTCCTTGATGATGCCTTAGTGCATTTCGTATTTGATACTTATGAAATCTATAACATTCTCTATTTTCTCTTACATGAATTGCAAGGTTTCTATGATTTCCTTTATTTCATTTACATTGTGAAATTAAAGTATAGTCTCATGCATATCAAGAAAGTCATTTTATTTCGGAAACTGAAGGCATTCTTAGAATTGAAAATTGTCCTTTTGGATCTAATTTACATTGAATAATGCTTCAAAAATTGTGTTGATAGTTAGTTAGTGGATGATGATGCCTCTCCAAAACTGTACGTTAAACTGTAACATGGCATGATTCTTATCTTCATGTGTTTACCATAGTTATCATATTGCTTACTAGTGTAGTTTGATGACATCAACCTATCAATGAAGTTCTCTATTATCTTACTTTGATCTTTGCTTTCTCAAATAGATTCTACTTTGATATACATTTGTACCTGTATTTTAGAATTTTACCTTTATTTGTTCATTGGGTTCTACCTTATAAGATTGTCCTGAAATTTTATTTTTCAGCTCGTAGACTACAATGTGTGCTATGAAGATCATTAAAAAATTTTCCATTTGAAACTGCATCCTTTTGATCCAAATCTGTAGCTTACATGTTGATAGAGTTTATTTCTCATTCTCAATCTTGTATAAAACTCATAACATTGATGTTCCTGCAGATGGCGGTTTTTTCCTGGAAATGATGTATTTGAAAGGTTTTATTTATTCAGAAAGATGTTGCATATGATAGTCTTTATTCTATTGTTATTTCCTGTATCGAAAGTCCATTGGTGCTGCTATAGGAATATTTGTTTGACTCTTTCAATTATGAAAGTAATAAAATCATTTCTTGTATTTAAATTCCATAACAACACTATGATATGTTCTTTTTTATTATGTGTCATCTTGTTGATGTACCTTCTCTCTAATTAGTTAAGAGATTCATCTACCTAAAATTGATAGCACAATATTCAAGGTTTAAAACCCGAAGCTCTAACTGATTTTGTTTTCTGATCATAGGTACATGAGATGTTGAAATCTAAAGGCAGAACTAGGAATGTAGCTACACTGAAGATGGAGATACATATTGAAGATAAATACAATGAGAACCAAACGCAATGATGGGTTGTACCTTGAATCTTTTGCATTCATTTTTATGTATATGTACCTCTTAGATTGAGTAAATATAAGTTACATCCACGACTTGTGTGGGTTTACTGTACTTTTATTCCTCATAAATAAATGAACTATTTTCATGTAATGAGATGCATATTTTTTCTTTTTGTACTCTCTTCATTTTTATGGATAATAAATGAACTTATACAACTTAGAACACAATTTTGAATACACGAGTTTTTCAAACAAAATTTTGTAGGGTTGGTTATAGAACTTCCTAGAAGGATTGTAATCTTACAAATAGAGGTACTAGGAGCATCCTAATGTATCCAAAGTGATCAAAGAGATCTAGAGTCTTAGAATATCTAGAGAGATCAAAAATATCTAGGAATCTTAGATGTGGTTTAAGATCTTTGTGAATTCTGTTGTGAGTTCATGAATGATTGTTGTGTAATTGTAACTAAAAGAAGATAGTGATAATAAAATCTAAGCAAGTTCTTGCTGGACGCCACCCACATTGGGTGAACCACGTTAAACCTTGTCTTTTTTTTTTATTTTGGGCATTTTTATATATGTTATTATATTTCTACAAATACAGATATGCTAAATAGTTTCTTACTGCAGTGATATGAGGAATTGTTTCTGCATATTTATTATCAAATTCTTAACATTTGTGTCTCACCTCACGAGGCTGAAACAACGTACAAAACTGGAAAATATGGAAGATAAATGGATACAAATCTTTTAATAGGAATTCCATAAGAGATTCGTATAATCCAAATCGGTATTCCACTTGATCAATATATAAGCATTTAAAGTAAAAGAATCAAAATTAGTTTAGGACTTCCATATAATTTCATATAAATTAAATGGCATGTAGCTCGACTGTGACCTACATGGAATACGTCAATCAGAGATTGTGTATATTTTTTATTAAAATAAACACACTAGTATGTTTTAATCCAAAATCTTATTTCATATGATCGTAATATTTTCCTTTTATAGAATATTTCTTCTATGGGTAGCAACTTATTTGAATACAGAATGTGGCATGGCTATAGTTCGTACGAGGGCTGGCTATTGAAACTATTTTGTATTTTACCATTAACACGTTTTTACTTCTGATTCTTATATTCTTACCACACGCTTTTGAGAGGCATTTCCCAGAAAGAGATGAATTTCGAGAAAAATCAACTGAAGGTGAACCACAACATCAAGCTCAAGCCAAACAACGTCTTCCTCAGAAGCAGAAAAAAACAGAATAAAGGCCTTTGACATTCATATGCATCAGAATAGATTCAACAGACTACATGTTGTTGTACAGTTGAAATATATGTATTTATGTGCATTTTTATGGATAGTAGATTTAGTGGCATGGTATTTAATTTTCATTTAAGATAAGAGGATCGTTCCTTAGGGTGTTGTTTATTCTATGGAGTGTGGGATTGCAAAGTATTCGCTATATATTGTTTATTGGATGGAGTGTGGGATTACAAAGTGTGGGATCGTTCCTTAGTGTTATATTCGCTATAAGTATTAACTGTTGCAATTCGTATGAAAAGAAACTAGATACCATTCCCCATGGATAAGAGGTATGGAGTTTGGGGCATGCTTGGTAAGATTCCATTGAATACAGACCTTTGTGTTAGAGCTTAGATGGATATGTTTGCTGCCTGAAACATCCATATATTTTATTCTTTGAAGATTGCTGGTTCTAGTTGTTTCTTGCATCAAAATTAGATCAATTTGATTATCTTGTACTGTGCCGGAGTAAAAGGCATTTATTGGGTACGGCTATACCTCTAATATACAACGTTGCATCAATTTTAAATAAATAATAAAAGAAAATTTCCTTTTGAAAGCAAGGAAAATTTTTGTGAAATACAAAGTGAAAGTTACTTCTTGAAATCTATAACATTTTTCGATAGGTTGAGGTGTTCTCTTTAAATGAGCCATTTTCATTTTCTCCTTGATGAGAACCTTATAATGAAATATGGTTGCGGTCAATGTATATTTACAATTTTATCTGATTTTCTATGCAATTCTAGAAGAAATCCTCTCGATAGAAAAAAATAGTCAATTTCATTCTGCACTCAATTCAAAAATGCCTCCGCAAAGTGAACAAAACCCCATTATCAAAAAACTATTTCCTCTTTTCTACATGATTAATTTTTAGAAAAGAGGAAATAGTTTTTAAAGGGAAAAAGGATATTTTTTTTATTCTGCATTTTTTAGTGAGTGGACAACTAAAGAGAATTTTTCTTTAGAATAGTTTAATGGTTATCTTTCTCTTGAACAAGGGATGTTTAGCTGGTCTCTAAATCTTAAGATCTTCATCGTTTCTTTTCTTATTAAAAAGTGAATGGTATTTGATAACCTTTTCCATTTCAGATTGTGTGTGAGAATATTATTTCTGATGTTCATGTTTTTTCCGTTACTGAGGGATTTGGTTCTGTTATTGTATACGTGGAAGAGATTCCTTTCTATACTGGATTGGAACTATGCCACATTTAACAGATGAAACTTTGTTGATTACCTTTGTATGTCTATGTTATCATGGGAAACTAGCTCTTAATTAAGTCATAGATCTGGGTCCAAAAGAAACAGAAGTTACCATATTAGTGTACACAAATTACCAAATAGATCAATACAACCACAGAAAAACAGGGATCTCGGAATAGAAAAAAGGAGCATTCAAGATGTTTCCAATGAGCTTTATAGAAAATTAAAATAAAAAAACCTTCACCTCCATAATGCGGGAAAATAATCAGGCCTGGGGAAGCAATCACTTTTGTGAAAGTGAATGTATGACAATGTATTGGTATATTTAAATTTCCAATGCTTGATTTTGATTGTGAGTGCTTCCTTTTAGAAGTCCTAAGGCTGGTTCCCTATTTTCTATTTGTAGGTTTTGAATGGTGAGTCGTGGCATGTACATTGTGTCTCACCTCACGAGGCTGACTCAAGGTACAAAAACTGGAAAATATGGACGATAAATGGAAACAAATCTCTTAATAGGAATTCCATAAGAGATTCACATAATACAAATTGGTATTATACTTGATCAATATACAATTATTAAAAGTAATAGAATGAAAATTAGTCGAGGACTTCTATAGAATGTCATATAAACTAAATGGAATGTCGCTCGGATATGACCTGAACTGTGTACGTTGATCAGATATTGTGTATATTTTTTCATTAAAAAAAACACACTGGTGTGTTTTGATCCAAAATATTATTTTATACTGTAATATTTTCCATTCATAGAATATTGCTTCTATGCGTAGCAACTTATTTGAATTTAGGATGTGACATGACTATGGTTCGGACGAGGGCTGGCCATTGCAAATATTATATATATTACCATTAAAATGTTTTTCTTTTGGATTCCTAGATTCTTACCACGCGCTTTTGAGAGGGTTTTCGTGGAAACAGATGAATTTAGAAAAAAATTGTAACGACCCAAATAATCACAACACGAACAACACAGTAAAAGACAGGATTTTTTTTCTTTTTTTTTTTGACTTGCTTGACACATAACATGGCGCAACATGTCGTCACCAAGGTTACAACTAACTCTGTGAACAACTCGATACAAGGATGGCCATAAAAGTAGCACGGAAACGTCCACACCTATCAAGGACAATGTTTTTTTTTTTTGACAGAACAACATAGAAGACCAACCACTTGATACTCTCACAGCTAGGGCAAGCCACAGTAAGAAATGATTGGAGGTTATTTATTTTGATAAGACACCCTGGATAAATTTAAGGGAAGAAGGTCAAATGAATTCACCCTTAAGACGACATTAGTTCATTCTGAGGTTTAATAGAAGCTCGAGGTTTTATACGTAGTTATTAGCGCTCTTACTTAGGCTTCACCGAAAGAGCTTTTCCAGAGGAAGCCACTTACTTTTAAATAGGCTAAGAGATAAATTGAGTGGTTTCAAAATTTTCTTCTCTTACTTGTTAAATCTTATTATAAACTAACCATTGTTTTCCTTTAAGCTTGTCTTTAGCGTTCACCAAAAAAAAAGAGTAATTTTTTTTTTACTAGTTCAGTTAGGGATAACATGCTATATAGAATCACTTTGCAAGGATAGTCTCACTCTTGATTACTTAAGGCAATGTTTGTTTTCAAGGGGATCTAAACCAAAACGTATTTCTTTGAATAAAACTTTTAGGTAACTTTTGTAAGGAAAACCACCCCATTACGACTTACATATAACACATCAATACAGAGTCTCAGAAAGATTTAAATTAACACTTAATTCTCAAGATCCAAGTTTTACAATGCTTATGCCAGTGAAAGTTTGAATAACATTTCCCACAAAGATAAGTTACCAGTTTACCTACAGAAGGACAACATAACATCTTCACGTAAATTCTAAACAACCCAAGGCAAGAGGTCCTCTAAATTCCTTTGCAATCACTATTACAAAATTTACCTCACATTGGACATTTTTACAAGGAATTTCATAAATTGCACTGATGAAACCTTTACAACTCTTTCATTTAATCTACTCGCACAATCCATCTGCAAAAATACTAGCTGGAATCAGTTCGCGAGAACTGAGCATGTTAAGACTACCCATTGCAACAGTAAGCTAACATTTTATAATATCATGAAAGTAAAATTCTAAACTCAAGAATGGATCAAATCAAAAACCACTAATCAACATGTTTCACAAGATGACGAGATTTATACCAGCCAACAAGGAGGAATCCCAATATTCAAGTGAGAGAGATATTCCAAAGATAATCAAGGTGAGACCTTATTGGTGAAGACAACAAGGCTGAGAGTATTGAGATTTCAGTCAAGTAATCCTATGGATTACGTGATTGAAATCTAACACCCAAACATCATTCTATTATTATTAACCAAAAAGATAAAGATCGGTCAAATGACTTAACATATTCAAAATTACTTGTTAACAAGACTGCATTAACGCACATCCATGTTTTAGGAAGAATATAGGCCCCAACCATATATAAACCAAAATCAGTCAAAGATTAAAGTTAACTTCACTCGGCTGAATAAACCAACATACATATAATAGTCACAACACTATAACTAAATCTGAAGGTTCAATATACCAAGCAATTCTCACTGAACCTAATTATTTTTCATCAAGAAGTTAAATAAATTAGATTCTATCCAACTACAATTACATACAACAACTATGGTTGGATTACACAGGCAAGGATCAAGAAGAAGTCTTTTCACCAAAGGTTGTTATTATCTTACATCACATAATCAGCAATAAACCCGTAATCCACCCCTCGTATGATCATTGTAAGAGTTAAGGACTTAGCTCACTAAACTATGTAACTGAGTCGATTCATACTTTTTTTTTCATTTTCATACAAGTCTAACCCAATTCGAAGAAAGATAACCATTCTATTTTCACACATGCCTCAGTCAACACTTACTCAGAAAGTCCCTACCTGAATTATTGAAGGTTTGCTAAGCTACAAAATGGATTTAATAGAAACCCATTTCATTCGATACTTGAATTTAAACAAGCAAGGGATAGTCTGTTGAAAATATAAGTGAATCAACACAAGATCCTCTACCGTGACCCAACTCGAGTCACCAATCACAAGGTTAACAGTCAGCGAAGGGGAAAAGTACAAGGCAAAATACTCTTCCTACGAACTATGCCTTCTCTTCCGTCTCTAAAACAACATATGAATAGCTTGGGTATACCCATCTATCTCACGACAGTCTACTCGACCTATCCTCATAGTCACTCCAAAGAAAACATCTGCTACTACAGAGTTCGATTCACAAGGAAGATAATTTACATAGAATGTCTATAACATCATACACTTTACCAAGAAAGAGAAAACTCTACAATTTTAATTTCTGCCTTTCACTATTACATCCATTTAGAATAAAAGCATTATCGGGCAGTCATAAAGCAACCTAGCCATTTTAAAAAAAAAAAAAAAACTGGAATTAGAATTGTAATCGGTTTGAGATAGCTTTTCATAAATTACCATTATTGATCAGACAATTGCAGTAACTAATAACATAAACAAAGGTTAAGTTTTACTGTTTACCTAGTTCATTCATTTTGTCCATTGTGAAATAATTTTATGCTACAAAATACCATTTTCGAAGCCAGAGAGCAATTAATTGAGGAGCAAGGAAAAAACAGAAGCCCATTCTAAATGCCATAACAGATAAAAGAAAATAGAAGGACATTCAATTCATGACATAATAAAAGGGTAGCAGAAGATTGCAAGGGCAGGTTTAACATGCCTGGTTTAAAACGCCATCTCCATATGCATATGATTGTTTCAATGCCGCTGCTTGCCCTTAACCCAAAGTGCTCTGCGAGCTTGTGCTAGCGCCTCATTCACGCGGTGAAAAATAGCTACAACCCAACCCCATGATTTGAAGCTCGGACACAAGACATAATGATTACCTCACGCTCCTGGCTCTGGAAGGCATCTACCGTAATGATAAATAACCTTTTCCTCCATCAGGTTTGAGGACAGCATCAAACTCTCGGTGCAAACATTTCAGCTGTAGCTTGTAAGGCCGTGATTAATTCCAACAGAAACCTTTATGCCTGCCAAGTCAGGTGACTCGTTGAAGAAGGCTCATATTATTGCAAAGCAAAAAGTGCTTCATAAATACTCTGATATGAAACAAATCCGCCCCTATAAGATTCTCTTCCATGAGTTACATCGTACAACAAGTAAGATCTCAATAAAGACTCTTTGTAAATAAATTTCATCAGGTCTACTGGTAACACCCTCACTGGATCAGTTCACTTTTTCTTTATCTACACTCATTCACTCTCAACTCTTGTATTTTCTATATTTCTCAGTCCAATTCTCAAACACCTTTCTTATCTATTTATTCATGATTCCACACAACACTAACTCACTCTTCAAAAGAACCTCGAGCCACCCCTTCAACTTCTTAAGTTGACCTTTCAATCTTGAAAACTCAAGAAGGTCAGTTCACCTTTCCTAGCAAGTTCAAGAGACAAGAATGTCAAAATACAAGAACTATCTTTTGCACTTCTTCATCGAGCTAGGAGCATGCTTGAGGAATTAGAGCTCAATAGAGACTCATCAGCTTCTCTAACACTGACCCAAGTTTGAATTTAGAAGTGTGAACAACATTTACCTCCCATTATTGAGATATACCTATCTTTAGTGTCTACTCGACTGTGATTCGAACTTCATGAAGATAATTTTGCCATTATGCAAGATTCCAGAGCTTTAGCATCTTTTAAAAGCTGTTATAGACTCAACTTTTACCTAGTTTCTTGAATAACTGATACAGACCTCTGTTACTAGTTTTTTTTTTTTGTTTGTTTTGAAAAGGCTTTGAGAACATTGAGGATCTGTTTCATGTTTGATTATGCATAATGATGGAAGAGTAGCCTTACTCAAACAGTTCCATTCTTGTTTGATTAACTGATTTGTTGAAAACCTCAAAACATAAACTCTGCACAAAAAAAAGACAACTCATACTGCTTGCTCAACCATTGAGAAAAGTATTCAACATCCTTACCACTGAACTTCAAAAGTTTAGTTCCTTTTGTGATTTCAAAAATCCAGTGTAGCTTTGAAAGATTACTCAAAACCCTAAAACTGCCTTCAAGATTTGATCGAGCTTCTTCCATGTTAAATTCACCACCTAGACAGAAGTGACTTTCCAAAATGAAAAGGCAAGACAGCTCAACTAAAACTTTATCTCATCCTTCTACTACAACTGCAAGATTTTGCAACCACTGCTCACGACTGTGGTCGCGTGCAACCAGAACATCAGGTTCAGTACCAACGGTTCCTTGGGATCACCCTGCAGCAGCTGTCGCACTTACTCTCCCTGGAGGCCACTGATTTTCTGAGGTAAGTTTACTTCTCTACCTTGTAGCTGCTGCATATAGCGAACCACTTCCTCACGGCACTTTCCTGGGAGAAATTTCAATTCTACGCTCCACTGAAACTTCCTGTACAACACGAATTTGAGAATCCACACCCACCCACGCAATATCAGGGCGATAGACCTTCATTTCACCATCAATGAATCCATTGTCCAGAACACGCAGAAGCAATTCATCTCAAATCCCAAAAAAAAACACTCCTCCTTGTTCACGCGGCCAGAACAAGTCAAAGGGAGCAGGTAGCACAGGGTGCAAGAAATTTGCAAATCAAAGTAATTAAAGGAGGTGGGGTGGCTGGCAGAGGTAAGGCCAGTGGGGGATGGCCACGTACCAGGTCTAGAAGGCAGGAAGGGGGGTGAGGGATAGTAGGTCCTTAGGCACAAACAGATGGAATTTTGACTTTAAAACCACGTCCCCTCCAACCTGCGCCACACACCTATATTATGCTTCTTAATGCATCATGGACCAAGCACATGGCCATTAAACAACTATTTCATAAGGGCGAGTCAACATCCACCACGCAAACAACTAACTCGTACACCCAAATTATCATTTAGACCAATGCCGATTGGGTGCATGCCACACAAAAATTGCATAATGCGAACTGAAGCCACACACTCGAATCTAAGGATTCGATTTACTAGTGTAAAAATACATATATCATTCTACACCCATGTCTTCTGGGTATTTTATTTTTAAAATATAATCCCATGTAAATGAAGTACGCAACAACAGATACTTAAAAAAAAAGTGTATATAATCCAAATTTACCAGAGTCACCAGAACATCTCCAACAATAACTCAGTAACAAGTTTATTCATTGGGCTAAAGCAACTTGAAAAACCTCAGTCTTTTAATTCTCTGCAACTAACAGTGGGTTCTATCCCAACTCATAACAAAACTGAACCCCAAGTGATAATAAACCAAACGTCCAAACTCATCAACCCTTTTCGATGGGTTAAAGTCCTTGGCTCGACAACGAATAGGAGCAGGATGGAAATGGCTTCAAGGAAAGTTACTAGCCCAATCAACCTTCGAAAAGGGTTTACCACCAAACGGGGCATTACAAAAATTATCTGAAAATAAACCATAGCATCAAGCTAAAGCCAAACAACCTCCTCATGAGAAGTAGGAAAAATATAAGTAAAGACCTTTGACATGCACATGCATCACAATATATCCAATAGAATGCATGTTGCTTTATAGTTGGAATATACGTATTTATGTGCATTTTTATTAACAGTGGATTTGCTAGCGTGGTGTTTGATTTTCTTTAAATAAAGAGGATCGTTCCTTAGGGTGTTGCTAATTCTATGGAGTGTGGGGTTGGTAATGCAGAATTGATTTATTTATGTAATTTATTTTGTGTTATTTAAGAGATCTCTACAACGTTGCATCAATTTTATATGAATAATAAAAGAAAATTTCCTATTGAAACCAAGCAATGTTTATGTCAAATTTCAAAGTGAAAGTGATGTCTTGAAATCTATAACATTTTTTTTGATAGTACAGGGATATTGGAATAGAAAAAAGGAGTGTTCAAGATGTTTCCAATGCAATTCAATAGAAAATTAAAATAAAAAAATCTTCACCTCCACAATGCATGAAAATAATCGGACATGCGGAAAAAATCATTTTTGTGAAGGTGAATATACGACAATGTATTGGTATATTTTAATTTTTCAGCGCTAGATTTTGTTTGTGGATGATTCCTTCAAGAAATCCTATGGTTGGTTCCTCTGTTTGTATTTGTAGTTTTTGAATGGTGAGTCGTGGCATTTGCATTCTGTATCACGTCATGAGGATGGAACAAGGTACAAAACCTGGAAAATATGGAAGATAAATGGAAACAAATCTCTGAACAGGAATTCCATAATCCAAATTGGTATTCTACTAGATCAAATTGGTAAAATAATGAAAATCAGTGAAGGACTTCTATAGAATGTCATAAAAAATTAAATGGGATCTAGCTCGACTTTGACCTGAATTGTATAGGTCGATCAAAGATTGTGTGTATTTTTCATTAAAAAAAACACACTAGTCTATTTTAGTCCAAAATCTTATTTTATACTCTAATATTTTAAATTTATAGAACATTGCTTCTATGGGTAGCAACTTATTTGAATACAGGATGTGGCATGGTTATGGTTTGAACGAGGGCTGGCTATTGCAAATACTTTTGTATTTTACCATTAACATGTTTTGCTTTTTGATTCCTAGATTCTTAGCACGCGGTGTTTGCATGAAAGAGATGAATTTAGAGAAACATCATCCGAAGATAAACCACAACATCAAGCTCAAGACAAAAAACCACCTCCTCAAAACCAGAAAAAATCTGAGTAAAGACCTTTGACATGAATATGTATCAGAATAGATCCAATAGACTGCATGTTGCTTTATAGTTGGAATATATGTATTTATGTGAATTTTTATTAATAGTAGATTGAGTGGCCTGGCCTTTAATTTTCATTAAAGAAAGAGGATCATTCCTTAGGGTGTTGTTTATTCTATGGAGTGTGGGGTTGGTAAGGAAGAATTGATTTATTTATGTAATTTATTTTGTGTCATTTAAGAGAGATCTACAAGGTTGCATCAATTTTAAATGAATCATAAACGGAAATTTTCTTTTAAAAAAAAGCAACCTTTTTGTGAAATTTCAAAGAAAAATTTACGTCTTGAAATCTATAACACTTTTTGGCAGGTTAAGAAGTTCTCTTTAAATGGTCAATTTGCATTTTAGCCTTGATCAGAACATTATAATGAAAGATGGTTGTCCTGTACATATATTTACAATCTTCTCTAATTTTCCATGCACTTTTCAAAAGAAATCCTCTCCATAGAAAAAAAGAGTCAAATTCAGTCTACACTCTGTTGGTACTCATTTTAATCTCACCCTGTTTGTTCAAAATTTCTCAACTCACTTGGTTTGAAATGTTTTCTATCTCCTTGAATGGATGCATGAAAAAATTATCCTTCACTTGTACGTTATTATCAATTCTTCTCTATCCTCGTGGAACATGGTTAGCCATGAATTATTTGTTGGTTTCTTTCTGTGTGAAACAATTTGTAATTTGGGTGCAAATGGTGAAGTTTCCTCTGCATTTTATTGTTCCACGGTCATGTTTTCCCCATCATATTTTATCCCAACTTTCGTGCATACATGTTCATCCTTAATTGGGTGAGGCATGGCAGTTCTATTTTCTAAACTTGTTAGTTTTGTCATTTTTGCAAAAGTATCAAATTGGCCCCATGGCCTGAAGGATCCTGATTGGTTTAATCAAGCTATGGTGGAAAGGTGAGCCCTCTCCATGTTTTAAGGCACTATGGCGAAAAGAGTAAAAATATAAAAGAAGTGCCTAAGGCCCGCAAAAGGACACGTGGCGGTTTTTAAGTCAAAAGCAGGGACACGGATCGTCAGGTTACTTTGAAGTTTTTTTAGCTTTATTTTGTAAAAGGAGTAAAGTTATAAAGTGAAGTGCGAATCCACTGGGGAAACTAGAAGGACACATGGTAGGTTTGAAAAGTAAAAAGTAGAATGACGGATCGGTGGAACACTTTGAAGTTTTTTACATTTATTTTGTAAAAGGAGTAAAGTTATAAAGTGAACCGCGACTCCGTTGGGGACTAGAGAAGGACACATGGCTATTTGAAAAGTCAAAGCAGGGAGGCCAACCCCTGAAGGTTTTTGGAACTTTTAGCTTTATTATGAAAAAGGAATAAAGTATAAAGTGAAGTGTGGCCCCATCAATGCCCAGATAAAGCCACGTGTTGAGTCTACATCAAAAGAGGGAAGGTGGGTCATCGGTGCAAATTTTGAAATTTTAGGCTTTTTGTAAATAAGGGTCAAGTTGCAAAAGTGGTCCGTGACTCCGTTGACACCTAGGTTAAGCCACGTGTTGAGCCCATTTTTCAAAGACAGAGAGGCAGGGAAAATTTTCAAAAATACACATTTTCTTAAAAGTCACAAAATACAAAAGGTATCCTTAGGCCTGTTTTAGCTAAGATGTTTCCACGTGGATGGCTCTATTTCAAAGTTGTGAAAGGCAAAGTTACAGCTATGATCCGATGCATCTGGTTTTTCCACCATTAATAATCCAAGACTTCAAGACATGCAAATGCATGTCATTTTTAATTGTTAATTTGATGATCTCTTGTAGTTTTTATCAGTAAAATGTAAATATGAATTGTTGTGGAGCTCGATTTGTGAATCTGAGATATGTGAAGGCCGTTGTTTCAAAACATAATTACTTGTATACCTGTAGAGAATGAATTACCAGAGGAGCTGGGTGCAAAGGAAAATAATGAAGAGAAGGAAGCTACAGGCACAAAAAATTAAAAACATGTTGCCAGAAGTGAAAACCGAATGCCCCAGTAAAAGTAACCGGTTGAAATATATCAAAATATTTACCTTTTGAACACTTGACAGCTTTCAAGTGTAAATTTGTTAAATGTCACTTTCTATAAAAAATATGTAACAAACAAAACACTCCTCGAATATTCTTCTCTTGGGGGGCAAGCTTTGATGTAAAACGAGTTCTATAAAAGGCATGAGTTAGTCATGTAAACAAGGTGGAAAAAATAGGGTCAAGAGTTAAAATTTCTTAGAAAATTTGAGAAAGCCCATCTTCGTGAGAGACCATATGAGAAACCTGTTAATATATTGCGTTTTAGATTTGATTATGTCAACATGGTTGCAAGTGTACAGCTATTGAAAAATTCTGAGACTGTTTAAGAAACATTCTCATGCTGATGAATCTAATAAACCTCAAATTAATTTGTGTTGATCTTGGGAAATATTGTGTTTGATTTTATTTCAAAATGTTAACAAATAGTTTTTCATGTTCCTTTTGCAATTTTATGTAAAAATCCCTCTAAGTCACACAATATCTTATACTTGTGATCGTATAGTGGCATTTGCAATTCCATTATGAGAAGAGCCTGCATCTTGTAATGAAATAAACAAATTAAAATCACTTTAATCTCAGGCAAATATTACTTATAAATCTATGAGTGTATCTTAGGCATGATGAACTAGGGGTTTCTAATGTTTAATTGAGTATTTAACATGAGAATTTGTGTCTAATTCTTAAAGAATGTGTGAAAACGTGAATCTCTAGGCTTTAATTGATACACATATTCTAGTTCGAGGAATATTGTTGCTATTCTAAAGCATGTTTTCTATGAGTTTTACAATTTTTGTAAAGGTTCTCAAAGATCTAGTGAAATCAACTTTATCCTACTTGACTTCTCACCAAATTTTTTTTCAAACAACAAATCCTACTTGAACTACCCCTGTTTGTACTGTATATCCACAAATGAACAATTCTCATTACCAAAATATGTAGAAGCAATCAGGTTTCCATTATTTGTCTTTAGTAACCTAAACCTTGCTGAGAAAACATCACCACTCTCTAGTGTCACAACTCATGAGAGTTAGATGGTGTTGTATTGATCATATTTTCTCAAGGTTTTCCTAAAAAATTTGCAAAGAAGGATCTCTTGATGTCCTTCATCAATACAGGTTACAGAACAGGTTCTATCACCCTGGTTGAAGGAACAACCTAAAGTAGTGAGGGTAGATAAAATTGATATGAAGGTGCTATCCATTTCTCCAATGCCTGAGTGACAGAGAGCCAGCTGTATCCCTTCCCCAGCTACAAAACGAATCACACCATGATTTTTCTATCTCTAAGTATCTTATGAAATTTGTGATGCTTCTCATCTTCTAAGGGAGAATCAATATGGATACCAACACCATATTTTCAGGGATATTTTGATTCCATTTCATATTGATTTTTCCCATCAACACCTAAGTGGTGCCATTGTCGGGGAGTTTTTTAACAAATGCATACATGAATCCAACCCTAGTAATGTTTATTACATGATTTAAGTGCAAATATGTTGTTTAAATGTCATCCTTTGTTGAGATTTGTAAGAATTTTGTGGAATAACAAGTTCATTGTGTAATATTTCTAGTTTCTAGTGTTTATTGCACTAAATTTATATCATCAGTGGTAAATATGGGTAAAGAAAGATCAGATCTGCTAAGATTCCCAGGAATTAAGTGTTGGTAGATATTTGACAAGTCATTTAGAGTGAATTTGCACAACTAAGGTGAAAATCCTTAGTGGTGACTCCATGTTGATTTTATCGTTGATAATTTCTAGTGTCTTAACCTATGTCAACTGAACTTTGTCATTAATATTTGCAAGGGTTGAAGGAAGAAGATATTTCTTCACAATGGACCCTACTAGAAAGCCATTTCTAGAGCTAGGAAAAGTAGATTCATAAGGAAAGTGAGTCTAGAAAATAGTTGGAGATCAGGAGTTAATAAAATAGATACAAATTGTGGAGAGTGATCAACCTATAGTTGAAAATTACCACACATATTCATGTGATTCTTAATCAAGTAGTGTTTTTGTTGATCTAAATTCTCCTACTAGAGAGGGTCCATCATTTGTGTATGATAAGTGTGATTCTCATCTTCTTCCTATATCCTCCAAAGTTGATAGGGTTTTTCATGAAAGTGAGTCAATAGAGAACATCTACTTTCTAAATCATATTCCTGTGCTTTAGAGGCCCCTTTTCCATCATCATTTTATTTATCCTATAAATTCACCTCCTCAAGAAAATATGGGCTAGCCTCCACCTAGACCTCCTTTTTTTGTCAATACCTTTAGACATATAAATTTCAGAGGTATGGTTGGATATGAAAATATAATGCCACAAGATGTTAGAAATAGATTGCCTAAGTTTCAAGGAAATAATGCCATCATTGGTTATCAACACTTACAAAAATTTGTGAACATGATGGAAGAATTTGAGATTGAGTTTAAAGATGTGTATATAAAGTTTTTAATGCATAATCTTGAGGAAGAGGCATGTGATTGGTACAAGTATTTACCAGATAACTCAATAGATTCATGGGCGGAGATCAAAAATGCCTTTAGATTGCAATATGGGGATAAGTCAGACCCTAGGTTTCTTTTGTCTGAGTTTGAAAATATAAAAAAGAATTCAAATGAATCTATTCATGATTTCAATACAAGGTTTAATAAGGCGTTGTAAAGGTTACCTCTAACCTTAAGGCCGTGTGATGAGTTTTGTTTGATCAAGTATTCTGATACTTTCTACAAAAAAGATACGTATTATTTGAGGTATTAAAAACAAGGAACATTGAGGCAAGCCTTTACCATGGCTCTGCAAATATAGAATAATATCAAGGCAGTTGGAAAGGATCTTAAGAGGGAAGGTATAGAGTTGATCAATTCTGATAAACCTTAGTCAAACAAAGCTATGTATCTAGAAGAGGTTGCAAGGACTTTGGCCGAAGCTGTTAAATAGATATCCTATAAACTAGCTAGCGTAGAAAAAGGGATAGGATAGAGCTCTCAGGGTTAGAACAAGCCACAAGGTCATGAGATATTTGGAAGTCATCCCAGAGGTGATCTTAAATCAAATGAAAGAGGAAAAGGTCCCATAGGAGATCTTAAATCAAATGATAGAGGAAAAGGTCCCATAGGATTAAGAAATAGACAACCCCAACCCCGGGAAATTAGAATGGTTCCTAATGCTTTGCAATTAGAGTTGGTACTGTGGAAGAGACCCATGATATTGAGTGGTGTGATTGATTTTTTCTACCACATTCCCCATGTGATACAGACAAGGGAGTTGAGGAAGTTGATGATGATGATGTTCATATGATGATGTTTGCATGAAAAAATTATCTACAAGTTCACATCAGGGAGCAACCTCAACTGATTTGATAAGTGCCAAAACCATTGAAAGTTTCTAGGATTGTGTCCACCAGGTATTTCCTCTTCCTCCCATTAATTATTTTGAAATCGATATGGTACAATAATTTTATTTTCCTAATCATGATTTTGAATACTTGAGGGAATTGATGATTAAAAAGTATGATAAGGGAATCCCTTATGAAGAAGACATGCAATTGTTAATGAATGCAGTAGTTATCCAAGAAAAGGAACATAATACCAAGATTAAGGTTGTCAAATGGGTAGGGAGAAAAGCCAAACAAAAAATTCCAATTCTTACTAGTATCCCTAAGGAAACCCCTAAAAATAATGCATCTGGGAAAGGCCTTGTTTCCCTAAATAAAACTTGTGCTCCTGCCCATGCCCAAACTATGAATATTCCCATATTATCAAATGAAGTTTTGAATCTCCCTCCTAATACTGCATTACCCAAATTTGTTCCTTATGACATATCCCAAATCTTGATTCAGATCAATTTTATTGTTCCTATTATTGAATTGCTTAGAATCCCTAAGCATAAGAGAAGGGCATTTGAATATTTTGGGCTTAAGGAAGAAAATATTATGTAGGGTAGAAATGAGAAAAATGTAGAGGTTCCTCCTACTATTGAAAAATTATAAAAACAACAACCATTGGAGGAACTGGGGGAACCACCTGAGGTATATTTGGGAACTTCTCTGGTTGTATCTCAGATGAATGTGCATCTATTTTTTACTACTTTGATTATTAAAGATAGGTTGTTACATAACTGCATGTTTGATTCAGGAGCCTCATGTAATGTAATCCCTCTTGAGGTAATGAATGAGTTAAATATCAAAGTAACAACAAATTATGGGAAATGTACTACTATGGATTCAAGAGAAATGACAATAACTGGATATGTCAAAGGATTAGTAGTGCAATTGGCAGCTTATGTAGTAAAGTACTTATCCTTGAATGTAGTTATTGTGGATTGTCTTGGGAAATGGGGGATGCTATTATCTATAAAATGGGAATCTAGTGTGGGTGGAAGTGTGCAAATGGACATGTCTTATGCAACCATACCAATTGAGGGAAGCCTTGTTAAGTTATATGGTGAGAAGAAAATGTTACATCTGACTGAGGACCCCAACAATGCTTCTTATGAAGTATTGCACACAAATGTTGATGTAGATAACTTTGTGGATTATGCTGATTGTAAAGAGCACCAAATTAAGGAATGTAAAGATCCTGAATAGGTAGGTTCTCCTTGGACATAGATGTTTGATGGGGGCTATTCTATGTTTGGTAATGGTGCTAGTGTTGTCCTAATATCTCCAAGCCAAGAGGAGTTTAACTTTTCTTTTAATCTAAATTTTGAGTGTACAAACAATATTTTAGATTATGAAGCACTGTTTTTAGGTTTAAGGATTTCTTCAAAGTATGGTGTCGGATACATCATTGTTAAAGGAGATTAAAAGTTAATAGTAAAAAACGTTAGAAAGTTTTATGCTACAAAGAATCAGAGAATGAAGCAATATAAGCATGTAGTTTGGGGCTTCATTGAAATGTTTGATTCTTTTAATATAATACATCATGATAGGAAGTACAATAGTGTAGTAGAAAAATTGGCAGTATTGGGATCCAGGGATGAAAATTGTACAATATCTTTGTATTGTGAATATGATATTGAATTATTAACCAGACCATCTGTCCCTGACAATATCAAGCATTGACAAGTATTTGAAGATGATGCCCAAATCTAAAGGTTTTTACAAAATAAAGGAGAATTTGCTAATCAAAGTATGGACATTAAACCAATGGTTTGTGTAAATGATGGGAAAGAGTCTTTGTTTGGTAAGGACATTATCCAACTAAAAACTAATGTTATTCCTAGTGGTTTGGTTGCATTGGAATCAAACATTGATAATGATGACTGCATTATTAACATAACTTTTGCACAAAGGATAAACCATGGAAGATATAGTTAGGTAGCAATTTGAGTGAGGAAGAGAAGAAGTCCTATTTCCAAATGTTAAAAAAGTACCATGACTACTTAGCATGGTCATATTAAGAACTGAAAGCATATAGGCAAGATCTTTTTCATCATGAAATCCCCTTAGAAGCTAATGCCAAGTCATTTAGGCAGAAATAAATACCAATCAATCCAATCCTTTCCCTAAAGATGCAAGAAGAGTTGAAAAAATTGAGGGATGGAGGAATTATATAGCCTATGAGGTACTCCTCATGGGTAGCAAAATTGGTGCTTGTCTGGAAGACCAATGGAGATATAAGGCTATGTGTGGACTTTATAAACTTAAATAAGGAATCAATAAATGATAACAATCCCTTGCCAAATATGGAAAACATGTTGGATTTGGTTACTGGTTCTAAATTGTTATCTACTTTGGATGGTTTCTCTAGGTATAACCAAGTGGTTGTGAAGCAATCAGAGAGAATAAAAACTGCTTTCACCACTCCATGGGGAACCTATGTGTATGTCAGAATGCCTTTTGTTTTGATGAATGTTAGATCCACATGTCAAAGAGAAATGGATGTAGCATTCTCTTGATATATAAATGATTTAATTGTTGTGTATCAGGATGATGTGACATTTTTCTCCAAGAAAAGAAGTGACCACCTTCAACATTTAGAAAAGATGTTAAGATGTAGGGAACATGGTATCTCAATAAATCCTAATAAGTGTCATTTTAAAGTTTAGAAAGAAAATCTGCTTGGACAGATAGTGTCAAAATAAGGGGTCATGATTGATCCTGATAGAGTGGAGGCCATTATCAAAGTTCTTATTCCAAGAACCAAAAAGGGAATTCAATCCTTTTTCGAGTAAATAAATTTTATTAGGAGATTTATTTCCAACATTGCTGAATTAACTATCCCAATCACCAGAATGTTAAAGAAAGATCAAAATATCAAATGTGAAGAAGCAGCTCCATTCAATACTTCATTGAGATCAAAGAGGCATCGAAGAATACCCCTGTTTTAGTACCTCTTGATTATAAAAATGATTTCAAGATGTTTTCCTTTGCTTTTGAGAATACCATTGCATCTGTCTTATCACAAAAGGATGAGGAAGGAGCTAAATGGCCAATTGATTTCTTCAGTAAATCCTTACAAGAAGTATATTTAAAGTACACTATTATGGAGAAACATGCCTTTCCTTTGGTTAGAGCAACAAAGATCTTCAGGCCATATATTCTAAGTTCTAAAGTCATATCTTATGTTCCCCATACTATGGTTAAGGATATCCTATCAAAAATGGAAGTTTCAAGTAAGAGATGTTGATGTGTAAATAATTTGCAAGAGTATGATATGGATATCCAAACTACAAAGTTGGTTAGAGTTTTGGGCCTAGCAAGGCTTACGGAAAATAAAATCTGCAAACAGTTGAGGTAAATAAAATTAAAGAAGAAAGGTTTAATGTCCTTGACAAATTGATAAATTTTGAATGGTACAAGGATATTATTTTTTATCTCAAACATCTACAGTTCCCTGAATATTTAAGTAAGAATAAAAAAGAGCACTTAATTTAGCTTCCCATAAATTTTTTATCACTAATTATAGGTTAGCTTGGAAGAACCCTGAGGGAATTGTCTTAAGATGTATCACTAAGGATGAAGCCCCAAAAATAATTTTTGATTTCCATGGAGGAGGTTTTGGGGGAATTTTTTTGGAAGAATCACAACCCACAAGATCTTGAGGGCTTGTTATTGGTGGCCAACTCTTTTTAAAGATACAACTTTGTTGGTTAGGAGGTGTGAGAGATGTCAACATTTCTCAAGGATACTGAAAGCTTTAGGCTCCCTTCCTTTGCAACTTGTATCAATTGAATCCCAATTTAAGCAGTGCTGAATGGACTTTATTAGTGATATTTTAGACTCTTCAAGTGTAAGCCATAAGTGGATATTAGTGGCCAGTGATTACTTCACCAAGTGGGTGGAGGCAATCCCAACCAAGATAGTAACTCATGAAATTGTCAAGGATTTCATTTTGAATCATATCAGTTGCAGGTTTGGAATGCCTAAAATAGTTTTTGATAATGCCATGATATTTTGAGCCAAACCTTTGTTGGCCATGTGTCATGACTATGGGTTCAATTTAGCATATGCTTCTAACTACAATCCCCAAGGAAATGGAAAATCACAATCAAGTAATAAAAATTTGTTGAAGATAATCAGATGAACCCTGGAGTTAAACAAAAGGAATTCAGGTGAGTAGTTAAAATTTGTTGTTTGGGCTAATAGAATTACTGTTAAGAGAGCTACTGGAAAAATTCCATTTGAGTTGGTGTATGGAACTCAAACACTACTTCCCCTGCATATGCAATTATCTTCATATAAATTTATTTAATAACTGAAAGATGAAGAGGTTAGTCCCTATGATGCACGTATCAATCATATTGTTGAGTTTGATGAAGAGAGAAGAAATTCCAATCAAAGACATGTGAAGTTCAGAGAGAAATTGAAGAAATTATTTGATAAAAAAGCTAACTCCAAGAGCTTTCAGTGTGGGAGATATGGTACTACTATGAGATAACATACATGAGGATAAGGGAAATCATGGAAAGTTTGATGCATTATGGATGGGCCCTTATTCTATTGACATTTAGATTGGTGAGCATATATTTTTCTTAAAATACCTAGATGGGCAATTGATTGAGTTTCCTATTAATGGTAGGAACTTGAAACATTTCCTTGACTGATTTCTTAGAATTGAATTACACATCATTGAACAGTGTATAGTCTTTTCGTTTCTTTTTATTTTTTTTGTTTTTCCATTTGGTTCATCATGCTCCTTGGTCACCAGTTTTTGTTGGTTTCTCGCTTCATTCTATCAGGGCTGGTTGTGGTCTCCTTATTTTTGAGGTTTCTTTTTTACTCTGTTGCCCAATGAATTTTTTGGCACTTGGTCTATCGTGTGTTCTTGTGGCACTCACTGGGAGTTCCCATCCCCGAGTCAAAGCTGATGTTGGTGCTCATTTTAATCTCACCCTATTTGTTCAAAATTTCTCATCCCACTTGGTTTGAAATATTTTCTATCTCCCTAAATTGATGTGCGAAAAATTTCTGCTTCTCTTATACGCCATTATCAAACCTTCTCTATGGTCATGCAACACATTTAGCCATGAATTATTTGCTGGTTTCTTTCTGTGTGAAGCAATTTGTAATTTAGGCACAATTGGTGAAGTTTCCTCTGAATTGTATTATTCCACGGTCATGTTTTCCCCATCAAATTTTATCCCAAAATTCACGCATACGTGTTCATCCTTAATTACATGAGGCATGATGGGTCTATTTTATAAACTTGTCACTTTTTTTCATTTTTGGATAAGTATCAAATTGGCCCCATGGCCTGAAGGATCTTGATTGGTTGAATTGAGCTATGGTGGAAAGGCGGGCCTTTTTCATGTTTTAAGGCACTATGGAAAAAAGAGTAAAAATATAAACGAAGTGCCTAAGGCCCGCAAAAGGACACGTGGAAGTTTTTAATTCAAAATCACGGAGGCGGATCATCATGTTACTTTGCATTTTTATTGCTTTTTTTTAAAAAAAGGAGTAAAGTTATAAAGTGAACCACAACTCTAATGGGGAGCATAGAAGTACATGTGGTAGGTTTGAAAATTCAAAATAAGAATGACAGATCGACAGAAAACTTTAATTTTCTTTAGCTTAATTGTTTTAAACAAGTAAATTTATAAAGTGAATCGCAACTCCGTTGGGGACCAGAGAAGGACACATATCCATTTGAAAAGTCAAAGCGAGGAGGCGGGTCACTGGAGGTTTTTGGAAATTTTAGATTTATTATGAAAAAGGAATAAAGTATAAAAGTAAAGTGCCTCCCACCAATGCCCAGATAAATCCAAGTGTTAAGTCTACATCAAAAGCGGGAAGGAAGGTTATTGGGCTAAATTTGGAAATTTCAAATTTTTTGTAAAAAGAGGTAAAGTTGAAAAAGTGAGCCACGACAACATCGGCACTCAGATTAACACACGTGTTGAGTCCATTTTTCAAAGGTGGAGAGGCGGGGAAAAATGTCAAAAATACACATTTTCTTAAAAGTTACAAAATACAAAAGGTATCCTAAGGCCTGTTTAAGCTAAGATCTTTCCACGTGGACAACTCTATTTCAATGTTGTGAAAGGAAAAGTTAATGATTATGATCCGATGCATCTTGTATTTCCACCATTAATGCTCCAAGACTTCAAGAGATGCGAATGCGTGTCATTTTTCATTATTAATATGATGATCACTTGTATTTTTTATCAGTAAAATACAAATCTGAATTATTGTGGAGCTCGATTTGTGAATTTGAGATATGTAAAGGTTGATGCTTTTAATTAGAATTTCTTGGGCATCTGTAGAGGATGAATTACTAGAGGAGATGGATAAAGAGGAAAAGAATGAGGATAAGGAAGCTATAGGCACGAAAGATGAAACACATAATGCCAGAAGGGACAACTAGATGTCCCAGTAAAAGTAACTGGTTGAAATATCTAAAAAGATTTCCCTTTTTAACACCTAACATCTTTCATGTGTAAATTTTTTAAATATAACTTTCTAGAATGAATCTGTAACAAACAAAATAATCCTTGAATATTCTTCTCTTGGTGGGAAAGCTTTTATGTAAAATGAGCGCTATAAAAGGCATGAGTTAGTCATGCAAATGAGGTGGAAAAAATGGGGTTGAGAGTTAAAATTGTTGATAGAATTTGAGAAATTCCATCTTCCTAAGAGACCATCTGAGAAACCAGTTAATTTATTGTGTTGTAGATTTTCTCATGACAATATGGTTGCTAGTGTACAGCCATTGAAAATCTCGAAGATTGTTTTAGAAACTTTCCCGTGCTGAAGAATCTAATAAAATTCAAATTAATCTGTGTTGATCTTGGGAAAAATTATTTCTGATTTTATTTCAAAATGTTTTAAAATAGTTTTTCCTATTCCTGTTGCAATATTATGTTAAAATCCCTCTAAATCATACAAGATCTTATCCTTGTGATAGTATGGTGGCATTTCCAATTCCATTATTAGAAGAGCCTTCATCCTGTAATGAAATAAACAATTTAAAATCACTTTACTCTCACTTGTTTAACTAGGGGTTTCTAATGTTTAATCGAGTCCTTAACACGAATCTTTGTGTTGAATTCTTTAAGAGTGTGTGAAACCGTGCATCTCTGGGCTTCCATTGATACACATCTTCTAGTGAAGGAATATTGTGGCTATTATGAAGCATTTTTTCTATGAGTTTTCAAATTTTTGTAAAGGTTCTCAAAGATCTGGTGATATCAACTCTATCCTTCTTGCGTTCCCACCAACAAAAATTTCAAACAACAAAACCTACATGATCTACTCATGGTTGTACTGTGTATCCAAAAATGAGCAAATCTCATTACCAAAATATGCAAAAGCAATCAGGTTTCCATTATTTGTCTTTAATAACCTAAACCTTTTCGAGAAAACATCACCACTCTCTAGTGTGAAAACTCTTGAGAGTTAGATTGTGTTATATTGATCATATTTTCTCAAGGTTTTCCTAAAAATTGTGCAAAGAAGGATCTCTTGATGTCCTTAACTAATACATGTTATAGAATGGGTTCTCTCACCCTGATTAAAGGCACAACCTAAAATAGTGACGGTAGATAAAACTCTTATGATGGTGCTATCCATTTCTCTAATCCCTGAGTGACAAAGAGCAAGCTGAATCCCTTCCCTGGCTACAAAATGACTCACACCATGATTTGTCTATCTCTAAGTATCTTGTTAACTTTGTGATGCTTCTCAGCTTCCAAGGATGAATCATTTTGGATACCAACATAATCAATTCAAGAATAACTTTAGCAAGTGAACAGATCCCTATGATAAAAAAAATTCCTCTTTTTACATGATTAAATTTTAAAACCAACTTTGTGTACTTTTTTATTGATGCATCAACTAACTCTATTAGTTACGAAATTTACATTCCATATGATTACACATATTTTTTACAATATTTGTTCATGGTGTTACACCCATCTATTTTTCGATTGAGGAGAACTAATTATACGTTTGTAAACTAACCAACACATCATGAACTTGCGATAAACTAAATTATTTTTTTCATAGTTAGCTGGGAAATATCTTGGATAATATATTTAACTTTTTTTACCATCTCTGTGTTTTCCAAGACAGTAGCTTGCAAACTCTAAGATAGGGTTTCCTACTGCAAATTTTTGTTAAAGTATAGTGGATGCATGACAACAAAGTGAGAAAATGTATTTTTAAGAACAAAGATGAGCTATATTCCAAAAAGTCTTTGAAATTCTAAAATTTTGATGGTATAAATTCAAGTACAAGAAGATGCCGTCAAATTTTGGAACAAAATAGAGAGGGAAAATCACGTTGAACATTGCTTCAAATGGTTTTTCTAACTTTGCAATTCAATAAGCCACACGAGTCTAATTCCATTTTCTTACAAAATGGACAAGAGGGATTTAAATTCTTAAGAAGTTAAATCCAATTAATGACAATTGTCAATGAAGTAACCTCCAGGGGAAATGTTCAAATTTGACGTCAAATTTTGATTCCAAAATCTAACTACAAATATTGATCTCACTATTTTCATCTAAAGTTACATTCACTTATTTGGTTAAATCTCCCACTATAAGTAAATTTTATAAGAAATTGATAAAATATAGATCTATCAAGCCCATTTCCAATATTTGAGTTACAAAGAAATCCCAATTGACATTTTAGTAGAGATCTAAACTTGTAATTGATGTCAAATTTTAATTCATCTGTACCAAGTTAAAAATTATTGAAGAGTTTACACATTGAAGAATTTATAAGTGTGTAAAGAAAGACAATATTTACAACTACTAACATAATTGTCCATAGATTTTACACTTTAAGAAAATATACATATTTCAATCAAATAGGGGAGACAAATGCATTAAAAGTAATTTGTAACAAAATATATTTTCACTTGGGTATTCTTCTTCATTAGAAGGGATAAAGCATTTTACATTACTGGTTAAAACCTATACATCTACCAAACCATAATGTAACATTATTTGTTATAAAAATTCAACAACGTTGTTGTGTTTGGAATGAACTTAATATATTACTCGATTAAATTTCCTATTTTCTTTCCTCTGCCTTTTCTCCTTGTTTTTTAATTACATTTTTTCAGTCCATTTCTTGGCATCATCTCCCTTTCTCCCCCTTTTGGTGTTCACATCTCACTGGTTGCATGTGATTTCTAGTTCATAGATATTGACTAGGGTGGACTATCTATATGTGGCTACATTTGTAAAAATAATTTTACAATATTATTTCCATTATAATGACATATATTTAAGTATAAGGAGTCAAATTACCAATTTACAATGGGAAAAACTATTCAATGTATATTTGCATGTCAATGTTACATTGTTAAAATGTTTTCTAAGAAAAATTAGACACAAATTGCTTATCCAACTAGTTTTTAAAGTTGTTCAATTTCAAAAGGAATTTGTGTTGTTTTTAACTATGTTTGTAACCTAATTTGAAATTTCAATTATTTTATTTTAAGAAATCTGTAAATTAAAACAAGCCAAGGGCTTATTTGTCATGGACACTACATTCAAATAAAGTTATCCTCTTGGTAATGATGATAACAATATGTCAGCTAAGTTCAATACAAAAAATACTTAAGTAAAAAGGAAAATCCCTAACCACCATTGATAAACATTGAATCCACCCCTATATGTCCCCAAAAAAATTAAAATTTGTAAAAAATGTGGAATATAATATTTAAAAATGAGAAAATCCTGGATTATGAATTTTTTAAAGTACAATTTAATATTTTTATTAAAATTAATCCTATAACGGATTCTGATCAAAAGATTTTGTATGAAATATGTCACACATGGAAGTCAAGAAAGTAGTTTTAGATTATATTCATTGATGAAATCAACGTATAAATTTACAATTGTAATGATTTTTACCACCAAGAAAGTGGCATGTTTGAAAATTTCATTAGTATGTGTAATATAAATTATAATTGTATTCAAATTCCCTATTTTATTTTTACAAAAAGAAATGATTTTTTAGTTGTTGGGGATGCATTAACTAGTTTTAGATCAATATGTTTGGTGATTTGGTCAATGTTTTGTGGTATAATACAGGTAGGTTATGGTATTTTACAGATTTCATGCAATGATGCTTGGGAGGAATATATTATTGTTGAATTTTGATGCAATTAGCTGTTAGAGCCATTGAGTAGATTATTTGAAGAAGGAATTCACGGATTAGGATTGAGGATGTATAATTAAGCTTGAAATGTGTGCACAAGTCATGATTTGGGGAAAAGGAAAATGTTTTCATTTCCAAGTGATAAATTATAAAATTTTAGCATCTAATTATGCTCCTTAATAAGCTCTTAGAGAGATGGGATAAAACTAAAGTTTAAAAGATTTGGGTTGGTCGATAAGCAAGTTGATCTAATGATTATTTTAATTATGAATAATCATTACATTTGACATTTTAAGGTTACTCTCCTAGCCTTGGTAAACTCAAGACTATCATGAGGAAGGGACTACCAAGTGCACAAGTTCATACTTCCTTCATACTGTTAGAGCCTATGTTTAATACCGCCTTTTTAAAACTAACACACACTCATGGATGTTGATTAGAATACTTCCACAACACGTAGGGAATCCGATCAGATTACTCCTTATGTCTGGGATTACCAATGAGGTTTGTACCTTAGACCTCCTGTAAGTAAATGTTCATCTTTTACCAATTGGCCAAGACCCCATTAACAATTGATTTAATGATTTAAACCCAAATAAAAATTGTTGTGGGTGTTACTTATATATTTTTCATTAAGGGTAAGAAATATTAAATATAATCATATTATTATTAAAATATCAATTTGTAGATAAAAATATAGATCTATATTTTTTTGATAATTGGTAAAAGGAGGGTTTTGCCAATGATTCTACCCTATTAAAGACAAGGATATAGTATTTAGATATATAAATGAGGATTACAAGGATAAAATCTAAAGCATAAACAAAACAACTGAAGCATCTAGTCCAGGAGTGGTAAAAAATAGAATAAAACTAGGAGTACACTTGAACTAGACCTGAAATCAAACTGAAAAATGAGACACATAGGATTTTACATTACAACTTTGAGTCTCTTGCATGGGGTGAAAGAAGGTACATGATATTTTATTTTTGGACATTTTTCAGTCCTTCTTCCCCCTCATTTGTAGCATTTATCTTTTCCAAAGTTTTAGAGCTCACTGAAATTAAATTAACATTTTTACCATGTGTCACTTCCATCTTGATTCCTCCTAAAATCGTATGCGATTTCACAAAGATGAGGTCATTAATTTTTTGTTCCGTTTACACTTTTCTAACCATTGGTTAATACACCATTAAAGTTGGGATGTTAAAATATCTCCTTAATTGATTTAGTCTGACTCTAACTGTGTTCCATTAATGGGACTTTCTGCGCCATGCAACCACAAGTCTTATCCTTTTCAAGTGTTCAATGAAAAGTTGTAAAATCCATGGAATTGGAGTAATAATCTCTATAGAAACCTCAAAGGCTTTTAACAATATGATCAATTAACCATGTGACAAGAAATGAGCAAGGGTTTCTTCTGTGCATACATTAATTTGAAGTAAACAAGCAAACTAAGCAAATGAAACTAACCTATATTCTTTGAAATCTTGAAATAATAAACCTAAGAGGATCTAAGCATTCAGTTTTTGTTTTAAGAGAAAGAGATCTCCCCATTAATAGATTCAAGGTGAATGGTTCTTCCCTTTTACTCCATCTTTGTGCTATAAAATACAAAAAACAAATACTAATATCTGAATAGAAGAAAATTAAATATAATGTAAAGCCTAAACAAAATACTATAATCTGTGCTAGGAATAAGAGAGAATTCTTAGAAAATGAGGTAGGGGGTCTAGCCCTATTTATAGTTTTCCATTTTGGAGAATGTGAAACTTGAGTGCATGTGGGAAAAAGATAAAAGTCCAAAAAGCACTTTTAGCAAGTCAAAGTAATCTTTGGCTAGTTTTAGAAGAGATAAACCATAGTTAAGTTTAATTAACCATGTTTAGAGGGTAATTAGGGTTCTGAGAGAGTTCTGAGAGGTCTGATCAATCCAATGAAATGGATTGATAGTCTAGGAAGATGGTAGAGGTAAACTAGAATAGAATAAGAAGCTAATGTAGTCAAAATGAGGCTATAATATTCTATTTAGATGGTTTATAAGAGGAAAAATGACAAAAAAGGTGTCATAAGAAGAGAGTTAGATAGTTTGAACTGGTAGTGTATTGTTAGTTTGCAAGGAGAAGAATAATTAGTGCAATATTAGGGGTAATAGTGTATTGATCAAACTACAGGTGTCTACATTTTCCTGTCTTTGATGTGATGTAAGCTACATCAATTTGAAGAAAGTTGACAAATACAAAAGTGTAGAAATTTTTTGAAGAGGTAGAAGAAAAATTAGTAGGATGAAGGATGCTCCCTTGGGTGTCAATGGGGTGATAGAAGAATGTGATCGGCAACTAAAAAAGAGAAAAACAAAAAGAAACATGCACATAGAAGGTGAGAAACAAGAAGAAAGAGGGATATTGAGCTATCCATACATTAATTGCCAACAATATATAATCATCATAATGCTTAAATCTTCCTCATTGGTCCTTATTACAATATGAGCATGTGGCGGAAGCGTAAAATGACATGAAAAGAGAAGATACAAATAGTCGTCTTGTGCTAAAAATGAATAACTCCATGCAACATACACGAATGTAATATAATACGAGACATAAACAATATCACCTAATAGGGAAACAAGTACAATCACACACACTTAAACCAACAACGTTTAAGATAGTTGCACAAATATTTTGTTATCAAGATGTAGTCCTAAATGTTTTTATAAATGACAAGGGTGAAGGATCATGCCCCAAGCTAGGTGTATTATGTAAGGGGAAAGATGGAGGACACTTGGGTCCAGTGAAAAAGCAATGTGCCCAACAAAAATAGTACAGACGAAGTAAGAAGCATAGCTTGTGTAGGTGATTGAAGATTTAGAAGATGCGCGAGTTGTTGTTTCAAAAATATTTGAAAATGTTAGCAAGATATGCGATGAGTGCCATGCGATAGACATAAATTTCAGCCATAGATGAACGGTTTACAAAGTTTTAATCTATTTATGAGGTTTTCCAATGTTTTTGGTTTTTTTAATGGTTTTACAATTCTTTTTTCTTTTCATTTTTTTTATCGGTTAGAAGAATTTTGAAAGATCAAAGATCTTCTAAAAGTACGCGTGAGGTTGATAGTGGGAAGGCGAGGCTGTCGGATAGCCAAGATATATCCCCACAAGAAGAAGGATGACTCAAGAATAATTTCTTTAAAATAAACTAATAAATAATTATCATGACGGGGAACATAGATGAAAAATAGAGAAAAAAGGCAAGAAAAGGTGCCTGAAAGGTTCATAAATTACTTGGTAAGATGGGGAATTAACTGCAGGGTGGCATGAAGTGCCGTAGCATATGAAAATTAGCAAAAATAATTATTTTAATACAAAAAATAATTATCACAGCGGATAGAAGAAGGTTAGAATGATCACGGCAGAGAAAACATGCCCCAGGGGCACTGTGATGGGTTAATATACCCACCCGGGATTAGTAAATCAATCATCACCAATTCATTTCTACCAGAGTTATTGCAAAAATTTTACCATGAGAGAGAGTGATAGCCCTGGAGTGAGATGGAAAGAATATCGAGTAGGAGAAGATGCGCTAATCATATCAGAGAGTTCATGTGGGACCCAGTGGATGGACCCTACGTGAGTGGCCTATCCCTTCTATACAAATACACATTTAATGCACTTTTTAGGGTTTTTCTAGGGTAGGTAGGGCCGATATGGACGCATGCATATGTATGCATGCATTGGTTTGACGGGTACATGCACACATACACATCAAAATAGATAGGGATGTGTACACGCATCCGTCGAAAAAGTGGATATGCACATGCGTACCTTTCGGGAGGGTAATTAGTGTGAGAGGGGCACGCCCACATCGAGTGAGGACACAACAAACATGCACACGTGTGCGTGTCAAGGTAGGCGCATAAGCATCACACTGGGTGCCTATACGTTCTGTGTGGCCCGTGGGGAAGGGAGAGAATACTGGGGGTGTGTATGCATTGCCAAGGGTGCGTACGCATCGATAAGGGCACGCAGGTGGTAAAAAAGGCACGTAGGCACTTTAAGGAAGGGGGAAAAATAACTTGCTAGGAAAATAGCCAAGTATAGAAGAAGATAGACTGGATTAGTGTAGAAGAAAAGAATAATTAGTAAGTAGATGATTCATATAAGATTTTTTTCTTAGAAAAATAGATAGAAGTAAGTTCCTAACATTTGTGTTGATTTTGTAGCATATATTACCCGTTCTCTAGACTTGTGAGTGCTATGGTCGGTTAACAGTGATAGAGGCATAATTTGATGATGATGATAGAGCGACCTTGGAGAGCCTCTTATATGTTACGAGATTGATTCATGTGGCCGAGATGCCACATATTACATTAGATCATGGCCTCTTGACAGCCATAACAGAGTGATGGAACAGTGAGAGTCAGTGTTTTTGGGTCCCGACCAGGGAGATTACTATTACTCTTGAGGACATATGGCACATTATGTGGGTCCCGATCTAGGGTCAGCTCATCCATACTATGAGTCACTACATCGAGATTAAGATATATATTGTAGAGTTATTCGGTGTCCTAACGATACCATGAGGTGGGATGTTTACGAGATTATCACTATGCATTGATGATCTAGAGCTAGACTGAGTAGTGGTCTATATGATGGCCTTTGATAGTGGATTTTTACTCCCCAACAAGACCAATACTTCATTTCTTTTCATACTCCCCGCAGTGATTCATCGTTTGGTAGAGGGAGAGACCTACTTCTGGGGTCATTTTTTTTAGCACATCTATATTGATACCTTCACTTGATTACCTACTACTGTCAGAAGATGGTAGGACCCGCTCGCTTGCTGCAGATTTGGGTGTGGGACCATATTACCATTGGTCACTCTTTAGGTGTTTTGAGAGTTTGGGCTCCTGAAGAGCCTTGAATGATGGGTTGGGTCCCGACAAGGAATGATGTGCAACCATACATGGGGTATGCATACTACTATTGGCATAAGTTGGATGAGATGTGGCATGCTTCCATGGTTCAGAGGCCTTATAGACATGTTATCACCAAATCACAACACCCTTATGTTTTTCACAAGTGAATATACTTGAACTCACGGTGTGATTGGATAACATGGGTACTATCTCCAAGTTATGGGACTTTCTACTTGGGATAGACCTCCAAAGAAAGTTGGTTCTTGCTCCTAGACTACCTGCCACAATCTAATCTCATGCAGGTAAAACTATATTTCCTAATATAAATTTCTAAGGGACCAAGGAGGGAAAATGCATGAAAATGAAATCCTGACATAAAGTGGTGATACACTAGAAGAGGAGGTTGTGTGAGAGTATTCTTCCAATGTGTGAGATACATAATCAAAGTGCACACTAGAAGGGGTGATGATAGTTCTCCAAAATCTAGCAAAATGCAATCACAAAAACATTTCCAACATACACAATGATAATGGATCCCTAAAATAACATAAAAATAGACACAATATCCTTGTAATCAAGATTAGAGAGGCAAGAAGAATGCAAGAAAAAACAGCAGGGGAAGATGCATCCACAAACTTGTATTTTATTGCTTCATGATATCCACAGTTCAATCTATTACAAGAGAAGGGCCTGGATCACAATGGAAGGAGTCCACTACAAGGGCATGTAGCACATTGGCTTCACAATACAATTTTGATAGAGCTTTGCTACAAGAAAACTCATCTCTTTACAATGAGCCCAACGCTCCAATTTATAGAAAAAATGAGAAGAGAGAGAAGGGGAAATGGAAATCCTAAAATCTATGCTTAAACCACTTGAAAAAGGAATTAAATGGAGTAAAAATTATTGTATATTACTTGCAAAAGGCTCCCCATACTGTCCCAGGTGCTGCAGCAGAGAAGAAATGATGACCATGCCTCTTAATTACATTCCCAACTACCAGATAAAACACTGTCATGAACCCGGCCACGTTTTATGAAAAATCCCCATCGATTTCTCATGAAATATAGAATTTATTCATTTCTATGCATTGTAATTAGATCTACAATTCCAACGGTGCCATTTTTGTGTGATTTCATTGAGAAATGCAAAAGTTATGGCCTTCTAAGTGAAAACAGCTATTTCAGGTTTGGTAGGTGTTTTCTATCATTTGACCAGAATGAGCATTAACTAACTAGAGCCAAATATGTTTCTTTTATTTAAATATACCTACTAGAGCATTAACTGAATGGAGCATAGAGGACATCATGCTTATTCCATAAAGTCCAATTTTGTGAAAATTGGAGCTCAGAGTCAAAATTTATGGCTGTTCGAAGTTTCGGGAGTCAAACATTGACTTTTCCTTTGAGTTGCGAGTATTGCAGAAAAATCGGGTCCGTATGTCCCGACTGTCCCAGACATATTATTCTGCACCACCTGTAATATATAGACTTGCGGAAAATCATCTGATTCACATCCCACACATACTTTTGTCTCGACTATCCCAAACCATGCAGAACAAAAACTTCTGCTTCTGCCGATTTTCACTGCCTGCGACAATTTCAGCTTTTTGCGTTTCACGTGTCCCGACATCCCAACTATCTTGTAGTTCACCTGGGAAAAAAAATTCAACTTTGCTAATTTATTTGTATTTCAGCCTCGAACTTGGTACGACGAACCTTGGTACGATCCGCACTGGTACGACCCACAGCCTTCAGACCTGCAATGCTTTAAAACAAGCCTGCGACTTCATTTTCTGCATTTTTTTAATTTTTTCTAACTCGTTGGGATTTTTCCTTCAATGGGAGAGTTAAAGAGAAGCCAAATGGGCCCCCAAAACAGAATTTTGGGCATTGAATCAATCTACTTGCTCAGGACTCAAGAATCTAATGCATGTTATCAAAATTACCTTGAGGGGTGAATTTTGGATAACAAGACATTTCCAGTGGCCCGATGATGGTTTGGATCTCGGAACATCTGATGTAGAGCACTTTATCCTAGGTAGCTGCAACTATATGAGGGAGTTATACAGGGTGGATTGGTGTCAGAGGTAGTTTGGCATTACCCACGATGTTCCTGGGCTAGACAGATAGTATACTCGCAGAGCCCAAGAGCATTTTCATATGGGTCCATAGATCACTCAGGAAAGAGTGTTGGCCAGTTTCCAACAGGTGGTAGCAGCTTTATGGGTGCCACTGTGACAAGTTAGAGATCCGGGCACTACACCCGAGTATGTGCCATGGTATCATGGTATGCTTCCATGTTGTTTGACTATTTCCAGAGCGGTGTATAATGCCGGCATGAGAGCCCCTCTAGTGGGGCCTCCCAGTAGTGGTGAGGCTGGAGTTATTGGTTGTGATGATAACGACGATGATAATGACGGTGGTCCTGACTCACACCCGTATTTTGGGACTAAGGTGTAGCTGGTTGTTGCTCAGAAGGACCATGCCTATGCATAGTCACAGGGCTACATTATATAGAGAGATCAAGCACGAGCCCAGGTGTAGGCTATTACTACAAATAGAAATCAAAAGGTTGCTACCTCTAGACAGGCTCAGGCAGATATTTCTAGGGTGATCAGTGAGTGCGATGCCACCCAATAGGAATCCATTGCTTCTGGGGATGCTGATTTGATACAAGATGCTATGAGATCTGACGGCGATGCCTTATACTATAGGACTACCTATTTTAAGGTAGTCCCGATAGAGAAACAAGTTATTCCCTTTGATCAGTCAGATGTGAGAGTGACAGGCTCTAGGTCACGATGATCATGTTGTTCAGTTAGATTAGTTTGGCAGCCCATTGCATTGCTTCCGGCTGGACAGTAGCCAGCTAAACAGCAAGGTGGTACCCCTAGTGCAGGTCCATCACAACCACCTCTCTTGCATGCACCAGGTCATGGACTAGGAAGCCCCGGTGAGGGCAAGAACTATGGTTGAGCTCTTTACTTTTTCTTTTGTACAAATGTATTTGTATGTATGCCTCTTGTGAAGGCTGATTTCTTTTTGATGCATGCCATTTTGTAGATGGCATATTATATCGGTGATGTATATTTGAGTTGGATAGTTATACATGTATGATATGGACATTCTGATATACCATACTGTGATTAATTTATGATGTATGATTTCCATTTCTTCTATGTATGTGATATATCTTACATTTAGAAATGTGTATGTTCCATGTTTTCATACTGATGATGTAGATGTAGATAGCACCACATGGTTTTTATATTTATGAGATGTTTCTGAGTTTTTAGTCTAGCACTTGGGATGATACTAGATGATATTGGTGTGGGGGGGATAGATTTGTGATTATGCGTAACCCCTCTTGCCCCCATTGATGATATGATATGTGATAATTATCTTAGCATACATACATGATGTAGTAATTAGCATTTTTGTATATATGATGTAGTTAATGATGTTAGAAATGTAATGAAATGATAGGTGATAGATGTGATAACAAACAATTGTGTAAAATATACAAGAAAAAGTTAACAAAACTAGACAAATATGCACATTCAAATAGCACAATAAAATACAACTTAAATGAACACATGTAATAGCTAGCAGGATATTAAAGTGGTACACAATCTAAGCAAGTAAAATGAACTCTAAAAGATGCACATACCAAGCAAAGAAAACTACACTAATATTTAACAAGTACGAGAGTTCCTAAATGATTGCAATGCCATATAAAAAAAAATCCAATAAGATTCAATATAAGGTAAGAAAATGAACTTATTCAAAGAACAAACAATTCAACAGACTAAGTACATCAATACTATACAAACCAAAAACTAAAATAAATCTAAATATTACTTTGTCTTTGCGGGAAAATATTGATATATTTTCTAATGTTTTTAGGTTATCTCGAAAGATAAAATGTTTAAGGATATGTTTTTATTGTTGTCTAGGTTTCCCTAAGATAACATCGTGAAATGAATGTAGCTTTATCTCTGAAGAGGGAAATTTTCCAGATGTTTAGGTTTTTGTGTATGCTTTTCCAAAAAAAAATTCATTTTCCAAGGTCATGTGTTCTGAAAGCAATGTACGAGAACAAAGAAACGTGGATGCCCCCAGTGTGATGTGGGAATATACAAAGGGTAGAATACCATGCGTTGGGAATACGAGAAGGTGATAACGTCCATGTGCACTCAATGTAAAATGGGAGTATCCATAGGTAATGTCCTCCATGTAGATATAAGAGCAAATAAAATAGATCACGGTATGGTAAAGGTGGCTCTAGTAGGATCCCTAAAACTAGCAAACGAAGTCACATCTAGAAAGTGGAGTAGGTTAACCATCCTACTATGAAAGTAACTTTCATCTGGCAAAGCTTCCTAGAGCACTAAAAACTTCTTTTCACTCAAAGACCTTCCCACTGCACCACAATTGCATGGTTTTCACGTGAGGAAGACCTGCTTTTTCTTTACTGTTTTCTCATTTATTTATTTTTTGTTTGTTTTTTCTTTTCCTTTCTATTTTTTAGTTCTTATTTGATATTCTCGTCATGCGTAAGCATAGAACCACTTGTGGTGCATGGTGTTCATAGGTTCTAGAAGCTCTTCACCATCTGAATATGTAATTTTGTAGGCTCCGAATCCATTATTTTTCAATTACTACATAAGGACCTAGTCAGTTAGCCTCAAACCTTCCTTTCTTTTATATGTCTTTAGCAGTGTTCTTCTGATTTTATTGGAGAACTATATCTCCTACATCAAATTATTGATGAATGATATCCCCTGTACACTCTGTTCTGGTAGACTTTCAGGTGATTAAGTGCTCTAATACACTTTTCATTTAATAGTTCTAACTCTGCTAGGTGAGCAACTCTGTAGCCCTCATCTTTATCAAGATAGTCTCTAAGAGATATTCTCAGGGAGTGCAGATGGAAGTATGATAGTCCCAGATGGAGGGATGTATCTGTAGATACCAATTATGACTAGTTTTATTGACCTTTTTCTCCGTAATCCATACAAGGGTTTTATTAGTAGATTTTTCGTGTCCATTACCTTGGGGGTAATAGGTGGTTAACCACTAGAGCTAGATATGGAAGGGTTGACACAAGGCTTTCATCATCTTGTTTTTGAAGTATTTACCATTATCGATGAAAATGGCTGAAGGGATCCTGTAACAACATAGTAGATGGTTCATCATGAATTTTGAGATTTGCACACCGGTAACATAGGTAAGAGGGACAACCTCTACCCATTTGGTAAAATATTCAGTAGCAGTGATGATGTGTGTACGATCATTGGAGGAAGAAGTATGGAGCTTCCCTATGAGATCCAGGCCTCATTTAGAACAATGCCAAGGCATCGCAATAGGCTGAAGGCGTGTGTCGGCGCGTTAATCAAGTTTGCATATTTCTGGAATAGGTCACACTTCTTTACAAAGTTACGACAATTTGATTCCATGGTAGGCCAATAATAGCCTACTCTTAATAGCTTCTTAGCTAAGAATATTGTTATCACCGAATCACAGCACCATTGTGTTTATACAAGTGCATATACTTGAACTCACGGTGTGATTGGATAACATGGGTACTATCTCCAAGTTGTGGGACTTGCTACTTGAGATAGACCTCCAGAGAAAGATGGTTCTTGCTCCTAAACTACCTGCCACAATCTACTCTAATGCAGGGGAAACTAACTATTCTAATCTAAATTTTCAAGGGACCAGGGAGAGAGAATGCATAGAATGAAATCCTACACTAAAAACGGTGATACACCAGAAAAGGAGGGTGTGAGAGTAGTCTCCAAATGTGTGAAATACAGAGGCAAAGTGCACAGTAGAAGAGGTGATGACAGTTCTCCATAATCTAGCAAAATGCATTTACAACAATATTCCAAGCATACACAATGATAATGAATCCCTGCAAGAACATAATAATAGACACAATATTCTTGTAAAAAGATTGAAGGGGCAAGAAGAATGCAAGAAAAAACAGCAGGGGAAGATACATCCACAAACGGATATTTTATTGCTTCATGATATGCACAGTTCAATCTATTACAAGATAAGGGCCTGGATCACCATGCAAGGAGTCCACTACAAGGGCCTACAGCACATTGGCTTCACAAAGCATTTTTGACAGAGCTTTGCTATCTGAAAACTCTCTCCTTTACAATGAGCCCAACACTCCAATTTATAGAAAAGATGAGAATAGAGAGAGGGAAAAATGGAAATCCCGAAATCTATCCTTCAACCACCTATAAGAGGCATTAAATGGAGTAAAATGATTGTATATTACTTTCAAAAGGCTCCCCATACTGTCCCAGGTGCTGCAGCAGAGAAAGAATGATGACCATGCCTCTTTATTGCACTCCCAACTACCAAATAAAACACTCTTATGAACCCGGCCACGTTTTATAAAAAATCTCCATCAATTTCTAACCAAATCTGGAATTTATTGACTTTTTTGCATCAACCTTGGAGCCACGATTCCAACGGTACCAATTTTGTGTGATTTTGTTGAGAAATGAAAAAGTTATGGCCTTCTGAGTGCGGGCAGCTATTTTGGGTCTGGCAGGTGATTTCTGTCATTTGTCGGGAATGAGTATTAACTGGCTGGAGCCGAACACTTTTCCTTCATTTAAATATATAAACCCTCATTCAAAATAAGAAATCCAGATTTTGTGTCGTAGAGGACGTTGTGCTCATTCCAGAAAGTCCAATTTTATGAAAATCAGAGCTCGGAGTTAAAAGTTATCGCCATTTGAAGTTCCACGGGTCAAATGTTGACTTTTCGTCTCTTCCTTCGGCCGCTTCGGCTTTTCGCGTCCTTTGTGTCCCTCGCGTACCTTTGTCCCAACTATCCTAGACAAAACTCTCTCCCTTCGGCCGATTCGAGCTTCCTTGTTCCTGGTTGAAGTGAAGACACGTGGTGGGATTTCATTCGCTCTCGGCTCATTCAACTTTCTGTGTCCCACGCATCCTCATGGCCCGGATGTCCCAGTACAAAAGTCCTCTCATTCAGCTGAACCGGCCGGTTCACGTCCTCACGGCCCAGATGTCCCACTTGCTCCCAGACTATCTAGGACAAATTTTTCCAATTCGCCCGATTCGGCCGGTTCGTGTCCGCCGTGTACTCTTGTCCCGCTTGTCCCAATGCGAAAGTTCTCCTTTTCGGCGGATTCGGGCGGTTTGCGTCCTTGCGGCCCAGATGTCCCAGACTGTTCCACTCAGTAGTTAGTCAATTTTCCTTCCCACTTTTCGGCCAATTCGGCTTTCCACATCCCACGCGTCCTCACGGCCCGGATGTCCCATTTGTTTGCAGACTTCCTGGCGGCTTTTCGGCCGGTTCGTGCGTTTTCGTCCCAACTATCCCGACTACTGCGAGGACTACGACTTAGCCATTTTTCATGATTTTTTCTGCCCCGAGCTTGTTTTTTGCAACTTTTCTCACATTTTTAAAACTTTTTGGGTTTTCTTCTTGGACAGGAGAGTTAAAAAAAATCCGAGGGAACCCCAAAAACATGATTTTTGCCTTGAATCAATCTATTTGCTTGGGACTAAAGAATTTGATGCATGTTATCAAAATTACCTTGGGGGGTGAATTTTGGATAACAACTATGCCATTGGTGTGTGCTCCAAAAATACCATCATGTAATTCCTTAATGGCATGGATAGAATCAACATCCAAATAGAAAAGTAGATTCCCCTCATAGCCACAATGATAAATGGTGCTTGTTATCCAAAATTCACCCCTCGAGGTAAATTTTGATAACATGCATCAGATTCTTCAATCCTGAGCAAGTAGATTGATTCAATGCCCAAAATTGTGTAGTTGGGGCCCCTTTGGCTTCTCTCTAACTCTCCCATCCAAGAAAAAATCCCAACGAATTAGAAAAAATTGAAAAAATGCAAAAAATGAAGTCACAAGATTGTTTTAATGCATTGCGGGTCTAAAGGCTATGCGTCATACCAGTGCATATCGTACCAAGGTTCGTTGTACCAAGTTTGTGGCCGAAATACAAAGGAATTGGCAAATTCAGAACTTTTTGTCCCAGGCAGTCCGCGGGACAGTTGGGACGCAGGGATGCGCAAGATGCACAAAGCCGAAATGGCTATGGGTAGTAAACATTTGAAAAAGAGGAAGTTTTTGTTCCACACAATCTGTTATAGTAGGGACAAAAGTACGTGGGGAATACGAATCAGCAGATTTTCCGTAAGTCAGTCTATTACAGGTGGTGCAGATATTTTCATCTCGGACAGTTAGGACAAAAGTACACGCGAGACGTGTGGGGTGTTCAAAGGAAAAATCGCCACACAAGGATCCAAGCTAAGATTGAATAAGCTGATGTGGAAGAATGTGTCTGGGACAGCCGGGACACGTGGACCCAATTTTGCCACGTACTCGCAATTCAAAGGAAAAGTCAACGTTTGACTCCAAAAACTTCTAACGGCCGTAACTTTTGAGTCCGAGCTTCAATTTTCATAAAATTTAAATTTATAGAATGATCATGACGTCCTCTTTGGATGATGGTAGATGTATTTAAATAAAATAAACATATTTGTCTCTAGTCAGTTAATGTTCATTCCTGTCAAATGACAGAAAACACCTGCCAAACCCAAAATAGCTACTCGCACTCAGAAGGTCATAACATTTGCATTTTTCAACGAAGTTCCAAAAAATTTGTACCATTGGAATCATGGCTCCGAGCCCAATGCACGAAAAATCAAGAATTTTTTTTTATGATAAATAAATGTATATTTTTTATAAAACGTGGCCAGGTTCATGACACTCTTTTATTTGGTAGTTGAGAGTGCAATTAAGAGGCATGGTCATCATTCTTTCTTTGCTACAGCACATGGGACAATATGGGGAGCATTTTTCAAGTAACATAAAATCATTTAACTCCATTTAATGCATCTTACAAGTGGTTGAAGGATATATTTTTTGATTTCCATTTTCCCTTTCTCTTTCTCTTCTCTTTTTCTATAAATTGGAGTGTTGGGCTCATTGTAAAGAGGAGAGTTTTCTTGTAGCAAAGCTCTCTCAAATGTTCTTTGTGAAGCTAATGTGTTACAGGCCCTTGAAGTGGACTCCTTGTATGGTGATCTAGGCCCTTATCTTGTAACAGAATGAACATTGTCTATCATGAAGCAATAAACTACAAGTTTATGGATGCATCTTCCCCTGTCGTGTTTGTTTGCAATATTCTTGCCATTTCAACCTTCATTACACAATATTGTGTGTATTTTAAGCTCTTGCAAGGACTCATTATTATTTTACATGTATGAAATATTGTTGTGAATGCATTTTCTAGACTATGGAGAACTATTATCACCACTTCTAAAATGCATTTTACTTCTATTTTTCACACATTGGAAGACTACTCTCACACCCCGTCCTTTTCTGGTGTATCACCGCTTTAGTGTAGGATTTCATTTTTATGAATTCTCTCTCCTTGGTCGCTTGGAAAGTTAGATTAGAACAGTTATTTTTACCTGCATTAGAGTAGATTATGGCAGGTAGTTTAGGAGCAAGAACCAACTTTCTCTGGAGGTTTATCTCAAGTAGCAAGTCCCACAACTTGGAGATAGTACCCATGTTATCCAATCACACCGTGAGCTCAAGTATATGCACTTGTGTAAACATAAGGGTGTTGTGATTCGGTGATAATAGTGCCTCCTAGGAGGTTATAATGGGCTATGCGGTAGATAAGGGATTTCTTTTCAGAATGAGTGATGTCTGGTGGAAAAGTGCCATTTTGTAGGTATTGAAGGATTGGATCATAACAATGGGATAAGGGACTAACAACTTCACATGCTAAACATGACTCTAACATATCATACGCTAGCATCTGTAGATGCTCTATGAAGAAAGGAATCTTACTTTGTTGAGGGGGAATGCGTAAAAGAGACCCAATAGCAGCCATAACATCTGTGGATCTATTGTGTGACCTTGTCTATTGCTCAAATATGACCTATGTGAAGTACTCCTTCAAAGTTTCAAGCATATTTTTATATGTAATAAGGTTCTCATATTTAACTTTGTACTCATCATTAAATTTTTTAATGATAAGTTGAAAATCTCCAGTGACTCTTAGTTGTTAGATATTCCAAGTAATTGCCAATTTGAGACCAACAATGAGTGCCTCGTACTCTACAATATTATTTGTGCATGGGAATCTAAGCTGAAATGCTCTTGGTATGACATCACCTATTGCAGTGATGAGGACCACACCTACTCTAGATCCATGGAAGGTAAAATATCCATCAAAATGGACCTGCCATTCTATGAATTCTTCAATATACATCATAGATGCATCTGGAAAATCTAGGAATAAAGGTTCCATCCCTGGGAGAGGTTCTTTTTCTAACTGATCAGCTAGTACCTATCCTTTAAAAGACTTATGATTCATAAAATTGATATAAAATTCACTTAGGAGAATGATCCAATTAGCCATTTGGCCTATGATGGCAAGTTTGGATAAAAGGTACTTGATAGGGTCAACTTTGGATATGATTTTAGAGTTATTGTTTAGGAGATAACGGTGAATCTTTGGGAATGTGAAGACAACCACTAAGTAGGCCTTTCCTATTTGGGGATAATTCAACTCGTATGCAATCAAGGTGCGGTTGAGATAGTAAACCACCCTGTCTTTATGGTCTATGTTGTATCAGGAAAGCAATGTACCAATACAAAACTTAGTAGCGGAAATGTATAAGAGGAGAGGTTCACCTAGGGTAGGTGGCATGAGTATAGGTGGGCTTGCCAAGTATTGTTTGAGTAGCGCGAAGGCCTTCTGTTAGTCAGGTCCCTAATTGAATGTGACATCCTTTTTGGGAAAATTTGTAAAGGGATGGCACTTTTCTGCAAGTTGTGAAATAAAGTGGCGGATTTCCTAAATGTTTCCTTGTAGACTTCTCAGTTTCTTGAGAGTTTTAGGTAGTGCCATTTCTATGATGGCCATGACCTTTGCAGGGTCCACTTCAATCCCTCTTTGTGAAATAATGAACCCTAGGAGCTTTCTTGATAAAACACTAAAGACATATTTCTAAGGGTCTAAGCGAACCTTATAATCTCGTAGACATTAAAAAATATGCATTAGTACTTCAGGGTGTTCTTTACTCCTCTTGGATTTTTCTAGGATGTCATCAACATAGTCTTCCATGATGTCACTTATCATATCATGGAAGATAACTGTCATGACGTGCTAATAAGTAGCCCCAGTGTTCTTGGGCCCGAAAGGCATGACTTTGTAACAAAATGTCCCCCAAGGGGTGATGAATGTTGTTTTATGTTGATCTTCTTCTATAATCCATATCTGGTTATAGGCTGAGAAGCCATTCATTAAGGACAACATTTCATAACCAGCAATAGAATCACCTATCATGTCAATGTTAGGTAGGGGAAAGTCATCTTTAGGACATGCTTTTTTAATGTCATGGAAATCAGTGTAGATTATGATGTTAACAGGATTTTTTTGTACCGGGACTATGTTGGAGATCCATTCTGAATAGTCAATAGGTTTAATAAAATCAGCAGCCAACAACTTTTCTAATTCTTCTTTGACTAAGAGTTCCACCTTAGGATGCATTTTTCTCCACTTTTGATTGATTGGTTTGGCATCTGAGTACAAAATGAGGTTGTGCATGACTAGCTCTAGGTTGAAACTAGCCATAACTGTATATGTCCATATGAATATGTCTGCATATTCTTTTAAGATCCCTACAAAGAACTTTTCTTCATGAGCTGAGAGTGAAGCTCCCACCTTTAATACTCTAGGCTGATCTTCTAAGATGATGTTGATGTTCATTATCTCCTCCAAAATAATTTTAGAAGCATGTTCCATCCGTGTAGAATAAGGGGAAACATTAAGATTGACCTCCTACGGTATCTCATTATCATCTTTAAATAAATAAATCACTTCATCTTTAGACTCTTCATTCTGTCTATCTATGAGTTTTTCAAAGAGTGTGTCCCTCTGAGATTTTCATTTATCCCTTTTTCCAAGTTTCTCAATAGTGGTTATACTTTTACTTACGGCCTTCTTTCTCAAACGTCCACACATCTCTTCTTCTTTCTAGAAGTATGCATAGGTGTCTAGTTAAATCTCAAATCCTTTCTTGTTGTCTCCAACTAGAATAAAATCCCTGATTCCCATGAACTCTATAAATGCCTCATCATTTTCAAAGAAATCTAGGGGCACGTGAAGTTATTGAACCCAATATATAAGTTTAGGATGTACAAGGGCTACTTGAAATTTGTCTAAGGGTATGGATTCAGATAAGGTAAGGATCTCTTAGTCTTGGAATAGGTTCGTGGAGGCAAGATCCTCGTAAAGGCTACATTGGGAATATTTGTTGCTATCAGAATGAGATGAAACATCCTTATGTTCAGAACAAGTGGCATTACCTGTTCTCAGAGGGTAGAGAATTATGAGGCCTTATCTGAAGGCCATGCTTATTAGATTTAAAATGCGGGATGGGAATAGGCTCTAACCAGCCTTGTGCATTAATGCCATATCAAAACCCACTATAGCCCATGACAAACATCATGCGGTGACCTTTGATGTACTGAGGTGCTTAATGGCATGAAGCCATGGTGCCTTCTGGTACTCTGCTGGTAGGATCCTCTAACATTTTATCCTTAGATAAGAGACCACTATGGAAATTTTTTTCCAATGGTTTAAGACATTGCTCGTGAGTGCTCTTGAACTGAAAATAAGGCTTACCCCTTGTCCTGGGGGATACTAATTAGTATGATATGAGAAAATCCTATTCAAGAGTGAATGGCCTACTTGGGCTATTTTTTACTGACATTTCTTCCCATGAAGATAATGGGTTGACCATTGAGGGAAAGTCTTGATTCTAAGGCGTGAGGGATTTTGAATCTATCATTTTTTTCATAGCTTCTGTTTGTAGGGGGATGACTACATCCCCATAAGGAGACTCATAAGTTGCATGAGAAAAACTATACAATGCCCTACAATGTGTGAATGGTTTTGGGTTTCCTATAATGGTAACCACCAGACCTTCATGACATAACTTTATGCACTGACGGAAAGTTGATGGAACAACTTGCATGGCATGGATCCATGGGCCCCCCAGGAGCATGTTGTATAGAAGGTCCAAGTCAAGGACATGGAACGTTGTGTCATGACACGTTGGGCCTACTTCCATGGGAACTAATATAGTACCCAATGATTCTATTTCGTCATTGTCATAATTCGTGATTGTGATATTCTTAGCTCCCAGATCTGTTTCTGAACGGCCTAGCTTTCTAACCAGCTTTAAAGATCAAATATTTATACCAGATCCACCGTGTATAAGTACTCTCTTGATCTTGTGACAGGTAACCACAACTTCAAAATACAAGGGTAAGTTATGTTTGGGTTGTTATGTGGGATAGCAATATAATCAAAAGTGATACCATCATTGGAATCTAGGTGCGCAATCATGGCTTGAGGTTTATGGGATCTACATCTGTTGAAACCCCTGAATTTCGCAATGTTTTGTATAGTATATTCTTATGGGCATTAGATATTTTGAGGAGATCGAGAATAGATATCCTAGCAGGTGTTTTCTCTAACTTCTCTATTAAATTATATTGTCGTTCCTGAGGGATGGGTAGAGGATCTAGTATGACTAAGCATGTAAATATTGTCCCTACTGTGTAACTCTTTTCTAAAATCTGAATGGTGTTGATATGTTCATTAGATGAGATAATACATCCAATGAGAAAATCATAAGGACTATAATTTGTAGGGTAAACATAGACAATAGTTCTATAGTCGTTGTAGGTTTTCCCATGATCTGGTTTTGTTTCCTTTTTATCTGCATGGTTAGGAAAAGGCTCCTTGTAAATACCTTTTTTTTCATTTGAAATTTTACCAGAATCAAGGGGAGAATCTACAGCGATCTTTCCTTCCTCGATGAGATCTTTTATATAATGGCACAGTCTCAAACAACTATCCATCTTGTGTCCTTTAACATGGTGGAAGTCACAATATTCATGATCTTTGAACCAACATAGTTTTCGAGCATCCCCTGGGTATGGTACCGTTGTAGTTGGATATTCCACCATTGTGGCATCATCTAATTGTTTTAGAATGGTAGACAAGGGCTCCATTAAGGGTATAAATGTACGTTTTGTAGGTGATTTGGGATGAGGTCCTTGTGAAAGCTTTAGTAGTAGGCCTGTTTGTATGACTTGGACTCTCTTAGAGTCTGTAATGCAATCACCAACAACATGCTTATTCTTATTGAAGAATTTAGGTTTGTCTATGGATTTGGTTTCATGATTTTTTTTAACTACAAACTTAAGCATTGCTTTTGCAATGAGGGATTTCTCAATTTGATCTCCTTTCTCTATGACTTCTTCGAAGTTAGAGCCATAATGCATTTGTAAGTGAAAGGTTGTTTCAAGGTTTAAGTTAGGAACAAATATGCTCACTAACTATTTTTCCGGTAATGCACAAGGAAAATGACTGGATAACTTGCGCCATCATTACAAAAACCCTACAAATGTCTCATTAGACATTTGTTTTGTATTGCATAAATCATTCATTGTGATGTCTCTTTCCATATTATAGGATTAATGTCATATAAATCTTTCCGCTAATGCAAGTGTCATTATAATAGAGCCCCTGGGTATGCTATAGAACCATTCTAATCCCATGGCTCCTAGGCTGCGAGGAAAAATTCGTATTAAGAAATTATCACTATATGCAACCTCTTGGCAATCCATGTAAAAGTATTTTATATCATCATGAGGATCACTTTTGCATTTATACTTATCAAAATTGGGAACAGTAAATTTTTTTGGGAAAGGTTGTTGTAACATGTACTTATGAAAGGGGTAAGGGCATAGTTCCTAATACAAATATTTTCTATTTTGGCCTACATTTACCTTTTATAACATAGTGAGCATATTTTTCATCGATTGTAACTCTTTCTGAATGAGTTGCTCCTTAGTAGGCGACATTGGTATTTGTACCTAAGTCACTTTAAAGCTATAGTCCATGTGCGGATCAGATTCAAACTCACCAAGTTTATTTTTGTCTTTGTCTTTGTATATATTTCTTCTTGAAGAGCCTAACTTTGCTATTTTTTGGCTCAACTTCAAGATCTATTTTTGGAGGATCTCCTCCTCAAGTAAGGAGGCCTCTTCTTCATAAAATTTGGGAGGAGGGGAAGCTTTAAGTTTAATTTTCACTTTACACAAAGATTTGTAGCGATATTTTCATGATGGATCCCCTTTGACAGCAGCCTTATGTTTCCCAGAAGTGGAAGTGTATCCCACATTAAAAGGGTTATCTATGTCTAAGATAAATATTTTTTCTCCTAGGTTAGGGTTAACGACCTTTGTTTCTTCTTCACGGACTTGTGGAAGTTTATGTCCTAATATTAAGACTCTTGTGATTACTTGATCTTTATTATAATATAGGAGTTCATTAAATTTTTTTAGGTCTAACCTATTTTTTTCTCTAGAAGAGTATGAATCTTCTCCACTATGATCAATTAATAGCTCTGTATCTTTGACTTGTGAAAAAAGAGTGGCCAAATTGTAGCCACTAAATGGGAAGGTTCTGAAAGGGTTTTCTCCTATGTCATGCTCATTTGATTTGGTTTCCATTTTTACATTTTTAGACAATAGAAGAAGGCGTTTGTGTATAGCTAACATGACCCCTAAGTGTATGGTTTCTACAAGCCACTCAAGGTGATGTTTTAACTATACTATAGTGTATCCTATATGTAGTGTTATGTAGTCATTTTTATCAAGGAACACTCATATGCACACCTAAATCTAATGATCACCAAATTTTTTGTTACCAAGCCTAAGCCCTAAAAATAGATAGTGACAATATCGTACCAATATGTAGGTCAAGTTAGAATTCTAACAAGGCCTAATGACTAACATGATGTTGACACAATCCCTTGACAAGGTATATTTAAGACTAGTTTGATTGCCGATGAAAGAGAAACCTTTTGAAAAATGGAAGTTTATAGCATAATAATGTCACCGTGATACATTAACCAAGAAAGCAAGGTGTTAGTACCATGACAACCTTATCATAATATATATAAGGTGTTATCAAAACTTTTCAAGAAGACTTAGATGACGTCAAAATTGAAACCAAGTGATAAGTATAACAAGGATTTTTTAATTATGTGAGCAGCGTAACCGAGTAATAAAGGGACTTATACCATTTTCTCATAAAAAATGAGAACACAATGTAAGTACCAAGATAGTGCGCCTAGGATGTGAAAAAAATATCAACTCAAGAAGAGATGAGAGATGAACTGAACTCACAGTGGTGAAGACGATCCTGAAATGAAGATGGAAGGACTTTTTTCAAAGATAAAAAAAGCATACCTACGCACTTTAGACATTTAACAACCCAGCTGCAAACATGGATGGGTGTAAATGGACAAAAAATTAGCAAACACTATCTCTAATAAAAATGCGTGAAGTATGCACCTTTCTCACCCTGAAAAAGTGGGCGATGAGAATGCAAGGGTATAGATCAAAAAAATTTGAAAACAAACCAAGTGCCACTTGGGCAGAGTTTTAACTCGCCTGAAGACAAGAAAAAAACTAAGCGAAAGTGGGAGGTAGTTTAGTCTCGTGATGAAAGACACTTAGATCAAATTCACAAGGGTTCTTCACCTTGTTCAACAAACAAGGTTCAGATTCCAGATGAGTTGTCACTTCGTGATGGCTTGACACAATAATGGACTAGTAAAGTCAGATCCACGATAGAATGGCCTCCTTAATAAGTTCTCTCAATTAGGTGTTACAAAGTTATCTGAAGTGAGCGTGATTTACCCAAATAGTCCCTTTCCTATCTTGGGAGTATCCCAACTTTACTTTACCCCCTTCGAGCACAAAGGGCAACTATTGTGTCCACATGTGCTCTCCTAGGGGTCACCATATGGATAATTGGTAAGTCTATCTCATAAGGCGTACTAGTCAAGTGGGTAACTGGAGTGCTTCCTATTTCATCCATGAGGTTACTTAGTGGTGGATTACTTTAGGGTTCCTGGAACCATCCCCATTGTTGTAGCTTAAGGCGTTATGCTAAAGGGGTTATGTTCGAGTTGAGTGGATAGGGATGTACCCTTTTCCGAAACCTGCAATATAATGTTTTGAATATGGTGTGTTTTTTATATTGCTTAACTTAATGTGGTTTTAAGTGGCACACCATTTGGCAACTTGCAAAAACACGTGTATTAGAAGTTTTTTGTTTTGAACGTCTTTTTTCTTCAAGTGTTGGGTTCTATAGACAAGAAGCTTTAGTATTTTTCTAGTTTGCAGATTGATGTCAAGAAAGAGAAATTTACACTTTGCTTTTTATTCCTAAGATCGCCAATAGGAGTGAAGGAAGATCATACGCAATGTGAAGAAGCCTACAAAATCACATGAAATTTTACTTTATCCTTTATAAAAAGGTGTTTTGAACATTTGATACAAGTTTGGGATAAGTGTTTCTTGTATCCAAGAGCACTTTTGAAGGTGTGAGGAGAGAGCATACACACTTTCACAAACTTATTTTTTAAGCTAAGAACCAAAAACAGTTAACTATGCAAACTAAAAGACCAAAGAAACACTTTGTTTTTAATTTAATCTGCAACAAATATAAGAAAAAATTATTTCCAAAATTATGGAAAAAAAATTAATCTTTACACAGACACAAGTGCTCCCTAAAACACAAACACTTGCAACCAAATAGGGATGCTTACATTTTAATGTGGATGCTTAGGTTTCAATGTGTACGCTTCGTAGCATAAAATAACCATTTTTTTAAATTTTCACATAGTCAAGCTATTTACACATACATAGCTAGAGAGGAAACTACATGACCCAACTGACGAAGACACATGCACATCCCTGTAGAGAAATTTTTTGCAAGTGATTAAAAATGCTAGACATGTATGCTCTTGTCCTAATGGGGATGCTGGGGTTTAGACTTGTACGCAACCCTCCTGAACACCTACGCATACCCAGTGAAAAACTTGCAAAAATGACAAATTTTCAAAATTTCAAATGAAAATAGGTTAGTTGTTAGTCATAGTGTCATATTTCTATATTTAACCCATGAAATTCCTGCAAATGAAGGTCATTCATCTAGTGTTAGAAACAAAAATGAGGGAATAACAAGTGATTTGACCCAAAAACTTGAAAATGAAATTTGAAGAACTCAAAAGTCTGCCATTAATGGAGGATGGACATAAGTGTCCCATTGGGCATGCCAAATGTGTTCAATGAAAAGTTATAAAAGCCATGGAATTGGGGTAAGAATCTATAAAGAAATTACAAAGTATTTTAACAATCTGATGAACGGACCATGTGATAAGAAATGAGCAAGGGTTTCTTCTTTTCATACATTAATCTGAAGTAAACAAGCAAACTAAGCAAATGAAACTAACCTCTATTCTTTGAAAGCTTGAAAATAATGAACCTAGGAGGATCTAAGCATTCAATTTTTGTTTTGAGAGAAAGAGATCTCCCCTTTAATGGGTTCAAGGCCAATGGTTCTTCCCTTTTACTCCATATTTGTGTTATAAAATACAAAAACAAATACTACTAGCTCAATGGAAATAAGTTAAATACAATCTAAAGCCTAAACAAAATACCATAATTTGTGCTAGGAAGAAGAGAGAATTCTTAGAAAATGAGGGAGGGGGTCTAGCCCTATTTATAGTTTTCCATTTGGGAGACTGTGAAACTTGAGTGCATGTGGGACAAATACAAAAGTGTAAAAAGCACTTTTAGCAAGTCAAAGTAAGCTTTGACTAGTTTTAGAAGAGATAAACCATAGTTAAGTTTAATTAAGCATGTTTAGAGGGTGATTATGGTTCTGAGAGAGTTCTCAGAAGTTCGATCAATCCAATGAAATGGATTGATAGTCTAGGAAGATGGTAGAGGTAAACTAGAAGGGAATAAGAAGGTAATGTAGTCAGAATGAGGCTACAATAGCTTGTTTAGATGGTTTATAAGAGGAAAAATCAATAAAATGGTGTCATAAGAAGGGAGTTAGATAGGTCGAACTGGCAATGTACTATTAGTTTGCAAGGAGAAGAATAGTTAGTGCAATATTAGGAGTAATAGCGTATTGATCAAACTATAGGTTTCTACACTTTGAATTTGTGTTGTTTTGAACTACTCCATTTGAAAGCAGTGTGGACAATAGTGGATCCTTCTCTACTATTGTTTCCTTATGAAAGATACCCATTAGAATTCTTCCTACTTTTTCAACATTTGAAAATGCCTCCACGTCAGTAGTATCTAATGAAGGTATCAGTGAATCATCTTCATTATATTTTTTCTTTCCTTAACCAGTCACCAGCCTACCTGCATCAAGGGTTAGATCCACCACAATCTCCTCAACTTCTTCCTACGATGGCTCCTTGGTTGTGAGAGTGATTCAATTATCGGTTTCCTCTGCCTAGGTGAATTTATGTCTTTTTTTGTCTATTATTTCCCACATAGATGATGGAATTTTTTTTCTTTATAACCATAAGATCCATGGCTGACTCTCTCAAATTTGCTACAAAATACCGATGAGTCTAAAAAATTCAAATTTTGTTTCCATGTCTCATCTTGAGACACCAAATCTATGGACTCCGAAGGAGAAGATACTTAAGAAACATTAACACACATTCCTATTGTGATGAGATAATATTTGACATCAGTAGTTGGGTCTATAATTATAAGATATCCAAAGGAATTGGTTATTTCTATAAGCACATCCACTTCCTAAAACTCCAAAGGAAAACCATCAGTCCTTAACAAGAAAGGACACACCGACGGAATGTCATTTTTTATCCTGAATTCCATCTAACAATGAAAAGGGTTGTTCTCCCATAGAACCACGACCCACCTTGTAGAACATGAATAAGGTATTTTTAAGGGAGAAAACAAACAAAGAAAATTTTATCAGACAGGTAAAATGTATTAACTTGCCTTAGTATTCCTTATTTCCTCCTAATCCATCATCTTACTTACCTAATGTTTGGTCGAATCCTTGCAAAACAACCAATTAAGGACAACTTAAACCAACCGTATGCAATGTAAACCATTGAATATGGAACATTCATCCTAGGGGTGTCATGCTCCCATTCAGGTTTGATCTTCTCCAAAACTTTTTGAGTCTGTCTCTTGAAAAGCTTAGATGCCCACTATGGATACAGGTCACAAACTTCCTTTTTCTACTCCTCTTCTTCCATTCCTCCTATCTTTGTTCCTCCTATATATATTTTTTATAGTATGGATTAGTGTAGATTATTTTCTCTGTTAGGATTTCTTGTTTGCATGTTATACTGCGGTCATCTTTGTCTCTCTAGGATAGTACTTTTCTTATTAAGTTATAAGGTTTTCCACCATTTGGGCTCACCTATATCATTCCACCCCCACTTTGATCCTGAATATTGATGCCCAATCTAGAGCTAGTTGAGTTGTGAATAATTGCACCACCACAGAAACGTCCCCCAATTTTTTTCCAAAAATTCTTTCACATGGTAATATTTCTCTAGATCTGATTATACTACCTATTTTTGAACTCAATGTTGCTTTCCAATGGCTTGAAAAATTATTCTTTATTATCAATTTTTTGGATCTTATCCCCTATGAAAGAATGTTTGACTCATGGGTTAACTCATCCTGAGCCACCCATGGTATGAGACTTAAGAGCGTATAAAAAATGACTTAATCGTTCCTCCTTTTCAAGTTTTCTAACCCCTCACATGCCCTAACTATTTTGAACCTCTCTACTTCCTAGAATGTCTTAAACTCCTTGTTGGTTCTTTCCCGTTGGATAAAGGACTTTGTGGTTTTTGAATTTACGGCCTTCAAAATACCTGTTTGGGTTGGATTCCCTTGTCTATCCTTTCCTTGCATGTAGTTTCTTCACCAAATTGCCTCCTCCATTGGGAATATTTTTTGTATGAAATCACAATCGTTTAATAGTGTATACCGACAGAAATAATTTTGTTTTTATGTATACCTCTTACAATACTTAAAAGAGTTTATGGATATTCAAATGGGTGACACTTGCTACTCTAAGCGAGTTATCTACCTTAATTTCCTAATTTATCATTTCACTGTCAAGATTCTAATGAAAAGATCAAGTATTGTCTATTTTATGTGTCACATAATCTCCCAAAGCTTAAGTTAGATTTCAATTTTTCTAAACCCATGAAAGAGGAAGGGTGGAAAATTGTTGGAGGAAAGAAAAATAAGAATAAGGTGTTTCAGACTAAGGTGACTATTAATAATGGTTCTAAAGAAGCAATTGTTAAGTAAAATATTTTTTGTCCACATTGCACCCTAGAGCTTGTTTATGAAGATTCTCCAGTTTCATTACGAGGGTTAATTTTAAGAACCCCTTCCAAAAAGCTATTATGTAATGGATGGTGAATCTATCAAAAACGAAAATTGCATTTCTAGAAAATGTAGGAAATGAGGGCTTTGTATAATGATGAATGGAGATTGTTTTCAAGTCACGAGAAGAGGATTCTTTTTTTGTTACCAGATGACAAGTACAAAAGTTTTACCAAACATCAAGTATGGAATACTATAGACCGACAACAAAAAACATTGATGCACATTAATTGTTTTTGTTAGCATACGGTAACAAAGTTTTTTTTTTCTTGACACCACCAAATGTATTCCCGGACGATAACAACTAAGTGTTGTCATTCAAGAATAGAGTTTACCTACCGTCTTACACCACAAAATGTGTTCTCGAATGACAACAACTAAGTTTTTTTGTCCCGGAAAATAATTTACCTGTCATCTAATACCACCCAATGTGTTCCCAGACAACGACAACTAGTTTTTGTCATCCGAGAATAGATTTTTCCTGTCGTAAATCACTGCCCAATGTGTTCTTAGATGACATTAATTAAATGTTTTCTTTCAGGAATAGAGATTACTTACTATTCAGTGTCTCAAATATTTCATTACCATTCGGCAACACTTAGTACTTTTCATCCTGTCTCGCAAGCTTGTTCCCATGTGCGGCTTACACACGTAGTTTTATTTCTCCCAATATTACTTGGTTTGTTGATGTGTGGGGATTTTCATACGTTTCCAGAAATCTATACCTATTACTCTATTTTGTATTTCCACATTGTAATCTCCTTGTGTTATCACCCATCACCATTCCCCACACCACGTGTCTTTCCACTTCGACTTGTGAGCCTTGGCCCATTGCCATTTATTTTCCTACCAAACAATTTGTGATACGACTCTCGTATACATGTATCTGCCATTTTCCAACAATTTTTTTTTTTTTTATCAAATAATTAGAACATCAAGATTCATGAATAATGACACCAAGAAAAAAATCCATTAGCACACCTTCATGTGTTTACTGAAACATATTATGTCCACAGTTACTTCAACTGCTACAAGACCCGTAAATTATCATTCAATCCGATTAGATTGGTAACTCCAGGTTCCACGGAATTATTTATATACCTCATTATTATAAAAAATACAAGTTGTTAAATAATTTAATCCAAAATGTGTAAAAGTTTGGATGGAACTTTCACTTTTTCCTTACCATCCCACTAATTTTTCATTAGAATAATAATTGATTCATCGTTTAACAGGCCTATCTCATCAAAACACATTTCCTATATCCATAAAACCATTCTACGTGATGAGAAAAATAAATTGTTAGAGTCTCATTAGGATCTTTCTATCAAGGCTAATGTTAATAATCACTACAAAAATGGGATTAACACACAATCAAACAAATACCGCTTTCTCCTAGTCGTGGTGGAATTTTTCTAGTCCCACATCATTTTACCACTAAGATACACTGACATTCCTTAATGGACACTATAATACCTTATCCAAACAAATTTACCGTCTTAGATTTGATTGGTTTACATTTCTTTCATCAAGGATTTGTTCTGAACTTGATAGGGCCGTAGTGAATCCTTCTACAATTATTTCGTCTTCTTGTTTTGTTCTTGCTTTCTATTATGAGGGTTTTCATGGATTGAAATCAACACCTATTCCAACCACTCTACATGAGAAGAGGATAAACATGCAATGCTTCTTGACCGATATTTGGTGAGTATTTTTTTAAATTAATTATATCTTGATTATTTAAAATAAATCATTTTAAAATAAATTCTTAAAAATATATAATATGTAACTTTATTTTCAACAGGTCAAAGAGCGAAAAAATGGCTTGTTGTAAGGTGGGTATTATCTCACATGACCCTCCTAGCCCTGATGGTTCTTGTGATACATTTCCAATTGATGTCACCACGACCAATGACTCTGTAGCTATCATTAGCATCTAACAACATAGAGGTAGAATATGAGAAAAATGGATGCGTGGTCCTACGGAATCGTCCCACAGCTAGGACAGAATGCCCAATATGTACAATCCAATTTTTCATTAATCCATAATACACAATTATTTTAATTTTGATTAAATTTATTTATTATTCAATTATAATACGAGTCTTGACAATGGACATATGTCAATTTCCTATTCTGCAACCTTGTTTGGCACATTGACATCGAAACACATGTTGTTTACTAGTGCAACACCAATTTGTCACCCTTCATGTTCTGGTATTAATAATTAGTGAATTATATTAAATTAATATTAGTCTTTCTTTCAAGAATTTATCAATATCTTTAAGTGGTTTTCATTAAATTCAGGTTTTGCATTGCCAACCCTGCTTCCACACAGTTTCAATCTCTATTAATTACATGGTAGGAAATATCTATTGATTTAATTCTTATTAATTTTAAGTTCTTATTGTTTTGTTGTTTATCTTCTTAAATACAACATAATGATACTATTAAAATATTGATGCTCACAGAAATTTTACAACTTCAATCTCAAATTCAACTTGTGCATGTGGCCACCCACACTACTCCAAGTAATTTCTAAAGGAGTATATCAGTCTGAACTTTAAAGAGAGTGCGAAAAACCAAAGTGTGAGGATTATGAGAGATGATGTGAACATCTATAGAAGTGTGAAGAGCAGTGTGATAATATCTTGAGAGGAGTGAGCATCAACTGAATGTATATGCAAAGATCTGAAAAATGGGAAGAACCTTATTACAATCCACAAAATCTCACTCTATATTACATATCTCGATGGGTGTACATATAGGGAGTGTTGAGTAACCCTTAGTGATGTAATGATGAAAAATAAATTGGAGAGAGGGAATTACATTCCGAGAATAGAAAAGTAACTCCTAATGACGCATATGATGCACTAACACATAAGAGAATCCCATGATGACTCCCAAATGATATGCAGACCTACTATCTCACCTAAGTGAGATGACTCTCCTGATGATGTGGAATGGTGAATCACACCAACACACCCTTCGTAAAAAATTAGGATGAGGTAGAACATCAAAAATATAAATGGGTCTTGGCACAAAATCCTTATTTGGTACCAATGCACAAAAGAAGTCTCAAGCAGTGAAGGAAACCCTAGTGGAAAAAACATCCATAATAAGAGAAAAACACACTCTCTAATCTAATAAAGATTCCAATATGGGTCTCAGCTACAAAAAATACTGATTAGGTGCACCCATGTACCAAAGGGAAATCTCTTGGAAATAATAAGAAGAGATAAGAAGAGGGGGATGAGAGGAATCAAGAAGATGTCGTGGATGAATATGAACTATGAAAATGTAGGAAGTTGCCTAGAAGAGTGTTGAGTACGTGGTCCTCTTACTCTAGATTGAAGAAGGGCCGCCCACACTAAAATGTGTGCCTACCCTTCTGAGGGATAGAAGTAGAGTTTTGTAAGTCTTCTTACTCCAGAAAGGAAACCAAATGTAGGAACATGAAGAACTCTACGTCTAGTTCACGTAAGTGTGACATAGGTCTAGAAAATGAGCACCAAGGAACTAAAGCTAGTGCCATGTACTCAAAACTATCAGAGTGAAGAAGAGGAGAACCCACATAAAGGATTTCCAAGTGATGTGAAGGAAAAACAAAAAACCCCACAACAAGAAAAGGGATCCACAAGAAAGGGTGGATTAATTAAGGTCTCTAAGAAAGAGGAAGTGATAAGAGTCCCAAAAGGGGAACTCCCAACAATGGAGATGGTCCAATCCTCTAAGGCACCAATATATGGATGAGGAACCTATAGTCCATCACAAGTGGACTTTATGAAAATATGACCAAGGTTGGGTAGATACTCCTCCCAATGGGGGGCTTGATAAATAGTATCGTAATTTTGAATAGGTAACAGGGGCCTCCCACACTAAAATTGGATAAGAGGCTGATGAAATGATGGTATGAGGATAAGAAGGAGACTTCATGATGTCTAATGAGATGTGGGATGTGTCAATAGTATCTAAAAGTGTGAAAGGAGGAGAGAAGTCCTCTGTGGTACTTTTGGCATCAAACCTGGGTGCACTATCCCCTTCATCAGAAGAAGAACTAAGTGATTATGTGTCAATGGAACTACCATCACATAAGGAAGAAGTGGATACAACTACATAAAAAAAAAATGGCGGTAGTATGTGAAGGGTATCCAAAGAGGGACTGAAAGATGGTCTAAATACGGTGGGGAGGATTTGAGTCTACCATGTGAAAGTGTAGAGGTTTGGTGATGGAACACATCAAGTGATCAACAACATGGTTACAAGTTTCGAGAAAGTTCTCAAGATGACTATAATTAGTGGGTGTAGGAATTGGCCTAAGAAAGAAATATAGAAGACCAACGTGGGCGAAGTAGTGTTCCATAAAAGCATGTCATGTTGAATAGTTCTCTCTCCCAATAAGAAGTGATGAAGGGCATAACATGATACTGCGATTCTTCAGTCTAGAAAGACCATCCTCCATGATGTGGATGTAAATGAAAGAAGTGTGAGCTGCACAAGAAGAAGTGTGCAAGAAATCAAGATGTTATACTCAGTCGATAATGTGTATGTAAGTAATACAACACCCGAGAGAAATTGTGGTAACCCCCTATCTATGAAAATTGATAGTGAGTGAATAGGGTGTGTTCATGTGACATCCGTTAGTTAACCACTCACCTTGCAATCTATGACAAGTCACATGAGACTTGAGGCCACAATTTATTCCTAAGTCAGAAACAGAGGAACACATAATCGGACATAAAAGATCGTAAGTGACAAGGTAAAAAGAAAAAATTAATGTGATAAAAAGTTAGTCTCGTGATGAAAAACAAGATGGCTCTCTTGATGTAAGGTTATGGTGGACATGTCCACTAGCCGTATGTGAAGAAGAGCGCTATAATGATGGGTCAAAAAAACCGGCATGGAAAGCCCAATAACCTTATAAAATGTCCTCTAAAAAGGAACCCCCCCTGAATTGATGAATTTTTTATTTTTCTTTTACAATGTTATTCAGTGCATGAAAAATATCAGAAAATAAAAAAATACGAAAAAATAGTCTAGGGAAGAAGAGAACTCAAGGGTGTGAGGGGGCAAGAACCATCTCAAGGAGCTTCCTAAAGTAACTCGGAAAGCTAGCAGAGTGTTTTCGTGAGAATATGCAATAGGGAAATTGATAATTTCCGAGCACGACAACTATACCCCTTTGCCAAAATTTTAATGTTTTATCATTCCTAAGAAACCCTGGATCTGTTCATTCAGTCGAAATGAACTCCCAACCAATGTCATGATATTATCCTAGGTGATTTAGGAAATTCCATTCATTCCCCCTAGGTGATTTTAGGAGTTCATTGAAAATGTTATCTTTTGGCAGTATAGGGAAGGGCTATCGTTGGCCTTCCCGGGATTGGATCAACCCCCTGGAGCATAGAAGAAGGGAAAAATTCTACATTAAGGTGAATGGAAGACCTTATAACATCATGGAAATTATTTTGGAAGGATTTGGGAATTTCTAAAAGACTTGGAGTAGTCTGAGTGAAAACAGGGTTCACAAGCCTAGGCAGTACACATGCCTACAACAGTTGTTGAGATTCAAATGAAGATTCTGGGAGCTCTGAATGGAGTCGAAAGTAAAACGAAACATCTTAAGAAATAGGATTCCAAGACCTACATGATGGTGAAATAATTTTTTTCAAAACACCTTGGTGCATATGATTGGAAGAAAAAAATTCTCAGGTACAAGTGGAGTCCCAGATCAAAACTCTGTTTTTTCAAGGATCATATGATCGAATCAAGACATGAGACCCACATCATTGGATTGAAAATTCCATTTAAATTCAGGATCATATAAATTTTCACCAATAAATTCCACCAGAAGCTCCAGTTATCTGCATTCCAAGTTACCCTCTCAAAGGTAGTTCAAGACTTAGTCATTTTTTTGAGAGGACACACGTCAGCACTAGGAGCCTGGCGGGATTTCATGTCCCCCACGTCCCTGATTTAAATTACATCACCCCTTGGAAAATGTTCCCAGCCCTCATGTGACCCTTGGGACCCTCATATGACATCCAAACCTGGCAGTTCAGCCCTCAAGTGCTTATTTGGAGCATGCATTCCCTGCCGTCGGATCAGTCGCCATGTGTCAGCTCCAGGACCACCATGGAATTTTATGTACCTTATGCACATGAGGTGGGGGACATTAGACCTTGAAAACTTTTCCCATCCCCTATGGGCAATCATTTGGAAACCCACATGACCATCGTTCAGCCCCCAAGTGTAGTTTTGGAGCATCCATTCCTTGTCATTGGATCGGGCGCCACATGTCACCTCCAGGACCACCATGGAAACTGATGTACCTTATGTACCTAAGTTGGGGGACATAATACATGGAAAAATTCACCCATCCCCTAGGAGGAGTCTTTTGGACACTCACGTGACCTCCTTTCAGCTCCCAGTGCTTTAAATTAGCTTTTTCCTCCTTCATTCCCTACCGTTGGATCTAGTGCCACGTGTCACCGTCTTGCTCATTATGGAAATTGATGTCCCTCACATCCTTGAGGTTAGGTACATCAAGCATGGAAAAATGTGCCCAAGCCCTACCTATGCACATCTTTTTGAAAATTCTCCAAGTGTTGCTTTTCCCGCTTCTAACTTCTAGCAGTTTTATTTGCACTCCTTTCCTCCATTCTTCCTCTGCAACATTCTACCATCACTCCGCCATTGCAAATGCTCAGACTAGATCAACAAAGGAAATGAAATAAATTTCCCATTGTGATGCACAGGTCTCAAAAGGAATCCTCATCAAGCTAAGGATAAATAAAGAACAACAAAAAAGAGAACAACAAAATCCCCATAGCTAAAAAATGGAAATCTAAACAAAGCTTGCAAACCAATGCACAAATTAATGAAATTTTTATTTCTGTTCATTCCTCTATCGAAGACCATCAAGAATACACCTTCAAACTCCCCCCATGTGTGACAAAGCATCCAAAACAAAGAAATCTCCTTTTCAGCTCAAAAAAGAAAGATGTGAGATTTCCCGTCAAACCGGTTACCGGATCGAAGTAAGATTGTACGTGAAGCACCAGAGGAAAAAACCCACATCAAAAATACAATTTTATTCAAAAATGGAGGATAAAACCAGACATACAATTTTGAGGTCCATTAATGGCTACCATACCCATAAGCACTGCTTAGGTCCAAAAATTAAAACTTTAAAATCTCCTGGATTATTAAGCAAGTGGGCCCAAAATTTCAAAGAGGTGATATTAGGAAAAAACCCATATCAAAAAAATTCATTCCACATCAATCCGACTCCCAAAGGTCAACATTCTAAAAATAGTACGTCTACTACATAGGAACTACTATTTCAGGAAAGTCATTAATAGAAGAACCTACGAATGAGAGGAAGATATCAAAGGTGCACTACAAATGAGAATCCACTAGAATGGACATTTTTGGCACTTACTAAAAATATTAAGTGGGCCCTCGAGCACCTGCTAAAAATAGAAATTTGATCCAAAGGAGTGAGGAACGTAGGGAGAAAGGGGAATCAAGGTCACAACACTCAACAAAGGATCAAGAGAGTTTCCTCTTTCACAATTACTAAAAATAGTAAGTTACACTCAAAGAGAAGTTTTTGCACAATGGGATGTACAAGGATAATCATTCAGGGGGACATCATTGTTCGCGAGAATCCTAGTCATTTGTCACAGGGCATTCAAGATCCACTTAGTTAATTATACTTAGCCCGCGTTCATGAGATAATTTGGAGGAATTTCACAGTGTGCAAGGAGTTCGAAGATTCAGAGTTTCACTGCATTTGGAGCTTTCCATCAACGAGGATCAAAAGACTTCATCAGGAATGACATCTCCTCTTCATCTTCTCCCCCTGTTTCTCTCTCCTCTTCCCCCCAACTTCCTCTCACTTTCCAATATTCTAATTTCATGTTGGGGTTTGCACTTTTAATATGACTTAAGAGACTTTAAAAACATAATGTAAATTAAGTCGCCTTGCTATTATAAAAGGGAATTAAATATTTGAAGTGAAATATGAACATCCTTTAGTCATATTAAGGTATTCAAAAGGTCATGAGGAAGATGAAGAGTAATATTATATTCTATAAATTGTAAATCCATTCCCATTTCAAAGGGTTGGCGATTGATCTTGTAGACTTAAGAGTGCATTCTACCTTGAGAGAAAGCAAAGGAGATAGCCATTTTCTTCTACTCTCTTCCCCTCTCAAATTTCTTCCATTCCTACACTATGTACAAATTTTGTTCAAGCATCAATACAAGAAGGAGTTTTTAGCTTTCTTTGACCAAGGGATTTAAGGACACTTTGTTCTCATTAAATTCTATTTAGTCTTGTTGTCATTTACAGGGTTGTTTCTTCTCATAAATGCATGTGATGAAGTTTCTAACTAGTGTGTGTGTAGGAATATGATTTTCTACCTGCAACATTAGTTCCCCTACATCCATTCTCACTCCCTTTCCCACTTCTAGACAAAGTCATCTCTTGCAGGTATATGCAAGCATTTTTTGCAGGGTCAGTGGAGTGCCCCTGTTGGATCCCCAGGTGAAAGGCCACCACAAAAATTCACCTTTTAATGTGCATGAACATATGGCAGCTCAACCAGTTAAGTAGAGGGACTTAGATTCCTAGAGCATTGGTAAGAAATCCACAAGTTTGTCCACTCGAAAAATTTTCTCGCCAACACAGAGTCAACTTGGTGGGAAAGCTAGGAGAGGTGACTTACTCGAGTGAGTTAGGGAAGGTGGTATATGAGCCAAAAATCCACCTCACGAGTTAGGAGGATGCACATTGGAAGTGATCCTGACACAATGAGTCAACAAGATGACTGAGGTTGGAGAGCCAAAAAGTCGAGATGAATTGCTTGCACTGGTATAGAGCTAGGAGGGGATGTCAATATTTGGGTCATGCAGATCCATATGTAATGAGGTGGTGAGTAGTGCATGAAGTCCAAGATGAGATGAAATTTCAAGCCAAGTGGGAGCCCACACAAAGTGTGGAGCCCATGGAAGAGATAGGCAGTGACCTCATTGGCGAGCTAGAACGCTAAGTTAGGGAGCTTGTTAGTGGATCCTGAGTACACATGAAGGTAGGTGGGTTATTTGTTGGTGAATAGAGTGCAGGCCAAGGTGATCTGAAATCACTAACAAGGTCGGTGATTATGGTGGGGACGCGTACGAGATAATCTTTAGACAAAGGTTAGCATTGGACATAGAAGGCATAAACTGAAGTAGAGAGGGCATTGGCAACTTGTCGTAGATGGCCAAACTAGATGATCGAGGCTACCAAGAAGGAGATGTATGAATAGAACTAGGGTAGAGGTAGTAAATGATGACAACAATCAAATGTTTAGAATGTTGTAGTGGCTGTGGCTGCCAAATAGATATGGAGGTGAGTGAAACATGAGCTGTGGTGTAGAGAAACAAACATAGAAGGCATAAACATATGAGAACCAAGATATCTGCATTCAGGGTTAATCCGGCTACAAGGCAAGGTGAAGCTAAATGTAGCAAGACAAAAATGAAGCATGAAAAAATGAGCTTGGGAAGCGAGCACAAGTCATATGGAGGCACAAGAAAGTGTGTGATGGTTCTTATGAAGAGGAACGGAACAAAAATAGGAGAGGAGCTCAATTGGTCCAAGAAAAGTGACAAAACTAATACAAACCTGAGATGATATAATGCACAGCAAGTTGGATGTGATTCAATCAAAAAGAAGAGCTATAGCTTGCTCGATTTCCATCTCACTAAGCTGGGTATGATCTAGGACATAAAACAACTTTGTAACCTCGAGAAAAAACTTGAAACCAACACTTCAAAACCTCTCTAAAACCTGAAAAAGAAAACCCACCTCTAGAACTACACGTAAAGACAAAGATTAAATAACCCACAAACAAAATTCCCAACCACATGAATAATATATAAAACCATAAATCAATGCATTGAATTACACTATGTAATATCCATTACGAAGGATGCTACAAAAATATATATATCATGAACAAATTTATGAAAGCACGAGAAAAACCATGGTGTTGCACAGATCTGCAAAGTGTGAGCTCTGATACCAAGAAAGATGGTGTAAAAAACCCAGAGCATGAGGATCACAAGGGATGATGTGAACATCCACAAAAGTGCAAATGAAAACATGGCAATATCTTTAGAGGAGAGAGCATAAACTGAACACACATTTAAATATTCAAAAAATGGGCAAAACCTCGTACAATCCACAAACCCTCACTCTATCTCATAGATATAAAGGGGTTTACATATAGGGGGCTTTGAGTAAACCCTAGTGCTACAATCATGACAACTTGAGTTAATGGGGGGAGATACATTCCTAGTATAGAAAAGTAAATTGCAATGACACATATGATGCACTGACACACTAATGAGTAAGATAATCCCATGATGACCTGCAAATTATATGTAGACTTATGATCTCACCTAAGTGAGATGACTTGTATGATGATGTGGAATAGTGACTCACACCAACGAAATTCAAAACATAAGAAATATCTTTTAATTTCATTGTTATTAATTTTAAGTTCTTATTGTTCTCTTGTCTGTCTTCTTAAATACATCATACTAATATTGTTAAATTATTGATGCTTGCATAAATTTTGCAAATTTGATCTCAAATTCAACTTATTCCATTGGCCACCCCCACTACTCCAGATCATGACTTAAGGAGTATATAAGTAAGACCTCCCCTTCCATATTATAGTAGGGGAAAGAGGACCGTGTTCCCTTGAAAGAGTAGGGGGGTGCTTAATTTTACATCATCTGAGCTCCCTAAATTTTCAATTGGTGGCATGCAGAGTGCCAGAGGATCTTTTATTTTAAATAATATCGATATAGATTTGGATTATCTTAGTTTTGATATATTTTATGACATTTTAGAAATAGGGAAGTATACAAAATATCTCACACATTCTGCATGTAAAGATGTGTCAATCCCATAGCATCCATCCTCTTTAGATCATCCTTTCGCAACTGGGGAGGAAATTTTTGATAATGATGTGAAGACAAATTTTCATTAGACATCCTTGTGGCTGATAATGCTATATCCCTTGTGATGGAAAATATTAATGCTAACATTAAAGAAATGAAGATGTGGGAGATTAGACTGAAATCTCTTATAAAATAAATAAATGAAAGATATCATAATTTTTAACATAATGAACAATTTTTTTCATTTCTTAAAAATGAACTGGTGACGATTGATCATTTACTTTCTCAAGCACAATCTCGTAATTCAGTCATAACCAATATTTATAATACTGACAATGTTTTGACTATAGTTCTTAACAAATTAGCTAATTCAAATTCTGAGCCACAATCTTACTATAGTAAGTGGAATAGAGACAAGAAACTTGTCAGTATTGATAATGCAGAGAAAGAATTGGAATGGTAAGTACTATGTTTTTTAATGTTTTAATGTATATTGATGTTATCATTTATTTACGTCTAATTATGGGATTTTTAAATTATAGTAAAAATAGTTTACTTTGAAGATTGAGGTGCATGTATTAGATGAGAACCTAAAAAAGTGAGAGAGAGTGTACACAGTGAATTTTTTTAAATTAAAAACTTGTTCTATTAAATAAGCATAAAAATACATTGCATAGGATTATAATGTTGAATGGATTGGGTTTGAATATTCTTTTGAAGAAAAAAATTGATCACGATCCTTCTATCTTTTAAATAGGAGATGCAACTAGTGAAGAAAAATAAAATTTAGAAAATATTAATATAATTGCAAAAGAATTAGTCGAGTCTGGTGTGATAAAAGATAGTTCAAGAGTTGTCGATGTAATAGAATTCATTGAAGGAAAAGGGTCCAAATGATCTTGAATTAAAACTATTGATGTAAATAATTTTATTTGACAAATGAAATTTGAAAACATTTTTTTTATTTGAAATTGTCAATCGTTGTATTTCTCTCATGCCTATTGTTGAATGAAAACATTGTATTTTCTTTCAAGCTTGTACAGTTGATGAATAATATACATGGATTGTGGAATCTAGATGTACATTGAACAATTTAGTTTCAAACATGTATGCACTCAATATTTAAGAATTGGATGTACATGTTCTTATTGAATCTTTATAGTGAATTCATCATGTAAATATTATCTCTAAGAATCATGATAGGAAATAGAGTGCTATGTTTTTTTATTAATCCTAATAATTGCAGTACAATATATGGGTTCTAATATCTTTGGGAACACGTGTACCTATGGATTTTATATTGAGAAATCAAATATTTAACATACTTTCCTATTATAGTAAAAAAATCACACACTTTATATATTATTTAGTCCCAATCTCATACTACTATTAATATGGTTTTTGAGCGAAGAAAGTGAAAATTAACCCTTGTATTTTGGCAATTTTACTTTGATTTCTATCATTACTACCAACCTCTCGCACATAATTTCCTAGTTTTTTCTTTCAGCCCATGGTATTTTTCATTTGAATGGGGTGCCAATATGTTCCTTAGCAACATTCGAGGTTCCCTAATCCTCTTTCCACTTTCTTGCTATTTTTTACGCACTTTCTAGCCATCTGAACATTTCATATTTCTTGTGGTCAACCTTTTCATTGTTAATTATGAAATTAGAACAAGAGAACCATATAAATATAAATTTATGAGACCATAATAAGGGACCAATCACTAAGCACTAATATCATCACCTAAGGGTGCATCCATCAAGGGCTTCATTTGCATCCATCTAAATCCACCACAAGGCACAAGGCTGGTCATCTGCATCACACTACATAAGAGGTGTTTTCTTCATCAACAATTACCAGTAACATAAAACGTAATGAAAAACCATTAGTGTGACAGGAAGCGAAGGTAGGAAACCATTACGTTACACCTTGGAGGAACATTACAAAAACTTTTCACATACTAGGGTGCCCATTAGTCAAACTCGAGAACTCAAAGGCACTCCTGCACCTATCCAAGGGTCCCAGTCCATTCATATTGTTCAAATCTAGAAGTTTTTGGACCTCATAATTTTCCTTTCCTCCTCCTATTTTTCCATTCCGTTCTACGACATAGTTAAACAAGTTCACAAAATCAACTAAGATCTTTCCAACCCTTCATTACATATTAGGGTTTCTATTTTCATTAGTCTCGTTGTTTGCGTCACTTCCTATATTTATTTATTGCTTTCATTTATTGTTATTAACTACTATTCATAGTTATATTAACTTCCATTTTACCACATTTTAAGTTAATCATTTTGGTGAACTTGTACTCCATGTTCACACATATAATATCCTCATTCTTTATAATCATAGATTCTAGTCATTATGGATATCTCAATTATTTATTATCTTCTTGTGCACCTTGATGTAAGGTATAGAGTTCAACCTATTCTCACTACTACCCAAATTTTTAATAACATGCATCTTGAATCAGTGTATCAAAATTTTGTAGATGAATTTTCTCAACACTTATCATTCAAATCTAATATTTCCACTGATTTTAATACTTTTGATAATAACCCACCCTTGCATATTATGATTCACATTCTCAATCTAGGTATTAAGTGCATTTTAATTGATAACAGTTCTGAACTCAACCTATGTAAAATTTCATTCCTTCAACACCTTAATATTTCATCTTGTGACATTATTCCATATTATCTTTCACTATGTGCTAACGATGGTTCCATTCATCCATCTGTTGGTCACATTACACTACCTATCAATGTAGGGCCCAATAATGTCAACACAATGTTCTTTTTCATTTATTTCCCAGTATCTTACGATTTGTTACTAGGTAGACCATGGATTCATGCCATTCAGGTTGTTACTTAAATTGTACACCATTATGTTAAGTTCCTCCATGAGGGTATTGATTATACTACTCTTCATGACCATGACCCACTTGAGTGTTGTGAGCACGCTCCTAATACTAGTCTTCTTGTTCCACATATTGATACTACAGATGATCCTCAAGCTATGGATGAACAACCTCACTTACTCCCTCTCAAAGGTTTCATTTGTGTGATAGATACAATTTCTTTAATACCACCTACTACTACTAATACTTCTATGATTCCTTATTAGGGGCCTCTCCAGTCAAAAGAAGTCTCTCTATCACCTACAACTTGATATGTACTGCCTCCCTTAGCATGGCCACAATTTACTTGTAGATTTTTCATGAATGATTCATATTGGGAACATATTCCATTCAATATTACTTATGATGATACCATTTTATGACACGATGGTATAGCTCAAATTTGTGTTAATTTTGAGGACTTCTATCATGCTACTCAAACTTATCATTTATACTATTGATTCATCACTATTACTACTACTTATGGCTTGTGTGTCTTCTAGCTCAAAGTTTATCTATCACACATTCCTAGTTCTAATCCACTCACATTAGGAAAATCATGGCATGATTACATTAGAGGCACTCTAGACCTAGATCATATGGACATATATTTTCCCATGCCCTTTGGTTTCATTTTTATTTGTAATAGCTCCCTTCTTGGCTATACTTACAATCTCACTGGTTGGTATGCACACTGTTATCCATTTCCTCTATCCACTAATGAGGAATATTCCATGGGTATGTATAATTTACACCTCAATGGTGCATTACATGATTGATTAAACATTATTGCTTATCAAGTCTCTAATGCTTATCCATATTTCTTTGATCTTGAAACTGATGATCTCTTAGATGAAATTCTATGATCAATCGTTCATCTTACACACTTGGGGGTCATAACATCTAACACATCGCCACAACATAATAGCATCTTCTATCATGACATAGCATGCTTATACAATACACATATCGTATCCTCATCACATTGTGTGCTCATCACACGTATACCCAGTATCATCGATTACCTAATAGCTCACTCTTGTGCATTTTTTTCACACTTGAATGTTGATAGATATGTACTACAGCATAAACCCCACACACTACACACTAGTTATTACACACTACTCATATTTACACATCTTGTATATCGAATCTTACATCATATAGTATACATTTAATATACATCATCACACATCTAAATATAATATATCATTCTAGATGACATAATACATACATCACACTTTTAGGATCAACACTATCTGATCCAAAAATAATCAATTGTTTATCTAACTGATCTTGGACCCTTGTAGGATTTAATTATTTGTCGATAATTTACTAATTTTAAGTAATCAATTTAAAATTAATGAAAGACAATAAATACAATTGCACAACGATAGATTATGGAATTCAAAAATTGCCTATGTCTCTGGGTTCTTTTAAACCGTTCCACTAGTCAAAACATGTAAGTTACAATAGTAATTTCACACGAAAACCTAATGGAATTTCACTTACCTATAAGTACTCTAGTTCTTCAAATAACTCCGATGATTAGTCAAAAAAGTCTCTCACCTTCCTAGTGTACACTCTCCTTCATCCTCGATCGGCCTTCTTGATGCTATCAATACGCCTTCCAGCACTCCAATTGATAATTCCAACTTTACAAGTGATTAGTGTGGCTCAATGGGCCTATTGGGTAGTTTGCATTTACTCCCAATCACAAATATTCTGTCTACTATTTCCTAAAATAATATGCTAATAAACAATATTTTTCTATAGTAAATTTAGGAATTTAATATAGTTTACAAAAATATATTAAAATTCCCCTATAGTTCTAATTCTCCCACATCCCAGAAATAAGCTTAAAAAATAACAAGCTTCTCGGGATAATGTTTTTTACAATGAAAATGGGTTCCCTATTTATACAAAATTAGGGCCCTTAAAATAATTTGATATTCTTTATCCTTAGGCTGATCATAGCCTTATCCCATAGCATTTAGATAGGCTTATTTCCATTTTGCATAGTGGATTGCAATCAGGAAGCAATTAATTCCCTTAGTGGGGGATTTACATATTTTAATGGGATAAATTCCCATGTTGGAGAATTTTTGAAGGGGGTTATATCCCACATTTGGTGGGAATTATATTGTTTAGGATTTAAATAGCCTTATCCATGCATGTTTGAAGTGGTCATGGGACCACTTAAGGCATTAATGCCCCCACCTCCTTCTCACGTGGATCTCCATGCATGGAATTTACCCCCTATTTGTACATAAATTTAATCTCCTTGAAAGGCCAAGCAACATCATGGATTTAACAGGACATTCAGAGGAATATAGATGATTATCTATGTCATTTTGTATCTGGGGAAGCAATCTATCTAGCTTTTTAGCACTCAAGCTTTGAAAAGGAGTGAGTAGCACCTTAAGAGGATTTGATCTATCCTCAATATTTTAGGTTGTTCCTTTCAACCAAGGTAAGAGGATACTTTTGTAACTTATTTTTTGTGGAGGAGATGGAGATATCCTTCCTATTGAAGTTGTTAAAGAGACCTTGAAGAGAATATGATTAATGCAACAAAATATAAATCTCACGAGTTGTCACTCTAGATAGTGGAGATATTCTCTAGGAAAGGTTTAGGCTACTATAGACATTTGAAATCTTGATTGTTTCTCAATGCTTTAGTAATTGAAATTATGCATTTGTACACACATAGGACAAACATGCTAGTACGGGTAGGATTGATTGTTTTAAATTAATTTTTTGGTGGGAGGTGAGGTAGAATGAAATTGATTTTCTAGATCTCTGAGAACTCTTACAAAATGGAAATTCTAGACAACAAAATGCTTCAGAATAGCTAAATTGTTCCTTTAACTAGAATGTGTGCTTCAATGGAAGCCCAAATTAGCACTTTTTCACACAATCTATGATATTTTAACATGAAATCTCGAGTTAAAAAACCCAACAAAGTATTGAGATCCAAATCCAATCACACCTGAGATATACCCATAGGCTTATAGAAAATCTCTATCAAAAAATGAAAGAAAAGTGATTTTAAATCGTTTATTTCATTCCCTGATGAAAGATCTTCTAGAAAATGAAATTGTAGATGCCACTACACTGTCACAAGGATTGAGACCCATTTGATTAAGATAGATTCTGATATAATATTGAAACACAAACAAGAAAAAATATCTGCATATGTTCTGAAATAAAACAAACACGTTTGGCTTAAGATCAACACAGAATAACTCCAGTTTGATTAAATTTATCAAAAAGGGATGTACACACAAAGCTTGTAAAGGGTTGTACACTCACAACCATCTTGACACGATTAAACTTAATACAAAAGAGATAACCAGTTTTATTCGATTGCTTCTTAAAAGAACATCTTTGTGAAATTTTTCCTCTTGGGAATTTATTTCAACCTTTAACTTTCTAAATATTTGCACCATTAGTTTGTGCAATTTATAACATTTTTCAACAGATTTTTTCCCCCAAAAATCTAGACAATGAGTGCACCAGTTCTTGCCATGATCACAATCGTAATTCCCAGAATGAGATCTGCAAAAAGTCATCAGGCGCTCAGGGGGAAGATCTTTTGAATATCTCCCACATTCAACTCCTCCTACTGGTGGATCGCTCTTTCTTAAACTCGCCAACCACTTCTGCCCCTAATCTGTCAAATTTGGCTCCTTGCGTGCTCAAGAAAAGAAAACCAGAAAATCAGATTGAGCTCGATAATCAGACTATTTTAATGGCGAAATATGTCTCCAGATCTTCCCCAAAAAACTTAGATATCAAAATTAATTCCCCTCTTTGCTTGGCATGTAGGAAATACCAAGAAGTCATGCAGACTCACACTTCTAGGTGTGTTTCAGTAAAATGGGGGGGAAATCAAATTGAGACTCATAGATGTCGTTGATCTTTATTTTGAATATGGGTCATCCACTTGGAAGATTCAATTTAAAATGGGCCCGGGGATTTCCTTTGAAATTTTACAAACTTTTGAAGAAATGGAAAAATTTCACATTTTTTTCCCCATCTCCACCCTTGAGAAATGCCTCTGACACGTGTCCCGATGTGGGTCCCAGTGGAACCAGCCTTCCTTTTTAACTTTTCTCTCTTTTCTCCTAAAAGGAATTTTTTCCAAATTTCCTCCAAGAGTTTGCACCTCCGCCGTTGGCTAGAGCAACCTTTGACCTTTCCTCCATCGGGCTTACAGGGAATTTTTGATATTTTAATCCTTTAAATATCAAGGGGAAAAAAATACAAGTTACCCCTGATGGTTCGCCTCCCCACCCTTTTGACTTGAAACAAAATTTGACTAATCCTATGTTGGGTTTGCAAGCCTTTTTTGATATCTTAACCCTTTTGAGAATAAAAGGAAAAAATTGTAAATTTCCCCTGATGGTCTACCTCCCCGCTGCTTTGACTTTTCAAACCACCACGTGTCACTATGGCACACCTTGAGATGGTCCCCAAAAATTGATACCTTGAAAAAGAGTGGGCTTGCCATGTGTCCTGGCCCGACAAAATTTGTGTAAATGATTGAAGCTCAGCAGAAGGCGGAAAGTGTGAGGATTTAAGGCAATCTCCTTTAGCTGTTGAAAAATTCCAAGAAAAAAGAAAAGTGAGAGGAGGCCTCCAAGTGTCCTCCTGGCCCTTCTTTAAAAACCTTAAGGCTTCAAAAATGATTTGGTGCGGGCGCTCTTCCATTTTAGAATTTTAATTGATTCTGCTAAAAGGGGGAAACATCCATCTTACTTCTAAATTTTTGCATCTCTTCCTTTAACTTTACCATGTGTCCTTCTACGGGGTGAAGGTAAGACTTTTTCCCAGCCACTTAAATTTTGTCTTAATCACATTCCAGCGGGACCGCGGGGCAAATTCAAATTTTTTTCCAAAGTAGCCAAAAAAACAAGTTAAAAAAAACAAAACCACCACAGCCCATCCAATTGGAAGAAACCATGTAAGCACCAAAAGAACCAATCATATTTGAGCAGGGCTACGAAACCAAATTTGCATTTTTACCAAAAAAGGAAAAATTGATAAGTTAAAGCATTCGCCTACTGTCCCCTGACCAACCAAAGGAATCCATGTTGCCGATGAACACTGACGAATAACAAAGACAGGAAAAAGACACCCGTCATATTTTCAAAAAGACATAAATTCACCACTCATACCTAGAAACCAATTTTTTGCTCAAGATGAAAATTTTTCAAAACAAAACCATGTGGATTATGGTTTTGAGCATCTTTCGACTATGGATTTGGTTTTTCAAGGGCATAAAAATATAAATTGATCATTCTCGAGCTTCCGTGGTCGAGGAAAAATAGAGAAAATGGCAAATCCAATGGATTTTACAGAAATTAGAGAAAAAATAGGGTAAAATCAGAGAATTCTTCAAGGAGGGACATGACAATGAATTCTGTAAACAAATTGAGGCATTTAGATTGAGTTAAAAGCTTTCAAAGCATCCACATCAAGAAATAAAACATTTCATAACACATAGATCAAAGGAAAATTAGTGCAAAATGGTGAGAGTTCAAAACGAGCACCAACATCAGCTCTGAATCGGGGATGGGCACTCCCCATGAGTGCCAAAAGAACAGCAGTAGACAAAGTTCAAAAAATATCCATTGGGCGATAAAATTAGCTTGCAAATCACAAAACCATAAGCATCCCTAAAAAACGAACCAAGAAACTAGCAAAAATAGGTCAACATGGACAAGAACGAATAAAAACAAAAAAGACAAGAAATAAACCAACAAACTATAAACTGTACAAATTTTTTTATCTTGATTTTGGGGAATCAATCCAAGAAATTCTTCAAATTCCTACCATTAACATTCATTCGAGCAATTCATCATCTAATTCCTTGAGGAAGAAGGTATGTTCACCAATCCTGATATCAATGGAGTAATGGCCCATCCAGAATGAGTCAAAATTGTCATGCTTACCCTTCTTCATGCCTGTTATCCCATAGCAGCACAAGATCTCCAACATTGAAAGCTCTGGGAGTGACCTTACTGTCAAATAACTTCTTCAGCCTTACTCTGACCTTTACATGCCTCTGGTGGAATGCCCTCCTCTCCTCATCAAGCTCAACAATCTAGTTAATGCAAGCATCATAACGACTTACCTCCTGATACTTTGGCTATTAAATGAACTGATATGAAGATAGTTGCATATGAAGGGGTAAAAGGGCGTGGGTCCCATATACCAACTCAAATGGACTCTTTCTAGTAACCCTCTTGATAGTGATCCTATATTCCTAAATAGTAAAATTCAACTGTTCACCCCACTTTTTCTTGTTTAGCTCTAAGGTCCTTCTGAACATTTTCAACAAATTTTTATTACTAGACTCAACTTATCCATTTCCTTGGGGATTGTAATTAGAAGCAAATGTCAAGTTGATCCCATATTATTTACACATTGCCATGAAGGGTTTAGTTCTGAAGCTCATGGCATTTTAAGCAACAATCTTGACTGGCACCCCAAACCTGCAGATGATGTGGTTTAACAGAAAATCCATGACAATTTGGTGTGTTGCTCTTTTGGCGGGGATTTCTTCCACCCACTTGTTGAAGTAATCAATCACTACAATAATCCACTTCTGGCCAACACTCGAAGGGTCTGAAATCTCACCAATGAAATCCATTCCCCATTTCTTTAATGGGGCTTCAATTGATACATGATGCAAAGGAAGGGAGCTTGAAGCTTTTATTCTTCCAGAGAAGAGTTGAAAACTCTCACAACTTCTGACCAACAAGGTTGTATCCTTGAAGAGAGTTAGCCACCAATAAATAGCCCTCAATATCTTGTGTGTTGTGACTCTTGCAGCAAAATGCCCCCCACAGATTCCTCCATAGAGATAAGAAATTATCTTTGGGGCTTCATCTTAGTAATGCATCTTGAGAGGACCCCCTCTATTTTTTTCCAAGCTAACCCATAATCAATCATGACATATTTCTGGCAAGCCAAATTAAGAGCTCTTTTTTGGTTCTTACTTAAATACTCAGGGTAGTATACATGTCTAAGAAAAAAAATTACATCATTGTACCACTCAGAACTCATCAACCTTTCAAAAATACCTGCCCTTTCTTCTTCTACCTCATTTACCTCAATAGTTTGCAAGTTTCTTTCAACCATAATCTTAGCAAAGCCCAAACCTCTCACAAAATTCATGGTTTGGATATCCATATCATATTCTTGCAACTTATTCACTCATCTACATCTTTTTCTTAAGACTTCCATCTCTGACAATATGTCCTTCGCTATAGTGTGGGGAGCATAAGCAACCACTTTAGAACTTAGAATGTAAGGCCTAAAAACTTTTGTTTCTCTTACCAAGGAAAATTCTTGCTTCTCCATTATAGTGTATTTCAGCTCATCCCCCTGCAAGGCCTTACTGAAAAAGGTAATTGGCCTTTCAGCCCCTTCATCATCCTTTTGCAATAACACAGAAGCAATAGTGTTCTTTGAAGCAAAGGAAAATAGTTAGAAAGGATTTTTATAGTCTGGAGACGCTAAAATGGGGCATGCTTTAATTCCTCCTTGATCCCATTAAAATCTTGGATGACAACCTCCTCCTATTTGATGACCTAGTCTTTCTTCAGCATGGAAGTTATTGGAATGGTCAAATCAACAAAGTTTGATATGAATATTCTAATGAAGTTTATCTACCTAAAGAATGACATAATTCTTTTCTTTTCTAGATCAATCATCACCCCTTCTTATGACACAATGTGACCAAGAAACTTTTCCTTCTGCACTCCAAAATGGAACTTCTTTGGATTGAGTGAGATGCCATATACTCTACATCTTATCCACATATTCTCCAAGTGCAGCATGTGATCACTTCTCTTCCTGGAAAACATAGTTACATCATCTTGATAAACTGCAATAAACTTGTTAATGTAACCAACAAAAGCAACATTCATTTCTCTTTGAAAGGTGGCTCCAACATTCATCAAACCGGAGGGCATCCTAACATATACATACGTCCCGCAAGGATTAGTAAAGGTTTTCTTGATCCTTTCTGATTCCTTCACCAAAACTTGGTTACAAACAGAGAAACCATGCAAGGTGGAAAGATACTAAGAACCAGTCACTAACTGTAGTATGTTATCCATATTTGGTAGAGGATAATTATCCTTCATTGATGGCCTATTTAGATTCTTGAAATCTACACATAGCCTGATGCCACCATTTTTTTTCTGACTAGTACTAGTATTGCAACCCAAGAAGAATTTCTTGTGGGCTGAATAATCCCTTCATCTCTTAGTTTATTCAGTTCTTCTTGCATTTTGAGAGATAAGAGTGGAATGATTGGCATATTTTTCTACCTAAATGGTTTTCCATTAGACTCTAAGGGAATCTCATGTTGAAAAAAATCCTCTCTATATGATTTTAGTTCATAATAGATCCAAGCCATGCAATCTTGGTATTTTTTCAACATTTGGATGTATGACTACTTCTATTCTTTGCTGAGATTGCTGCCTAACCAAATTTTCTTTAGTTTCTCCTTCATACCGAGATCATTCTCCTCAACATCCCTCCAGGCTACCATATTCCTATTAGTAACGCAATCAACATTATCAAAATTTGACTCAAGAGCAACCAACCCTCGAGGAATGGTATTAGTTTTTATCTGAATGATGCCCTCTCCAAACAAGGTTTCCTTTCCCTCTGTTGTACATATTGGTTCCCAATCAATGCATTGATCAGAAAGCTCTCCCTTGTTCTAGAGAAATATTTTGACCTAAGCATCATCATCAAATACTTGTCAGTGTTTAATATTGTCAAGGACAGAGGTTCTTTTCAATACCTCAACATCATATTCACAATAAGGGGACATTGTATAATTGTCAAACTAATATCTCAACACTGCAAGATTGTCTAGAAAATCATTTAACTTTCTATCATGATGTAAAATGTTGAATGAATCAAACATCTCAATTAAATCCCAAACTGTATGCTTGTATTGTTTCAGTCGCTGATTTTTTGTGGCATACAGTTTTCTGACTTGTTTGAAAACTAATTATGAATATCCCTTGACAATAATGTCCCTGACACCATATTTCCAAGAAATTATTAAACCTAACAATATTTCCTCATACTCAACAATGTTGTTGGTGGAATCAAAGTTTAGTTTGAAGGAAAAAAAAAATCTTGACCTAGAGAAAGTAGAACAACACCAGCACCATTCCAAAACTTGGAGCAAGCTCCATCAAAAAATAAAGTCCAATGATAGCCTTCCTATTCAAGACACCTGCATTCCTCAATCCTATACTCCTTTCCATTAGCAAATCCCACAAAGTTATCAGCATCAACATTTGTGTATAATACTTCATAGGATGCATTGTTGGGATCTTCAATAAGATGCAACATCTTTTTTTCCCCATATAACCTGACAAGGCTGTATTCAATCATAATAGTGGCATAAGACATATCCATTTGGACACTCCAACCAACACTTACAACCCATTTTATTTACAATAGCATGCCCCACTTGGCTAGGCAGTCAACGATGACAACATCAAGTTTTAAGTTTTTACCTGCATAAGTTGCAAGTTGCACCACAAACCCTTCACACATCCCAGTACTAGCAGTTCTCTAGAGTCTATGACAGTTCACTTCCCATATGATGTTTTCACTTTCATATTCATCTCGTTCATAACTTCATGAGGCACAAAATTACATGATGCCCCTGATTCGAAAATGTAGTTGTGTAGTAGTCTATCCTTAATGATCAAAGTGGTGAAGAATGGATCCACATTCAGCTAAGATTCCACCAAGGATGTCCCCAAATATACCTCAAGTGGTTCACCAAATTCCTCCAATGCTGGTGGTGTTTCTAATTCTTCGATGATTGGAGGAGTCTCCATAATGTTTACATTTCTTCCTAGGGCAGTCTTCTCTTCCTTCAATCCCAAGTATTAAAATGATCTCTTTTTTTGCTAAGGAATCCTAAGCAACTCAACAACTTGAACAGAGAATTTGATTTGACTTTAAATTTGAGAAATGTCATATGGGAATTTCATTGGCAAGGAAGTATTGGAAGGAAAGATAACACACTCATTAGGTGGTAAAGGATTTTTCACAGCTTGGGCATGAGGAGGGGTATGATTTTTGTTTGGATCTGTAGGGATTTTGGCAGATGCATCTTTCTTAGCAGCCTCTTTAGAACTGTTTGAAAGTAAGGGAGATTTTGGCTAGGCTTGAATCCCTATCCCTTTGATATCCTTACTTATTGTGTTATATTCCTTCTCTTGAGCAACAACAACATTAATCAGTAAATCTATATCTTTCTCAAGTGGAATTCCTTCATCATACTTCTTTATCATTAAATCCCTTAAATATTCAAAGTCATTATTGGGTAATTCAAAAGCCTATACAGTATCTACTTCTAAAGTATGAGAGGGAGGAAGAATAGGTACCCTATGAATGCACTCCCAAAAAGTGGCAGCAACTCTAGCACTTATCACCTCACTTTAAGTTGCCCCTTGTTGTGAGCTAGTGGAACAACCCATCATGCAGACATCATCATCATTATCATCATCAAATTCTTCTTGTTTTTTCTGATCTTCTTCACAATGATCATGAGGCATGAAACGTTTGTCACACCAATCAATGACATTTTTCTCCTCTACAACAATAACTCTAGCAGCCAAAGGATCATACACCATTTCATTTTTTCTACCTTGGGGTTTCCTATTTCCAAATTCAACAGGTCCCTTTCCTCTATCATCAGATGTTTGGTGATTTATAAACATGTCTTCGATTTTTTTCTTGTGTTGACGTTGTGAAATCTTCCCAATTCCTTTCTCATCCTAAGATAGTTTATAGGAAATTTCTTTGACAGGCCTTGCTAGAGTCTTCACAACTTCCTCCAAATCAGCAGCCTTACATATTTGAGGTTTTTTTTGGGTTAACCATCTTTACACCCTCCCTTTTTAGAGGATTTTCCATTACCTTGATGTTGTTCTCTATTTGCAGAGCCATGGTGAAGGCCTCCCTCAAATTTGTGGGGTTTTTATGCCTTAATTAATATGTATCCTTTTTATCAAATGCATTTGAATATTTGATCAAACATGATTCATCACATGGCCTTAAGTCAACAGGTAATATTCTCAAGGTCTTATTGAACCTTGTGTTGAAATCATGTACTGACTCATTAGAATTTTTCTTGATGTTTTCAAATTATGATAGAAGAAACCTAGGGTCAGTTCTATCTCCATACTCTAATCTCAATGCATTGTTCATCTCAGTCCAAGAATCAATAGATTTATCTGGAAAATCGTTATACGAGTCCCTATAATCTTCCTCCAACGTGTGGATAAACAACTTGATATATACATCTTCATGTTCAATCTCAAAGTATTCAATCATATTGATAAAAAAGTTTAAATGATGATCACCAGTTATAGCATTGTTTCCTTGGAACTTTGGTAGTTTGTTCCTTACATCTCGAGGAACTACATTTGGATAACAAACCATCCCCCAAAAAATTTATAGGTCCAAACGTGTTTACAAAAAATGGAGGTATGGGTGGGGTATGAGCCAATTGATTCGAGGAGGAGATCTTGGAGGGGTGAAAAATTGATAAGGGGTAGAGGGCCTTTGGAACACAGGAGTATAACTTTCAAAATGGATATCCCCTAAAGGTCTTGTCTCTTAGAAATCCCTATCAAATTCAGAAAAGAAAAGGGTAGAATGAGAAACAAACTTTTCAAAATCAAATGAAGACCCTTCTCCAGTTGGAGAATTCAATACCACAAAGAGGCTACCTGATTCAAAATCACTTGAATGGAAGTCTTCAATGATAGGATAATCACTTTCATCAAGGGAGATCCAACTTCTTGCCTACTAATCTCCCACAAATCTCCAGGATTTTCTTCCTTCTGATTTTACTTTTCCTAGCTCTTGAAACAATGTCTTAGTAGGATCCCTAGCAAAGAAAGATCTTCTTCCTTCCATATTTATACATATTAGTAACAAATCTTACTTTTATAGAGTTTTAAGACATTGGTATTCATTAAAAATAAGATCAACAGGGATTCGCCACTAAGGATTTCCACCTTAGTTTTGTAAATGTACTAAATATGATCTATCAAAGGTCTGTCAACTCTAGAAACAAGAAATGGAAATATTCTGACTTTTCTTAACCTAGATTTATCAAATGAGAGTTGGTGCACTAAGTGTGAAATCTGAAAGAATTACACGCAACTTTTAGAGCATACAATAAGTGTTTTACCAGGGTTTGAATGTGAACTGTAGTCCCACGAAATGGTGCAACTTAGGTGTTTTTGATGGGTGAAATAGATATGAATTGGCAGTAAAAAAATAAATTAGTATCAACAATGCAAATTAGTTCCTAGCAATTCAAAACACTCCTCTGCAATGGCTTGAGAAGCGTGTTAGTGCCCAAATTTAATCTCCTTCAAAGGCTAAGCACCATCATAGATTTAATAGGACACTCAAAGGTAGATAGATGATTATGTATGTCGTTTTGTAGCCGGCGAAGCAATCTATCTGAATTTTTAGCACTCATGATTTGAGAAGGAGTGGGTAACACCTTAAGAGGATTTGATCTATCCTCACTATTTTAGGTTGTGCCTTTCAACTAAGGTAAGAGGACCCTTTTGTAACCTATTGCTTATTGAGGACATGGAGATACCCTTCCTAATGAAGTTTTTAAGGAGAACTTGAAGAGAATATGATGAATGCAACAAAATCTAATTCTCATAAGTTTTCACTCTAGATAGTGGAGATATTCTCTAGTCAAGGTTCAAGCTACTAAAGATATTTGACATCCTGAATGTTTCTGCATGCTTTTGTAATGGAAATTATGCATTTTTACACAATAGAACAAATAGGGGTAGTACGGGTAGGATTGATTTTCTTAAATGATTTTTTTTTGTCGGAGGTGAGGCAGAATGAACTTGATTTGCTAGATCTCTAAGAAATCTTAAAAAATGGAAATTATAGACTACAGAATGCTTCAGAATAGCTAAAATGTTCCTTTATCCAGAATATGTGCTTCATTAGAGGCCCAAATTAGCACTTTTTCACATAATCTATGATATTTTAACATGAAGGATTGAGTTAGAAAACCCAACAAAGTATTGAGATCTAAATCCAATCACACCTGAGGTACACCCAGAGGTTTATAGATAATATATGTTAATAAATGAAAGAAAAGTGATTTTAAATCTTTTATTTCATTCCCAGATGAAATATCTTCTAGGAAATAAAATTACAGATTCCATTAAACTATCACAAGGATTGAGACCCTTGTGATTACTATATATTTTGATACAATATTGCAATAGGAACAAGAAAAACTATCTCCATACATTTAGAAATAAAACAAACACATTTGGCTTAAGATCAACACAAAATAACTTGAGTTTGATTAAATTTATCAGCAGGGGAAAGTTTCTAGAAAAATATCAGATCTTGTTAATGGTTGTACACTCATAACCACCTTGACATGATCAAACTTAATATAAAAGAGATAACTAGGTTTCTTAGATGGCTTCTCAAAACACAGGCTTTGTCAAATTTTTCCTCTTAGGAATCTTATTCGACCAATAACAATCCAACCATTTGAACGATAAATTTTTTCCATTTATAAAAATTTTCAAAATAGTTTTCCCCCCAAAAATCCAGACATTGAGTGCACTAGTGCTTTCCCTAATCACAATCATGATTCCCAGAATCAGGTCTACAAAAATTCACCAGGTGCTCAGGGGGAAGATATTTCAAATATCTCTTGCATTAAACTCCTCCTGATAGTGGATCACTCTTTCTTCAACTCACCAACCACTTCCGCCCCTAATCTATCAAATCTTGTTCCTTGCATACTTAGGAGAAGAAAAATGGAAAATTAGATCGAGCTCAATAGTTAGACTATTTTAATGGTGAAAAAAATCTCCAGATCTTCCCCACTAAGCTTAGATATAAAAATTAATTCCCCTCTTTTCATGGCATGTAGAAAATAAAAATAAATCATGAAGACTCACACTTCTAGCTGTGTTTCAGTAAAATGGGGGAAAAATCTGATTCAAACTCACAGCTTTCATTGATCTTTATTTCGAATTTGGGTTGTCCATGTGGAAGATTCAATTTAAAATGGGCCCGAATTTTCTATTAAATTTTACGAAATTTTGAAGAAACAAAAATATTTCCCATTTTTTCCACATCTTTGCCCTTGAGAAATACCTCTGACACGTGTCCCAATGTGGGTCCCAGCGGAACCATGCTTCCTTTTTCACTTTTAACTCTTTTCTCCTATAAGGATTTTTTTCCAAATTTCCTCTGAGGGTCCACACCTCCGCCATTAACTGGAGCAAGCTTTGACCTTTCCTCCATCGAGCTTTTAGGCCATTTTTTATATTTTAATCTTTTGAATATCAGGGGGTAAAATTTGCAAGTTACCCCCGATGATCCGCCTCCCTACCCTTTTGAATTGAAACAAACTTTGGCTGATCCTCTGTCCAGTTTGTGGGCCTTTTTTGATATTTTAGTGTTTTGAATATCAGGCAGAAAAGAATGTAAGTTACCCCCGATTGTCTTCCTCCCCACCCTTTTGACTTGAAACAAATTTTGACTGATCCTCTGTCGGGTTTACGAGCCTTGTTTGATATCTTAACCATTTTGTGAATAAGAGGCAAAAATTATAAATTGCCCTCGATGGTTTGCCTCCCCACTTCTTTGACATTTCAAACCACCACATGTCACTATGGTGCACCTTGAGATGGTCCCCAAAAATTAATACCTTGAAAGAGCGTGGGCTAGCCATGTGTCCTAGCCTAGGAAAATTTGTTTGAAGGCTCGATGCTTAGTAGAAGGAGCCAAGTGTTAGGATAAAAGGAAATATCCTTTTGCCGTGGAAAAAATTCAAGAAAAAAGAAAATTAAACAGAGGCCTCCAAGTGTCCTCTTGGCGCTTCTTCAAAAACCTTAAGGCTTCAAAATTGATTTGGTGAGGGAAATATTCCATTTTAGAATTTTACTTCATTTTTCCAAAAGGGAAAAACATCCATATTGCCTCCGAAGGCCCGCATATCCACCTTAACTTTTCCATGTGTCCTTCTATGAGGTCAAGGTAAGACTTTTTCCCCACCAGTTAAATTTTGTTTTAATCAAATCCTAGTAGGCCCATGGGGCAGGTTTAAATTTTTTTCCAAAGTATCCAAAAAGAAAAAATTCAAATAAAACTAACCCTTCATGCCCCATATAATTGGAAGAAGCCATGTAAGCACCAAAAGAACCAATCAGATTTGAGTGGGGCTATGGGACAAAGTTTGCCTTTTTGCCAAAAAAGCAAAATGTGATAAGTTACAGCATTTGCCCATTTTCCCCTGACCAACCAGAAAGAAACATGACCACTGAACGCTGAGGAATAACTTTGACAGGAAAAAGAAACCTGTTAGACTGTCAAAAACACATAAATTCACCACTCATGCCCAGAACCTGATTTTTCACTCAGGATGAAAAATTTTCGAAGCAAAACAATGTGGATTATGGTTTTGAGCATATTTCAACCATGGATTTGGATTTTTAAATACATATAGATATAAATTGATCATTCTTGAGCTTCTATGGTTGAGTAAAAATATGAAAAATGGTAAAACCCATGGATTTTGAAGAAATTGGGGAAAAAAAGGGAAAACCCAGAGACTTCTTAAAGGAGGGACATGAAAATGGATTATAAAAACAACTCAAGGCATTCAAGTGGAGGTAAAAGATTTCAAAGCATCCACATCAAGAAAAAAACCATTTCATCACACGCAGATTAGAGGAAAATTAGTGCAAAATGGTGAGAGGTCAAAATGAGCAACAACACCCCCCTACCACTGTTTCATCTCCCATCCACCATGTGGACTCAACATGTTATGGGGATTCGAAATATTATGTGGGTAAGTGGAGGTTATAATAATGTTTGAACATTAATATGTGGAGGTTGATATATATATGTATATGTGTGTGTCTATATATATATATATATATATATATATATATATATATATATATATACATATATACGTGGTTTGTGGCATAATGTGTGGAATTTGGACATAATATGTGGCAAATAATTACAAATTAATATAAAATTGACCCACATGAATTACTACAAATAAGACCACTTGTCTACCAGTGATTAGAAAATTGAACTCGTGGTGGCAAGTCACGCGGTGGTTTGAGGACCCACCATGTCGGTGATAATATAATCATCCCCACGACAACTGATCTTCCATCTGTAACAAAAGTTAAGCCTCTTGTTCCAATGGGATATTCCATTTTAATATTTTCAAATGTTGATGGTTAAAACAAACAAATGACTTCCTTTGCCTTTTTGCCACATGTCCCAGTACCATTGGTTCAATATTTACCAGTTGACCAAAGTTGAATTTCCTGTTGACTGAACTCTGATTGGACATAATGAGAGCTCCAAATGTCCATTTTTCATGTTCTCATAGTGGTCCAAAATCTCTCAAAATGATCTTCTGAACTGACATAATTTAGGGATGTTTAGGGAACTGTTTAAATAAAAAATGATCCCCTGATCACACCTTCCCACTAAGAAAGGACTTTTTTCCCAAAAATCTTTATATTTGAAAATTTTACCATCACATCCTGAATCTGGAACCTTTGATGCCACCTTGGAAGTGTCATTGTAGACCCTTTGGTCTCTTTCTCTGAAACCTCCTCACTTTGACACTTGGTTATGATCCTTGGATCTGCGGGTTATGGGCCAACGATGCTTCTCCTGTGTAACTCTGATATCCAAAGAATACCATCACACCTCCAATGTATGGCGATAAGCTTATGAATGATACCTCAACGAGTGTACTATGTAGTACCAAGATTCCATATATCTGACAACAAGTATCTTATTTTACTCTATAACATAGCTACTAGCTCCAATTTGATTATGCAGAATCAAAACTAGTTTGAAGGAACTCCATGCTACTTAGATCTATGATTGATCCGATGACGATGATGGACAATGAATTGTCCCCTTTTCAGAACTCAACACCTCCATTGGATGGTGCTAAGTCTCTTTCCAACCTCAATGCCTCCACTATGTAGTGCTAATTCTCTTTCAGACCACAACATATCTACTATGCAGTGCTAAGTCTCTTTTAGACCTCAACACCTCCGTTGTGTAGTTCTAAGTCTCTTTCACACCTCAACACCTCTGTTATATAGTGCTAAGTATCTTTCAAACCTCAACGCCTACATTGTGTAGTGCTAAGTCTATTCTAGACCTCGACGCCTCTATTGTGTGGTGCTAAGTCTCTTGTAAACCTCAATTCCTCCAATGCACGATGTTAAGCCTCATTTAAGACCTCGACACCTCCAATGTATGATGCTAATTCTGATGATCAACTACTATTCGAATGCGTGGTCACAATGCCTTGACACCGAATGACATTCTGAGTTGATCTCTTGAGCTTCTCTTGCTGACATACAATATCAGGTACCATTTTGCTAGATTCTTGTTATGGATTATCCACAAAATGAAGTTTCAGCATGATGTCAATACCAATGGTTATTCAACTACCCTTCTACTACATGGTCACAATGCCTCTACATAGAATGAAGCTCTGAGATGTCTCCTATGAACTCTAATGTCTATACAAGGAATATCAATCTCCAAGCTTTATATGAGTTAAATGTTGTATCCAAGTTGTAACAAGTACTAACAAGATGATTAGGAGACATGTTTGGAGGATTTAATCATATTTTCTAAGTAATAAAATCCACTGAGTATTGTAAACCTTTCTCTCAGCATTTTCTCACAATATCTTATCTTCAAACAAATATTGCATACTATTCATCAATCTGAATTATGTAGTATATAATTTAAAAACTGTTGACTTACCCATTTTAAAGGACTCTCACTTTCAGGTATTACCTCGTCTTGGGTTGAATTATCAACTGGTGGTGGAGTAGGAAACACATTTTCCTTTGCAATAGGCCTCCATTCCATCTTTGGCTTGCTATTAATCTGATGGTGAGATGGATGTAGTTTCCAACACTTGTCCACCCGATGCCCATTCCTTTGGTAATGAGAATAAAAATTCCTCTTAATATTCTTTTTCTGGGATGAGGAAATCTTTCTGCCATTTCTAACCTCTGCATGACAAGATTCATCTTTTTGATTTTCCTTGTTCCTGACAAACAACATCAACTTCTTCATCAGTGTCCTTCTCTTCTAGTAGCTAGCCACAAAATGCCTCTTAATATTCTTTTTTCTAGGATGAGGAAATATTTCTGCCATTTCTAACCTCTGCATGACAAGATTGGTCTTTCTGATTTTCCTTGTTCCTAACGAACAACATCAACTTCTTCATCAGTGCCCTTCTCTTCCAGTAGTTAGCCACAAAATGATTATGTAATCCATAAAAAGTACATGGAAAGGAATTCCCCATTTTCTAGAAATCATAACCATACTTCTTAAGATGAAAAAGTGAATCAGAATTTTTACTATACTTGTGATTATGGTAAGAAACTAGAGGAGGAATCTCATTACCTTTTCACAAATTTCTCTTACCACATCCTTCTTGTGACGACGAAGCATAAGTTTCCTTCTCAGAATGATTTTGCAGGACTATTAGGGTATTCTCTTTTCTTTCGGAAGCTTGTCTTCTATCAATGTTCTTGGATCATTCTCCAATTTCCATTCCCACAATAGGAAAACCCAAACCTACAAAATGAGGACGATCCTCAACCTGTATTGGGTTAGCAATGTCTTGCCCATTTTTACCAAGGAATCTTCCATCAAATCCCATTTTATATAGTAACTTAGATCTAATGCCTCTAGTATGATTTTCAAACAAACCAAAGACTTCATTACCTAAATCTGAAACTGAATGGGAGGAAGAAGATTCACGTGGTGAAAAAATTATAGTGCAATCATCTGCCATGGTCCCTTCATCTAAAGTTGAATGTATTTCCTTTTTCTGATCACCACACTGCAACCTTTCCAAGACCTCATCCTTGGTTTGCAGTTCTGATTTCAAACGAGTATTCTCTTGTGCCAAGGAATAAAACATTCATAACAAGAGAGAGTTCACTTCCTGGATCTGGTGATTATAAGATTCAATTTCCCCTAACTTCACCTATTTAGACATCTTTCCCATAGTTCACTTGTACCCTGTTCACACCAACTATCCAACTACACCAAATTTTAGAAATCACTTTGTTAATCAAATTTACTCATGCAAATATGGAGCTAAACCAACTTTGATACCAAAATTGATCTGAAAATAATCAAGTTTTTATCTACTTGATCTCAGACCCTTGTAGGATTTAATTATTTGCCAACAAATTGCTCCTTTTAAGGAATCAATTTAAAATTAATGCAAGACAATAAAGACAATTGCACAATGATTTATTACGGAGTTTGGCAATTGCCTACATCTTTTTGTTCTTTCAAACCATTCCACTAGTCAAAACTTGTAAGTTACAATAGTACTTTCACAAGAAAACCTAATGGAATTTCACTTTCCTATCAGTACTCCAATTCTTTGAAGAACTCTAATGATCAGTCAAAAACTTCCCTCACCTTCCTAGTGTATACTCTCCTTCAGCTTTGATCGGCCTTCCTGATGCTATCAATGTGCCTTCTAGCACTTCGGTCGATAATATAGGCTTTACAAGTGATTAGTGTGGCTCAATGGGCCTATTGGGTAGTTTGCATTTACTCCCAATCACAAATATTCCTTCTACTATTGCCTAAAATAATAGGCCAATAAAAAATAGTTTTCTATAATAAATTTAGGAATTTAACATATTTGTATTGTGCATTTATACACCACAAATTGTCAATATTATATACTAGTAATCATAATACATATGTCAAACTTTTATTGTCCATGAGTCTAGCACCACATACTACTCCTCCTACATAGTACATTGTGTCCACTCTCACATTACTAGTCTATCGTCCATTACATACTATACATTGAATTTGTACACATTTTACACATCATATGGTAATCTATTATCACCATACATATTGCATCATCTTCTATGTGTTTCCATCACTACCCTATGATGAACTTTAGTTTCTCAGTTCATAGTCAACTATTGAGGGTTTACAAATCAAATGGAACCTATCATACACACACGTTCATCACTTGATATTCTATCATACGATAGTATTAGGACTAGTGATATATGATTTATGCTAAATGGTCACCTATTCCTTCATCTTACAATGGTATGTGCTTTAGGATAAATACCCACTCCCTCCATTCTTCTCGTAGTGATATATGCTTTATGATACATCATCAATTTTTGGATTATATTTTCATGATATAAAATTTGACATTAAGGTTCATGGACACATCATTTTGAGGTCGCATATAATCAAACATAGACACTCATCCCAACACGTTAAACACAATACATAGTTTGACCATTTCCCGATGAAACACTCTCATTTACTATTGATTCTTCACTATTGAGGCAAAAAATCGAATGAACCTCATTGCATACATTTTCATTCACTCAGGGGGAACTCATATCCTATCATCCATCCTGAATTATATTCCATCCATCCGTAACATATTGCATATCTTGGTTTCTTTTACTGTTGCCTACATTTTCTTGTATATGGTCTCTTTTTTATAAATACTAGTTAGATCTCTTATATGTCATTTATCTTCACCATACACAAATGTGTGTTCACTCCTTTTCTTAATTTTGATCTCATATACATTTATTTTTCATGAAATATGGATGCTCTCTTTCTTTCTATCCTACATTGGTTATTAGGGGAATCCACATTCATCTCTCATAAGTGCTATTAATAAAAAATTTACTTGCCACTTTACATTACATGGTTATACATGCTTTAACATACTAGTTATCTTTCCAACATGCTACTGGTGCTTCCTGTGTATCATTTTTTCTTAGGATTAGTTTCTTCCATGGTTATATATTGCATGTACTTATATGTCTACTATTTTCTATTTTATGTGTGCCTTTCCCTTTTTTTGGTGTGCACACTTATTTTTTATATACGGCCATGATGGCCTTACATATCTTGCAATATCATGAGTGATGTCATATGTTTGCAACTCAATTTGTGTAGCTTACATTGCCTTCTGGTGTGATTATATTAGTACATTTCTTGGTATATTATAAACTATTTGCGTAATTGCGCATTACTTTCTTCATGTATTCTTGTTCATACCAACACTTGTCTTTCACAAACTTCTTGGTGTGTGCACCTTGGTTTATACCAAGCACTTTCCCTTCCCTCTCTAGGGAAGATTCACAAATTTATTTTAGTTGCTCCTCTTTTGGGGCCACATTCTCCTATCAGTGAAGTCACATGCGCTCCCAAAAATGGGGGCATCATTTGGGTTTTTTTACATACTACACAAAACTTCTACACCAGTTCATCTCATGTAGTTTCACATATTGGGTTATACAGTAAGTGGGTTTAGAAATATCTACAAACCCCATACACAATGGATTATAGAAGACATGGTTGTCCTTAACATTCTACGGAGGAAATATATAGATTAGAGGATATAAGGGATTTCCTCTCTACACTACTTCAACTAGTGATGTCGAATCAGAAAAAAAAAGGAAATATAGATATATCTTCATATGAATTCAGGGAAGTAGTTATAGGTTGGAGAATAATGCAGCTTTCTCCCTACACTTGTTTAGGCTATGGTGTCAAATCACCCAAAAAACACAGAATAGGATATCATATTTCTACACTATTTCTCTCGACATGGATCAAGTGCACATTTTTCATTTTTCCTTTACATACTTTACATTTACATGCTTTCACATACATATACATGAATATTTTAGATGCATTTTTACATATACATTTTTATTTGACTACTTGATCATTTTCTCCTTGTAGGTCCGTCCGTATGAGAAATAATCAATCAACATCAACAACTACCACAATGGGGGAAACAAAGAAATTTAACAATAGTACAAACCATACTATCCATGTAGGTACATCATACACATTGAAAACTACAGATGTATTTCCACTCTAGGTTGACTCTCATCACTTTTTTACATTTTTACATATTTAGTTTCCACGCTGCATCATCTTTTTATCACTACATGTTTTTTCTAGTCCTTTATCATGTTTCTACATCACTCTACATGCATTATCAGGTATGCATCTCTATCTACTTTATGTTAACGAGATTTCCACCCACCAACATAAAGTGGGGAAAAATGTATTAAAAACATAAAAAAAATTAGAAATTGTTTAGTCTTGGTCTAATACTACTATTCATATGGTTTTTGCGTAAATAAAGTACTAATTAACCCCCGTCTTATGGCAATTTTGTTTTTATTTATGTTGTTAGTATCGACCGCTCACACATACTTGACTAGTCTATTTCTATCATTCCATGCTATTTTACATTTGACAAGGGCACTTTGACTAGTACTGGGGTGTTGATAGGTTCCATGGTCCCAGTTTGGGTGCCCTGATCCTCTTTCAACTTTCATACCTCTTTTTGGGAATTTTCTAGCCATTTGAACATGTCATATTTCTTATGGTCTCCTTTTTAGGGTTAATTACAAAATTATACAAAGAGAACAATATAAATATAAACTTATGATACCATAATGAGGGACCAAACACTAAGCACTTCTATCATCACCTAAGGTTACATCCATCAAAGGCTTCATTTGCATCCATCCAGCTCTATCGCAACGCACAACGATGTTTTATCTACATCACAATACATAGGAGATATTTTCTTCATCACCGATTACTAGTGACATACGATGTAATGCAGTAAAGTTAGTGTGGCAAGAAACCATTAAACGAAACCTCAGAGGAATATTACAGATATTTTTCACAAAAAAAGACACCCATTCCTCATACTAGGGTGCCCACAAGCACACTGCACTTATCTAGATGCACCCATCCACTCAAATTTTTTAGATATGCAGGTTTTTTGACCTCAGCATAATCATTTCCTCCTATTTTTCTAGTCATCTCTACGACACAATCTAATAAGTTCACCAAATTAGCTAATCTCTTTCCAACATTTCTTTACATATTAGGGTTTCTATTTTCATTAATCTAGTTATTTGGGTGACTTCCTATATTTATTTACTACTTTCATTTATTGTTATTTACAATTGTTCCTAGTTACATTAACTACCATTTCCCACATTTTTAGTTAATCACCTAGTAATGAAATATATATTTTTTACATCATCCACGTATTATTTTAAAACATTATAAAAAGCATTAATGAAATTTAAAATTTTCTAAACATTATATAAACAATATTTGTAAATGAAAAAAAAAATTGAGTCACAATATATATTTCAGATAATAAATAATTTTAATTTTTCTATATCTAAAACAACCCTATCCTTTATGGTCATTCATCACTTATTTATTCTGTTGCAATTTCCGGTCCGACAGAGTCCACGTAAATTTCACCATAATTTAAGACTCCATTATTTTCTATGTAATTAACAACTCTCCACTCTTCAAGGGATTTCCAAGTATCTAATTCTATTTCATATGGAAATTTTTCCTCCCCATATTTTTAAACATACAGCCTCAAACAAGTTTCCAAATTATTGTGTAATTTTTTGCGAAGTTTTGATTTCACAAATATAATTGTGTTTCATAAGATTTCATCTTCCACAGACACAAGAATAATTATTTTTATGAATTCATATAGTTTTAATTATTCACTTATAATTTCTCTCATAAGACTAATCAAGTACAACTTTCTCTAGAGTAGTGTGATAGCTCCCATTTGCACTGGGTCAGTAAGAGTCTGATATTGATCACTCCATATAAATGCAAAATGTTGAGACTATGATATGAGTATTTTTTTTCCAATATACCATTCAATTCCCATCCATCAGCATTAGGATATTTGTAAAACTGCTCCATAAGTATAGTCATGTATTTCTCAAATATTTTAGCTCTCTATTCTTCACCAATCATCAGATTCTAAAAAATGGGATTTACAATTCCAATGCCCTTAAGCAGATCACCATTTTAAAAATGATATTTAATCTCATAAGATAATGTTTTATATATCCTCATCATTGTTTTTATTTGTAGGAGAAATTGAAGAACCAAAAGGAAGGCTTGATTAGTAGTTCCTCAATTTCAAGACCTATTACATAAGGATCTTTGTGGAAAATGTGCATTAGAATATTTTTTCAGATCAACTCAAATAAAAAGATAACCATTGATATTGAATGTCAAATATATGTTGGGATATTTTTTATCTATAAAAATTGTCCAGCTATGAAAAAATTGACTTCTAAAACCAATCTTTGGTGGATTATAAGGTATCCAAAATTATACATATTTGTTTCCTTAATTTTATAAAATCAACAATGTATATAGATCATTCTTGAGATTTTTTCACAAAGATATTTATTTCTTTTAGCATTAGAAAAATACCACATAAATTTAATAATGTCTTTAAATATTTCAAGTGACATATCATATCTTTAGCCTTGTTAATTTCTCTATGATTCTTGAACATATACTTTGTTAAGAACTTGTATTCCTCAAAAATCATGTAATTTATGTCATACAATGATATCTATCTTGTGTCATCTTTTAGAATTTTTTTTTACCATTTTTATTCCTACACACAATATTTGAAACTCCAAAAATGTTTTAGGACTTCTTTAGATGTATGAATGCAAGTCCGGTATAAGCTTCTCAAAGTAATTATTTTTTTCAAAATTACTTATAATATTATAAGATAGGTTTACTCTGTGAGCCATGCAATGAATAGGTATCATGTAAGTGTTTATGGTTGTTTATAAGTGAATACAAATCCTAGTTTTCTATCTTTGTAATATATCCACCCCATCAGATTGAAAAAATTCATCATTTCAGAGATTGTATAATCATCTACACTAGTTATTTCCTTCAAAATTTTAATAACAAGTTTGTAGATGTTCTCAAAATTATAGTTCTTCATCATTTTGTACATAGCTAGTAGATGATTTTCTGTTAAATGGTTAATGAAACTAACAATTTGAAAAAGCATGCATACCTAGGATATTTTTTATAATATTGTGACCTCATCAATCGACAATGATGGAAAATATGCATTTTTTACCTTTTCTCTAAAATTAGTGATATCAATTTCTCCCATACACTTTTCCATTTTCCATGCACTGGTATTAGACTAGTGTGTTTTTGGAGTGTTTGGAAACCCATTAGATTGAAGCAATATCTTGTAATCAATGAGATCAGAATTTGGTCTACTATTTTTTAAAATCTTAAATACAGTTCTAAATCATATAAGTCTTAACAAAATACTTGCATAAGTATATTTTACAAATTTAGCCTTCACTATTCCTCCTTTCTCAACTAGGTCTTGAAGATGTTTATGATGATTTCCATATTCTACTGCATATCTCATATTTTAAGAATTTTCCTTAGTTTTCCATATAGTTGTTTTTATTATTGTTCCTTCATCTTTCTTTTGATACTCATATATGTTCCCACAATGATTCTCTATTATGTCTAAATTAATTTTTTTTGGGTCTCTACCTAGTTTCCAAGTACATATAGTACATCTACATTTTTTAGGGTCATTAGTACTATTTTCTAGTTTAACAAGTTCAATGAATGGATATTTGGTTGACCATTCATATTTACATTTCCATCCTAAATTCCACTTCCCACTCTTAAGTTTATGATGTTTTTCTATTGAATGCTTATTTGAAGTTTGAGTTTAATGGAAAATGGGATTATCATTACTATCAATGTGAATTGAATTAATATATTGATTGGGAATTTCATCTAGAGTAAGGTCATTGCTATGATTTTCTACATTTTAAAGAATTTGGTTTGCTTACTCCATCATTAAGTAAATAAATAAATAAATTAACATTAACATAATAAGATTCAAAATTACCTCTTGCCACTAGCGTTACTATGGGCTAATTGAAATATTTTGAAATTTCCATGTCAGGTTTTCTGTTTCCATGATTTTTTTTCTCATTTGTAAGGGGCCATCGTATGGGTGATTGTGAAGCTTGCATCTGAAAAAAATATAGAAGTTTAAAATATGATATTTAAACAATAACTGCAAGACAATGAAAAAATAAATATAATGCTACAGAATGACAACACAACTTAATGCTATCGAACGGAAACATGAACCAATATTGTCAAAAACTAATATAAATTAATGTTTCTAACAGGAAAAAAAACTATATTATCAATCAAAAACATAAATTACAATTTCTAAATGGAAACAAAAACTATTAATGTTGAGCGGAAACACCAAATAATGTTATGCACCAGTAATATGTTCTTGTTACTAATCGACATTACATAGTCACCTTGCCTTATGACAACATAAATCTATATTACCATCTAGTAGCTACTAACACTTCTATAAAAAAACCTTGACAGATAGACTGTTGACTTTTTCTCTTACCTCTTTCACTTATTCCTATAGGTTTTTGGATTATACATTTGGATTTTTCACATGCTTATTAATGAATTTTGAAATTAAATTTTATTAATATACTATGGCGAAGTAATCCTATATATAAATTTATACTATAATATAAAGGCAAATATAATAGTATCTTATAACATTAAGGTGAATATACAAATTTAAAAATTCGAAAATCCTAATATTCACCTACTCACAAATATTCACCACTAAAATGAACCCTGTTTATCACCTAAGTTCTCTTGCATGCCAAATGTGGTTGCAAGTTTCATGCACCTGTGAAACTCCATATGGACCTCCTCGAAGCTTCCCACTTCCTAGTTGCTCTTGATAAATAGCTCAGAGGGGCCATCCAAAAGGGACCCAAGCCCTTCTCAACACCACATGTCATATCGTGAGCATAACAACATGCACATTCTGTATTCAATACATGAGGACTATAACATTGAGTATGTCAGATGAAGTAAAGTATAATTGCATGACGTTTTGAAGCATAATAATGCTCAAGACATAAAAAAAATTATGCCTCAGATTACTTGTATTTTTATGGTATCGTCGTCGACCCATGTTTCTCGTGAATTTCATGTCATTGAATGTGAGGGGTCTTACTGAATCCAATCACAAATATAGTATTAGATATGGTCACTAGAGAATAATGATCCTATATTTTTGTGTTTTTAGGAAGCTAATGTTTGAGAATTTCAGTTGTCAATACAACCATTTAGCCTCATAACCTATATTTTACCAGTCACCATGATGGAGAGCATTGGGGTTTAATTTCTATTTTATCCTAAATGGAAATATTTTTGTATGGATAATGGTACATACCCCACCACTAGAGCCATCTAGGATTTATTTAATATTGAAAGCCACCTCTTTTGTATTATCAACATTTATGCATCGAATGATGTGACAAAATGGATAGATCTTCAGAGGTGGATAGAAAATGAAATTCTTGATAATTCTTGGGTAATCTATGGTGACTTTAATAATATGGTAGAGTTTCCCATGGTTAAATGCAGGAACCTTCCTAAGAAATGGAAAAATAGAAAAACAAATGTTTTTTTATTTTTATTATAGGTAAAGGAGATTTCATGGGACCCTACCCCATATAAAAAGTGGAGATAAAGTATTAGAAATGAGAAACATGTGAGGAAGCCTCTACCAATGGCACAGATAAATTAAAAAAACATCACATCCAAACCAACAACACAACTAAACCAACAACACAAAAGATGAAAACACTTAAAGAGCTTATATTTGAGACCCTTTCCCATGGGATGTTAATTGTAATTTAATGGGTGTATTATTCCCTTTATTTTTTCTTCCTGAAACCATCCAATAATTTTTAGTATTCATATTTTAATTTTCATTATGGACTGGAATCATAACTTCAATATGTTCCTTAGAATTTTGGATCCCTGATGAAGGAAGAGGAAGGGAACATGTCCCCTTTTAAAATTCAACATAATCCAAACAAATATTAAGATATTTTTGAAATGGATCATTTTGCATAGGAGGAATAACTTCCTCATTTTCAGATTCTAAATCGACATCTTTCATATAGTAACAATCTTAATCACAATCTGATGGGTAAATTATGACCAAGTGACTAGGATTTGAATTCCTCCACTAAAAGCTTCTAATTTTAACATGTTTCCTTTCGATATGAAAATATTAAGCTAAATGAACAAGAGAAAAAAAAGTTCAACACCTATACGGAAACCATTTTTAGTCAATATTTTTTGTCCAAATTCTATCGTAAACTTTGAGTTGAATAATGGTTGGAAAATATACAGAAGTATCCATATCAACCAATATTTAAACATAAATAGTGTGCTCATAATATTAATTCTTCGGATCAATAGCTGAAATTTTTACTAATGTGTTTTTTAAAGAGGTTAAGTATGAAGTACTCTACACACACTTATTTTATTATGAAGAAGTGTGTACATTATATAGGAGAAATAATCAACTACATTCCCCTAAACTGAAGGAGGAAAATTTGAATGAAGGAGAGAGAATAATGGAATACACCAAGGAAGAGAAAAAAAGGGATAAAAAAAACAAACACTCCTAAAATATGAACTATGCAACGTATGCTAACATTCCCCCCTTATTACATTATTCTTGCAAATGTGACCCCTGAAAAGTTCAAATTTCACTTTTCCAAGAGATTTAGTGAGAATGTCGGCAACTTGTGCTTCAGTAGGACAGTACTGGAGCTGAATTTGATGGTTCAAGACATGCTCTCGAATGAAATGGCAGTCAATTTCAATATGCTTTGTTTGTTCATGAAAGACTAGATTCTGCACGAGCTTCAACACACTCTGATTGTCACAATAGAGAATAGGTGACTATTTTTCAGGAATTCCCAGGTCATCCAAAATGTGACGTAACCATATCACTTCGCACACAGCTCCTCGTGCAGCATGATATTCTACCTCTGTGGATGAGATAGAAACAACATTCTACTTCTTGCTTATCCATGAGATAGGTCCAGATCCGAGATGAAATATGTATCCTGTAGTTGACTTCCTGTCATCAACAGATCCGGCGTGGTCCGAGTCGACGTATCCCTGTAAGAAGAATTGATCATTCTTCTTATATTCCAGACCATAATCAGTTGTTCCTCAGACATATCTCAAAACATGCTTTGTTGCATTCCAGTGACATTTCTTCAGCTCCTGCATGAACCTGGAAAGATAGCTGACAGCATAGCAGAGATCTGGTCTGGTATATGTCAAATAGATGAGCCCTCCAACAAATTACCTGTAGAGAGTAGCATCTACTTGAGGTGAGTCCTGGAATCTTGAAAGTTGCAAGCCTTTTTCCATGGGAGTGGATATAGGTTTACAGTCAGACATTCTATACTTTTCCAGGAGTGTCTTGGCATACTTTGTCTGGGAGACAAAAATGTGATGCTCCTTTTGCCATATCTCCAAGCCAAGACAGTAATGTAGTAGCCCCAAATCTGTCATGTCGAAAGTTCTTTTCAGATCATTCTTTACAATATCAACCTTGATCTTCTGAACTGCCAGTGATCACAAGATCATCTACATATACAACAAGAATGACAATTTCTTTTCCTACCTTCTTTATATACAAATTCAAATATGAGGGGCTACGAGTGAACCCATGCTGCAAAAGGTGATCATTGATCTTGATATACCATGCCCTGGGAGCTTGTTTCAGTCCGTAAAGTGATTTGATGAGATGACATACCTTCTTAGGCTGCTCTTCATCAACAAATCCTTCAGGTTGGGTCATGTATACTTCTTCTTTCAGATCACCATTTAGGAAAGCACTCTTGACGTCCATCTGCTGAAGTCTCCATCCTTTCTGTGCTGCAAGTGCACAAACTACTCTGATGGTCTTCATCTTTGCAGTGGGTGCAAAGGTTTCTTCATAGTCGATGCCCTCTTTCTGAGCATATCCTTTTGCTACAAGTCATGCTTTATGTTTGTCGATGGATCCATCTACCTTATATTTTGTCTTGAAAACCCATTTGCAGCCTATGGGTTTCTTTCCTGTAGGCAGATCGACAAGTTCCCATGTCTGATTTTTCATGAGTGAGTCATATTCTGTATCCATGGCTTCCTTCCACTGAGGTTGACTGAGTGCTTCACGAACATTATCTGGCTCGGAGCTATTCATCAGTGAACTCATGAGTGCAAAGTTTACCTCATTTCTTGTTTGACTCCTTGTTTTGACTCTGGATGATGTATCTGGGAGTTGTTGCAAATGTGAGTCCTTGATAGTGCTTTGTACCCACTTCGGATGAGAACTTGGCTGCTTTTGAGAAGAACTGTGTCATTTCCATGTGGATTGATGTGGAGTCACATTCTCCAGTTCTCCAAGGTCAACAAATAGTTCTCCTAGCAGCATTTCTTTTCTCTGAGTAGTCTCCTCTGGCTCATCATCTGATTCAGAGACTAATCGGTGAGATGTGGTTGGAAGTGGATCTTCTGTTGATACTATTGAGTCAAAGGATGACTCGTCACAAACCACATCCCGACTCTCGTATATTTTCTTTGTCTCAGGATCCATGAGACGATATGCCTTCGAGGTAGTACTATAGCCAAGAAGGATACACGGGAGTGTTTTTGGCTCTACCTTCTTTCTCTTCTGAGCTGGGACATGCATGTATGTTGTGCAACCAAATACTCACAAATGAGAAATTGATGGCTTTCTACCACTCCATACCTCTTCTGGAATTTTTTTTGTAGAATCTTTGTTGGTGCCCTGTTGAGAAGATATACAGCCATTTGTACTGCTTCAGCCCAATAGCATTCTTCTAGCTTTGTTGTTGTTAGCATGCAGTGAGCCATCTCCATCACTGTGTGATTGCGACGCTCAACAATGCCATTTTGTTGGGGTGTGTAGGGAGCAGTCAGGTGCTGCTTAATGCCTTGTTGGTTCAGGAAGGCCAAGAACTTCTTTGATGTGAATTCCCCCCCTCGATCTGAGTGGAGTAGAAGAAGTGGTTGTCTGGACTCTTTGACAACACGATGATAGAAGTTCTGCAAGTGTTGAAGAGCCTCACTTTTCTTCTTTAGGAAATATACCCACATCTTGCGAGAGTGGTCATCCACGAACAGTTGGAAGTACTTGTATCCTGAAAATGAAGCAGGCAATGGGCCATTTAGATCGGTATGAACTACCTCCAGACACTTCTTGGCATGGAAGGTGCTCGCTTGAAATGGATCTCTGTGTTGTTTTCCTGCAAGACAGCCAGGGAAAATAGGCAAGGAACTGGACAATTTGGGTAGTCCATGGACCATTGCTTTTGAACTCATCTGGTGCAATGAACTGACCGACAAGTGTCCATATCTAAAATGCCATAGGGTAGTTGATTCTATTGTTGAAGCAGATAAAGCTACTGCAGAAGATGAAACAATATCTAAAGTAAATAACTTATCTTTTACAAAAGCTTTAGCAAGAACCGTACCTTGTCGGAGATTAAGCATGATTTAATGCCATTTTGAACAAGAAATTCTACCTTAAGGTGATGATTCAATAGCTGAGTAACTGACAAGAGGTTGCTAGTCAAGCCAGGAACATATAGTACCTTTGTAAGTGTACATTTTCATGGTCCCAGAGGAATGGTGACATTCCCTATTCCTTCTGCAATGTACTCTTTGTCATCCACTATCCGAACTTGATCTCCAGTTGGTTCTTCATGTAGTGAATCAAACAGCTTCTTGTCACCTGACATATGCTTGCTTGCACTAGAGTCTATCAACCAGACTTTCTTCGTGGGCTGAGAAGTTTGAGAGACGAGTACAAGGTTCTTACCACAATGGGCTCCTTCTGATGTCTCCTCATCAGATTCATCATCTTCTTGGGCTGCGAGATGTCCCTTCTGCTTTCTCCAGCGGGGACGTCATTTGGAATTTTGAAAATCTTCACACCCGGATGTGCTTGTATGGCTTGAAGACCCCTGTTTCAAGCTATTATGCCAGTAGTGATCAGTGTCATGAGTATTGGTTCTGCAAATGTGACACCATCTCTTTGACTTTTGATCTTTCTGTTGTTGTTTGGTTGCACTTGATTTGGCTTCTCTGGGGGACCCTTCCGATTCTTCTAGCCATGGTAAGGCTTTGAGAACAAGGCTTTATCCTGAGACTCCTCATGGGATGAAGTGATGGCCTCTTCCTGCTGCAGCAAATTCACAAGCTCTTCGAATGTCACTGTTTGTTTAGACACATTCAGTGTCATAACGAACACTCAGAATTGAGAAGGGAGTGCTCTCAAGGTGATTGCGATGAGAATTTTATCATCCACCATTTCACCGAGTGCTAATAACTCCGATCTCAGCTCAGCCACGCGACGTAAGAACTCCTCCACTTTCTCATCTGACCCCATAGAGAGGGTGTGTAGCTTTGACTGAAGATGAAGTATCTTCATCTGATTTTTGGCTTCATAAATGGTTGCCAACTTGTCCCAGGCCTCCTTGGGTTTCTCCACATTCCTAACATGCGGTTGCACATCGTCACTGATACTGAGCATTATCAGCATCAAGGCTTTAGCACTAGCCATTTCATATTTTATTAGTTCATCGGGGGCTGTGGGAGCGGGCACAGACCCTGTGACAATTCCCCATAATCCTTCAAACTGAAGGATTGTCTTCATTTTTGTCTCTTCCAGGCCGCAAAATTGGACCCTTTGAGCAACTGAGCATCGGACAGAAGTAACTTCGGAGAAGACATCATAGTAAAAAAGAATATTTATTTATTTATTTCAAGAGTTATTACAACTTTGACTCACTGATGAGAATTACTGGCTCGTAGATGCTCGCGATATTCACGTGCTGTGAGATGGTGATGCTTTGTAGGGCATTCTTCTTCATCGTCACAGTCGGCATCATACCCAGCTTCTAATTCTTCCCATACTCACTTTGCTTGGCAGCTGACGTCGAAAAGAAAGTATTCAAGAAGTCCTTCTCGAACTAGCTTGTCGAATGCTAGATTGCTAGGTATTCTGAAGCTCGTTCAGCAAAGCAAAGTAGAACCCAGAGCTCTCAGGAGCTTCTTCACGGTGTTCTCTAACTGGCGAGTTGATATTCCAGCTTTCAGCTATGGCGACCGTGTTATTGATGCTCTCAATCGAATTGTCAACACTCAACATTCGACGAAGTGTTGTATGATCTACTTCTTATCCTTCATTGTCTTGGTGGAAAGGTCTATTCCAAACACTAATGGCACTATATTATTCTTTAAATATAATTATAGAAAAATTTTTATTTGAGCCACTTCACTCTTCAGCAGGATTCTACACATTACATATTTTTCAACTTCCACATAGGCTTGAGAATCTACACAGTAGCACATGCATCCAGTGCAGCAACAAACCTTTTTTACGCTGAGATTTTGTATTGAAAATTTGGCCTTCCACGCAGGTATGATCAGATTCCACGCAGAACTTAAGCTACTTCCACGCAGGTTCAACCATGAAATACCAATTCAAAGAAATTGACAAGGAATGCTGCTTCCACGCAGGTTTCACACATGGTATGAATATTTTGGATCAACTTGCACGCACTTTAATTCCTCTCCACACAGATTTTAGTCCATTGGCTTTGAAATTTTCCTCCACACGTCACATAGATAATCCACCAAATGAAAAACAGACTAACGCTTGAAATTTTGGCATTCCACATTTACAAGTACACTTGTAATTTTAGCAGGTGGACTTTCACGCAACACATAAGTACAAATTCTTCCACGTACATGCAGGAAAACTCTCCTTGTCTTTCCTCCACATTTTTTTCCTTGACGCAGGTTTTTTCCACAGTTAATAAGACAAAAGACATGAAGAAATTGGATTCTTGCACAGTTTTCTTTTTCTCTTTCACACACCAGGACATTCTTGATATCTTCCACGCAGTAGCAGAAGAATTTTATCCACAGGTAAATATTCCACGTGGCTTTATTCCAATTGTCCACGCAGGTTTCAAAGTAGGTGAAAACAAAACAAAAGTAGGCATAGGATTCAAAAAAGAAAAAACGCAGTGTAGGCCACTGTTTTCCTTTCCATGCAGAAACTTCTCCTCCTCCACAGTGCATCTCCAGTTGCAGATTTTTTCTTCATTTTCACAAGGAAAAACAGAGGAAAAAAAAACGCTACACATAGGTCAGAGATTAGGCTTCTCTGATACCAAAATGTAGGAGGTAGATAGGAGAGAAGAATGTGGAGTGAAGTACTCTACACACACTTATTTTATTATGAAGAAGTGCGTACATTATATAGGAGAAATAATCAACTACATTCCCCTAAACTGAAGGAGGAAGATTTGGATGAAGGAGAGAGAATAATGGAATACACCAAGGAAGAGAAAATAAAGGGATAAAACAGCTTGCTTGATAGCCCAAACAACATAAAACTTCCTTGTTGGATGCATCACCATTATGTCTTGATGATCCATTAGAGCATTGGAAATGGTTTTTTTATGTTTACAGGGACCAATCCATCTCCCTTTGAGATAGCACCACCCCAAGTGACCACACCATCCAGAAAATTTATAACAACACTACCAGGATGGGAGGAAATATAGCCACAGAGTTTACCTTATCTTATTGAACCTCCACGCTTGAATTGAGAAGAGACATTACCATATTGATGGTTCAAACAATTTATTTGGGTCGAACACTATCGTGCATGGGAGGCCAACACAGTGTCGACTCATTTCCCACCACTAGAGACACTAGGAGAAGAGGGAACCTACCGAACACAACCTCTCCATGGCCACCTAAGAAACCTTTCGTTCCCCTAACCAAATTTATGAGCGTACTTTCCATCAACATGGCCATTAGGGTTAGGGAAACTTTTAGATGAACACATTGACAATAACAATGAATATATCAAAATATCTATCCATAAAATCTAAGGCAGGCTTGGTATTACATGCATGATAATAAATTTAGTTTTTATAACTCAAACGTCTCACATTACCCCACTCTAAAATGTGGTTTACTTGGACCAATCTCCAAGGTGGATCAAATTGGGTTCTTAAATGACTAAATAGGGCTATGATTTCCACTCAATACTTCTTTATTTTTACAAAAAAAATTCCATACATGTGGAATTGATGTAAGATTTCATCCTTCCTGACCACTTTCCCATTAGATTGTGTATCACTTGGGAAGCTGAATGTCCCTTTTTCATAAGGGCCAATTATTTCTTAAGACATACTTGATGGGGGAGGGGAAAGCCCACACTCAATCATATCAAACAAGTGTGAAACTTAGTGCCATTTCCATGTCTCTTATTAATCATGACTAATTATATTAATCACGATTAATGTAAAAACATTTAATATTATTTTTCTTAGGACCTTTCCATACATCCACATAACCTTGATGATATTATTAATTTCGTTCTTACCTTAGATGTTTCTCCTAGTGTTTAATCTCCACAATATAATAAAGAGTCTCATTTTCTAGTGCTTAATCATACATTTATTAATTAAATTTATATTTTACTTATATCTATGTGGGAATATAATATCCCTATTTAAAATTTAAAATCTCTATTCCAATTTATACTATAATATCTACATCTCTTGTGCACACTATGGATCCATACAATATTCTTCTACTAGACATTCCCCTTAACATCTAACTTATGATTTGTAGAAAATGGTGTCATAAATATATAGAGTGGTGTCTACATCTTCAAATTTCATATATTATAATAAATTTGTTCATAATCCACTTTCATTTGAGGCTGAATATTATCCTCTACCACTAGGGTTTGTGTACGCTATAATTATTATATATGAGGGTAAAGAGGATCCAAATAAACACCTTATCTCTATCCTTGTTCCATGCTTATAATAAGTTTATAATGAAAAAATACTAACTACGATATTTTGTATAAGTCTTAATATTTTTTGAGATTAGGATAAACAATTTTTTTAATAGGACCCCAAGATACAAATAAAGAAGATTGAAAGAAACATAGCAGAAACAAACTACTAGACTGCAGCATAAGAGCGACAGCTATAGTGATTTAATGATATTTTTTAATCAATTGATAAATCATTATATTATCATTATGATTATGTGGCATATCAATCTATGATTGTAATATCATTAAATTATGAATTAATATTAATAGTAAATAGGTTATGTCCTTATAATAATTCTCTATGTTTCTACCTATTATTTCTTGTCAAATGGAAACAATAGTTATTGTTTCCGATGATGAGGATACTCACTTGGTTGGTTCCTTTTGCAACATATCTCTATAAAAAGTCGTTGTTCTAATTATAATAATGTTTTCTTTTATTTTTGTTTAGCTAGGAATAATTTATCTTATTTCTCACTTGTTATTATAGACATTTTCTCTTGGGATAATTACATGATACCTTGTTGTTATGTCCATTTCTTTATTTCCATGTCTTGTATGTGTGTAATTTGTAAATGGCAACACAATTTTTTGGAGGGCAATATATATATCTTTTCAGATGATGGATTGGTTTTATTTTTATAATATAGAAAAAGATAAGCATATGCTATAATAGTTTAATCATGGTCATTATGTATTAATTTGATACATTCGTGAAACACATCAAGGGTATTTCCTTCATGTCATGAATCAATTTTCTACCTAAAAAAATATTTAATTTCAAGTTTCTATGCATAACATGAAAGGGATAGGTATTGTATTATATATGAATAGGAAATCTAATGTAAATATAACTCATATTAGGTCTACAACATGATTAAATCTTTTAATATCTTTGAATATAAAAATTTGGATATTATTTAAGAAAAATCCCATTTTTTGTAATAAAGATTTGGAAAAAATATTTAGAGTGGAACCATTATAAAATAATGCCTTTTTAGTTGAATATACTTGAATTTAAATCATAGTATGGAGTGGTTTATAGTTTTCCAATGTATGTTTAGCAAGTGAATCAATATGGTTGAAGATCCATATTGTTGAAGGAAATATACTCATTGATTCTTATAAGGGTATCTACAATAGAAGTAGAAGCAATAGCTAGTTTATCACATCAGATTTTAGATTTCTATAGTGCCTCATACAAAATGTCATTCTATAGAATATATATTTATAATTACACATAAGGCGTTAGTAGTAGTGAGATGAGACCTATTGGGTATATAACAACATTGAAAGATACGCCAATGGAGAAAAGGTTTTCAGAATACGTTGAAATATGATGGCTATAAAATATTCAGGTTTACAATTTGCAGCATTATTTTGTTTGAGCATTTCACCGTGCATATTTTTTCCACTAGGTGACTTGTTAACAGAATGTATAGCTCACGTCTGTTCATTTCTTAGGAAATTCTTTATGTCATCTGCATCTATATCTTCCCATAGTGTACAAGTTTTGGCAATGGTGCAAAAGAATTAACAGCATTTACGTTATGCATACTAGTGACTTGGAGGTGTTATCATGCTACCATCCTATGTAAAAAATGTGTTTTTTAAAAAAAATGGGGTTTTGAAATGGAGAAGGGACTTAACAGATGTTTAGTTGCAATTTCCTTGGCAGATATGATTGTAAAATGTGGAAGAAAAATGGTTGGGGTTCCCATCCTACTTTTTGACTTAAAACCTTTGTCCCAACTGGCCATTATCTCATTTTATTTTTAGGCTTTGGTATAATATTTAGATAAATGAGAGGATTTTTGTGTGGCACAAGTGTTTTAGCTTTTTTGGGTTTTTAGTCGAATGTCATGTAAATAAGTGGATTTTTTTTGCTGCAACACAAGTGTCTTAGAAATTTTGGGTTTTTAATCTAATGTGAGGGAAAAGAGTTGATTTTTTTGCTGCAGCACAAGAATTAGAGGAATACGGTGCACATGAAGGTGATTTTACATCAATATCTATACTCTATTTCTTGAACTATGAAAAACACCAAGGTTGGTTGAATCTTATTTATAAATATATTTTTTCATTGTGATTCTTATGTTTTATGTATCATTTTTTCTTCCATTTTTCCATGTTAATAAATTCACTATAAAATTTTCAAAAGCTTCCACACAAGTACTTGTGATTGAGAAAACTATTTCATAAAATTCATAAGGAAAAACTATACAAGATGTATGTGTTGACAATTTTTGCACTTGTGCAAAAATGGTCAACTCGAAAATTCATTACGATGGATGACATTGTGAAGTGGACCTAAGCTAGGGGGGATTCTTTCTATCAATATTGTTTCTTTTGAGGTAATTAATGATTACATGAAATCTTCATCTATGTGTGTTGTTACAAAATGTAGCAGATCACATAGTCTACAATTTCATGACTATCTTAAGAAAAAAACACAAACCCCAAAAGGACAGTTGTGTTATCTTGATAAAGACATCAAATTTTAAATAGATGAAGTGTTAATTTTTGGGACAACAATCATAATTGTAGATTACAGCAGCAATCAAAGTTCATTTCTAAATGTTACATGTATTTTTTTTTTCAGGTTCTTTCTTTATGATTAAGACATTAAATTATATTATTGGGTTGTTTAATTTCATCATACAATCCATATAGAAATCTGAATTACAAAAAGAAATCCACAACTCTATTTGAGAATTCAGATTTTTATTCATAAGAAATTTGAAATGTTCCCACACAAGCCGTGGCGATGCAACTAAAAAGTAATTTACAGGTACTGAAGAAAAAGATAACTATGTATGAAAGACAAAATAGAGGAGTATGAATGAACCCATTATTGCCTTGGGGTTTTTTTTTCTCCGGTTGATGCATCTCCATCTCCAACTTTGTTCCCACTTCATCTTCACTACTGAAAGCACTGTACCTAAAAATAGAAAAGAGAAAATTGTCACTTATGAGCTGATGGTTAATCCATATTCCTATACTATCCAAATTCATGTAGATGAATCTCTTCACAACAGGAGATATAAATTACATGAAGATTAAAGGCACAAATATAAAGTACTTTCTAAAACAGAATACATGATTTATTCACTTAGAAATAAGGAGAGAGAAGAAAAGAAAACTATGGAACATAAGAGAGGCCAAAAAATACTAAATATTTTCTAGCTATTTTCTTGAGTGTGTAGGTACATATTGTAGTCAAGAAGAAAATAAATCATGTTTTACAGTCCTCACTGTTACATAAAGATTTTATAGTTCAATGAATTATATCCTATGGTACATCAAAATTGGAACAAATCACAAGTACATATTGGTATGAAAGGAAGAATGCAACTAAAATTTTAGTAGCTATCCTAGAAATAGAAGAAATTACAATGCAGATTAGAGGAGAGAATTGCAAATAGAAATACATGTTTCAGAATACAACTCAAAGGTGAAGCAAAAGAATCACAATATAAAGGCTGAAGTTAACTGGAAAGATAAGATTACAGCTAAAATAGAATGAGAAAGAAATCTAAGAAAACTTTGGCAGGGCTTCGACATGTAAAATTGACATTTAAAATCTTTCCATCATGTTGTTTTTTAAACTAGTAGATGCTTTAAAAGCTTTATGTAAATCAAATCGTAATACAGAAAGCAGAAAAACATGGCATGATCAACATAAAAGTTATCATATTTTAGCTTCCAACAATAAGTCAGGTTAATATAATAAGTGATACATTATGTATTTTGAATCAGAAAAGTACATTTATTACAACTAAATAGAATAAAAGAAGGAAATATGAGAAAATTTTGACAAGAATTTGCCATGAAAAATTGACATTTTAAATCTTCTAGCATGCATACTAAAGTTGTAATGAAGATCAAATGTAGTATTTAAGAAAAAAAGAAATTGAAGTACAACATATCAACAAAAACTTCAATTTTCAGCATGCAAGAATAGTGAATATAAATTTCTAGAAATAATATGTCCTTTCTTTCCAAGTTTTTTAATCAAGAGTTACAGAAATGTCAAAAAATTAGATATCAAATCTCAAAAGGTACATCCCAATATATACAGGTTTCATAAATATGTTTTTAGTCCTTTAAATATCTCAGTTCACAAAACATTTTTGCACAAGAAAGGATACAAATCTTTAGCAAGGTTACCAACCAGAAAGATCAAATGCATGTATGTGCAAACAAGTAATCAATAAAAAAATTAGGAGTCTTCAGGATAAGATATTAGAATATCATTACAAATTATTTTTCTCTCTTTTATGCAACGAAAAAAAAAATTCATATTATTACAGTTTTAATGAGAAAGAAAATTTTAAAAGATCATGAAGGAAAGAAGAAAAACCCAAAGGATTTGAGACAAGACATTATATACTTAGAAAAGCATAGAGGAATGGTTGAATAATCAGTGAAATATGAGATCCCATATCTAGGTATTAGAGTCAAACAAATAAAGATATAACTTTTAGAAAGGTAACACTTCATATTTTTTCAAAAGGATCAATTTATTGCAGTCTCAGGATGAGGCAGCAGAACCAATTTTCAAGTTTGATGAGTCATAAAGTACAAGCATAAAAATGAAGGAGCTCTACAAAGGATGAAACAGGAAATAAATACTAAGTTAGAATTAAGCTAAAAAACAGAGCCCCAATGAACACTAAATGTAACAAACCCAATATTCAAACTCAGTGAGTGATTATTCTAAATCGAAACAGGGAATGCAGGGCTTAAAATGTGTGAATTTGGATTTCAACTATTCCAGAAGCCATCAACAAGAATCACAAGAAATGAAGAAATCCGAATACTCACATCAATGAGAATCACAAGACATGAACATATAAGAATTCCCACATCAACAAACATTCAAAATCCAATGAGTTTCAAGAAAAATGGGAATACCCATTTAGTATTCATAACACAAACCCAAGTGGAAGATATTTGAATCATAAAATGCATACATATCCGAGTTAAAGAAATTTTCATGTTTTTCAAAAATTATCATTCCCATTGAAATCAGTTTCAAGTTACAATATCATAAGAGAAATGGTACAGATCCTAGATTTGATCGAAAAAACATTAAAGGGTATAAGAATCAGAGTAAGAAAATAAGAACTCAGGTGATTAAATTGGAGCTATTAAACCCTCGAAAGATCATTAAGTTCAAAGCGGGAAAAACTAGGACCCAGAATGAGTCTCAACTTGAAACATCCAAGGGAAACACAAAATGACAAAGATAATTTAAAGAAAGAATGAAGTATCAATATCTTAGAAGTAAAAAGGTAATGAAAAAATGTTTACAAAAGCTTAGAGATCAAGACTTACCATCCCCTCATCAAAAATTGATGCACATAGAAAGAAAAGTGAGCTCGGCGGAGGTCGACAATGACGGCCTTTCTTTTACTACATAAGTAAACAATTCTTGAAAGGAATACAAAAGGTGCCCAAAAATCTCACAGAGTTCCACATACTAAGAAAATATATTCACCATTGGGAACTGATCTCGAGGGTTACCCTAAATATAACGATCATCAACCATTCACTCAGAAAAAAATCAAAATATATTAGAGGCAATAAAGATACAGATGCACAAAGGTATACAAAACCAGACAAATCTCATAGATCCAAGATCAAACCCATGAAGACGAAGCAGCTAATTTTTATTACAGAAAATTGTAGAAGCTCAAAGAAACATTAATGCAGAAATAAAGTGTCAGAACTCAAATATTTAGAAAGGAACCATATAAACAAAGTTTTCACATTTGCAAAAACTCGTAGAGAACCATTTTTGCAAAGGATCGAGCTTGAAAGGATTTAACAATGGTGTCAAGCCAAAAAATTTTCAGGGCTTCACCCACAATCTAGAAAACTAAATGATGTCGTCATTAAGGTTGAGTGACCTTTACCATCTGAGCTCAAGAGCTAGTTAGTGGAACTCAACCACAATTAAAACATCAAATATCAACCGAGTACAAAAAATTGATGATCAAGGATCATGACTACAAAATCAATGCAAACCACCATGGTTATGATGCTACCAACCACTTTAATTACAAGGTTAAAACCCTAACAATGGGTCAGAGATCGATGACCTAAGATCAACCAATACAGAGGTCAACGGCTAAAAAAATTGATCACCAAATTTTAAAGAAAATCACCATGGCCACATTAATAGCTAGAACATTAAATCCCAAGTCCGAAAAATCTAACTGAGGGTCAAGATCAATGGCTACAAATCAAAATAATACCAATCAATGGTTGAATCAATCACCAAATTTCTAAACAAACTTTACCTGAGTTAATCATGTCACTGAAAAAATGATAAAGGGGTGAGTCATCGTGGAGAGAGGGGGCTAGCCCCATGTTTAAATACAAAATCATTGCATATTGAATTTTAAATTCTAAACCATAGTCTATGTCCCAAATGATCAATGGGGGCCGACATCCATACATGCCAACAATTATCTACCAAAAGGTAAAGTATAACCTTATTCCATTCAAAATACAAAAACTGACAAGAAAATTGCGAGACCGTGATTTGAAAAAATAGGTGAAAGATACTATATAGTGTACCATGTTTATACACAAGGGTGGCTGAATAGTATTATTTGCATTGACCTTATCTAAGGTCTGAACTATATGATATGTCATCTAGACCAAAATCAAAACGGGGAGGAAACAAATGATTACAACCAATGATTGAGGAGAAAATGATAGGTAAGTGCTGGAGTATAATCAACGAATATTCACCTTAACACTTACAAAAGATACCTCATACCCTTAAATGGTGAACTACCAGGTGGACCCATAAGTCGAGGGTTGTGAGATGATCACTAATGTGTTATCCATGTTAACCAAAAGAAGAAAGAACAAGTGTCAACATCAGAAATCAAGGTGGTCCCAATCAAGATAGATGTTTGGATGAATTATTTTCGCAAGGTATTGCAAATAATGTAATTGATTTTGCTCACTCATAGGGAGATAAGTTTTGCATGTGCACCCAAGGGGACAAGTTGATCAGAATTATAGATGTCACATTAGGCACAAGAAGACAGAATTTGCATGCACAAGGAAGGAGAGTTTCCCATCAAGCAAGATATATTGTTAGCAAATTATTCACCCATGCTTTTTCTAAAAAATAGAACAGTAAACTTGAGTTTGACTAAGATGTAACTAGTGGCTATTAATGCCTCTTCGTATTAGCTTGCATTATTTTAGCCTAAATAAAGGATAAAAATAGGATGCATGGGTGTATAATTTTATCCTATTTTTAGGAAAGGTGGGTGAAATAATTTTGCTATATATTGTGTTCCTTTGCAAAACACACGGGGAGGAATTTTAGATAAAGGAATGCTGAAGTAGATTCTACCATCTTTCCCCTCTGAATGTGAAGTATTTTCTTCGTTTCCAATTATTTGCAGTCTTGTGTATGTTCCATTAATCTTGTGAATGTTGAATTCCCTGATTAATCATCTTACCCTATTGTGAATTCAATAATCTTTGCAGTATATTAATGTCTATGTTTAACTTAGCAGTATTGTTGTGATATTTTCCCTCAATACATCAAATTTTTTACCTTTAATTTTTTATAGAAAATTGTTAGCTTTTGCATCAAAATTCAATTCCATATCAATTGTGCATGTACTAAGTCAAAGACCTCATATAAGTTTTGAGTATCACCTCAGTTTTAAATCCTTTTTACAATCATCTTTTACCCTCAAAGCCCAGAAAATCATTTTTGGATACATCAATAAGGAACCAACCTTGATACCTAAGACTCACCTCAAAAAAGGTATACCCATAGACCTTAGGTATTTCCATTATATCTACAAAAGAGAGAGATCGTTTTTTGCCATCTTGCAGCACCTGCAACCATCTCTCTACAGGGTGAAATTTCAAGAGAACATTTTTTGGCACGCCCAGTGGGAAAATGAATCAGATATGTAGGAAAATTACAAAAATTTATAGTAGATTTACAGTATGGAAAAGTTACTTTAGGATCACCAAGCTCCAACAATTTATTCTAAAAATTCTAAGATTTATTTGGCTACTCAGTAAAGATGATTTTAGACCAGTATTGCAGCATGTTCCATGCTTGAAGTGAATACAAGATCATCGTTAAGAGGAATTTCTTCTAATATGATTTATTTACGTTTGAATTATAGAAGAAGGAGAAGATTTGGTAATACTTTACATTATTATAGGCTTGGTTTTGATAACCGTCATCCTAATCTTCCTTCACCATGTATCAATTTCTCTATTCAGATCCCAGTTTTTCCAATGGCTATTCAACCACCTTGGAATTTTGCGACCCTTACTAATGGCATCCCATTAGTAGTTCCAGTTTATCATGATATCCCTAATGCTGCCATGAAAAGCTTGCCATCATTTATAGGTGAAAATCAGGTTACAAATACAGAGCACATCAAAGGTGTTGAAGCCTTATGTGCAATTCAAAATATCACTCATGAAGATGTATCTTTGAGACTTTTAGCTGCATCCTTTAAAGGAAAAGCCTTGCAATGGTATAGAAATTTAGAGATTGGAAGCATAAGATCTTGAGATGATCTAAGTGGTAAATTGATAAAACAATTTCAAGATAACTCAGATCATTTATCCCTTATAGAACAACTATCTACCATTAGAAGAGCTCCTCATGAATTTATGTCTAGTTTCAATATTTATTTTTCTAGAACTTGGGAAAGAATCCTATCAAGTGTTAAGCCTCAAGTTGATCATGCTTTCCTTTATTATCTTAGAGCATTAAACAATTATATTTCAACTATGATTCATCCTATGGGAGGTGAAAATGTTTTGGATGCTTACATGATATCACTATAAAATCAAAAAACAACCTTATTGAAGCCGTAAAATTAGCACCAAGGCCTTCAATGCCTATTTTGGTATATTTAGCTCCTATCCCACAACCTATCATGATTATATAACCTGTTGTTATAGCCACAATAGATGAGATATTTAAGGCTTTGTAGACCATGGGGAACAAATTGAATTCAATCAAGAATAGACTTGCATTACCTACTAGACCTTATCAGGCTCCTTATCAGCAAAACTGTCAAAATAGGCAACCTTACCAGGAGAATCAAAATTATAGGCAGCCTTATCAGCAAAGGCAGTTTGACCCAAAAGTTCCTAGTTCATCTAACAGTTTAGTCCCAGTTAATATGGCTACCCAAGAATGGTTTAAACCTTGTAATCAACCTCATTCAGCTGTAATTTTCCTAAATGCTTTTTTGAACATAAGTCTTGTTGCACAACCTCAATTCGAGAGATTGTTCATGCCTTAAATGGAGGGTGGGCAGTAAGAAAGTCACATTCAAAAAGCACCTGAATAGAATTTAATCAATTTTACTGAGGATTAATTTATTTCAATTACCACTAAGGCTTAAGAAAATCCTACAGAAAGAAAAAAAAACCAAAACGGGTATGTTCTTCCCACTTTCAGTGAAAAATTAGCAACTACAGGCCCAAAACCAGCTAACAGTGTTTTTGTTTCTCAAACAATAGTAAGTGTTTCACCTAGTAAAGAGTAGTGAAAAAAGCTACAACTTGATCCAAGAAGGATATTTATACCTTAGATATCAAAAGAAACTGAAGTGGAATCAGTTTTTTCTAAAGCCTATGCTAAAATAATAGAGTATGTTTCTAAAACTGTTGCTTCCTTTAAGATTGTTGATGTAATGAAAAATCTTAATGTTAACACCTCAATGTGGGATGCACTAATTATTCCAGGATAGTAATATTTACTTTCTCATGAACTTGCTAAGTAGGATATTTCTTCAAAAAAAATAGAAAAGGAAGTTCAGAAAGCAAACATGGGCCTTGGAACAATGGAACGAGACTGCATTAAAGAGGTTAAATGGATGGTTCATAGAGTATTAAATTCTCATGACATCAAGAAGCCACCACCATTTTATTTTTCACTGATTATTGGGGAACATATTGTTCATAACTGTATGGTGGATAATAAAGCAAGTAGCATAGTTATGCGAAAAGCAATTGCAAAAAAATTGGGTTTGCATTATGAACCTATAGAAAAAAGTGTTCTATTCCTTGATGGGACTGTAATGAATATAGTTTGTGTCATCAAAAATCTAGAGGTAACATTGCATGGTTGCCCAAATGTTTCCATTCTTCATGATATTACTTTCATAGATTTACCTCCTTACTTTGTTTATTGTTTATCAAGAGATTTCACAACAAAGATAGGAGGTTATCTCTATTTAGATTGGTCCTTATTTTTTTCACTACACATTATGGAACCAAGGTTACTATCAATTTAGAACCGTTGGTAATATTTCATATTGAGCCTCACAATTTTAATGCATTAGCTAATCATGCATCCTTAAACCAATCTGATTTGATAATACAACTCATGTTTTAGCATTAGATGTTGTTTCTAACTTGTTTATGGATGAAAAGACACATGAAGAATATGTTCATGATCCTTTCAAAGAAGTTGAAGAACATCTGTTTAGTGTGTATTGTCTGCATGAGGAAAACACACCAATTCCCTTGTTGTACAAAATAGAAAATGCAACAAAAGGAATTTGGAAGCTTCATTTTGATGGAGCTAAGAACAAGAAATAATAAGGAGCAGGTTTGATGCTCACTTCCCCAAGAAATGAAAGGTATTTTTCAGCTTTGAGTATCCAATTTTCATGCAATTATAATGTGGTTGAGTATGAAGTATTAATTCATGGCATACTTTGGGCCATAAAAAGAGGTATTAACATGCTACAATTGTAGACACCTAAAATTGGTTACCCAATTTAGTGTCCCCTAGGTTTGTTTATCCTCTCCGGTAACCTGGGGCACCTTTATATAACCACTTCTCCCTTAGGGTATTACTTAAATATTTGATTTAAACACCTATCCTAAGTTTATTATACCCCATGGTGTTTCATCCATGGATAATTAAATATTAACTATTTAATTATACTCTTTACATGTATCTTAACCGCTTATCTACCCCATATCAATTCTATCAATCTATTCCCCATATTTCTCCTCCTCCCAAACCGTGCAGTGGGTTATTTCCCATATTTGAGCTAGAAGGATGCACTTTCATCTCTCCAGATCATCCTTTTTGGCCATTTTGGGACTCTGTTCCCCAATCGGCGCCGAATGATACTCGGTCGACGCCAATTTTTTGGAACGGCACCGATTGTACCCTGGTCAACACATATTATAAATACAGGTCCAGAATTTAGTTCTGGTTAGACAGAAACAATGCCTGAGAGTTTTTGAGCATCAAGCCTGAGCATCATCTATCAAGTGAGAGTGAATTTTGTCCAAAACAATCCCTGAGAAGAGTACCATTACTCTGCTCCCACAACATCGACATCATGAGGCTTCATTGATCTCTTGGTGACTCTGTTCCTGCATCTAGCTAAGGCAGACCTTTATCAGTATCCCTATATATCCAACAAATATTGATGATCTAGCCTTCATTTTCCATTTGTTAACCTTCCTACAATTTTCCCCTAGTCAACGCTGACCGATCCCAGTCGATGCCGATTGAGCCTAATCGACGCTAATTCACCCAATCGACACTGATTGGCCTACAGATAGGTAAAAGAACTCAGGTAACACAAATCTAGCATTGTTTTCATAGTTTCCTATTTTATGTTGCTTTCTATCCACTATTTACATTCTATTTTTCATTTTTAATTAGAAAATATAGACATTTACTTAGATTTTTTATCATGTATTCATCTTTCTTTAATTGAAAACATGGACTGATATCCACCGAGGGAGCTTATCACTTCTTGGACCTGATTTTCAGGTAGTCCACCCAAATATATTTTAACATTGTCTTTTTCTATCAAGTATTTGTGTCTCATAGTTTTCTCAGATCTACTTTGCAAGATTGCTCGTGTGCACCCGTCTTGTCTACATCAGCTTTCTTCTCCATCTACATCTTCAAATCTTGTCTTATCTATCAGATATTGATTTCATTTGAGTTTTTCAGGGTTCTGTTGTTTATTTTAGTACATTAACTTAAACAGGTAACAAGTGTTGAAATTCTTGATCTACATTCTGGCACACCCGGTAGGACTTGAACCAAAGTTCCCTATTAGTAAGTTCATTTCTTTTCCAGTTTTGAGTTTTTCATCTTTTTCTTCACTGATTTTCATCAGTTTTCCTGATGCATTTCCTTTCTTCATTTTGGTCCTGCTTCTGTCACTTATAATTTGCAAAATCAAAATTATTTCTTTCTTCCATATCTAGATGCCTATTTCTACTTCTAAAATTAGTAAATCTTTCATTTAATTTCAAAACTGCACTTTTTGATTCATCTCTTGGTGCAGAATTGTCATTTCTTTGAAAGTTTCTAGTTTCTTAAATAGAAGTATTTTTTCTACTATTATCTGGATATATCTTTCTGGATTTGTTTGTGCGTTTTCTTAACCTCTTCTTGCAGAGCACTTTGCTTGTTTGTGGGATTGTTTGAGGGGAAGAGCTCAAAAACGTGGTTTTTGAAGTCTACACACCTTCAAGGGCTAAATCTATAGGTATTTATCTTTTACAGTGTTTTCTCCTTTTTAAGAAAATAACTTGTTTGTTTGTTTTCTATCGCATTCAAAAAAATTGATTTTGGTGCTTAAAAAGAATTTAATCACATTCGTGAAAGAACTTGTTTGACTTGTCTTCATCGAAATCCAACACTTCATTTTTAGTGCTTAAAAAGAACTTCTTCTTTTTCATTTCTGTTGTATGTTCTTCATCTAGTTTTCAAAATAGGTTGGACAACTAATCAAAATCGGTAGTGACACTATTTGATTTTTATTTTTCACCCTTACACACAAAGCCAAAATCACTAGGTATTAAGCATTTAAACAAAAATTCCTTCCTTGGCCTCTCCTACTTGGAAGTGACATCGAAGAGGAAGAGCCTACGTGGTACTCGGGCTGCACTATAAATTCATGAAAGTTCTAGTATATATTGGCAAAGCACCTGACTCTCTTATCGCACTGGTGTGTGAAGTGTGGGGGTAGGCCCTTATATCAAGCCACATATAGGTCTTTTACTGAAGTACCTTCGGGAATCCTCACCAAAACATTCCCCAAACCATCCTTAGTTTGGCTATCTAAGTAGTTCCTATTCTAAAAAGCCTTCCCTAATATTTTCTTTCTTAAAAGCATGAAAACTTAAAAGAGATAATCACCTACACTGCTTGAATTGTCTGTGCATTAGTTAGATCAATCTCTTTTTTTTATGTTTTTTGCTTGTTTATGACAGTCATCACCTGATCACAATCTAGAAAAATGGCTCAAATGGCCCCTTCTTCATTTGTTATCACCACTAATGTGGATTTTTCGGCACCCCTTAGGTCTTCCTGATGACCACTTTTGGTTGGTTCCCCATCTTGGTCATATAATCCTTTCTATCATCCTAAAGCGATCCCATCATGTATAGCTTCCCCCAGTCCTTCAGAGGTATCATCTGCTTCTGATATAGAGTAATGGATTCCTCGCGGAGATTCCTAAATTTCAAGTGGCTCCTTGATCGCAATCCAGTAGCCCTTATAGACTATCTAGTGCATAAGTCTGTTCGAATATCATAGTCAAGGGACCCACCAATCCAACAAGTTTATAAGTATTCTCAGGAACCAGCCTAGGGATTTTTAGAAACAATTAAGCATACTTTGTTCCTTGCCTCGAACTAGCGACATAAGAGGGTGGCACATCTTGCCTCCTTTGTCTCTTCCACTGACCATAGTCGACTAGTTTCTCAAATGAATTGCCTATCCTAGTACCCACATGCGAACCGCGGTCACTCACAACCTACTTTCGAGAGGCCCTCTTCTTTATTTATGATGGATGCATCCACGCTCTCACGGATTGTTGTTAATTCTTCTATGCCATCTATTATGTTTCAGGGTCAGTACCTCTCTATGAATCAACCCCCTTCTACGAGTCAGTCGGTTCCTTCTTCTCATCCTCCAGCTAGTCTTTCTTCTAATGCTCTAGTGACAGTGACCTTTTCCCATCCTCTGGCATCGGTGCCCTCAATAACCAATCCAACAGTCAAAATCCTCATTTAGATTTTGTTCCCCACCATGTCCAATCAAATCAACACCCATGTTCCTCAATCCATTCCTATTCATTCGACAATTTTAGGAGCCCACGAATCACAGGCTCCGTCTTTCATTCAACCACCTTTCTCTCAACCACTTGTCATCTCACAGCCTGTTTGTACGCAAGATCCTTCATAACAAATACCTCACCAGGCATCACCCAGAACACTTGGTTATTCCTCTTATCATCTTGTTAATCAACAGATGAATCCCCCGTTAACGCCTCAACAAAATCTACCATTCGCTTCTTATGCAAGACATAACAACATGCCTCCTCCTCAATCTGACGTCGTCAAAATTCTTTTGAAGAAAATCGTAGACCTAGAATCCTCCACCAAAGGGGCTCACCCTTCATACTCTTTTGAAGAAGTGTGTAATGAACCGATTCATCCATTAGTGGCTTTAAAGCCTTATCCTCCCCAATGGGAACTTCCTAAGTTCTCACACCTGCGATTATTCAAGCACGCTTGATACCTTATAGTCCAAGATCAGGAGCTTATGCTCCATACTTTCCCTATGTCTCTAGCAGGGCCTACTTTATATTGGTATAGTAACATTCCCAAACACTCTCTGTTTTCTTTCTCTCAATTAGCTCAGATGTTTGTTGAAAACTTTTCAATAAATATCACACATAAGATCTCGATTACAGATCTTTATAACATTCATCAATTCGATGATGAGTCTATTGCAGTCTTTGTCACTCGTTGGAGAGGTCTAATAAATCAGTTGTCTTTCTCCCTCCCTCAATCTCAACAGATCGAGTTGTTTACTCGATCTTACGCTAATCATATTTCTTCCACTTTAAGGATTCAAACCTTTCATACATTTGAAGAGCCTTTACGATGGCACGCAAACATGAGTCCTATGTCATTGAACAAGGGAAGTTAAAACTTCACTCTAAATCTAAACCATATTTTTCTCGGTTTACAAAATCAAACCCTTCCGCTTCTAACAAAGACAAGAATCAGGGGTCCACCAATGCTATCATATTAAAAACATCACGAGCTAATAACACTTCTAATCAAACACCACGGAGAGACTCTTCATCTTCTCGAAAGGACCCTCGTCATCTTGATCTATTACTTTGTTGGGGGAATTATATGCTTCTATCTTGGAAAAAATTTTAGAAGTTCACATGATCGAACTTCCCCCTATTAGAAATTTTGCTGAAAGCCAAGAATGACCATTCTCGTATAGGGAAAATAACTTATGTCATTATCATAGAAGAAAATGCCATGAAATTTAACGATGTCAGACCTTCAAAAATCTTGTCCAAAAATTCATTGATAAAGGAGAGCTCATTTTGGATAACCCAAATGCTCCCCCAAATCAGACACTTGATGTCTTTAAACAACCTTTTCCCAATCATTCCCTGAACAATGACGCTTCAAGGTCTCAAAAACCAAACACTCATACTATCAGCTTCATCTGTAATGAAGAATATTCTTCTAAACCTAAGCCATCTACAAACATGTCAACCGAATCAGAACTTCCTCCCACTTCGTTAATCTCTAAGATTCCACCATCTTCAGACAATTCGTCTTTGAATATTCCTCCATTTTTATAGATGTATTCATCTCTCCCTGCCTCTTTATCTGATCTTCCATCCATGCTAGAGACAGTGTCATCCTCATTTGTCTCATTGTTAGACATTCTTTCGATGCTGGAGGCATTTACGTCTCTTCAAGGTTCCACAACGAATACATCTACTTCTGTTTCTCCTATTTTTTCCATGACTATGCCATTGGTGAACATACCTATAGTCGTACCAACTTCTCTACCAACAGAAGCATCTTCGATTTTAACTCTTCCCATTTCCTTTCCTATAGTAGTTGCACCCACAATTACTATACTGGAACTATCTTTCTCATAGGGAACCACTTCTTCCATCACCGATGGTGGCTTGCCTATTAAGGAAAAATCTAAAGAAACAACACCGGCACCTACACCTTCCATTCCATAACTTAAACTGAGACAACTCAAGTCTAACATTACATCATCAGTACCTCACCATCTACTTCCCCCGAAAAGGTTACAATCACCTTATGCAGTCAAAGTTGTCACCATCCCTGAAAAAGGAAAACCAATATTTCGGACTATCAAGACTCTTGGTGCTTTCCCTCAAAAATCTCTCTCTACACCTCATAAAAAATAGGATTTATCCACTGAGAAGGCGTCTTCTTCTACAAAACCATCTTCACCAGTGCTTTGTAAAGTGGATTTAACCACTAGAAAGGTGTCACCTCTTTTATCAGAAGCATCATCTTCGTCACCAAAAGCCAAGGCACCTTTTGTTCCTCCTATCAGACCTATTTTGGGAGCTCCTCCCTCATCTAAATAAGTCTTATCTAAATCATCATTTGTTTTGACCAAGCAACCTTCTTCATCTCTGAATACCATAACACTTGTCAAATCTTCATCATCTTTAAAATCTATCTTAGGAGCTCCTCCTCCATCGAAATAAATCTTTCCTCTTCCATCTCAAGCACCCAAGGATACTTCTCCCGATGTCTAAAAAAGAAAAACTATCCCTAAAAATACTTTTAAACCATACATGTAGATTATTTTACCTCGAGATTCTATTAAGGTGAAAGAGGCACCTTCGTCATCTTTGTCCTCATCTTTGTCTACCAGATTCTATACTGAACTTCTTCACCAACATATCCAATCTTCATCCATATCTCTTCCTCTGATCAAACCCTATAATCCTAAAGGAGTAAAACCTTCCTGGTTTAACTTTGATTTGATTTGTGCTTACCACCACACTCCAGGACGTGACATTGAGGGATGTAAAGCCCATCAATCTGTCGTTAGCATCCTCTTGGAAGAAAGTGATCTTCTTTTGGAAGAGGTGAAGGAACAAGTTTCTCCTATCATCTCAACTGCATCTGAGCCTGAATGGTCTACCTAGACCTCTAATTCTATTAATTCCACTTTGGATGATCTCCCACCTTCTCAAATTGACACAATTCATATCGCCACTAGAGCACCACAGTATGATAATCCATCATCATCTACAGCATCTCAACCATGGGTTGTCATATCTGTGGTCCCTGAAGGAGTTCATCCTTCCTCATCAGCCCCGAGACCTCGGGTCTCCATTCATGCTTCACCTCAGGTTCATATTCCCGTGTCAGTTGAGGAGAGTGTTATGAAACAACTCACCCATGCTCCGGTCAAACTGTCTCTTTTTGACCTCATTCAATCATCTCCACAACATTGCCAGGCTCTGATTGATAATATGTGTCACATCGCAGTGAATTTAGATGAGCCACAACCTTTCAAGATGGTTGTTGGATTGAATAGACTGTCAACCACCATTTCCTTCAAGGATTATGAAATTCCTCCCCTTTCTTCTAAGGATTTAGAGGCTCCCCTCTTTATCACAGTTCAAATCAACAACACTACGTTAAAACACACTATGATCAATAGTGGTGCTGCACTAAATGTCATTTACTCCCACACATTTGAGCAACTTAAGTTACCAAAGAACGTAGTGTCACCACTACCTTTTGCCCTTCGATCATTTAACGATCAGCTAGCGATTACTTTAGGAATTGTGGTTCTGCACATTCAAGTAGGTAAGAAACTTCTTTATGAGCTTTTTTACATTGTTTGAAGGGAAATTCCACTACAATATGATCCTCGGATGCTCCTAGATTTATACAATGCATTGTGTCCCATCAACCCTCCATCAATGCTTAAAATATTAGTATGAGGGAAAAATCTATACTCATCTAGGAGATCCTTTTCCTTCCGTACAACATGACATGACCACAGGGTCTACCCCTCTAAAGGAGAATGCTTGTTCTCCTGACGAGGCTTCATCCTCTTCCATACCTATAACAAAGCTACCAGATTTACAAAATCTGGAGGAGATGTTGCATCTTTTTTCACTAGGAGAGATTCCTCTTCTCTCTTTTGACACCCATCTCAAACCTGATGAGTATGGTAGACTAGACAAACAACCTAAATATCAGCTAGGTCTTGGTCACATTGTCACCATTAGTTTTCCCAATCAATAGACTAACTTCATTTATGGTGGTCTTGATACACCTCTCTATCATTCGGATTCTCCCCTAGGGCCAAACCCTATTTAGCAGGGTTTGATTGTTTACAGAATCCTGCATTTGCAAAAACTTATTTATATCAATGTGCATGGAAAGGATTTGGCCTACGAAAGTATGAACAGGGTGTACATGACCTCGCATCCGTTCCAACTCTTAAACCACATCAAAAATTTGGTTTAGGATTTAAACCTCTCTCAAAAGCCACCATCACCATTCTCGATGAGCCTCTTTCCATTGAGGAACCATCTTCTCCCACAAGGTCAGAAGCATCAGTTGATGTGGATGACGCCATTTCCATCCCGCCTAAATGTTTTTTTAGTCAATACCATTTCCATAGGTCCATTGACCTATAAAACTAATGCCGAATCCACTTCCATACCATTAGTCTTCCCGGAAATAGTTGGAGACAACTCTCCCACTATCAACACTATCCATTCTGTGGATGATGATTTTGTCCTCACCTATTGTGAGGTAGAGGATTCCTATCTTCCTAAAATAATTCCTTCTGATACATCTACGCTTTTGAATGAAGCCACTTTCGACCTCAATATAGGGACTTCTAAAGACACTCGCATCATTAAGTTCGGCTAATCTCTTAATCCACATGAGTTAGGAGACTTCACCACCTTTCTTTCCAGCCATCACCAAGCTTTTGCTTGGTCAAATGAAGATATGCCAGGACTCGATCCTGATATCGTGGTTCACAATATCGTTACTCTTCCAGACATCAAACTAGTTAAACAAAAATTATGTAAAATGCACCCTTGTGTAGCCCTTCTTGTTAAAGAAGAGTTGCAGCACTTGTTTTCCGCTAACTTCATCCAACCCATTGACTATCCACAATGGGTTTCAAATTTAGTACCAGTAACCAAAGCCACTGGGAAAATTCAAATTTGTACTGACTTCTAGGATCTTAATCTCGCTTGTTCAAAAGATGATTTTCCTCTACCTAATATCGATCAACTCGTGGATTTAACTACATGTCATGAGATGATTTCTCTTAAGGATGGTTTCTTGGGATATAATCAAATTCTCATCGCACCAGAGGACCAACATAAGACTTCCTTCATAACTCCTTGACAGAATTTTTGTTATCATGTCATGCCTTTCGGTCTTAAGAATGCAGGAACAACCTATCAATGAGCAATGGCCTACATCTTCCATGATCTCTTACACAATAATGTGGAAGATTATTTCGATGATCTCCTTGCTAAGTCCAAATGCCCTCAAGATCACCTTTTCATTCTTGCACCTCTCTTTGAGAGGCTCATTCATTTTTATCTTTGCCTAAATCCATCTAAATGCATGTTTGGCATCATCACTGGTAAACTCTTAGGCTTTATCATTTATATTAGGGATATTGAAGTTGATCCCACAAAAATAAAGGCTATCCTTGAGATGCCTCCCCCTTATAACTTAAAATAGCTCCGCGGTCTTCAAGGACGCCTTCAATCAGTGTGTCATTTTATCTCGTAACTATTGGACCATTGTCAACATTTTCATCATCTCCTTCATAAGAATGTTCACTTTGAATGGGATGAGCGTTGCCAAAAGGCCTTTGATGATCTCAAAGATTATCTTCTTTCTCCATCTGTGCTTACACCTCCATGCGAGGGGGAGCCATTCTATCTTTATATTTCTATGACTGACCATGATCTGGGAGCCATGATCTCACATCGGGATGCTAACGGTAAAGAACAAGAAATCTATTATATCAGTCACACTCTTCATGAGTATGAAACACGCTATTCTGAAGTTGAAAAGTTTTCCTGTGCTCTCTTCTTTGCGAATTCTAAACTTCCTCACTACCTCCTTTATCACAAAACATATATTGTTACAAGTGTCAATCCACTCAAGACAATGCATGCAAAACCTTATCACAATGATCGTATCACTCGTTGGCTCATGCTCATGACAAAGTTTGATCTCGAGTTCATCTCACAAAAATCTATCAAGGGTCGGGTCATTATGGATCAATTAGCTGATACTACTCTTCTGGACACTCAAATCCTGCTTGCTCAATTCCTAGATGAGTACATCCAAAAAATCGATTTCGGTTTGTCTCCATTTAAAATAAAACTCTTCTTTGATGGGTCCAAATGTCAGCAAGGGGGAGGTGCAGGTTTCATCATGATTCCTCCTTGGTGTGCACCTATCTCAATTGCACACAAGATTAACTTTGAGTGTACCAATAATATGGCCAAATATGAAGCTCTTGTTTTAGGTCTTCAAAATGGCATTAATCTTGGTGCTTTCCATATTGACATCTTTGGTGATTTTGAGATCATCGTTAATCAAGTCACTGGTGTCTATCAATGCAAAAATGATATCCTTCAAAAATATCGCGATATCATTCTCTTTCAACTTCATTCTTTTGATAAATTTACTATCCAATCTATTCCTCGCACTGTGAATCGATTCTCAGATACAATGACTTACTTAGTCTCGCTTATTCCACCTTTTACCAAAGACTCGTGAATTTATGTGGTTGTTCAGCATTTAGACCAACCATCTCATCTCAAGCAGTTGACTTCAATTAATGCCGTCACAACCAACACTTAAGATGACTGGTATCAGCACATTTTTGATTATCTATCTCGTTCAGCGCTTCCTCCAGATCTGACTTCCAATGGTAGAAGATCTTTTATCCTACATGCTAATCGCTATACTATTCTGGGAAGAATCCTATACAAACGTGGTTTTGATGGTATTTTGCTTCGGTGCCTCAAAACCCCTGAATCATCTAAAGCCATCCAGGATGTCCATGATGGTATCTGTGGTGGAGATTTTAGTGGCTTAGCTAAACACATGTTACGTTTAGGTTATTATTGGCCTTCTCTTAATCAATACTATTGCGAATACACTAAGAAATGTATCAAGTGTCAACAACATTCCAATCTTATACATATCCCTAGTCAGGCTTTGCAACCTCCAACAGATTTGTGACCTTTTTCACAATGGGGTCTTGATCTCATCGGTCTCATCAATCCCCACTCTTCACAACATCATCACTCTATCATTACTACCACAGGATACTTCACTAAGTGGGTGGAAGCTATTCCTCTTTCATCGACCAAAGCTAAACCCATTGTTGATTTTGTCTATAAACAAATCATTTTTCACTTTGGTGTTCCGCACAAATTCCTCACAGACAATGGTAAATCTTTCAAAAACATCGATTTACAGAACCTATGTGATGCTTTCAATATCAAACTTAGCTTTTCTTCTCCATACTATCCCCAAGTTAATGGCTAGGCTGAGGCTTCCAATAAAACTTTGTGTAATATCCTCGCAAAGGTAACTAGTCAGGCTGGTAGGGATTGGAATTTACAAATCCCTTTTGCTCTCTAGGCTTATCAGACTATCATTCGTACTCCTACTAGTGCTACTCCCTTCTCTCTCATCTATGGGTCTTAGGTTGTCCTTCCTTTAGAAGTCTAGATCCCATCTCTTCCTGCCTCTCTCAGAGAATTTGTTTCTAATGAGGAATATCATCAAAATCATCTAGCACAGCTTGAGTTACTCGATGAGCAGTGTCTCAATGCTCTTGAGCATGTCAAATGTGTGTATAACAAGCACTTGCAGCACCATGACTTCAAGGTTGGGGATCTTGTTCTTAAAGAAAACCAAAATTTCACTACACTAGAAAGGAGTCAGCGTGGTAAGTTTTTTCCTAACTAGATGGTTTCGTACATAGTCACTCATAAATATGGGTCTAGGGCTTATTGTCTATCTTCCATGGATGGTGTACCTGAAATGGAGCCTCTTAATTCTTTGCATCTAAGGCCCTTCTACTGTTAAAATCTATCTTACACGATCTTAGTCGCAAAACCAGATTCTTTATCCATCTGCAACTAGTCATGCATTTCATAGTGATTCGAAACTATGTGGTTCTCCATGTTATGTCTTTTCTACCTTAAATATGAGTACCATGGCTCTACTCATGGAATTTTTCTTATGGATATGTTCCTCCTCATGGTAGGAACACCTTAATCACTACTTCATATGTCTTGAGTGTTTATCTTAAATTGAGTCTACTCGGGGCATAAGTACGTGTTTGTATACATTTTCTTCCCCTCTCTAAGATCTATTTTGTCTAAACTAAACTTCTTCCAAACCTCCAAAAAAATTTTTTTTTTAAAAATTAAGATGTTATCCTAATTCCAAAAGATAGACTGATCCCTCAAAGGACAGCTATCCATGCCTTATCAAATAAATTAAAAAGTATAGACCATTCCCTTGAAGGATGGCTACCATCAAATTCAAAATACAAACCACTCCCTTGAAGGATGGTTGTTTATCGCATGGAATTTTCAGGCTTCTCGCATGCATCAGCCTTTGCAATAACAGACTTCCCCTTCGGCCAGTTTGTTCAATTTTTAGCATCACTGAAAGACTTCCCATATCGATCAGTCTTTCTATATCAAGCAAACTTCCCATGTTGATCATTTTTCTCTTCTATCAAAAAATCATGAAGCTAAGATATAATAACTTTTTCGATCATATGGAGACCCTATTTTCCCAATATGAGCACATATTCTGTCCTTCATATATTTTGATGAGATACATACTTACTTCTCATTCCATCTATCTCTTAGATTTGGTTTGTGACTAACTAGTGTTAGGTTCATTTTATTTTTGTCTAAGGCCTTATGTGCATCATCTTTCGGTTTCCTACCAAAGTCTCTATTTATGGTCAGTTAAGGGCCTAACTTATCATTATTTTTCTTATCTAGGTGTATTGCTTTTTATTTCTAAAAAAAAGATAATATCATTACATACTTTGCTGTCAGAAGGACCATTTCCCATGATTATTTGTTGTTCATCCAATTAAATTGACATTTAACATGTTAATTTAGTCAAATCTATCATCTATCTATACATATCTTATCTACTTCGTCTAAAACACATCAAAGCATGTATTAAAAACACATGTGAATCCATCTATCTATTTAATTACAATTAAATTAACATCTTAAACATGTTTAGTTTATCAATCTATCAATCCCATCAAATCACATCACATCTATCCATCTATCCTCTATCAACATATGTCTATGTCCATCAAAATTACACTGCATCTATCTATATGTATCAAAATTAAATGCATAAGTACAATCACATAACACAAAAATGATCAATATATATACATGAGTGTCTGTACAAAAAAGAATGGATGGATTTCAATCAAACCATTTATATCATACATAAAAAATTCCTTCAAAACCGAGGCTACATCAATATATCGATACAAACATAACATATCTATATAGTAAAGTCAGATAAGTGGAAGACACTATCTCCTCCACCCTCCTCTGGCCAAGGTTGTCTCTCCTGGCCACCTCCTATCGAGCTAGAAGCACCTGCTGCTGGGGCCCTACCGCCACCTTGATCTCTCCCAGTACTCACACCCTCCGATGCACCACTAGCTACAGCTATCACTAATCTCCTCCTCATACTGTAATGAGTCACATCAGGGGCATGTTGTGTGAGGGTATCCTCATAGTATCTCACCTCAGCAAGGAGAGCTTGATAGGTGCTCAGACTCACCATACTAGGTGCTCGTAATGGTGTTGTTACTGCTGCTAGTGGTGGCCCTCCTGATGCCGCACCGTATGACCTGGACTCTGAAGTGGTGCCTGTATCACCCTATTTGGCCCTGAGGGCCTCTCTGTGCCTATGGTAGCGATCTCACTGCTGTATCACTGTATCCTGCTCCTAACATGCAGTATCTCTCTCCAATATCAGTGCATCCCTCTCCTCCGTCAGATATCTAATCACCTTGAGGGCAGCTTGGTGGGCATGCGTCAGGGCAACATGCTCTCCCTCTAGTCTCTCAAGCACTGTAGATATGTCCCCCTCATCTGCATCTATGGATGTTGGGAGGTGTCATGGTAGCTTTGTAGAGTACCATGCCACGTAGTCATCATCCACTCCTACGTCTTCATCACTATGTGTGGGAAGTGGGGCCTCCCTCAGTGGATCTATCAAGATCAAAATCGGCAAATCGTCTCTCTGTTGTCCCGCCTGTATGGCATATATGTGGTTGGGGACCATCTGTACTAAACCAAACTACCTCATCACCCATATAAATGAGACGTTCTCCCACATATCTGGCATGTGGATCCTAACCACCCTGCTCTGTCTCAGCTCCACCAGGTGAGCATCCTGATCGGCCCATGTCGGGTAGACCTGATATGGTCTCCAAATAACCTGCTCTAGTGTTAGCATCCTGAATCACTCAATATACCACTCTGCAGATCTCCCTGTATCTCTCGGGGCCATGTCTTTCTGCCATCATTGAAATCCATAATCAAAGGCCCCTCAGCTACTGGCATCCATGGAAGCCCTGATGGCCTGATCACTGCTATATGCTCATATGCCCTACAATGGAGCACAAAGCTAACATCAATACTTGTCCTCCTGCCTATGGTGTACATCCACAACTCATGATATATCTGTGCTATTAGGGCATCAACAAACGTAAACACCTGCCTAAAATCTAGGATATCACAAATACAGTCTAGTAAAATAAATTGAAATCTCCCACCTCTTGAATCTTGTAGAGAAAAATAGGAGAATGCCATCTGAATCAGCGCTATCCATATGCTCCTGGCATCATCCTGTCTATAATGTGAGGCTATCCTCACCACCTCGGACACTATCTCTGAATCCTCTGTCCTATCTCCATATAATCATCCCAGGGCCCTCTACTACTGCTCTCATGGAGTGCTCTCTATCGGGTCCCCAGTGATCGGCAACCTCAGGATCCTATATATGTCCTCATGGGTGATGGCCATCTCACCCGTCCGGAACTAGAATGTGCATGTCCAGCTATCCCATCACCGTATCAGTGCTCACATCAACTCTACATCTCGAGCCACTTGTCGGTAGTAACGGAAGCTCCCGAGCCCAGATAGCTCCAAGTGGCACCAATCAACGTCTGTCACGTTAGGAAGAATAGTCTCTAAAATCTTGTGAATAGCATCCCGCATATGTAATGCCTCTCGTGCTTGCATCAACGACATCAAGCGAGGTGTTAGCTTCTCCTTTATTCAAATCAAAACATCAAAAAAACACATTCTACTACTTTCTCAGTCTAATTAATCCAGTCGTCACCAATTGAGCCTAATCAACGTCGATTTTTCCAATCAACGCTGATTGGGAGAAAGAGTGTCTAAAACACTATGACCTCCCACTTATTCCCTTTTTCCATAAAAACTAGCATCCTAGTATGTTATTTAATGGTAAACATATAGACAAGGCTAAGGTAGATCCACTTACCCAAGGCCATGTCCTCTTCCGCTTCTGACTACTTCTAGAGGCTTCCATGTTGCTCAAAGTCAATTTTTGACACTTTCTAAATCAATCTTCGTGGTGTAAATAAATCGTTTGTGTTTCCCTTTCTCATATTTATATGGATTTGGTACGGTCGGTGCCAATTTTTATGGTTGGCGCCAATTGGTTTAGTCAACGTTTATTTTGGCTTGATCGACGCCGATTGAGGCCAATCATTGCCTATTTGTTGCAATTTTGCCTTTCCACATCACTTTCTTCCATCTCCTCATCTTTTTTCCAAAGTGTTGATGCTTGGCTTATTTATCTTATCATTATTATGACTTGAATGTTGCCTTTTGGAACATATTTTTGGTATTATCACCCATTTCGAGTTTGTTCACTGTACATGGGTCACTTGCATTGGTGGAAGCCTAAAGATAGTGGGTCTGTAGGCACTAACGTCATCTGGTTCTCAAACCATCTGGTTGTACCTACTAATGTGTCACTCTTTAGTTGCTACTATTTTGCAGCCCTCCTTCCACTCACGGGTCTATAGGTACTAACGTCGTGTCATATGAAACCCATCTAGCCTACCCTACCAATGTGAGGTCCTTAGGTTGCTGCCTTTTTTATTGTTTTCATGCGTCATCAATAATCAGATTCACTCAAGATATCTAGCTGGGGCATCCTGCATTCTCATCTACCTTTTTCAAACTCGGGATCGGTTGGTCTTTTGGGATTCATCCCATCCCTAGTTTGAGGGGGATCACATCATCACCTTTATTTCTTCCTTTCTTTCAACTCCTTGTTTTTGTCTTGTAACTTTTCTTATCACAAGTTACTGAACAAAAAGGGACAGAATGTAGACACCTAAAATTGGCTACCCAATTTAGTGTCTCCTGGGTTTTTTTTTCCTCTTTGGTAACCTATGGCACCTTTATATCACTACTTCTCCCTTAGGGTATTACTTAAATATTTGATTTAAACACCTATCCTAAGTTTATTATACCCCATGGTGTTTCGTCCATGGATAATTAAATATTAACTATTTAATTATACTTTTTACATGTATCTTAACCTCTTATCTACCCAATATCAATTCCTAACCTCACATATCAATTCTATCCATCTATTCCCCCTATTTCTCCTCCTCCCAAACTGTACAGTAGGATATTTCCCATATTTGAGTCAGAAGGATGCACTTTCATCTCTCTAGATCATCATTTTTGGCCATTCTGGGACTCTGTACCCCAATCGGCATCGACTAATACTCGATCGACACCAATTTTTCAGAACGGCACCAATTGTACCTCAGTCAGTGCTGATTATAAATATAGGGCTAGAATTTAGTTCTGGTTAAACAAAAATAATGACAGAGAGTTTTTTAGCATCAAGCTCGAGCATCATCAATCAAGTGAGAGTGAATTATGTAAAGAACAATCCCTGAGAGGATTACCGTTACTCTGCTCCCACAACATTGACATCGTGAGGCTTCATCGATCGCTTTGTGTCTCTGTTCCTGCATCTAGCTAAGGTAGAGATTTTTTCAGTATCCCTACAGATCCAACGGACATTGAAAATCTAGCCTTCATTGTCCATTTCTCAACCTTCCTACAATTTTCCCCTAGTCAACGCCGATTGAGCCTAATCAACGCCGATTCACCCAATCGATGCCGATTAGCCTGTAGATAGGTAACATAACTTAGGTAACACAAATCCAACATTGTTTTCAAAGTTTCCTGTTATCTGTTTCTTTCTGTCTACTGTTTACATTCTATCTGTCATTTTTAATCAGAAAATCTAGACATTTACTTACATATTTTATTATGTATGCTTCTTTCTTTAATTGAAAACATGGACCGACATCCACCAAGGGAGCTTATCACTTCTCAGACCCGCTTTTTGAGTAGTCCAACAAAATATCTTTTAACGTTGTCTTTTTCTGTCAAGTATCTGTGTCTTGCAGGTTTCTCAGATCTACTTTACAGGATTGCTCATGTGCACCCGTCTTGTCTACATTGGCTTTCTTCTCCATCTACATCTTCAAATATTGTCTTATCTATCAGGTATTGATTTCATTTGAGTTTTTTAGGGTTCTTGTGTTTAGTTCGGTACATTAACTTGGACAAGTAACAAGCACAAATATTCTTGATCTACAACAATTTTGTTGTGATTCTGAGTTGTTTATCTATCAAGTTAGAAATTTCAATCTTTGTAAGAATCCATTAATGAATTCTTATAGACAGAGTTTTTGAATTAATGGAATATTTCAACCGTATTAATATCCAGTCCATTCCTAGAAAAGAAAATAAGCATGTAGATAGACTTGCAGCAATTGGTGCTAGTTTTGAAGTCCTGGAAAAGATTAAAAACAATGAGATTTAGCCTCACATAAATCTTATTTTCAAGCCTTCTATACCTGATAATGATTTAAATTGGTAGGTTTTTTAAAATGATGAACATATCTACAGGTTTTTGTAGCAAGAATCTGAATTTTCGGAATTAAATTAAGACAAATTACAACACTTATATGGAGCCCAGATTGTTCAATTAAAGAAAAATAAACTACCTCGAGGATTGGTCACATTAGAGGACATCTTCACCACTAATGATCAGTTAAGGAAAGAAAAAACTAAGATTTTGACACATGTTTATAAGTATGAAGAGACCTCAGTTGATGAAGGGAAAATTTTGTTTCTTGGAAAGGTGTTTGTACCTAGATTGATTCTCCCTCAGAAATCAAGCAACATCACAGATTTGAAAAGACACTCAGAGAAAGACATATCACAATATATGTTATTATGTAGCCGGGGAGGTAATTCATCTGGCCCTTTGTCACTTGGGTCGATGGAGAAATGGTCAGCACCTTAAAAGGATTTGATATATCCTCACTATTTTAGGTTGTGCCTTTCAACCAGTGTAAGAGAACCCATTTGTAACCTCTTTTGGTAAAGGAGATGAAGATATCCTTCTTTGCACAAATTTTTTAGAGAAAACCTTGAGAAAATATGATCAAATGCACCACAATTTAACTCTCACAAGTTGTCACTTCTAAAGAATGGTGGTACTTTCTAAACAAGTCTTAGGTTACTAAAGGCATGGAAACCGGATTTTCTTCTGCATATTTTTGTAATGGAAATTATTCATTTGTTGATATACAAGAAACAAAGTGGTAGTTCATGTAGGATTTACTATTTCTGAGAAATTCCTTGGTGGGATATTAAGCAAGACAAACTTGAATTTTCTAGATATTTGAGAAACTTCACAAGAATTGGAAAAATCAATAATAGGAATCTTCAAAATAGTAAAAATATTCCTTCAACCAGAAGGTGTGCATCCTTGGAAGCCCATATTTGCACATTTTCTCACAATCTTGAAGTATTTAACATGAAGGCTATAGTTAAAAGACTCAATTAAACATTAACAATCTTTGGTTTATCACTCCTAAGGTACCCCCAATGACTTACAAACAATATCTGTCAACAAATGAAGGTAAAGTGATTTCAAATTTTTTATTCCGTCTCTAGATGAAAGCTCTTCTGATAATGAAATTGAAAATGCCATTGAACAATCAAAAATATGAGATCTTCTGTGATTTCGAGAGATTCTAACATAAGATTGCAATAGGAACAAGAAAAAATATTTGCAGACATTTTGAAATACAATAGACATAATTTTTACTTGAGATTAACACAAATCAATTTGAAATTGATTTAGATTCATTAGCAGGGGAACGTTTTCTCGAAACAATCTCAGAGCTCGTCAATGGTTGTAAACATGCTACCAACTTGACATGACGCAAATCCAAAACGTAAGAAATTAGCAGGTTTCTCAGATGATCTCACAAAAAGATGGATTTTTTCATAGTTCCTTGTAAAAATTAACCCCCGGCTATTTACATGACTCCATCATGCATTTTTATAGCACTTTTATCCAGAATTCACCCCTCGAGGTAAATTTTGATAACAGGTAGAAAATTCTTTAGTCCCGAGCAAGTAGATTGATTCAAGGCCCAAAATCACGTTTTGGGGATCCTTTGGTATCTCTCTAACTTCCCCATCTAGGAAAAAATATTAGAAAAAAATTGGAAAAATCTAAAAAATGAAGTCGCAAGATTTTTTTAATTCATTGTCGGTCTAGAGGTTGTGGGTCATACCCGTGTGGGTTGTACCAAGGTTTGTCGTACCAAGTTTGGCACTGAAATACAAAGGAATTGGCTAAATAATACATTTTTGTCCTAGGAAATCTGCAGGATAGTTGGGATGTCAGGAAACGAGGGGTGTGAAAAAATGATTTTGCCACAAGTAAGTCTATTACGAGTGGTGTGAATCTTTTTGTCCAGGATAGTCGGGACACAAGTACGTGCGGGATGTATAAAGGAGAAATCATCGCACAAAGAGCCAAGCTAACTAGAATCGGCTGATGTGGAAGTCAACGACCCTCACGGCCCGGTTGACGATGGATGCACAGGGACAATGAAGCCTGAATCAGACAATGCAGAATAATGTGTTCGGAACAACCGGGACACGTGGACCTGATTTTGTCGAAATATCCACAGCAAAGAGAAAAGTCAAATTTTTACCTCCCAAAATTCAAACGGTCATAAATTTTGACTCCGAGCTTCAATTGTCATAAAATTGGAATTTATAAAATGAGCTCCAGTCAGTTAATGCTCATTCCCGTCAAATGACAAAAAATGCCTGGTAGACCCAAAATAGTTGCTCGCACTTAGAAGGCCATAAATTTGTATTTCTCAATGAAATTTCACAAAATTGGCACCGTTGAAATCATGGATCCAAGAAAGATGCACATAAATCAAGAAATTTTGGATTTTATAAGAAATAAATAGATATTTTTATAAAACATATATGGGTTCATGAGAGTGTTTTATTTGGTAGTTGGAAGTGTTATTAAGAGGCATGGTCATCATTCTTTCTCTGTTGCAACACCTGGGATAGTATGGGGATCCTTTTGCAAGTAACATACAATCATTTCACTCCATTTAATGCATCTTACAAGTGGTTGAAGGACAGATTTTAGGATTTCCATTTCCCCTTCTCTCTTTGTTCTCATTTTTTCTATAAATTGGAGTGTTGGGATCATTGTAAAAAGAGGTAGTTTTTGTTGTAAAATAGCTCTGTCAAAATTGGTTTGTGAAGCCAATGTGTTGCAGGCCCTTGTAGTGGACTTGTTGTATGCTGATACAGGCCCTTATCTTGTAACAAATTGAACTGTGCATATCACGAAGCAATAAAACACAAGTTTGTGGATCCATCTTCCCCTGCTATGTTTTCCTACATTCTTCTTGCCCCTTCAACCTTGATTACAAGTGTATTGTGTCTATCTTTGAGACCTTTTAAGGATCCATTATTATTGTGCATGTATGATATATTGTGGTGAATGCATTTTTATATTGTGGAGAATTGTTATCACCCCTTCTAGTATGCACTTTACTTCTAGTTTTCACACATTGTAAGACTATTCTCACACACTTCTTTTCTGGTGTATCACCGTTGTACTATAGGCCTTTTTTCTGGAAACCCGAAGGCTAGTCGGAAGGTAAATTAGGGTTTCCTATTTTTGAGGATGTCTTTGCTCGGAGTTGGTGGACTCAAAGGTGGATTCTTTCTGGGTTTTCCGAAAGCTTCGCAGTGGTATGTTCATTTCGGCATTCTGAGTATTTTTTGGAATTTACTATTTTTAGTAAATTTTATTTTTGGCAGTTTCCAGTTGGGTTCAACTTGGTTGACTTCCTACTTCAGTTTGGTCTGTTGACTAGTCATTATTGGCTTCAGAGCATGATTGAAGAGTTAAGTTGATATATTTAATTAAAGGTCATGTTTTAATATTATATTCGAACGTTGACCCCTTGGCCTAGTCTATTGACTTTAAGTTGTTTTGAAAAGTGGGTTTCTTGAGGGAGGCGCCTTCATTAAGATTATTTTATTAATTTCCAAAGTCAAAGCAAGCTTAAGGTGGGCGCATTTATCAAGGTATTGAATTTAATTAAAATATCAATATTAAGTTTGAAAGGAAAAGGGCGTCATCTTGGAGAAAGGATTAGGGTTTGGATGTTGAAGTGTTTTTTTAGGGTTCGGTGAAGTCAACAGGAAGTTATAAAAGGAAGAATTTGAGCATCATTCATGAGCTTTTGACTGCCATCATGTTATGCTGCCAGTTTGGCTCTGGGTTTGCTTCGAGGAATGAAGGCCTCCTAGCTCGTGCATCGCTTCTTGTTTGTAAGACAACAACTAGTGGTGATTTCACTCTAGATTATGAGTTCAGTGGATTTAGTGCTGTGTAATCTACATTTGTCTAATTAGGTTCAGTTTTTGCATATTAGAGTTTTCTAGTTTCTGCACTTTTGCTTAAGCAGATTCGATGTTTTATTCATAAATCCAAAAAGACAAAAAAATTCATGGTGGGTATTGTTTCTTTCCTTCCTTCTTGGCTAGGCGCCCATGTATGCAAGGCTGTAGAATTTTTGGAAGAAAATCTGATTTTTAAAAGATAAATCACCCCTGTGCTAGGCCGTACCATTCATGGTGTCTTGAAATTCATGCATTTAATATAGCCTGCATTTTGAGTCTATTTTTGGGGGTTAGTCTGAGCGCCCTCTTGCTAATAGTGCTTTGTAATCAGTATCAGGTTATTTGAATAAGTTTTATAGAATTTCTAGGCTATTCCAGAAATCTGTGTGCAGCTGGTTATATTCTGAGCTATTCCAGAAATCTGTGTGCTGCTGGTTATATTCTGAGCTATTCCAGAAATCTGTGTGCTGCTAGTTATATAAAAAATACAGAACTGTCATAACAGCTCGGAGAAAACTGCATCTTTAATCTGATTCGTATTGTTAGCAAGATCTCACCATTTATATTGTAAGCTGGCAGTATTACTGGCAGCAACTTAGATTCTTGCTTATCATACTGTAATGCCCTTATTACTTTCAGCAGTTGATATTGTTTTAATTTGACCTCCGACCTATGGTAGCTACTATCCCATTCTGGGTTAGCAAGCACATTCTGGGTGTTGAGTATTTCCAGCTTTCCGCATTTCTTTTCAAGCATAGTTTTCTGTAACACTCCGTCATATGGTCGCCCCTCACTCCATACTGGATTGGGTAGCACATACTTGGCATTGAGTTCCCATTCAGCATTTAGGTAGAAGATTAGTATTCTATAACACTCCATCAGATGGTCGCCCCTCACTCCATACTGGATTGGGTATCACATACTTGGCGTTGAGTTCCCATTTAGCATCTAGCGTAGAAGATCCTCTGACCATATGCTCGCCATCATCGGTGCCATTCTTGGTTAGAGTTACTTTTGTACATTTTGGTTTACCTTCTAACCTTAACGGGTACTTTGATTGTAATGTTGTAATCTTTTTAAAAAAAGAAAACAAAAAAAAATTGGCCTAGAATATTTCAGTGGTATCAGAGCGAAGATCTTCCCATCCTGTGAACAATCTATCTAAGAGTGACAGAGAAAAGAGGTACATTGCAAGGGAAGACAAGAAGGTTGGAAAACAGTTCCAGTCTTATCAAGCTCCAGAAGGTCGGACAGCTTCAAAGATCTTGAGGGCTCATTGGGAATCTTCTCAGGAATCAGATATGGCAGAGGGTGAGAGATTAGTTGCGGGTAACGAGAGAGTTACCAACAACAAAGATGACAATGGGAAAGGAAGAGAAAGGTCTATGAGTCCCGGAACGAGATTTGGAAGAAAGTTGGATGCCTTGATGGACATGGTATCTCTCATGATGGGGACAGTGGGTCAGAATACCATTCCACAGAACAACTTAGAGCATAGTGCCTCTAACCAGCATGATGGATATGCAGCCCGGACTGTGTCAAACAAGACTTATATTTCTTCCAGGCCTTTCAAACCCCCCTTTTTGGCACCTGTAAACACTCAGCCAGATCCTGAAGAGAATGTTTCATTCGTGGAGCAGTTGAGACTTGGTCGTGCAGAGTATGACTCTCTACCTGACAACATCAAGATGGATATGTCCTATAACGATTTCATGGATCATAAAAGGAAAAACAAAGGACATGGGAGACACTATGATCAAAGAAGACCATCAAATCAAGGAGAATTGTACCAAGCTGTCAACAAGGTGTCACTTCCACACTTTGATGGGAATGATACTAGTTCAGCCCGAGGTTGGATTCAGAAGCTGGATAACTATCTAGCTCTCAGACCTATGGCAGAAGAGGAGGCGATCAAGTTCGCTACACTACACCTTGATGGAGTGGCGCATGAATGGTGGTACCATGGCCTAGTTACTTTGGGTCATCGGTCTATCACAACGTATGATGAGTTCACTACTAGGCTCATCGAGAGGTTTGAAAAAAAAGATCCTGAAATTCATTTCAAGGAACTGGCACAATTGAGACAATATGGCACAGTTGATGCCTACATTATGGAGTTTCAGAGACTATCAGTCATGGTGACTAGAATCACGGAGAGGAGATTGGTGATCCTTTTCAGTGAAGGGTTGATAGAACCACTAAAAGGTTGGGTTAAGGCCTTTGATCCACCAACCCTACAGGAAGCCATGAAGAAAGCAAGAAACATGGAGTGGGCTGCTCCTAAGGCAAAATTTCAATCAAATTCCCCCTTTTAGAAAAGGGATAAAGGGAAAAGACCTCAGCATAGACCTCCCTTGAGACCACAGCACAACGAGTTCAAACATCACAATCCCCATGTCACCAGGTTGGATCCTAAAACCTTGAATGAACTCAGAAGAAAAGGGTTGTGTTTCCGGTGTCGGGACAAGTGGTCTCAAGATCATGTTTTCCCTAAGGGAGTTAAATTCAATCAGATTGAGTACTATTCTACTGGTGAAAGTAGTTCTGATTTTTCTGACCAGCAATCTGATTTTGAAGAAAGTGAGGTGGATAGAGCTCCAGAAGAGTCCGGAGATGAGAAAGAAAGTGTTGGAGTCTTAGCTCAACTTACTAGCTTCCAAAGAAATGAATCATTCAAGGTTCGAGGGATGATCAAAGGGCAGCGAATCGTTTCCTTGATCGACACTGGAGCAACACATAACTTCATTGATGAAGTTGTGGTGGTGAAGAAGGGGCTGCAAACAGAGGAGTTTGAAGGGTTCAAGGTCATGGTTGCTAATGGATTCCATATTTCATGTACTAAGAAAATATCGAACCTGACCATGCAATTGGGGAATTACGAAGTCAAGGATGACTTCTATGTAGTCCACATTGGAGATACTGATGCCGTCCTAGGCGTTCAATGGCTGTGTTCTCTTGGGGAGATCTCCTTGAATCTGCAGACTATGGAGCTGAAGTTTCAATCTGATGGTAAGAAGATAGTCCTAAGAGGAATGTCCAATGGGGGCCCTCGGGTAGTGTCATTCAAAAGTATGGCAAGGCTGATCCGTCACGATCAAGCCGAGTGGGTTGCAGAGTGCATGATCCTTCTTGCTAGTCTGGTTGAGACTAAACGAGACCATCCTCCTGATGTTCAGTCTCTACTCACGAAGAAGAGCAAGGTCTTTGCAGAATTGCCTCCTGGACCACCTCCTGAAAGGGGTTCAGAACATATCATAGAGCTCAAGGAAGGAGCTAAACCAATGATTACATCTCCATATCGGTACCCGAAGAGGAAAAAGGATGAGATTGAGAATAATATTCAAGAACTCTTGGAGATGGGCTTCATTCGCCCAAGCAAGAGCCCCTTTGCATCTGCCGTAGTTCTTGTGAAGAAGAAGGATGGTACCATGCGCATGTGTGTGGACTATCGTGCTTTGAATCAAAGTACCATAAAAAACAAATACCCCATTCCTAGGATAGATGAGCTCATTGATGAGCTACATGGGGCCAAGTTCTTCTCGAAGATCGATTTGAGATCGGGTTACCATCAGATTTGAATGAGAGGATCGGATGTGGAGAAGACAGCTTTCAGATTTCACTATGGCCCTTTTGAATTCTTAGTCATGCCATTTGGGTTGACTAACACTCCAGCTACCTTTCAGTCTTGCATGAACCGTGTTTTTCAAAATCAGTTAAGGAGGTTTGTGTTGATTTTTTTTTATGACATTCTGATTTACAGCAAGACTTGGGAGGATCATCTCAAGCACTTGGAGGAAGTGCTTAGTATTCTTGAATTTGAGATTTTGTTTGCAAAAGCATCCAAATGTGAATTTGGAATGGAGGAGTTACCGTACCTTGGCCACATAATCAGTGCTGAGGGAGTGAAGGTGGATCCGGAAAAGATCAAAGCAGTAGTTGATTGGCCACCTCCTGAGAGCTTGACTCAGTTGAAAGGTTTTTTGGGTCTTTGTGGTTTTTATCGGAGATTCGTAAAGGGGTATTCACATAATGCTGCTCCCCTTACTGATCTCACCAAAAAAGGAGCCTTTTGTTGGTCAGAAAAGGCTCAAATTGTTTTTGACAAGTTCAAAAAGATCATGAGCTCGTGTCCGGTTTTGGCTATTTCAGATTTCTCCAAGCCATTCGAGCTGCAGTGTGATGCATCAGGTGAAGGAGTTGGGGCTGTCCTGATGCAAGAAAAACACCCTATTGTGTATGCGAGCCGAAAATTAAGGGGTGTGGAAAGAACATACTCAATTTATGACAAAGAAATGCTTGCCATTATGCATGCATTAGCCAAGTTCAGGAAGTACTTGGTGGGGAACAAGTTTGTGGTTAAGAATGATCACAATAGCCTCATGCATTTCATGCACCAGAAGGACCTGAATGAGAGGCAACAGAAGTGGGTGAGTAAGCTTCAAGCTTACAACTTTGAAATTGAATATGTCAAAGGGAAAAATAATATTGTGGCTGATGCTTTATCCAGGAGACCTCATCTTAGCTCATTATGTGAGCTTACTGCAGATTGGAGAGACATGTTGCTTGCTGATTATGCCAAAAATCAGTTTACAACCAGCATTATTGAGGGTACTTTTCATGATGAAAGATACAAGGTGACTGAGGAATTGATACACTATAAGGGAAGAATCTTTCTGGTGGCTAATTCAAAGCTTAAGAAGAAGATTCTTTTGACTTTTCATGATATTCCAGTTGCTGGTCACCAAGGGTTTTTCAAGACATATAGGCAGATCCGAGAAAGGTTTTCTTGGAAAGGATTGAAAGGAGAAGTACAACGTTACATTCAGGAGTGTCCTGTTTGTCAAGTGAATAAGAATGAGCATACATTACTAGCCGGTTTGCTGCAACCACTCCCTATTCCCAATCAAAAATGGGGAAGCATTTTGATGGATTTCATCACAGGGTTGCCCAAGGCCCAAGGGAAGGATTGTATTTATGTAGTGGTGGATAGGCTAACCAAATTTGCTCATTTCTTTGCCATTACCAGCACTTTTTCTGCAGCCCAAGTTGCAGATCTGTTTTTTCGAGAGGTGTTTAGGCTGCATGGGTTGCCAAAGAACATTATGAGTGATAGGGATAGCAAGTTCCTAAGTAATTTCTTACAAGAAGTCTTCAGAATGAGTGGTACTGTCCTCACTCCAAGCACTAGTTACCATCCCCAAACAGATGGACAAATGGAAGTAGTGAACAAGTGGTTGGAAGGCTACTTGAGAAACTATGTTTCAGAACAGCAAAGAGCTTGGGTCAAGTGGCTGCATATAGGCGAGTACTGCTACAATTCTTCTTTTCATATGTCGATTAAGATGTCTCCTTTCTTGGCTCTTTATGGGTATGAAGCACCTAGCTTTGCCGATTTGGTGTTTGGTGAGAGCAGAGCACCCCAAGCCAAGGACTTGTTGCAGCAAAGTCAAGACATCATGAAATCCTTGAAGGATAATCTGCAGATTACATAGAATCAGCAGAAGATGTATGCTGATCAGAGACGTGTTGAGCATTCTTTTGAGGTTGGGGATATGGTTTATCTCCGATTGCAGCCTTACAGACAGTCTACTCTCAAGAAGAGTGGAGATGAGAAGAAAAAACCTCATTTCTATGGGCCATTCAAGGTCATCAGAAAAGTTGGGCCAGTAGCTTATGAGTTATAGCTACCCTCTGATAGCAGAGTGCATAATGTTTTCCACGTATCTCGCCTCAAAAAGGCACTTGGACATAATGTGGTTGCTTCATCACAGTTACCGCCTTTGGATGAGGAGGGACAGTTGGTTCTAATTCCAGAGGGGATACTTGATTTTAGAGAGCGTACTTTGAGGAAAAAAACTATCAGAGAATACCTGGTGAAGTGGAAGAACCTACCGATGGAGGATGCGACTTGGGAAAGTGATGAGATTCTGCAGCATCTTAGTTTATGATTGCTTGAGGACAAGCAATCATGGGGAGGGCGGACTGTAATGTCCCCTTCTCAAACCTGATCTTTCCAGTGACTGTTGGCCTTTTTTCTGGAAACCCGAAGGCTAGTCAGAAGGTAAATTAGGGTTTCCTATTTTTGAGGATGTCTTTGGTCAGAGTTGGTGGATTCAAAGGTGGATTCTTTCTGGGTTTTCCAAAAGCTTCGCAGTGGTATGTTCATTTCGGCATTCTGAGTATTTTTTGGAATTTACTATTTTTAGTAAATTCTATTTTTGGCAGTTTCCAGTTGGGTTCAACTTGGATGACTTCGTACGTCAGTTTGGTCTGTCGACTGGTCATTATTGGCTTTAGAGTATGATTGAAGAGTTAAGTTGATACATTTAATTAAAGGTCACGTTCTAATATTATATTCGAACGTTGACCCCTTGAGCTAGTCTATTGACTTTAAGTTGTTTTGAAGAGTGGGTTTCTTGAGGGAGGCGCCTTCATTAAGATTATTTTATTAATTTACAAAGTCAAAGAAAGCTTAAGGTGGGCGCATTTATCAAGGTATTCAATTTAATTAAAATATCAATATTAATCTTGAAAGGAAAAGGGCGCCATCTTGGAGAAAGGATTAGGGTTTGGATGTTGAAGTGTTTTTTAGGGTTTGGTGAAGTCAACAGGAAGCTATAAAAGGAAGACTTTGAGCATCATTCATGAGCTTTTGACTGCCATATTGTTATGCTATCGGTTTGGCTCTGGGTTTGCTTCGAGGAATGAAGGCCTCCTAGATCGGGCATCGCTTCTTGTTTGTAAGACAACAACTAGTGGTGATTTCACTCTAGATTATGAGTTCGGTGGATTTAGTGCTGTGTAATCTGCATTTGTGTAATTAGGTTCTGTTTTTGCATATTAGAGTTTTCTGGTTTCTGCACTTTTGCTTAAGCAGATTCGATGTTTTATTCATAAATCCAAAAAGACAAAAAAATTCATGGTGGGTATTGTTTCTTTCCTTCCTTCTTGTCTAGGCGCCCATGTATGCAAGGCTGTAGAATTTTTGGAAGACAAACTGATTTTCAAAAGCTAAATCACCCCTGTGCTGGGCTGTACCATTCATGGTGTCTTGAAATTCATGCATTTAATATAGCCTGCATTTTGAGTCTATTTTTAGGGGTTTGTCTGAGCGCCCTATTGCTAATAGTGCTTTGTAATCATTATCAGGTTATTTGAATAAGTTTTATAGAATTTCTGAGCTATTCCGGAAATCTGTGTACTGCTGGTTATATTCTGAGCTATCCCAGAAATCTGTGTGCTGCTGGTTATATTCTGAGCTATTCCAGAAATCTGTGTGCTGCTGGTTATATAAAAAATACAGAACTGTCATAACAGCTCGGAGAAAACTGCATCTTTAATCTGATTCGTATTGCTAGCAAGATCTCACCATTTATATTGTAAGCTGGCAGTAGTACTGGCAGCAACTTAGATTCTTGCTTATCATACTATAATGCCCTTCTCACTTTCAGTAGTTGATATTGTTTTAATTTGACCTCCCCCTTATGGTAGCTACTATCCCATTCTGGGTTAGCAAGCACATTCTGGGTGTTGAGTATTTCCAGCTTTCCACATTTGTTTTCAAGCATATTTTTATGTAACACTCCGTCATATGGTCGCCCCTCACTCCATACTGGATTGGGTAGCACATACTTGGCGTTGAGTTCCCATTCAGCATTTAGGTAGAAGATTAGTATTCTGTAACACTCTGTCAGATGGTCGCCCCTCACTCCATACTGGATTGGGTAGCACATACTTGGCGTTGAGTTCCCATTCAACATCTAGTGTAGAAGATCCTTCGACCATATGCTCTCCATCATCGACGCCATTCTTGGTTAGAGTTGCTTTCATACGTTTTGGTTTACCTTCTAACCTTAATGGGTACTTTGATTGTAATGTTGTAATCTGTTTTAAAAAAGAAAACAAAAAAAAGAAGACCAAGAACAAAAGAGAAGACCAAGTACAAAAGAGAAGACCAAGTACCAGGAAACCATTGGGTAATTGTGTCACGAGCGAACTTGCAGAGCAGAGAACAAAAACCAACTTCCCAAAATTAAACTGAGAACTTGACAAAAACTTGATCACCAAGGACGAAGATGAGAAAAAATGTAAAACTAAACAAAACCCAAAGAGCTATACACTATACAATGGTATGTGCCTCGATTCAAAGAAAGAAAATCAAGGAAATTTTTCAAGTGCATTCAAATCTACATATGACTATATCAAGAAGCTCTAATACATTTTTAACGACTGGATATATACTTATTTTTTATTTTCTCTCCAAGCTATTAGCTAACCAATTTTTTTGAAGTTTCCCCTTTATTCCCAAGTCATATTGTTCAAAATTTTATGAGGCTACATCAAACATCAAATTTCTAGGAAATCCGAACTACTCAGGAGATCTACATTCTTCAATTTCATACTCTTTGAAATCAACATAGCTCACAAAGTTACCAATATCAACATCTATGTATAATACTTCATAAGAAGCATTGTTGGGGTCTTCAATAAGATATAACATCTTCTTTTAATGATGCAACTTGACAAGGTTGCCCTCAATTGGGATAGTGGCATAAGACATATCAATTTGAAAACTACCACCCACACTAGTAGCCCAATTTCTTGATAACAACATTCCCCATTAAGTAGGAAAATCAACAATGACAACATACATGGTTAATTTTATTCTTGGATAATATGCAAGTTGCACTACCAAACCTTTGACACATCCAACCACTAACACTTCTCTAGAATCCATGGCAGTACAGTTCCCATAAGGTGTTGTTACTTTTATGTTTAATTCTTTCATGACCTCAAGAGGCATAACATTGCATGAAGGTCCAGAATCAAACATACAGTTAGGTAGTATCATATATTTAATAATAAAAAAATTAAATAATTGATCCACATTCAGGTGAGACTTAACCAACGAAGTTCCCAAATAAACCTCAGGTGGTTACCCAAATTCTTCTAGTATTTGGAGTTTTTCTAACTCTGCAATAGTAGGAGGAACCTCAACATTGTTCACATTCTTGCCATGGGTAATCATTTATTCATTAAATCCCAAATATTCAAAATCCCTTTTCACATGCTTAGGAATTCTAATAAACTCAATAATAGGAATAGAAAATTTGATTTGACTCAAGACTTGGGAAATGTCATATGGAACATATTTGGGTAAAGCAGCAATAGGATCTTAAGATTGACATAACTCATCACCTTGATGAAATGAAACATACTCTACCTCTAAGAGTACATACACCTGGGAGTAATACCAGTTCTTATAAAGATGTCAAAACCATGTCTCTTTCCAGTTCCATATGTACTAGTAAGAAGCCAATTCTTTGATAACCACTCCACTATATATCGACTTATGAGATGAATTATCAAGCACACTTTAACAACTATACTTCATGTACTTCAAGGGACTTTTTCTATCAAATAACCATTTGATTCATCAACAAAAACCTATCATCCTTAGAAGCTATTCTTTTCACCATTAAATTTTCAATCATTCACAGTCCACTTAGCCCTGGTATCTCAAGAAGCACACATTGGGACATTCTAGAGTTTGAAGCAATCATTATATTTCTAAATTACCTGAGTGGAAGGAACAGGTAATACCTGGTGAGCACGCATCCTTTAAATCAACTTTACAGTACTTCATGGCTTTTATTTAAACTCAGTTGAAGATGCACAAGTATTGTGACCTACATGTCAGTCTTAGGCCAAAACATACCATCATGAAACATCAAAGCATAGACTTCATCTATTTATTTTGACCATACCATCACATTCTTCAACTTCATTCATAGACTTCATGCTATTACTCATGAAACAAGAAGCATCTCTCAGAGATTTCATGAAGATCTCACAAAACCTTACCATCAACAATCACGTACATAGTCTAGCAATCCCATAGCAACAAAGATATTCACTCATAATATGTTTTCATGTACATACCTTCATGGAGATTGTCAAGCCTAATATTAATACCCATTTGATCAAATAATGCCTCTTTCATCAAACCTATGAAGACTCATCCAAAAGAATCATGCTCAGCTAGCAAAAATATTTTGACCTTCTTTCAATTATGATGACCTTGGGAACTTTGACCACTATCCTTTCTCTTCCCTGGCTAACTAGGAAGATTGTCATGAATATCTCAAGGAATGAAGACAACATTTGTACCTAAACCTCACTCTAAATCAACAAATTTATTCCTCCTTATTCAAGTATGATATGTAAAAATCAGTTTAGCCCCAAAATCCATCATTTGGACCTTCAATAAACAAATTCCATTCATACCACTCATAGCAAACAGTAACAGACCCATGGTCAGAGCAGAGATGTAACTCAAAGTTGCACAAATTTTACTCTTATGATCCCTCAAAATTGATCATGCATACTGTAGATTACCCTTCTATCTGCATCTAAGCACCTTTTATCAGACTTGAATGAGGAGAAAGAATAACCAATATCATACTTGAAACCACCTCAATGTTTTGTTGAATATTGTGTTGAATTCATGGATAGATTCATTATGGTTCTTCTTAATATTTTCAAATTCTAATAAAAGAAACCTAGCATCTGTTTTATCTCTATACTACAGTATAAACTCATTCTTCATTACTGTCCATGAATCTATAGAGTTATCTGGCAAATATTTATACCAGTCCCGTGCATCTTTTTCTAAAGTATGAATAAACAATTTAATATACACGTCCTCAAACTCTATTTCAAATTCTTCCATCATATTGACAAATAGCTTTAAATTTTGATCACCCATGATAGCATTATTTCCTTGAAACTTTCATAGTCTATTTCTAATCTCTTATGGAACTGCATTTGGATAACCAACCATACCTCTAAAATTGATAGGATGAAAGGTATTAACAACAAATGGAGGTCTAGGTGGAGGTTAGACCTTATTATTTTGTGGAGATGAATTTACAGAAGTTACAAAATGATGAGGACTGAGGGGTCTCTGAGTCACAAGCATGGATTTTTCAAAATGAATGTCCCCTAATGGCTTTGTTTCTTAGAATACACTATCAACCCTGGAAAACATAGGGGTAGATTGAGAAGCAAAATTTTCAAATACAAATGAAGGCCCCTCGCGAAATGGAGAATTCAATTTAACAAAGATACGACCTGATTAAGATTCACTTGAAGAAGAATAGTAATCCTCAACCACAAGTTTATCACCTTTAAGAAATGATGATGTATTTCTTGATGCTTGATCTCCAACAACTTTCTAGACTCTTCTTCGTTCTGATTTTTTCTTTCTGATTTCTGGAAACAACTTTCTACTAGGGTCCTTATTAGAAAAAGATCTTCTTCCCTCCATCTTTGTCAATATTAGTAACAAATTAAAAATGATAGAGGTTAAGACACTAGCATTTATCAAAATCAAATCAACACGGAGTCACCAATAAGGATTTCCCCCTACTTGTGCAAATGCACTAAAATTGATCTGTCAAATGTCTATCAGCACATAACTCTTGAAAATATTATCAGATCTTACTTTTCTTTAGCCAAATCTATCAATTACAACAAAAACTTAGTGCAATAACTGTTGGAAACTTGAAATATTACACACAGAGTTTATAACTTTGAATAATCCTTACAAATATGAACATACAATGATATTTTAACAATGTATTAGTACACAGAACATGCAAGAAGTATTAACAGGTCCAATAAAGATCAAATAGACTCAAATTGTCCCCAAAAATGGTGTCAGAAGCATGCTAACGAGCCAAATGCTCAGATACCTTACATACTGCAAATAATTGAAACAATCTCAGGCAACGACCCCAGAAGCATATTAGTACCCAAATTGATTCTCCCTTAAAAACTAAGTAGCATCACAGATTTGACAACAAACTCAGAGACAAAAAAATTACAATATATGTCATTTTATAGCCGGGGAGGTGATTCATCTATCCCTTTTTCACTTGGTTGATGGATAAATGGATAGCACCTTAAAAGGATTTGATCTATCCTCACTATTTTAGGTTAAGCATTTCAACCAGGGTAAGAGAACCCATTTGTAACCTCTGTTGGTGAAGGAGATGAAGATATCCTTCTTTACACGAATTTGTTATAGAAAACCTTGATAAAATATGATCAATTGCACCACAATTTAACTCTCACGAGTTGTCACTTCTAACGAATGGTGATACTTTCTAAACAAGGCTTAGGTTACTAAAGACATGGAAACATGATTTGTTTCTGCATATTTTTGTAATGGACATTATTCATTTGTGGATATACAGGGAAAATAGGGGTAGTTTTGATAGGATTCATTGTTTTTGAGAATTTTTTTGGTGGGAGATTAAGTAATACAAACTTGATTTTTCTATATCTTTGAGAGCCTTCATAAGAATTGGAAAACAAACAGATAAAAAACTTCAGAATATATAAAATGTTACTTCAACCAGAAGGTGTGCATCAATGGAGGCCCATATCCACAAGTTTTCACATAATCTTAAATAAATTTACATGAAGGCTCGAGTTAAAAGAGTCAATTAAACATTAGAAATCTTTGGTTTATCATGCCTAAGGTACCCCCAAATACCTACAAACAATATCTGTCAACAAATGAAGGTAAAGTGATTTTAAATTGTTTATGTCATCACCAAATGAAAGCTCTTCTGATAATGAAATTGTAAATGCCACTAAACTATCATAAATTTTGGGGAAAATGCGCAATTTTCACATTTTTCCCTGCCCCTCCGTCTTTTGATTTTTCAAACCACCACTTATACCAATCAAAACTTAATGGGGGCCATGGGAACAAATCAATCTTTTTACAAACATAGTCAAAAGTGACAAGTCTATAAAATAAGCCTGTAGTGACTCATATAATCAAAATAGACCACGTGTTTTAAAATGAGATATAATTTGATGGGGAAAATATGCCTGTCAAGCAAGTTATAAGTACACAGAAACTTTACTCAATCTCGCTCAAACCATATGTCATTTTTCATCAAGGATGGACCAAATCGCAGGCAATACCTACCCAAACATGTTGTTCGATCATGGAGATGGATCTATAATTCAGCACTTTGGGCTGATAGAGTGAACATCCTAAAAGCATCAAGGATTAGGCAATTAGACCATTACAAGCATTGTTTATGCGAAGAGAAGCAAGAATGCCTATTTTAGTTGAAATTAGGGCACTGCATTAGATTTAGCTGCATCAAATGGTATGTTGCTTGAGAATGAACCATTGTAGGTTCGTTAATATTCCCAAGGAATTTAAGGATGTTTTTTCTTTGAAATACCAAGACCTGAAAGGGTTTGATCCAAGTTTTGCACATCATACTATTGAATTACAACCAAATTCAAGCCAAGAATCAGAAATAGATGAAGAAGACATTCGATAAGAAAACTAATTTTAGAATCTTCAATGAAGGAGACATTGTGTTAAAGTGGGATGTTAATCGTGCAAATCCATGAAGAAACGTGAAGTTCAATACAATCTGGAGTGGCCCGTACATGATTTCAGCTTGCAAAGAACACAATGCTTTTCAGCTTTCGAGGCTGAATGGAGAGGAACTTCTCATTCCTATGAATGGTATGTTTCTCAAACAATGTTATTGAAAATCCTACAATGTCTGTTTAGAGTAGGATTTCCCTTCAATAAGTGCAGTTCCTGCACATTGTAAAGTTTTTCAATTCAATAAGTGCATTCTTGCACGTGATCTGGTTTACCAGATCCCTTTCCCAGTTTTAGTTCATTTTGGAAGGGTTGGACCTTCAGGAAAGCAAAATTTAGTTACATGCTTTAGAATCCATGCCCAATGGACAAGAGCAAGGCACTAGTTTATAAGCTAACAGGAAGCTTTCCCCGCAAGATCGCCAGAAATGTTGACAATTTTTCCACTTGTGAAAAAATGGGCAACTTGAAACTTTGTTACGATGTATAGCATTGGTGAAGTGGACCTAAGCTAGGGGAGATTCCTTCAGTCAATATTGTTTTCATTGAATTGAATTAATGATTACATGAAATCTACAGCTATGTGTGCTGTTACAAAATGTAGTAGATCAAATAGTCTATGCGATTTCATTACTATCTTCAGCAAAAGAACACAAAGCCCCGAAGGACAGCCATGCTATCTTGATGAAGACATCAAATTACAAAATAGGTGAAGTGTTAAGTCCTGGAACAACAATCATAATTATGCAGATTGTAGAAATTAGAGTTCATTACTGGATGTTACAGGTAATCTTTGATGGTTCTTTCCTTTATGATTAAGACATTCAATTATATTATTGGGTTGTTTAGTTCATCATACAATCCATACAGAGATCTGAAATATAGAAAGAAATACACAACTCAATTTCAAAATTCAATGTTTTATTCATAAGGAATTTTAAATGTTCCCACACAAGCCATGGGATGTAACTGAAAAGTAAAGTACAATTACTAAAGAAACAGGTACATATGCATGAAAGAGAAAGTAGAGGAGTATGAATGAACCCATCATTGCCTTGGGGATTTCTTCTTCAGTCGAGGCATCTCCATCTCCAAATGTTTGTTCTCCTCTTCATCTTCACTGCATGAAGGCACTGTACCTGAAAATAGAAAAGAGAAAAATATTCAGTTATCAAGCTCAATATTAATCCATATTCCTATACTATCCTAATTCGTTCTTGATGGATCTCTTAAAAACATGAGATATAAATTACATGAAGATCAGATGAACAACTGATAAAGTAATTTTCTATAATAGCATACATTACTCACTCAGAAAGAAGGAGAGAAGAAAATAAAAACCATGGACATAAGAGAGGCCAAAAAGCCTAAATATTTTCTAACTATTTTCTTAAGTGTGCAGGTACAAGTTGCAGCCAAGAAGAAATAAATCATGTCTTGTAGTCCTCACCATAAATAAAGATTGCATAGTTCAATGACTTCTATCCTATGGTACATGAAGTAGATAAGTCATAAGTACATGCTGGCATGAAGGAAGAATGTAACTCAAAGTTTAGCAACTATTCTATAAATAAAAGAAGTTACAGTACAGATAAGAGAAGAGACTTGCAAATAAAAGTACATGTTTCAGAATACAACTCAAAGGTGAAGCAGAAGAATCACAATATAAAGGCTGAAGTTAACTGGAAAGATAAGATTATAGCTGAGATAGAATGAGAAATAAATATGAGAAAATTTTGACAGGGATCGGCCATGTAAAATGGACATTTACATCTTTCTATAATGATTTTTTTAAACTAATAGATGCTTTAAAAGTTAAATGCAAATCAAGTCGTAATACAGAAAGCAGAAAATCATGACGTGATCAAGATAAAAGTTATCATATTTTAGCTTCCATCAACAAGCTAGGTTCAATATAACAAGTGATACATTCTGTATTTTGAATCACGAAAGTACATTTATTACAAGTGAAACATAATAAAAGAAACAAGTCTAAGAAAATTTTGATAGGGCTTCTCCATGTCAAATTTATATTTTGAATTTTTAGCATGTATACTAAAGTTGTAATGAAGATAAAATGTAGTATTTAAGAAGAAAAGAAATGTAAGTACAACATATAACCAAAAAATTCAATTTTCAGCATGCAGGAATTATGAACAGAAATTTCCATAAATAATACATCCTTTCTAGGTTCTCAAATCAAGAGTTTTAGAAAGCTCGAACAATCAGATATCAAGTCTCAAAAGGTACATTTCAATATATATAGGTTTCAAAAATATGATTTCAGTCCTTTAAATATCTCAATTTGCAAAAACGCCTTGCACAGGAAATGATACAAATCTTTAGAAAGGTTCAAAATAGAAAGATCAAATGCATGTATATCCAAACAAGTAATAAAGAACAAAAATTAGGAGTCTTCAAGATAAGATATCAGTATATAACTACAAATTATTTTTCTCTCTTTTATGCAATGAAACAACAATTAATCTTATTATAGTTTTAAGGAGAAAGAAAATTTTGGAAGATCATGTAGGAAAGAAAACAAGCCAAATAGGATTCGAGACAAGACACTATATACTTAGAAAAGCATAGAGGAATGGTTAAATAATCAGTGTAATAAGAGATCGCTATTCTAGGTATTAGATTCAAACAAATACAAATATATCTTCAAGTAAGGTAACACTTCAGATTTCTTCAAAAGTGTCAATGCATTGCAGTCTCAAGATGAGGTAGAATCAGTTTCCAAGATTGGAGAATTTATAAGGTACAAGCATCAAAACAAAGGAGATCTACACAAGGATGAAACATGAAATAAATGCAAAGTTTAAGACTTAAGGTTTAAAATAGAGCACCGATGCACACTAAATGGATCAAATACAAGATTAAAACTCAATGAATGCAAATTATAAATCGAATCGGGGAATGCAGAGCTTAAAACAATGTGAAGTGGATTTTAATTGTTCCAGAAGCCATAAAAAAGAATCAAAATAAGTGAACAGGTCTAAATACTCACATACAGAAGAATCAAAATAAATGAACATGTTTGAATACCCACATCAATAAATATGCAGATGTGGTGAGTTTCGAGCAAAATTAGAATACCCATTTAGTATTCAGAACATAAACCCAAGTGGAAGAGCTTTGAATCAGAAAATGCATGCATATCCGAGTTAAAGAAATTGTCAAGTTTTTCAAAAATTATCATTCCCATTGAAATTACTTTCAAGTTGTAGTATCAGAAGAAAAAGGGTACAGATCCTGGATTTGATCAATAAAATATTAATGGATATCAAGAATCAGAGTAAGAAAATAGGAACTCACTGAATAAAATGGAGCAATCCAACCCTCGAAAGATCATCAAGTTTTGAGCAAGAAAATCGACCACCCAGAATGAGTCTTAACTTGAAATATCCAAGGGAACCATAAAATCACAAAGATAATGCCAAGAAAGAACGAAGTATCAGTATCTTGGATGTCAAAATGGAAATGACAAAGTGGTTCTAAAGCTCAGAGATCAATACTTACCATCCCTCATCAAATAGTTATGTAGATAGCTAGAGAACTGAGCTTGGAAGAGGTCAACAATGGTAGCCATTCTTTTACTAAAGAAGTAAAAAGTACTCGAAAGGAATAGAAATGGTGTCCAAAAACCTCACATAGTTCCATAGACTCAGAAAATGTATTCACAGTTAGGAACTGAGCTCGAGGGTTACCCTAAAAATGATTATCATCAACCATTCACTTAGAAAAACTCAAAAGAGATCAAACACAATAAAGATACAGATACAGGAAGGTATAGAAACCAGACAATCCTCACAGATTGGAGATCAGACCGATGAACAAAGCAGACACTTTTTTCTACAGAAAACTTGTAGAATATCAAAGAAATATCCACAGCATGAATAAATTTTTAGAACTCAAATATCGAGCAAGGAACCATAAAACAAAGTTTTCACGTTCGCATTAACTCGTAGAGAACCATTTTTAAACAGGAAGTGAGCTCGGAAGGCTTCAACAATGCCGTCGAATTTATTTTTTCTAGGGCTTCACCTGTAGGCTAGAAAACCAAATGAATGGTCATTAAGGTCGAGTGACCTTTACCATCCGATCTCTTGAGGTGAGCTAGTGGAACTCAACCACGATTAAAATATCAATGATCAATGATCAACTGAGTAAAAAAAATAGACGATCAAGGATAACTCAAAAATCAATGGAAACCACAATGGTTATGATTCCACTGACCAATTTCATTGTAGGGTTGAAAACCTAACCATGTGTAAGATATCGACGGCCTAAAATCCAATAGTAAAGAGATAAACGGTTAGAAACCAATCACCAAATTTCAAATCAAATCACCATGGTCACATTAATAGCTAGAACATTAAATGCCAAGTCAAAAACCCTAACCAAGGGTCAAGATAAACAGCTACAAACGGAAAAGATACTAATTTATGGTTGAATCAATCACCAAATTTCAAAATAAACTCAATGTGAATTAACCATGTCACCGACAAAATGATAAAGGGTTTCGTCATTATAGAGAGGGGGCCAGCCCCATGTTTAAAACCAAAATCATTGCATATTGAATTTTAAAAGTCTAAACCATAATATATGTCCCAAATGATCAAAGGTGGCCGACAACCATACATTCCAACAATGATCACCAAAAAGGTAAAGTAAAACCTTATTCCATTCAAAGTGCAAAAGCCGACAAGAAAATTGTAAGGAAGTGATAATTAAAAAGGTGGCAGACTATATTGTGTACCATGTGTGGCCGAATAGTATTATTTTCATTGACCTTATCTAAGGTTTGAGCTATATGATATGTCTTCTAGACCAAAATAAAAAGGGGAGGAAACAAATGATTATAACCAATGAACAAGGAGAAAATGATAGGTATGTGGTGGTGTATAATCAAATAATATTTACCTTAAAAATTACAAAAGATACTTTGTTCCCTTAAATGGTGAACTGCAAAGGTGGTCCCCACTAATGGGAGGGTTGGAGATTATTCACAATGTTTTATCCATGTGACCACAAGAAGACAGAACAAGTGTGAACATTAGAAACCAAGGTGGTCCCAATCAAGATAGATGTTTGGATGAATTATTTTTGCAAGGTATTGCAAATAATATAATTGATTGTACTCACTCATAGGGAGATAAATTTTTCACGTGCATCCAAGGGAAAAAGTGAATCAGAATTTTAGATGTCACATCAAGCACAAGAAGACAAAATTTTCATGCACAAGGAAGGAGACTTGCTCATCAAGCAATATTTATTACTAAAAAATTATTCACCCACAGTTTTTCTTAAAAATATAAGTCAACTTGAATTTTACTGAGATGTAACTAGTTGCTATTAATTCCTCTTTGTATTATCTTGCTTTATTTTATTCCTTTATTTATTAAATAAAGGATAAAAATAGGATCCATGGGAGAGTACAACTTTAGCCTATTTTTAGGAAGGGTGGGTGAAATAATTTTTATATATAATTTGTTCCTTTGCAAAGCACAAGGGGAGGAATTTTAGATACAGGAGTGTTGAAGTAGATTCTACAAGTTCTACCCTCTGAATGTGAAGTATTTTCTTCCTTTCCAATTATTTGCAGTCTTGTGTATGTTCCATTAATATTTTTATTACTAAACTCCCTAATTAATCATCTTACACTATTACAAATTCAGTAATATGTCAATGATATTAATTTGTATGTTTAACTTAGCAGTATTGTTGTGATATTTTCCCTCAATACATCAAAGTGTTTACCTTTAATTTTTTGTAGAACACTGCTGGCTTCTGCATCAAAATTCATTCCCATATCAATTGTACAAGTACACAGTCAAAGACCTCATATAAGTTTTGTGTATCACCTCAGTTATAAATCCTTTTTACAGTCATATTTTACCCTCAAATCCCAAAAAATCAGTTTAGGATACATCAATAAGGAACCGACCTTGATACCAGAGACTCACCTCAAAATAGGTATACCCACAGACCTGAGGTGCTTCGATTATATCTACAAAAGAGAGAGATCATTTTTGCAAGCTTATAACACCTGCAGCCATCTCTCTAGAGGGTGCACTTTCAAGAGATAACAACATGGGATTATATTTTACTAAAATTTAACATTAGATTTTGGATATTGCAAGTTGTATTTTTTCTCAAAATAGTTCCTATGAAAGCCAATGCTACATACTTAGTGTTTGAAAAAATGACATGAAAAAATTCAATATCTTCTTTTAAAATTTTTTGGTAGAAATATGGATGGTAAAACAAAATAGTTTGTGGCATCACACAAAAAAATGCATGTGCACTAACTAATTGCAAAACCTCCATATTTACATCTTAAAATTCCTATTTCTAGTTTCCATTTAAATCCAAATGTAACGCCCACGAATTTAACACATGAATACAGCAGTAAAATGATCCGAATAATGTTTTGTTTGAATTCGCACTACACAACACCACATGGACTCCAATAGATAAAATTTCCATCACATAAGACACTTACAAAACACCTCGACCCATAGATCAGACATGATAACAACATATATACATTGAGGCTACATGTCCAAAAATGAGAAAGTACAATAACTACCCACTAAAATATACACTTACTTAGGAATTTCCCACCACACCTCATTTTTCATGGTGAAACATTTATTATAATCTTATTATTAATAATTGACTATAATTTTTTGAAGAACACATAATATGGGAACCTTCAGTCATCTATAACTACAATACATCTTCTTCTATCATTTCACCTATAGTGGGCCCTTTATAATTTGATCATTTCTCTTATGGAACTAACTTTCTATAGCATCATTATGATTAGGAACATATATACACACATGCATCTTCTAACATTTGACTTAAGGATTTGTTTCCAAGATCAAAGCTTACTTGGTTCGGAAAAATTAATCTCGTTACAGGGATGAAAAATTTATAGGAATAAAAAGAAAGGTTACTAGATCAATATAAAACCTATCCTCAGTTCATTTCATAGTATTTTTTAATACTAACGATAAAAAATTTCATCTTCAAGTTCTTACAGCCAACTATGTAGGTTAAGTAATTCAATTGTATCATTATTGATTCACAATCCATTTATGCAATTAGTAATTCATATTTTCACAATCATAATGCACATGGAAGGTTACATTACACCTATGTTCCTATCAAAGATATTTTTCCCTTAATTTAAGTGACGAATTTCACATTTTAAACTACATATTTTTCATCATCTTAATGATTCACTCTCAGTAGCAATGGGTTAATTACATGTTTCGACCATAAATTTTACTTTCTGAATGATCCTAGATTTAATATATTTCTATCTATGCTAAGGGTTCTACTAAATTTTACAAGTCCATCTACAGTGTAATCTCCTTAAATCACAAGACCTTGGGTACAGTTGAAGGTATCCCATCCTCATGGCTACATTTTATTATTTCTCTATCATCATTTTTTAATCCACAATTATGCAAAAAAAACATGTGATCATGCATCATATTTGTTTTTTTGATTTATTAGGTTGTTGTAATAGTCGTGAAGATCTACTTTATTACATTCATTTTATGATCACATTTGACATTTTAGTTTGTTTTGACATTGCTCAATGGCATACCATTTTTGTAGTGGTTATTCCTTAGTTTAATCTTATTTACCCTTTTACTAACTATAGTTACATGGTTACTTTGGTCATATATTAACATCATTCTGGAAAAAATGTAATTCATATAACATGTGTGTAACACTTAGGGATTTAAGAGTACAACAAGTATGATCTTGCACAAGACAACTCAAAAACAATATGTTTTTTCAATTTTCTTCCAAAGAACTCTTAAAATCATTAAGCAAAATGCACCAACATTCTTTAACCAATACCCTTACGAGAGGCTGAATGAAATAATTAATTAAAAAGAAAATATGGATGGGGAAATCTATACCCCATGAGAAAACACATGAAAAAATTCTACAAAGGGTGAAAATCATCTAAGAGGGATAAAGGGAGTTCAAAATAAAAAGTTATCAAATTTTATGTGTTTCAAAATCCTCCTAAGGTAATATTTACAATCATTGGTAAGAATACATCATAGATCCTTTGTTTTCATTAACATCATAACAGATCACAGGATGTATTACATTCATTTCTACTTAAGGGTTTCTACACCATACCACAAGACAAAATAAGACAAGGCTTTCATGCCACTTAAGGTATTCTGAGAATAATTTTTCACAATTTTGTTTAACATTTAGCTTATAAAGGGTTCCATTAGATTTGGTTGCTTTATCTTAATGCCAATAAAATATATCACTCAATTTTTAATTTCAAATATCTTAACATATACACTTTTTGTAATTCTTTAATGAAAAAATATTATTTTCTTAATTACTTGTTCTCACATGGATCAATTCACACCAACTATCACATCATAAGAAAAATCTATTATGGTGTGAGTAATCTCCATAACATTTAAAATGATTATATCAACATCACAAGTGTACCTTCCCAAACAAGGGAAAGTTCCAAATTTTCCTTTACAATTACAAACTTCATATTGAATTAATACAAAACCTAAATATCTTTTTTGTTCCCACCCACTATTCATTACATTCCACTTTAAATGTTAGTTAGTCTCTACAAAAACCATGAAATTTCAAGCTCAAAATGTCATCTTTCATGCCACTAAAGTAACATTATCCCTCACACTAAGGAATCTTACACATGTTCATACCCACGTGAAAGTTCTCAACCAAGTTTATATGGAAGAACACACAACACATTTTGTATCTCTAAGTTTATAGGAATATGAATGGTGTTTAGAGCTAGCCTAACTTTTATCTTACCAGAGAGGGTCATTCCATTCAAAAAAGTTCAATATTTTGAGTTATATGTTTGTTTTATCACTTTCCCCTCACTATGAAGAACACAAAAAATGTAAGTTGTTATTTTAATTTGAATCTTAGGTGATTTCTGTCAGAGGAATGACGAAGATCTGGAGGGAATCCGTGAGCACCAAAATGTTGCACTCAACCGCAAAACGATGTAGCTTCAAGATCAAAGCAAGAAATCATTCATGGAAGCAATGTGCATGCATTGAGGGGAATAAAAGATGAAAAAACCAAACTCTATTCCATTCCCCATGTGTTGCTCAAGATGAAAGGGTGTACAAATAGTAGTGGGGTGTGTAACTCCCCCACAAATGTAGTCGTCGAGAAGTGGGAGTTACATTCCCGGAATAGCCAGTCAAATGTAACTCCAATGATGCTCTATGACGTGTGTAAGAGCCATAATGACACCTTAGGAAACCTAAGCATGGTGAATCACCTATGTGGAGGTATTCCATGTATTTAAAATAAATACATGGAAAATAACCTACACCAGCACCCCCCTTGAAGCATAGCTTAAGTGGAGACAAATGAAAACAAGGAGAAGTGGGTCCCGATAAGAAGCCTAATGAGGTACCCACGTACAAGAAGCTCTCAAAAAGTGGAGTAAAAGGAGAAAACCTAGTGGGAAAAAACTCCCCCCCAAAAGAGAGACAAGTCCACTCTCTAATCTAAGAAAGATGCCAAGGATGGGTCCCGGCCACAGATGAGCCTGTAAAGGTACCCATGTACAAAGAGGCAATCTCTTGAAAAGAAGAAGAAGAGAGAAGAAGAGGGAGATGAGAGGAATGCAGAAGATGCCATGGATAGATCTGAACTCTGCAGCTCTAGGAAGTCTCCCAGAAGAATGTCGATGACGAGATCCTCTTGCCTCTAGATTGAAGAAGAGCCATTCACATCGAACTGTGTGCCTTCCCTTAGGAAGGACAGAAATGACGTGCTGAAAGTCTACCCACTCCACGAAGGAAACTAAAGGAAGTAACATGTATAACTCTGAGTTTGGTGCACTGAAGTGTGACATAGGTCTAGCGAGTGAGTGCCAAGGAACCAAAGGTAATGCCACGTGCGTAGAACTGATAGAGTGAAAAAGAGGAACACCCACAGAAATGATGTCCAAGTGATGTGAAGGGAAAAAAACATCCTCCGCAACAAAAAAGGGATCCACAGCTGAGGGTGGATCAATGAAGGTCTCTGGAAATGTGGAAGTGACATGATTCCCGGAAGGGGCACTCCCAACAACAGAGATGATGAACTCCTCTGAAATACCTGTAGATGGATGAGGAACCTATAGAGCATCATAAGTGGACTCTGCGAAAAGACGACTAAGGTCAGGCAGATACTCGTCCCAATGAGGGGGCTCAACAAATAGAAGAGCGATGTCAGATAGGTATGAGTCATCCAATGAAGGTAAAGGAGTGGAAGGGGCCTTGCACACTGGAAGTGGAAAGGAGGTGGGTGTAATGACGGTGTGAGACTAAGTAGGAGACTGCTTGATATTTGATGAGATGTGGGGGGTGGTAACAATGTCAGGAATAGTTAGAGAAAGAGGAGAAGAGTCCTCTGTAGTACTCTCGACATCAGAACTGGATGCACAATCCTTGTCATCAAAAGTAGAACCAAGCGAGCTTGTTTCAGTGTAACTGTCATCACACGAAGAAATGGAGCAGACAACTAAATCAGCAGCATCAACAATAGCAACATTATGTGAAGGGTCTCCATAGAGGGACTGAATAATGCTCCAGACATGGTGAGGTGGATCTGAGTCTGCCACGTGAAACCAGAGAGAATGAGAGACATGTATCATCATGTTACCAAAAACATGGTCACAAGTTTCAAGGAAGTCTTCTAGATGACGATGATCAGTGGGTGCAGGAACTGGCCCAAGCAAGAAGGGTAAAAGACCCTCGTGGGCGAACTAACGTTCCATGGAAGCACACCAAGTTGAATAGGTATCTCTCCCGGTGAGAAGTGACGGAGACTGTAAGGTGATCCTATGATGCTCACGTCCAGAAAGAGAACTCTCCATGATGAAAAATGCAAGATGCAAAAAAGCAAGACATCGGACTCGGCCGATAATGTGTCTGCGTGTGTAGGCCCAAGAGTATAGTCAACCCCCCCAGAATGTGGCACTTTATAAAGTAGTGCGTTAACAAAATTGACAATGCCATCACGTAGTGTGAGAGAAATCATGCAACTTTGACCAAGGAAGTGCTAAAAAACAAGCAGCGAGTCAAAAGTTATGGCACAAATACAATTCCCGCAACTGATAGAAAAAGTCAATAAACACTGCAAACTGATTGAAAAAGTGCTCACAACGAGTGCAAAGGGTATCGTGTGACTACTTGTTGGAAATGGCATCAAATTTCATGCATGGTTTGTTTTTCTTGTGAGGGGGGATTAGCCTCCTGCCAACCCCGGACCTCACCCTCTGTCTTCGTCAATTGAAGGAAGGACATAATACAAGCAAAAATGAAGCCTAAAATTTATTACATGCCATGAAAATGTCTTAAAACATTGTTTTATCCCCCAAATAAGACCAAAATGTAATGTTGACTGCCCAAGCCAAAAGGTGCGCTGGCAATGTTGGTGGGATGTCCACGTGGTTTGTTAAAACTGCTGTCAGAGTGTTCACAGGGTAGATTCCTTTCAGAGAGAAAAGTAATGGGTTGCAGACTCAGATCCTCTGCATGCAAATAAAAGCTGAGCCGTTTTAATAGGTGCACTCCCAAATTGACAGGATTGGCATTGTTGTGTGTAGGTACATGTAAAGTAAAAACACGCCAAAAAGACAGCTGTACAGGTTTGAATGCAGCTGAGTTTGAAGGTGTGGTGTTGTTGACTAAACTGGGAGGCTTGCAAACTAGTGGCGTGCCAGAGGGAGGTGTCAGGTTGGATCTTAAAACCGTTCACTGCAGGAGCCAGTAGGTAGAGCTAAACGCATTGAGGCAGATCAGAGGTCGGAAAATTTACGCTAGGTATGACTCAGTGTGTTAGTCGGCACTAACGCCGAGTTAGACAGCACACAGACTGCGTAAATGCCGAGAAGACCGTAAACCGCCACATTGTAGATGGTGTACACAAGACAAAGGGGAAGGTAACCACGAAGGTCGTATAGGTAACAGGAGCATAGTTCCAATGGTAGAATTTTCAAAGCCACCAGCAAATAGAGATCCCGGAAAGTCACGAATGGAGCTTGTCGGTAACAGGGTTGTGGAGTGAAGCCACTACACCATAGAGTTTACAGGGGGCGAAGCCACAAGCCACGGGAGCTCAGTGCGGGAGACCGAACATCACGCAGAACCTTAGAAATACCGAGAGCAACTAGCTAGAAGCCAACAAAGCTAATATCAAAGGGTCTCAAACTGATGCATGAGCCAAGAATGTGGGCAGCAACAAGACTGATGCACAAAATGGTTTTGAGTGCAGAGGAATATCCAACAACCAATTTCCAATGTAGAGAGGAATAATCTAGTTTCCAATACAGAGAGGAATATGGTAGAATGTAGAACCACACTGAGTGGGAGCTTGCAAACACTCAACACTTGATGAATGCCAAAAAAAAACCCAACCAATACGTTCGAACAAAGCTCTCTAAATCAATGCAAAGGATTTGAGTCATTCAATGCATCAGACGAGCTGGTAAACCAACAAGAAACCCAAGTCATAGAAATATCGAATCATGCATGAGTCATGTAATGTAAATACAATGCACCGAGTTGATCCTTGGAAACCCACTTCAACCTGCAAATGCATGAACCAGGACACAGTAGACACCAACAAAGAGCACACCAATAGGACATGAACCAAACACATGTACCCTCTAAAAAAACATGTAGAGGACAAAACAAGAATGATAACTTGCACAAGAAACTACAAGGTGGAGAGTAGTAAGCAATCGAGGTGAGCAACACACTTCCAATCACCGAGCTCTGATACCATGTCAGAGGAATGACGAAGATCTGGAGGGAATCCGTGAGCACCAAAACATTGCACTCAACTGCTAAATGATGTAGCTTCAAGATCAAAGCAAGAAATCATTCATGGAAGCAATGTGCATGCATTGAGGGGGAAAAAAGCTTAAAAAACTAAACTCTATTCCATTCTCCATGTGTTGCTCAAGATGAAAGAGTGTACAAATAGTAGTGGGGTGTGTAACTCCCCCACAAATGTAGCTATCGAGAAGTGGGAGTTACATTCTCGGAATAGCCAGTCAAATGTAAATCCAATGACACTCTATGACGTGTGTAAGACCCATAATGACATGCTAGGACACCTAAGCATGGTGAATCACCTATGTGGAGGTATTCCATGTATTTAAAATAAATACATGGAAAATAACCCACACCAACAATTTCCTAGGTCAATGAAACACTAGCAGATAGGTAAAAGCACACCATTTTAAATTATTTTCAATAATTTTAATACCACAAACATATCCACAATTACGAAAAACAAAAAACATTTTTAATGAAAAGGTTCCATTTTCATCCTCCTTAAATTGTTCTCCAAATCAGCATGATGAAATCAGCTTCATTCACTTAATATAATATACACAAGTACCACTAAGAATAACATTTGTTAAATAGGAAAAATTATAACTACATACAAAATAGTACATTTTCCCAATACGCAACACTATCATTTTCATCATGGAAATAATGAAAATAATACATTATATTCATAAAAAATTTCCCTAAAATATTCCAAACAATTACATTTCCTTCAAATAACATGCTAATAAAGGAATCAAGTTTTGTTTTACTACTCCTTTTGTTCAGGTAACTATAACCAATGTCACGTCAGTCCTAGGACGGAGAATGGAAGACCCCTACACTCAAGAAAAAACAAGACATTCATCATTTCAAGTAATTCCGAATGAAGTACAAAGAGACATAGAGATAAGGAGAAAGAGGAAAGATAATTTCCTCACATGTTCATTTAATTTATTCATTCAAGAGAGAGAGTAGGGAAGAGACAAAAACTGCAAAACATTTTCTTTGTTATTCACAAAATTTGTACCATTTCTAAATTCATACCCATTTTCATTTTATTTCAAACTCATTTTCATTTTAATCCATTCATGTTTTGTTAAGAGAGAGATAATACAGAGAACACTATAAATTATAAAACATTTTCATACAAATACTACAATAAATAACACTCTACACACATTGTAACATTATAAAAATGGTTCACAAGAAATTTACAGAACTGATGGGATCCTTAGAAATATTTTCTATCTTAAGTTGTGAGTGTGCTAAAACTAAGTAAATCAACTAAAATGTTATGATCCTCATGTGTGGATTTAACTAACACCTCAAGGTTATGGTGTAACAATTCATTACATTTGGTATTAGAGCGACCACCCAGGTTCAAGTCCTGACATGGTTAGTTACACCGGTATTGTAGTGTTCACCCCGGGCTCGTATAGGGTAGGGAGGGGTCCCACTATACGGGTGCAAATATATCTTGGGGTCCAGGCTATAGAAGCGTGGTGGGATGTTATGATCCTCATGTGTGGATTTCACTAACACCTCCAGGTTTTGGTGTAATAGTTTGTTACATACACTGATTACAATATGGTTTCCAGAACTACTCATTTTTCATTCAAACATAAATTTCATCAATTCCTAACCACTTCCTTATAAACAAATAACTCTCTGAATTCGTCAAAATTTGATTACAAAAAACAAGGTTCAATTTATGAAGATGACTTTGACACCAATTAACGTAACAAATTGAACACTTCTATTGTACAAAGATCGGTGGGCCTCAACATCCACTTAAAACTCTAACTTAAATAATTATTTTTATGTAACTAAGAGTTGGTTTCCGTTCTCACATAAGAGTGTTAGAGGTAAGTGAATGTTTTTTCTAGTTACACCAAATAGATACAACATTTGTAAGATAAAACCGATCACAATATCATAAATTCGAAACGTCACAAAAAGTGAGTGAAGTGTTAAAGGGGTATCAAATCTCACCTCGTTACTGCTCCTAATCAATTTATTCATCTTATTTAAGAAACTTCAGGGTGTTTTGCGTTGACATGGATCTTGTTTGAAGTTTTGGTTCTCATTAATAATTTGACATAACACTCCATGTGCATGGTTCAAAGCACCTAATTTTTTTAATGTTTAAAGAAAACTATTTTTAGGGAAGGTCAAAGCCATATCGTTCATTCTAATTTTCATTTTTTATAGAACATACTGAAATCCGACACTAAAAAAAGAGATGAAATGTTTAGTTTGAAGCGAAAGGAAGAGTAATCCATACATTTTATGGTAATCCCATGATCCCTCCATTTGACGAGACCGCATCAAATTTAGGTATTCCGACAAAAAAATGTGGTCTTCATCTTTTCTCTTCAAAAATCAACTTTGTGTGATTTTTCCACCAACACAATCCATGATAGCACTTATCTATGACATATCTTGTCAAATGGTTTAAGATTCTTTTACTTGATTCCCAATAACCACTAATGTCACCAGACCATATAGAATTTTATCAAATCGATAACATGTTTTCTGAAAGCTTCTCTTTTCTGATGTTCTAAGATACTCCTTTTACGAGTTAGAGTATACAAAATTAAAGTATCACTCATGTCCTCATGTGGTGAGTAATTTGTCAATTCTTCTATAATTTTATAAAACATTACACTGTTGAGAACTCATGTTGCATGAGAATGAGTCCTTGCACTTTTATCTTGAACAAATTTGAAGATTTGACAAACACAAAGTTATCATTGAATAAAATTTCTCCTTTAGAAAATAGAAAATTGTCTTTTATATCGAAGCTTTCCAACTTTCCAACTCATTTAATCAAGGAATTGGCTGGGGTTGGTTAGTTGTAAACTTGTTAAGATAATTTATGGATTCACTGAAACTATGCACCTCCATAAGATTTACGTTGGAATGTGTAATCTCACAAAGTTAAATGGAGTGCTCAATGGAGGAGACTGAAAAGGGACAAACAGAGGGTTCCATGAGGTGGAAGGGAGAGGAGAAATATTGTAGAGACACACATGGGACAACAGGAAAAGGGAAATTTCAAATTTTTAATAAATATAACTTCTTTAAATAAAAGATAAAGAACATGAAATATGAAATGGTACCAGAGACAGTTATAGTGCATGTAAAACATTTGCTTAGAAGAAGAAGGAGAAAAATCAATGCATCTAGGTGATAAGACTTTACGGATCACCTCTTCAGCCCCGATCTTGTTATTCTTGTTCTTCAGAATACAAAAAAAAATATTACATCAGTATTCTCCTTCCTATCAGATAATTTAAACTGACTTCATATGCAGATATATATTCAGACTAATCAATTTATGTATAGTAAAATGAGGAGAGAATCTGGTTTATATTTATCTCAACGTGTAGGATAGATTTAACCCATAAAATAGTGATTCAAGGAAGGCTATTAGTTGTAGCTTACTTTACCACATTTCCATGTAACCTTTCGTTTTTTGTTTTTTTAATTTTGAGAGTCTCAAACTCTTCTCTTTCTAAAACTATCCAATCACTACTAACTTTACCATGTTAACTTTGGTTTCTTTTTGGTTAGGTTCTTGGGATTTTAAAATAAAGTGTATGCATTATCCTCGAAGAAAATGACATGTTTGAAAAGGTTGTGAGGATGTGTCACTTTCCCCCCTGCAATAGTTTTCTTGCATATAGAGGTACTACATCACCCTCCCCTTATAAAAGCATCTTCCTTGATGCAACACAACACCTAATTTCATAGGATTGGTATGTGAGAAGGTAAAAAATTACACATTTCATTTAACAAACAAACTTTTCAATACAACATGACCATAAGGAGACAAACTGAATTTTGAAATATCTTGAATTCTAATGTTCTGAGAATATTATAAGTTCTTTTTTACTTCACTACTCAGTTACTCTTTTCTTGTACAGTATTTATTATCTCAATCTCTTAATATTTTTTTTTTTTTAAGGTTTTAGTTTTTTTTTGTGGGTACCCAACTGTAATTGGCATCAAGATTCCACATAAGGAAAAAACACAACATTAATGGTCCACAATACATATTACTACATACTTTCACAACAATAACACATCAGAATACCTCTTATTCTTCCATAGAAAGACAATAAGTAGTCCACATAATAAATAATTTCCAAATATTAGGTTCTTGACATAGATCCCCCACACATAAGTGACTAACAAACAATGAATCGTGACACTGATACAAAGGCAAATGGTATCACTTGAGCCAAAAAAAACCATGACTGTACCGACATAGTGCCAAAAGAATATCCAATAGTACATACTAACCAAGAGGGGCGTCAGACCTCAATCATAAGAATGCCTAACATGACTCATAATACTATGCATAGATGAACAAAAGCACCAAAAAATAACTCCATATACCTACCAGAGCATCAAAAAATAACTCCATGTACCTCTCAAATAGAAATAATCAGAGTACCAAAACCAATCTGAGTCACAGCACCCTTGAATGCTCACAAGTGTATGATTGAAGCAGTTAGTGTGATCCGTCAAACATGGGATTATCGCAAAGTGTGGGACTTATCATTCCAAATAACCCTCTGGATGATGGTCAGCTCCTATTCCTCTATTCTGATACACACACTTCAAATTTTAGAGGATATACTATTTAATCTACTCTAACTTTCCAATGAGATAGGATAAGAATATTACCTAAAAATAAACCTAATCTAATAGAGGTGATGCACTAAAAGGAATGGTGAAAACTTTCTTCGCATAAAAATAACTCATTAAACATGTAATAAAACATATGCACAAATAACCTATATTACAAATACATATCAGAAGACAACAATGAACATATGAGAGGGTTGAAATTCATCCACATAGATTTATTATTGCTCGATATATTAATACAGTACATTATAATGGCCAAGAGGCAAAAACTGCATTACATCCTAAATGGGTGGTTTGATTTCCACAAATTCACTTACAGACAAGACAAGAAGGGAGGGTGTAAAGAATTTTTTTCCAACATTATAACAATGTCCTTTCTTACAATATATAGGAAGAATGAGAGAGAAAGGAGAGAAAAATTCTAAATATTACTTCAACAACCCAAAAATGCATTGAATTTTCCTACAACAATGATGGGTTTCACTACAAAACCCAAGCCCCCTTGTACTTTACCTTGTTGGGAAAGAAAGGAAGCCCATACCTTCATCATCATGGTAGGTGATAAACCTATGATACCCCTTAAAATGCCAGACTTTATTCTTCATTTTTTATATGAGATTGTAAGCTTTCCAAAAAGTTCTCTTATGGAAATCAAAGATCCCAGTAAAAATTTATGGCCATCTAAAGGTCAGGGTGCCATACAACATTAATGGAAAAGGATTAGCTCTATTATTTCGAACTCCAAAATGCATATAACCTTCAAAATTCTGAAATTTAGAATTTCAGACATTTTCATTTCAGAAGTTGAGTTATTGTTCACCTCCTTAGGAACTTATAAACTCTGAAACCCCAAAATCCCAAATTCCAAATTTGGACTTCAAGTTTTGGAATTTTTGCTCTTTAAGGAATTTTCACTGTTCATCCAGTTGCTTTGCCAAAATATCCAAACCCTGAAACTCCAGAAGTCAGAAGTCCAAAACTTAGAATTTCAGAATTTAGAACTTTGGACTTTTTAGTTCAGAGATTGGGTTATTGTTCATTTAATTTTTGGCTTGAGAGTTCCAAAACCCGAACCTTTGAAATTTTGAAAATTGGAACCTCAAAAATCCTGAAAATATTTCTTTGTCGACCTCTAGAATCTAGATTGACTTCCGAAATATGAATTTTTTTGGACATCAAACTTTCAGGATTTCAGACATTTCTGCTCACGTTTTTCAACTAGTATCCCTTTCTCCAAAATTCTAAAATTCAAAGGTCTTAAATTTCATACTTTCAGGATTTCAAACCTTTTTATTTTTAAGGCCAGAGGAAATGTTCACCTTCCCACACTCACCAATATCTCCAAAACTATGAAATCCAAAAGTCTAAAATTTTAGACTTTCAATATTTCAGAAATTTTTGTTTCCTTTTCTTCCCACTTTGTACATTCATTTGCCAACAATGCATTGCCATTGCTAAGACTACATATAACCTAATTTTTAGAATTTGAATGTGGGCTCCCATGGACGTATGATCCCCTCATTTTCTCCATGTGCAAGGTTATTTTTCATCTAATTTTTCCTAAGGGGGAAAATTGGATCACAATAAGGTCAGGTCCCTCTATGGCCCTTGGCACATAAAGCATTTGCTCCCCCGCAAAAGTGGTGTAGTAACCTATAGTTCAAAAACTACATGACCTTATGACCCACTTTGGGGCATACCCCCATACAATAAAGTGGGCCCATAGGTCCAATGACTCTGTGGTGAATCACATGACCATTTTCCAACACACTACAACAATAGAACTAACATAACAATCCATTTCAAATTCTAAGTGGTAAAACTCCCAAGCCTTGGGCTAGTCTATAAAAATTTTAAGCATGAAAAGAAACTTTAAAACTAAGAAAAAAAAATGGCTACTTATCCATAGTTAGTGCAAAAATTGGCATGTTAGAACAATAACCAAATAAAATGCCCAAAATATATGAACACATTAATCAAGAAAAATTGGGGAAAATTGTAGTGGTCAAAATTCATTATTTCATGAATATTATGGTTTTGAAAGTTTGAAATTGGCTAATTTTTTGGGTATGAAAAGGTACCATGTTGTTAAATTTTTTCAGGTACAAGTTAATGTTAGGGGTCAATTCACCTAGGAGTTTCCACCGAAAAATGACTGTTATCATTAAAATCCCCCTTATATTGAAACTAAAATATGTAAAATTCACCTCATATACATATTTTGTTTATGTATTTATAGTTTATTATTCATAGTTCTAAACATTAAAATTTGGAACCTCCATAAATGCTTGATTACATAATATTTCATTAAGGCTTTTTGCTTCAAATTGGAGGACTAGTGAGTAGAGGAAAATATTTCCTTTCTACTTTCAAAGTACTTTGGTTTGTTCTATACTTGTACCATGTATGTGGAATAGTGTTTGGGTGGTAACATAAAGAATGTTACCGGCTAGTAGCATTGAACATGCTATGACTCGGTAGCGTTTTGGATGCTAGCAATAGGAAACATAAAGAATGCTTATGACCAGTAGCATTCTGAATGGGAATGTTGTTGACCAGTAGCATGCACAATACTACCGGTGAGTAGCATGCTGCATGCTACCGGCTAGTAGCATTCTATATGCTTTCGGTTGGTAGCATTTAGAATGCTATCGTTTGGTAGAACACTTCCATGCTACCAACTGGTAGCATTCTGCATTCAACCAAATGGTAGAATATAGCATGTTTCTAGCATGTAGCTTGCATTATGATACCAAATGGTAACATGTTGAGTTCTACTGGCTGATATCATGCAAAATTCTATGGGCTCGTAGCATTTTAATACTAGTTGGGAGCACAATGCATGCTTCCTTCTGATAGCATGCATTATGCTAACATCTGGTAACATCCATTGTTCTTTTGATTTCAGTTAAAATTTTTAGAATGTTTTACATATTGATTACAATGATATAATTTAAATATTTTTATGAATAGGTAAAATGGATTCTTTGAACAATTAACAAAAGGGAGAAACACAAAAAATAAAATGTAGCATAGAAATTATTTTCAGGCCCACAAAAAAATGAGGACCCAAGTTGCTTCCACTAGAAACATGAACAAGGGTACTGTTAAGATGTAATAGACTATCATAAATATTTTTTATTCTCTTATTTTAAATATTTCATTAGTACATTTTAGTTTTCTAATAATTTTCTAATGTTTAATATATTTTTCATTTTTGAAAAGGGAAACCCCTTTTATTAATTTTATTCAGAATGAACTCGTTAACCAAAAGATAAACCCTAAGGAAATAATTATTTCAGTATATAAATATTATATAGACCCTGACAATTCAGAGCCTGAAGATATTCCTACTTGTAAGTTGTAACATACTATCATAACCATTTGAAATTTTCCTATTTTAAGTTTTTCATTAGTATAGTTACATTTTTTTTAATAATTTTGTAACTATCCAAGAAAATTTCTTTTTAAAAAATATAAACTCCTTCTGTTAATTTTATTCATAATGAAAAAGTAAATAAAAACATAAACATGAAGGAAACAATTATTTTAATAGATGAAGATTATACGAACCTAGACATGCCAGAGCTTGATGATTATCCCGAATGCCAAATTTTCTTAAGAGATGAAGGTTTAAATGAAAATATACCAACAAAAGATGATAATGACAGAAACCTTAAAACAAAATAAGTTTGGGATAAAGAATAAAACATCTTGGAAAATTTGAAGGTCAATTCAAGTAGATTGTGTAACAAAATTACCATTTATTGTGCATGTAAAACTAGATATTAGTACTGATACTCAGAAGTAATGTAGATGTACTATTTGTACTTGGAAATTGGGTAAAGAACATATAATTCAGCTTAAATTGGACACTATAGAAAATCATTGTGCAAAATTCTATTACACAGTCACTTACAATGATGCAAAAATAAGACTTGTAGATGGAAAACTTCAAAGGAGTGCATGCATGTAAGATATAAAGAGTTGACAATAATATGAAACACACACACACACACAAACTTCAAGAGAAAGGAGGTACGATAAATGAAAATTTTGGAAAAGCTATAAAAGAAAATATGAAGTAAAAAACCTCATAGTTTTCAACCATATTCTTTATTTTGAAAATGTGCAGACCAATTTCATACTTTTTATAATATAAAAAATTATTCAAGTTCAATGTTTTTCCAAACCTTCTAAATTCACATTGGTCAGAGAGGAGTGCCATGGAGATGGCAAGATGACTTGTGATGATTGAACAAGAAGATCTGAAATAAAATGTAAAGAATGTAAGTTGCATATCCCTTTCAATTGACGAATTTACAGTCATTGAAAACACTTCTTGGGTTTCTATGCATGTATATATTTTCCAGAACCACACCATAATAACTCATCTCCTATCAATTGATAAAATAGAACAAAACTGCAATGCTGAAAATCTTTCTAAATTGGTGATATCTAATTTGAAGGACACAGCGGGAATGGATAATTATTATATAGACACAAATATTATTTACATTGGTTCTGATGGTACATCAGTGATGGAGGATCACACAAATTTTCTATGTATGTGTATACAAACATCTGTTTCTATTGGCATATTTAATACATTGTTTATTGGTTAGTTTGGCGGTTACATCTCCTAACCGCATTCTCTATGTATTTATTCACCCCTCGTACATTCAATAGATTATTCAGACATTTTACATACTCCTGACCTAACATTGGTATCAGAGCGGTGTGGAAGCAGGAGCGTGGGAGCGTGGAGACTGGAGCAAAGTCTGGTGCGTTGTGCGTGAAGGAAGTTGCCTGTCCCGCTCACTGTCCTGCGTGCTTGACTACCTGTCCCGCATTTCTTTTGCTGTGCATGCCTGAAGGAGATGAAGACTGAGCATTCAGTTGTGAAACCATTTTTCTATTCAGTTGTGCCGTGAAGATTCCTCTGCCGGTCCGTTTTGGCTGTGCTGTGCGTGAACTCTGCCTGCGAGTTTGTTTGCTGTGCGCCTGTCCCACGTGAAGGAAGAGAGGAAGAGCAGACTGGTGTGTGAAGGGAGCAAGGTTTGAGTGCCTGTCCCGCCGTGGAGAGTCCTTCATTGCTGGAGATCCTCAGCCTGCGTGGAGATCCAAACGACCTGATTTCATTTCCTCTCATTGGAGCCGCTGTTCTTTTGTTTGGACGTGGTTGGAAATTGATGTGCAGACCTTGCGTGAAGGAGGAGAGAAGACTGTCCGCTGTGCGTGGAGACTCAGCAAAGAACAGGAAGAATGTCCCGCCGTTTGTGCTGTGCGTGGCGCTGAAGGAGGTCAGTGCGTGGAGAGAAGAAAACTATTTTTTTCTGGCGTATTGTGAGCTGTGGCCGTGGAGGGACAGTTGAAGGAGCCGCTGAGCGTGAAAAGTCTTTGCTTGCTGTGCATGGAGATTCAGAACCCGTGCGTGAAGAGGTCTCTACCTGCGTGGAAGGAGAGGAGATAACTGTCTTGAAGAAGATAGTTATGAAATATAACCGCTTCAAACAAAATGAGAAGACCATACCTGTGCGCAGTGACAACATGAAGAATTCTGTTGTTATTCATGTCTGGCAATGTGGCATCGATCATTAAACTGATCCAAGTCCGCCTGCGAGTTATCCCATCAACGACCATTTCTCGGCGTGTGAGGAAACAACAGTGACCAGAAGAGTAAATAGTCAGGCGTGTGAGCGTACTCAGAGGAGGATACCCATGGTACAAGCCCGCAGTTCAAGAATTCAAAAAGAAGAATCAGTCACCAAAGAGGGAGAAGAGAGCATGTGGCAATGACCACTGACCAACTTATCAGCACTGTGTGGAGTTTGACATGAGTGGCATCGACCACCGAAAACCCAGGTGTGCGTTGGTAGACTCCTTCCCCCAACATCTTCTCAACTGTTGTTCACAGACCAAGCGATACATTACCAAGCGCATCGTACAAAAGATCAGGAGACATGTGGAATTTGTTTGAATCAAATCGGAACAAAACGAGATTAAGCCCCTTCATTCATTCATCAAATTTGCTATCAAAGATGGACGCGAACAACCAGCTTATGATCCCATGCAACAGTCTGAGAGCATAAAAGTCGTGCCCCAGAGATGTTAGCAACATTGCAAGAAACCATAGAGATGTGCCGCATTTGAGAGAACCGAAGAGCATCGGTATCTACTCTTAGCCAGTCTCCAAAACTTGCAATCCGAGGACATAATGGACTGAGTCTTGTTTGACATATAGACGGAGAAGAGTTGTGTCGATCCAGATGACAAATGCGAGATTAAATGCCCTCAGGCACATCTGTGGTGCACCACGCGAGCTTTCGAGCTCACTTCATCTGTTTTTTTTTCTAGAAACGAGAGCACATTTGTCGCAGAGATTCAAGAAAATCCAGACAAATTCCTTGTTGCAAGAAGCAAATAGGACATGTCGCGACGTTACAAGATGATGAATCTGGGGTAGATTTGTAAAAACAATATATTAAGGGGGGGAATGTTGGCATATTTAATACATTGTTTATTTGTTAGTTTGGCAGTTACATCTCCTAACCGCATTCTCTATGTATTTATTCACCCCTCGTACATTCAATAGATTATTCAGACATTTTACATACTCTTGACCTAACAGTTTCTCCTTACATGATTCACATTCATTGCATGGCTCACAAGATGAATATTGAATATAGGATAATAAACACTATTAGATGCATTGAGAAATTTGAAGAGATTATCCATGAAGTGAATTCCTATATGTCAAGAAGTATGAAAATATTTCTAGAGTTTCATAATTTTTCACTTGGGATCATATATGGTAATAAACTTCTTAAATATGTTGATACTAGATGGATTTCTTTGTATGAGCCTGCATGCAAAGTTTTTGATGAATATCCACCTTTAACTAGTTTCATGTATAAGAACCATAGCCAAGTTGAGAGGCAAACATATTTTATTTACCATATTAAATACTTTGAAACATTGTGTGACTGTTCCAATGTTACATGAGATGAATTACATAACAAATCTTGCATAAGAATGGTCCATAAATATAGTTGACTTTATTATGTTCAGAAAAAGGTTGTTTCTTACTCTAGATATGCTATATAACTCTGATGACTGCTTTAAAGGTAAGAATTTTAGTCACTAGTAATCACTAAAATATTTAAAATATCCTAATAGTTACTTCAAATTAAATATATCCGGTCATCTTTTTATCTTTGTTAACGTGAAAGAGATTAAAATGCACACATTCAAAAAAAGAGTTGATATTGTTGGAGCAGAGCTTGAAGAATTACTTATTACACATTATTTATATGATGTTATTATATCTAAAACAAGGAATGTTTTTTATACAATCTCATAATTTTTATCGAATGTTATTAGAGATCATTTCAAAAAAGGAAAGATTCTTTTGGCCATGGGAGTTGTTAATCCTAACTTTTGGAATCCTTTAGGAGATTTTGTTGATGCATTTAAAAGAAAAATTGATACTATAATTAAACATTTTCACAATCAGTTGAATCTAATGGATTTCAAATTAATCACATTCTTCAAAAAGATACTCTTGCATTGTAATCAAATGATTTTAGATAGGTAATGAAGGAACAATATGAAGAAGTTAAAGATCCAACAAATAAGGGAGAAATAACACTTACATGGAAAATGTTGTATCCTATTTCCCTCCTTCATCGAAGCATAAGTGAGTATTTTTGATTGTATGAAATGTGTCAAACAATGATATTGGGATCACTTGAAGAAGAATTTTTTTTTAGCACATTAATATTTATAAGATCAAAATATTGGAACAAGATTGATAAAAATCTTGAGACCCACTTGAGATTATACATTTCAAAATATGATGTGGATACATTTCCTTACGAACAGGTAATGGTTTTATGAAATTCTCATGCAAAGAGGAGAGGGACCAGTCATACTAATACATGGACTACATATAACAATGAAATAATGACTGAAAATTGCAACGAAAGATTAGATAGAAGTGTTGGGTGGTAATATGTTTAAGATAAATTTACACTTGATCTAGATGATATTGAATACGGAAGACTAACTCTACATTTTTATTCTAGAAATGCATTTTCATATCAGGATTCTGATTATAACTAAGTATATTATTATCATTTTTATATGGTTGTACATTTTTTAACCTTATTTTCAATATCCCAATATGTTTACTATTTAGATTTTTTAAATGTTTCATAATTATTGCTTTGTTGTCTTTAAAATGAAAAAGAAAACATTATTGGAGAATTTTCATAGTTTTCAAATAATTTATGTTTTTGTTCTTTGAAATATAAATGCTACTTGTAGTTCATTTTTCTTTCAAAAATGTATTTTAAAATGATAATAATAAGAAATTTACCATGTAATAAATATAACAAATATAATCGATAATAAAATTCACATTCAAAATCATCTTGAATAGCAAAACAATCACAATATATATAAAAAAACTAAAAGTAAAATTCCATAATGCACATTGATTAAAGTTTGAAACTTTAAATATTAGCACATAATCTAAAAAAGGTTTATTAAAATATAAAATGAAAAGAATTATAATTTCATAATGTCTTTTGCAAATTCAACTTTGAGAAGATTCTTCTCTATGTCAACAAAGTATTTTAAAATGCTAATAATAAGAAATTTACCATGTAATAAATAGAAAAAATATAATCGAGAATAAAAGTCACATTCAAAATCAGTTTGAATAGCAAAAGAGTCACAATATATTATAACAAAAGTAAATGTAAAATGCCACAATCCACATTGATTAAAGTTTGAAGCTTTCAATATTGTCATATAATATGAATAATCTTTATAAAAAGAGTCAACAACAAAAATTATAATTTCATAATGTCTTTTGTAGATTCAACTTTGAGAATATTCTTCTCTATGTGATTTTTCCTCCTGCACTAGAGAACATTCTTTGACAACACCAAATTGAACCAAATGCTTTGCAACAATGTCAATATTTGAAAGAATCACTTTTTCTTGATTTTCCACTTCACCAACAAATAGCAATGTTTGATCATCTTCATCTTTCTTCTTCTTTAATATATCTAGATCCACTTCATTTTCCTTTATAATTCCTCTCAAGGTATTATTTACTTGTTTAGGATAACAAGTTTCTCTTCTAATTCAATTACTGCATTTACACTTTTCCTTGCACTTTGTAAATGCAAATTAAGCACACTAGGCTCATTTGTCAGATTTTTGTACTTTGAATACATTTGAAAAGAGCAAAACTATTAGTAAAATTTCAAAAAATGAAAATAATGCTTGAAAATTTAGTAATACTTACCAATGCCTTATATTATTCCGCATTTGGTATAACTATAAGGCCCTTGTCTAGCGACCAAATATTGTCGAAGGATTGTGATTCTACATTTAAATTATTAACTATATTCAACATAATGTTACCTACTTCATCTTCATAATTATTATCAAATCATAGAGAATCGGACACAATCTAATTCATCAAAATATCAATATTCCTTGGCTCATTTTGATGTGAAAAATACAATATATGTCTTTTGTTGTGATTTTTATATGGTGAATTTATTTCTTTAATTAGAAATTTATCCCTAAACTCCCACAATTTTAATTATTTAACCTCCTTTGAAATAATATCAATATTGGCTTCTTTGTTATCAACTAAAAGAACAACAAGTGGAAAAGTAGTTTTTTGGTCATTAATTAAGATAGTGTTAGCCTATATTGGAGATGGTGCTCCTGATCTATCCTATCTTGTTAGATAAGGCTTCCTTTTCATATGAATCATATCTTTAGGATTGAATGTTCTATGCTCCTAAGGTATTCTTTAAATCCCAAGAAATTCCTTATCTAAATCAATATTGTTCAACACTGATACACCCTGTCCACTTGGAAAATTTCCCATTGACAATGTTGGAAAATCAAAATCAAAATTAAGTTTTCCCTTACTTGCAGTTGTCTGAGCGAATGAAATATTCTTTCCATTGAATATTTTCCTCATGTTTCTTAGTGGGGGTGGCGGAGGTGGCATCTGCATTTGTTACAGAGGCTGAATTGGAGGCTCTAAGACATTGAATTGTAATTTTGTAAATAATATGAAAAAATTCAAAATTCAAACATAATAAAAATGAAAAATAAATAAATTCATATAATATTATTAAAAATTAATATTACTTTGTTTAGAGGAATTGTGTTGAGATGAAAATGGAGCCTGATTCTATTGATGTAGTGGTTATGGAGGTGTATACTAGAAAGAATGGTACATGTGATCTAAAATATATTTAATAATTAAAGATCTATTAGATTTTTGAAGTTTATATCATCAATTATTAGTAAACATATAAAACAAGAGATTCAAACCTAGGCCAACAAATTGAGGTATTGAAGATATTTCTACTTCTTGTGTTTGAGGCCAATGATACGATCTTGTTCTGCTGCTAGTTTCTACAGTAAAGAAATATAAATTGTAATATATTTTGAAAACATGCAAGTTTTATATAATTAATTAAATTTATTTTCAAAAAAATTGAAACATATATACATCATAAATTAAAACACATGTGATTCATTCCTTTGCTACTTTTTATGATTGGGTTTGAGGGTTTATTGAACTCATATTTTTAGCATGTGGATGGGTGTCCTCCTATATTTGTGGATCGTCAGAAAAAGAATCAGAATCTCTTCAACCTGGTAGTAAGTGACTTCTGATAGCAACATTCTTTCATGATGTAGCTGTAGCTACCACCTTCTTTTATAATTTAATAGTAAATTGTTAATTCATTTACAATATTAAATTTAAAAGATAAATATTACAATATGAAACACAATATTATAAAAAATTGGAACTCACCTCTTTATCTTCAGTTGTTAGTTTTAAATTCAAATCCATTAGCTTTAAATGATTTTTTGTCAGAGGAGATGTGTTGCATAAATTATATAGAGACTCGTAATAGAAACCAAGAATAAAATTTGTTGAGCTGATGGTAACGTTATCATTCAAATAAATATTTTCCAAATCATCTCTAATCCTAGAGGATAAGTAGCTGCACCACAAAAAATTCTGCCCACAAAAGGTACAAATGATATACGCTAAAGACCACAAAGGAATATCTGTATATTAATCTTGTAAAATAATCCTGGCCTAGAATAACTACACAACGGACTACAGAAATGGGTGACTGAAATCCTTGAGTTAAATACCTCTTTTTGAAGGCTTTTGGGGATCTATAATTGTTAATGCAATTAAGATAAATGTTTGGTTAGTACATTTTAAACATAAAAAACTTTATTAATTTTCAAAATAATTAAAATTTAATGTTGTAAAACACAAAATAAACTTACAAGCAGAAGAATATGCAACAACATCAATAGAAATTTTAAAATTAGACTCCAAATACTAGCAATTTTCACGTGATAAAAATATCCTTCATTGTGAAAGGATCCACATCTTTGTGTGGTATTCCTGTAAAAAACTCAATGTCATCAGGTGATGTTCCAAATTACTCTACATGTGATGGGAGTGTATAATGAAATGTGAAAGTGGAAGTTTCATAGTTGAATAGAATATTGTTAAGTGATATGTGCTCTATCTTAAATTGGGGCATATACAGTAGCCCTCATAAACTAGTTTATTTGATCTATTTGGAAAATGTACTAGGATCCTAAAGAAATTTGTATAGTAGAGGCAATACAAAGATTTTGTACGAAAACTTATTCATCCTTTTTCTCCACATAACTAGGCTCTTAACCTCTCTGGAAGTGTTCTTTCTTCTTGGAATTTTTTCAAAATGTTATAAAATTCCTATTTGTAGTTGTGTCTTGATGTTCTTGATTCTTCCTCTTTGTATGTTAGATGTCTTTTGGAGTTCAAATTTCTTCTTGTTTTTTCCTCATATGCTTGTAGCTCCAATGCTCTAGCTTCTCTACTGTGTAGAGTGAAAATAACCATGTTTATGTATTTATAGGAGTGAAATTAGGCCACTGGCAACATTAAACAACTGGCTTGTAGCATTATGCATGTTATTGGACAACAATATGCAAAATTCTACCAGCTGGTAACATAAAAAATTCTATAGACTGGTAGCATTCAACATGATGTCATTCAATAGCATGTAGAATGTTATCAACTGGTAGCATGCAAAGTGCTATTAGATGGCAGCATTCCGTATGCTACCGACTAGTAGCATGCAAAATGTTGTTGGATGGTTACATTTTGCATGTTGCTGGAAGGTAACATGCTGAATGCTACAAGCCAGTAGTATTTACATTCTCTTGTCAGTTACAAATATTTATTTTAAAATTGAGACCTACGTAAAAAAAAATTTCTTCCAATTCACATTACAAGTGAAAGTGGATTTACTAATATTCACCAAATATTTTCTAATGATTTTTTTTAATGGAGCCTCAAATGTTTCCATGAGACAACCATTGGTTCTGAAAATAAAAGAGATAATGATCAATTTATGAATTTAATATGTATAGATAAATAGAACACTTTAATCACTATGTGGCCTTATATGTCCACCAAAAGGGTACTCATCGAGTTGCTGGCACTCAGATATCATGCCTCAACTCTAAAAATAACATGTCAAATAACATAAATGTCATCATATTTTCCTGAATCATCCCTCCATAATCCCAAAAGTCTCAACATATTCTGAGAGGGGGGTGTATAGGTTGTCATTCAATGAGCCTAAGGTGTTCCCAAAATACACTATACATGATGGCCCTGCATACCGAATGAATAGAATTGGGTTTCCAATCCATGTATAAATCCACTCCCTATCTCGTAATCAGATCAAGTGAATGGAAAATGGTACACCAATACTAAGGTACACATAGGTCATCTATATGAAAACTATATATGGAGAGATAAAATAATACATGTCATCATCTACTGAGCGTAAGGTGTCCGTAAAAAATAATATATATGGTGCCCATTGAGAAACTTGTCATACATACCAGAGAAATGGAGTTGTATTTTCAGTCTATGTAAGACTCCACATCATGTCTCATACTCAAATATATTGACTAGTCAATAGCACTCATTTCCTCTCTCCAACATAAACCTTTTTACCAATTTCTTCCCTTAGGGTTGGTTAGTGTAAGGCTCATAACATAACACATAAATACATTACTAACATGATGGTGATTCATACACATTAATCATAGCATCTTACACATTGTACATATATAGCTTATAACACAATCACTACTTTCACGAGTTATAATTTATCACATTTCCACATAATGTACCCAACTGCAAGTATTGTACAATAGGGGTCATAAAATCACCATATGCCCCTAATTCACAATATGAACCCTTACATAGTACACAAATTATACGTATAATGAACACAATTTCTAACATTACAACATATAGTGAATTGCAATTAGAACATGGTGACACACATGATTCAGGACAACAAGTTAGAGACATCATGATAGAATCGAATTCACTATACAACAATTTTTTATATATAACCCACTAGCACACCCACATATCACAGAATAACAAAAACATTCCAACACCCTACAATCTGCAATAACATTATTTTCACACACAAAAAATTTGTACATCACACATGAAGTCATTGAATCCATGAAAAGAAGAGTGGATACTCTCATCACAATCACATCAACATGATAAAAAATATGCATTAAGTGACATGCAAAACACGTCTGTTCATAATATCACAATTACAACTTTGTTCACATCACAACATATATCACAAATTATTTTTCCCATATCCACCACCACCATTCAAGATCATCACAACTCCAATCTATCCTAGAGTTTTGAAAGCATGGACCTCCACTCTGATACCATATGTAATGCCCACAAATTTGACACATGAATATAACAGTAAAATTATCTGAATATTTTTTTTGTTTGAATGCTAACTACACAACACCACACGGAATCCAATAGATAAAATTACCATCACATAAGAAAATTAAAAAAAACCTCAACTAACAAAGAGAACATGATAAAACCATATATACATCGAGGCCACATGTCCAAAAATGACAAAGTACAACAATTACCCAATACAATATACACTTACTCATAGGCATTTCCCACCACACCTTGTTTTTAAGTGTAATGTATTTATTACAATCTTATTTTAATTAGTTGAATATAATTGTTTGAAGAACACATAACGTTGGACCCCTCATTCCTCTAGAAATAGCCTCTATGTTTTTGTTTAACATTTCACCTACAGTTGTCTCAATAGAATTTTCTGATTTCACTTATGGAAATAAATTTATATAACATGATTGTAATTAGGACTGTATATACACACATGCGTCTTCTAACATTTTACTTAAGGATTTATTTGAAATATTCTTGTTTACATGGATTGGAAAAATAATCTCGATTTATTAGGTTGTTGTATTAGTCATGGAGCTCTAATTTATTACATTCATTTTATGATCACATTTGACATTTTAGTTTGTTGACATCACTCAATGGTGTACCATTTTTTGTATCACTCATTCCTTAGTTTACTATTATTTACCCTTTTAGTAACTACATTTATGTGGCTACTTTGGTCTTCTATTAACATCATTTTGTAAAAAATGTAATTCCTATAACACTTGTGTAACACTTAAAGATTTAACGCTACAAGGACTATGATATCGCACAAGACAACTCAAGAACTATACGGTTTTTCAATTTTCTTCCAAGGAACTCTTAAAATCATTTCACAAAATGCATAAATTTTTCTTTCACCAATACCCTTAAGATATGTTACATAATCTAATGACTTCAAAAGAACACATGGACGGGGAAATCTACACCCCACAAGAAGACACATGGAAAACTTGTACTAAGGGTAAAAACTACCTAAGAGGGGTAAAGGGAGTTCAACAACAAAAGTTATAAAATTTTATGCATTTCAAAATCCTCCTAAATTAATATTTACAATGATTGGTAATAATACATCATAGCTCCTTTTTTTCATCAGGATCATAAGAGATCACTGGATGTATTACATTAATTTCTACTTAAGGGTTTCTACACCCTACCATAAGATAAAATTAGAGAAATAAAATTTCCATGTATTGCAAGGCATTTGTGCCACTCAAGGTACTCCCAGATTCCATTTTATCACTTTCATTTAACATTTATCTTATAGAGGGTGCCATTAGGTTTGGTTCGTTTATTTTATTGCCAATAAAATATATCAATCGATTGTTAATTTCAAATATATTAACATGTCCTTTTTTATCTTTAATGAAAAATTAATATTGTCTCACTTAGTTGCTCTCACGTGGATCAATTCACATCCACTATCAAATCATAACAAAGATATGTTATGTTGCAAGTAATCTCCATGAAACTTAAAATGCTTAGATCAATATCACAAGGGTGCATTCCCAAATGAGGGAAAGTTGCAAATTTTCCTTTAGAATTAAATACTTAATAGTGGATTAATGCACAACCTAACTATCTTTGTAGTCCCACCCAATGTTCATTACATTACACTTCAAATATTATTTACTCTTTAAAGAATAACCATTACATCTCAATCTCAACATGTCATCTTGTATTCCACTAAAGTAACATTATGACTCACACTAAGTTATCTTACACATGTTTATACCCAAGTGAAAGAACTCAACTAGGTTTCTAGGGAGTAACGCACAACACATACAATATCTCTAAGTTTATAGGACTTCAAAAGATGTTTAGAGATAGCCTAACTTTGAGCTTACTAGATTGGGCCATTCTATTCAACAACGTAAATTTTTCGAGTTATATGTTTGTTTTATCGCTTTTTTTCTCATTATGAATAAAACACAATAATGTAAGTTGATATTTAATTTGAAGCTTAGGTGATTTCCTAGGTCAATGCAACACTAAAAAATATGTAAAAGCATGCCATTTAAGATTATTTTCCAACAATTTTACCTGGCTCAAATATATCCACAATTACGATGACACCAAACATTTTAAATGACAAGGTTCCAGTTTCATCCTCCTATGTTTACTTTAGCACTAAAAGAAGGATTCTTTGACACAATTTTTCAAATCAACATGATACAATAAAATTCATTTACTTAACAGAATATACACAATTAACACTTAAAGTAACATTTGTTAAATAGGAAAAAGTACAACTATGTATGAAATAGTACATTTTACTAATACATAACAATATCATTTTCATCATGGAAATACTGAAAATAATACACTCTATTCATAAAATTTACCCTAGAATATTCCAAAAAATTTCATTTCCTTCAATTAACATACTAATAAAAGTCACAAGTATCATTTTACTACTCTTGTTCAGGTACTTGTAACCAACATTGCGTTAGTCCTACGATTGAGCATGGAAAAACATTACACTCAATAAAAAGCAAGACATTCATCATTTTGAGTAATTTCAAACAAAGTATAGAGAGAGGTAGAGATAAGGAGAGAGAGAAGAGATAATTTTTCACACATTTATTTATTTTTTTATTCAAGAGAGATATTAGGGAAGCAAGAGAAACTATTAAAAAATTTATTTTCTACTCACAATATTTTGACCATTTCTCAATTCATACCCATTTTCATTTTATGTCAAACTCATCTGCATTTTAATCCATTCACATTTCCAAGACCAACCACAATTTCATACTTATTTTGAGAGAGAGATATAGAGAAAAGAGATATCACTATAGATTGTAAAATCATTTCATACAAAGTACTTGATTAAATAATACTCTACACACACTATAACTTTGTAAAAAGGGTTAACGACAAATTTAGAGAACCAATGGGATCCTCATAAATATTTTCTAGTTTAACTTGTGAGTGTGAAAATACTTACAAAATGAACTAAAGTGTTTACATTATGGTTTGCAAAACTACTTGTTTTACGTTCAAACATAAACTCATTGATTCCTACCTACTTCCCTAAAAACAAATAACTTACTGGATTCAATGGAATTCAATTATGAATAAAAAGGTTAAATTTATTAATCTGAATTTTAGACTAATTAGTGTAACACATTGAACACTTCTATTTTACGACGACCGGTGGGCCCCAACATCACTTAAAACTCTAACTTACAAAATTATTTTTATGAAACAAAGAGTTGGTTTCCATTCTCAAATAGGAGTGCTAGAAGTAGCTGAATACATTTTCTAGTTACATTAAATCAGTAAATTTTTTTTGAGAAAAATACCGATCACAGTATCATAAAGTGGAAATGTCACGAAAGTTTAATGAAATGTTAAAAAGGTAACGAATCTCACCTCGTTAAAATGCCTAATCAAGTTAGCATTCTTGGTTAAGAAAATTCAGGGTGTCTTGGGTGAACATGGATCTTGTTTGAGGGTTTGGTTTGCATTAATCATTCAACATGGTACTCCATGAAAATGGTTGCAAGGGCCTAATTATTTTTTGAAGTTTAAAGAAAAATATTTTCGAGGAAGGTATAAGACATATAATTCATTCTAATTTGCATTATATATATAACATACTTAAATCCAACACTAAAAAAAATGATGAAATTTTTTATTTTTAAGTGAGAGGAAGATTGATCTATACCTTTTACGCTAATCCCATGATCCCCACATTTGATGAGACAACACAAAATTTAGGCATTCCGGCAACAATTTGTTGGATTTTTTATTTCTCATCAAAACTCCACTTTGTGAGAATTTTTCTACCAACACAATCCATGAGAGCACATATCTACGATAAATATTTTCAAATGTTTTTAGTTTCTTTTCTGTGATTCCCAACAGCCACTAGGGTCACCAAACCTTCTATCATTTTATCAAATTGATAACATGTTTTCTTAAAGCTTCCCTTTTCTAAAGTTCTAAGATGCTTATTTTGCGAGTTGTAGTATACAACATTAAAGTCTCACTCATGTCCTCATGTGGTGATTATTTTTTCATTTCTTGTAAATATTTATCTAACAATAAACTATTGGTCACTCATATTGAATGAGAACTGGTCCTTGCACTTTTATCTTGAAAAAAATTGAAGATTCGACAAACCCAAAGTTATCATTGAAAAAAATTTCTCCTTTAGCATATAGAAAATTTTATTTTATATCGAAGCTATTAAACTTTAAAACTTTCCCACTATTGGTATCCAAATTGATTCTCCCTTGGAAACTGAGAAAAAGAAAATATTTAACATGAAACTGACAGATAGAAAGATCTTATTTTGAGTCGTTTTGTAGCAGGTGAGAGGATTTTTTCTGACTCTTTTTCACTCGAGCATACGAGAAGTGGATAAAACCTTAATTAAGGACTTGATCTATCCTTAATGATTAAGGTCATGCCTTTTGACTAGGATGAGAGGACCCGTTTTGTAACCTCTATTGGTGAAGGAGAATAGAGATATCGTTCTTTCCAAAAATTTGAAAGGATACCCTGATAAAATATGATCAATGCATCACAATTTAACTCTCATGAATTGTCACTTCTAAAGAATCGGGATATTTCCTAGAGAGGTCTTAGGTTACTAAAGACATTATGGAATCTAGATTGCTTCTACATATTTTAGCAGTAAAATTTATACATTTGTGGACACACAGGAAAAACAGTGGTAATTCAGGGTGGATTCATGGTTTTTGAGTATTTTTGGTGGCAGATTAAGCATGATAAAATTGATTATACCAGATATTTGAGGGAATTCACAACAATTGAAAAGCTAAATGAAAAAAGCTTCAAAATAGCTAAAATATTCCTTGAACAAGAAGGTGTGCATCAATGGAGACCCATAATTGCTTCGTTTCACACAATCTCCAATAATTCAACATGAAGCCTCAAGCTAAAGACCCAATAAAACATCAAATACCCCTAAATCCTCATGCCTAAGATACACTTGAAGGCTTCCAGACAATCTTTATCAATAAATGACAGTGAAGTGATTTTAAATTGTTTATCTCATCACAGGATGAAGGATCTTATTGAAATGAAATTGCAAATGCCACTAAAATATCATAGGGACAAGATCTTGTGTGATTCGGAAGAACTTTAACACAAGATTATAATAGGAATAAGAAAAACTACTTCCAGACATTCTAAAACAAAGCAGACACAAATTGCTCCAAGATTGACACAGATTACCTCGAAATTGATTAGATTCATCAGCAATGAAATACTCTAAAGAAATATCAGAGCTTGTAAATGGCTATACATGTCTACAACCAACTTGACATGATAGAAAATATTACACAGAAGAAATTAACCATGTATCTTAGATTGGTCTCTCAGGAAGACGGGCTCTCTCAAATTTTCTCTTAAGAATTCAACCCTTGAACCTTTACAAGAGTATTCTCGTTACATTTATACATTTTTATCACTCACTCATCACATGACATTTAAAAAATTCACATATGAAATCTTGTAGGTGGACCAATTACGAACTAATCATGTTTCTCAGGTCATTGAATTATGACTAGGATGCCATGCCACTACCTTTTCGACAATCCTTTTAATCATTTTGATTCTGTCATGTGATAAATCCCCATTTTAATCATTCTCTGGAGGATCTATATAGCTAGATCTGATAGGTAATCCTTTTCACTCTTGAGGTAACACCTTTTTCATCTTTTGCACCTGCAACCTCCATCATTTCATCCTTTTCCCTCTCTTTCCTCTGCAACTCTGCCTTGCATCCATCTTCTCTAGTAATTCATGTTTTTACAAGTTCCCGAGCAATTCCAATTAAAAAATATCAATCTTAACAATCCTTACACTCAAAAATTAAGTTCTAAATCTATTCAATGGCACTTTGAAAACAAAAACAACAAGTAATTTCATCAAAAATGATGAAAAAAAGTGCGTATTCACATCTCTAGAAGTCTTGGAGCAAAAATGGTAGAAAAAAAAGTGAAATGCATAGAAACCATTGATTCTACCCCTTCTCAACTCTAGATTAGAGTCGTCCACATGTTTTCTTAGCGTAACTTAAAGGTGAGGTATAGTGGCAAGTTCTTAAACAAGCGCGAGCCTTCCATGTTCCCTTGGCCCAAGAAAAACACCTTTTAGCCTTCGAAAAAGTCTCAGTAAAAATGGAGCCAGTGGAAGCCTCCACGTCTCACCCTGGTGCACCTTTGGTATGGTCCTCAAAAGTGGAGATCCCAGACAAGCATGGACTCACCACGTGTCTCATTCTAGTTGAATTGTGAAAGAAGTTAAAGGATCAGTGGAAAGCACCATGTGTCTAGGGTCCGAGACAGTTTTCCTTGGCCGTTTAAAAGTCCAAACAAGGGTAGAGTCAGATGAATCCTCCAAGTGTTCTCCTGGAACTTCATCAAACTAAAATTTAGGGGTCAGTCCCTAAACAACTGTGGTCCCTCCATGTTTTCCAGACCTTAGAAAATTTCTTTGAAAAGTTTAAGTATAGAGCGGAGCCGGCGGAAGCTTCCACATGTCTCCCCAAAAGTGGAGACCCTAAAGAAGTGCAAGCTCACCATGACTCCCCTTGGCACAAATGCTAAGGTGTGACCCTGAGGCAGATCCTCAAATGAGCATCAGACCTCCACATGTCCATGGTCTACCAAAAATGCACTGGCCACATGAAAAAAATGTCTAAGTCTAGGTAATGCAGCAGAAACCTCCACGTGTATCCCAGGCGCAACTCCAAGGTCAAAACAAAAGGTGAATTTTTTAGATAAGTGTAGAACCTCCACATGGACAAGCTTTGAATTTAATCAGGCCTTAGAGTTTCAAAGTGCCCCGCTAAGATGCATCCAACTAGAAAGGGCTATGTTTCCAAAGATGCTTAGATGTAAATTTGACGGGGAAAAACACAACCGTAAAACAGTAAAATGTAGTAAAATGAAAATTTGTGCCCGAAAATGAATCTTTCTTTAAAGACGGAGAATTTGGAGATGATATAAGGCCAAAATATGATTCTTCAAGTCGCATCCAATCACATTTCCATAGATACTAGGACAAAAATTGATAGGGAAAACAAAACGTGACTATGGAAGAACAAAAGGAAAGGAAAGAACCTGATTTTATGCCCAAGTTATAAACATTTTCACATGGAAATAGGAACAAGAAACTAATTATGGAATTTAAGTGATCCTCAACTAAAGGAAGGGGCTGATTATGGAAACCAAATGAAGGACAAAGCTTTCAGGCATCAATACGGGGAGATAGAAAACACAGAAAAGCCTGTAAACTCAATAATTTCAAGGATAAATGGGGAGAGATCAAATTTAGCACAGACATCCACTCTGAATTGGGGATTGGCACTCCCTATGAGTGCCACAAGAACAAATATTAGACCAAGTACCAAAAAAAAACCATTTGGAAATGGAGAGAAAGAATAAGTTTGCAGAGTAGAAAAATAATAACCAACTCCCCCAAGGATGAACCAAGAAACCAAAAAAATGGCCACCAAGGACAAGAACAAAAAAAAATATAAAAACATGAAAGCAGAAAGAAACCAAAAGACTATAAACTATACAATGGAGTATACCTTGATTCTAAGAAATCAATCAAGGAAATGTTTCAAATGCCTGCCATTAATAGGAAATTCAAGCAATTCCCCATCTAAATATTTTAGGAAGAATGTATTTTCACCAATTCAAATGTCAGTTGAATATGGGCCCATCCATAATGCATCAAATTCACCATGCTTGCCTTTATCTTCATTCATGCTATCCCATAATAACACAAGATCCTTAATGCTGAAAGCTCTTGGAGTCACTTTTTTATCAAATAAATTCTTCAAATTTTGTTCTAACTTCACATGCCACTGATGGGATCACCTTTTTTCTTTTTCTAACTCAATAATCTTATTGATTCGAGCATCATATGGACTAACTTCTTGATCTTCAATTTGTTGAACAAACTGAAATGAAGACAATTGCAAATGAAGAAGAAATAAAAATTGACTTCCATATACCAACTCAAATGGGCTTTTACTAGTACCATTCAGAGCTTACGAAATTTTTAAGGACATCCACCCTTTCTCCTTCTACTTCATTCACCTCAATAGTTTGCAAGTTACTCTCGGCCATAAGCTTAGCTAGGCCCAAACCTCTTATCAATTTCATGGTTTGGATATCCATGTCATATTCCTACAACTTGTTTACCCATCTGCATCTTTTGCTTGAGACCTCCATCTCTGATAAGATATATTTCACCATGGTGTGGGTAACATAAGAAACAACTTTAGAGATCAAGATGTAAGGTCTAAAAAACTTTGTTTCGTTCACCAAGGAAAATGTTTGCTTCTCCATGATGTTGTAGTTCAACTCAGCTCCTTGCAATGCCTTATTGAAACAGGAAATTGGTCACTCAACCCCTTCATCATCCTTCTACAACAAGACAGATGCAACGGTCTTTTATGAAGCAAAAGAAAGCATTTGAAAAGGATTCTTGTAATTTGGAGCTGCCAAAATAGAGGCATGCTTTAATGTTTCTTTTATCCCATTTGATAACTTCATCCTTCTTCAACATGCTATTAATGGGGATGGTCAGCTCAGCAAAGTTAGACACAAATCTTCTGACAAAGTTTATTTGTCCAAAGAAGGATTGAACTACCTTCTTAGTTCTCATAATTGGAACCTTGTTGATCACTTCTAGTCTCTCGGGATCAATCATGACCCATTCCTTTGATACAACGTGACCAAACATATTTTCCTTTTGCACTCCAAAATGGTACTTCTTTGGTTTCAATGATATGCCATACTCTCTACACCTTAACAACATTCTCTCTAAGTGTTGCAAGTGATCATTTATTTTTCTGGAAAACACAATTACATCAGCTTGGTAAATAGCAATGAAATCATTAATAGAACCAGCAAATGCTACATCCATTGCTCTTTGGATAGTTGCTCCAACATTCATTAAGCAAAAAGGCATCCTGACATAGACATAAGTTCCACAAGGAGTGGTAAAGGTAGTGTTGACATTTTTTTCACCCCGTGTAGAAAAAGGTCAACTTGAAACTTTTAAAAGTTTCTCAGTTTGGTCAGTTACGAGTTTGATTATGTTTGGGACAGCCAATTCATATTAAGGTACAATTTTTTTATTGTTCAGTTTCAGGTAGTCTTAGAATTCATTTAGAATCAAAACTACAACTTGAGTATAGTTTAAGAATGCCATGCCTCATAGATGCAGCCATTTAATTTGAAACCTTTGTCAGAATTATGCAATAGCTGTAAAGAACCATTGCAGGGCCCTAAGGAAGATAGGAAGGGAAACATGTGTCAGACATGATGTTCTAAAGAAGCAAATAGGTGGTAGTTTTGAAGGACAATTTACAATCTTACAAGTAGTTTGCATTTTCAGTGATCGACATTAAGGTACACTTGATTGTTTAATTATTTCTATGATTAAGTGAATTATTTAAGAGTTTTGATTTGTATAAGTTCATTCATTATCCATACAAATGAAATAAATTATAGAAAGGAAGGACATACATCTCATACCATGAAAATATTTTCATTTATTCTTGAGGAATAATAGTACATATTTTTCTCACACAAGCCATGAGAAATAACTAAAAGGAAAAACAATGCATATATTTATGAAGCAGAAAATGTAAAGAGGTAAAAGAAACCCGTCATTATCTCGAGGGAGTGTTCTTCTCCTTTTTTACTATTTTTCTAGTTGTCCACTGCAAATGCATCATGGTACCTAAAAAGGGAGAAACACATGATCATCAATACTGAGCTCAGGGTTTAGTTTAACTCTTTATACTTCCAACTTCATAAATTCATGCATTGAAAAGTATAGAAAAGGTGAAGTAGAAGAATACGAATTTAAAGGTTGAAGTTGGCTAAAATGAGATAAAATTACAGCTTGAACAGAATGAAAAGAGAATTCTAGAAAAATTTGGCCAGGGCATCGCCATGAAAAATCAACATTTCAAATTTTCCAGCATGCATGTAAAGTTGTAATGAAGCTCAAATACAGTATTTAAGAAGAAAAGGAAATGAAACTACAACATTCCAACAAAACTTCAAAGTTCAGCATACAGGAATTTGTGAAATAGAAATTCCAAAAATAATGTGTCCGTTCTAGGTTCTCAGACAAAATAAATGATTAACTTCTACAGTTTTCATTTCTCAGAATCAAATGTTTCAAAGTTATTCACAATAGAAATAAGAATGATATCCACTACAGAGTTGCATAAAATGGAGAAATTGATATCAAGCACATAATTTTACAAAATGAAAACCATCATGTGGTACTATTTTCAGAATAAAACATACATCATTTTCAGGCACTTAAGGTGAAAAAGACTACTTCACATAAGATTCCAAGCTATAATACTTTGTAAAAACCTTTGTTGCTTTGAAAGAACGTGATTGAAACTTTTCAACTCAGAAAATGCCACTACAGGTTACAAGAGACCAAAACATAATCCATTTTTACAAATGAGGATCAAAGTACAGTTGTGTCATTTGAGACTCAAAAATAAATCTATTAACGTAAAGAAGAAGATGCAGATTCAGTCCAATAGAAAGAAGCAGAAATTCCTAGTGAAGGCCCATAATAAGATGAAAGGGAAAAATTCTTTGAGGCAAAGATCAGAGTAAGTTACAAGTTTGAATTTTTGAGAAACAAAACCAAAATACTCAATTACAGAGCAATGGGAGAAAATAATATTCAATGTGCTTTTATATAGACAAGAATACTTAAACTTGGGTTATAAAAAACAAATTGAGTTATAGTTAATTATATGTCGTCACAGATTATGATCGTTCCAAGATCCATCAATATTTTGGAAAATATTTTAGTTCAAAACTAGAGAACTCACCAGTTTGAGCCGAGTTAAGGGAAACCTTAAAAAGATCAACGAAGTTTAGAGGAAAAATAAACATTTAGGATGATTTCATGTTTTAAATTTCCACATATCACAAAGAGATGCAAAAGAAAATGAGTATCATTTTCAGAGGTTGAAATGTCAAGACCAAGTAACAGTGAAAAATCAGGGTCAAAACTTACCAACTTCATCAAACAATGATGCAAAGAGAGGGATAACCGAGCTCAATCGGTCAATGGCAGCCATGTTACAAAATCCTCACAGACCTTGGATTCAGAGTAGAAACTCAAACAGCCAAAGAAGTTGCAGACTTCTCAAGTTAAAACGAACGGTGAACAAATCTTCAGAAAGGCTGAGCTCCAAGAGAACAACCATGGAAGCCAATGCAAAACTGAGCTTGATAACTCTAACAATGGCGTTGAGTAAAAAAATTTCCATGGCTTTGCACATGAACCAGGAAACCAAATGAAATGATCATAATGTTGGAGTTACATTTACCCTACCGACTCGAGAGGACAGTCAACGAAACCCTAACTGAGGGTCAAAAAATAACGATGAAACTTAAACTGAGTACGAAGATCAAAGGCCAAAGATCGAGATCCAGGCTTGAAGAAATTATCCATAGTCTTGCCCACTGACCATGTTAAATGCAATGCTGAAACCCTAAACTGCAGGTTCAGGATTGACGGCCAAAGATGAAAAAGGACACAGATAAATGGCCCAGAACAATCAAAAAATATCAAAGAAAACTCAACTTGTGTTACATATTCCACCAAAAAATTTACCAAGGGGTGTGTCACCATGGAGAAGGGGGCCAGCCCCACATTTGAGTAAAATTATCATTGCATTGACTTTCCAAAGTCTAGACCATAGTCCATATCCCAAATAATCCAAAAGATGAAAAGGAAATAATAATCAAAGTGGCAGAGTATTATAATTTGCCATATGTGTATTCAAACGGGGTCAGATTCATTGAAATATGTTAGTACTATAGTCTAAGGTAAGATAATCAAGAGTGGCTAAACTAATAAAGACTAATAATCAAGTTCAAAGGTGGTCCCCACTAGTGGGAAGGTTAGAGATAATTTACACAATGCTATCTATGTGATCACTAGAAGATAGAACAAGTTTCAACATCAGAGACAAAGGTGCTCCCAATCAGGATAGATATTTGAATGAATTATTTTGTAAAGTATTGCAATTAATGTAATTTTTTTTTTCTCAATACTTGGGATTATTTTTGCATGCCTTCACAACAAGACAGATTAGAGAGGAAGACTAAGTTGAATGTTCATGGAGAGAGACTTGCCTAAAAATAAATTTTATTTTTAGAAAATTATTCACCCTTCTTTCTTAAAAATAAAATAGTCAACTTCAGTTTGACTGTAATGTAATCAAGGCTATTAATGCATATTTGTAATGGCATGTTCTATTTTTATTCCTTTATCTATTATTAAATAAAGGATAAAAATAAGATGCATGGGTGAGTACAAGCCTTAGGACATTTTTAGGAAGAGGGTAAAATTTTATTTTGCTATATATTGTGTACCTTAGCAAAGCACAAGAAGAACTTCTGGAGGACTTTTTGGATATAGGAGAACAAAAAAAGAGGACTTTTTTGATATAGAGTACTGAAGCAATTTTTGTCAGTTTTTCCTTCTGAGTGTGAAGTATTTCTACCTTCCCAATTATTTACAGTATTGTGTATGTTTCCATTAGTCTTGTGAATGTAAATTACTTGATTAATCATTTTAGCCTGTTGCAAAATTCAGTAGTTTCTACATTATATTAATGTGCATGTTTAGCTTAGCAGTATTCTTGTGATAATCTCACTCAATACCTCCAAGTGTTTTTCCCTTGATATTCTATAGAATAAATGTTGGTTCGTGCATCAAAAAATACTTTCACATATCAATTGTTCATATACTCAGTAAAATCCCTCATGCAAATTTGGTTTATCACCTTAGTTTTAATTACTTTACAGTCATCTTTTAGCCTTAAAACCAAAAATAATTTTAGGATACATCAACAAGGAACTGGCCTTGATACCAGAGAATCACCTCAAAATAGGTATCCCCACAGACCTGAGGTGTTTCCATTATATCTACGAAAGAGAGAGATCAGATTTTGCAAGCTTAGAAAACCTGCAGCCATCTCTATATAGGGTGCACTTTCGAGAGATAATAGGTAGTATTTATTCTTTCTGACTCCTTCACAACAACTTTATTATAGCTAGAGAAACCATCCAAAGTGGATAAAAATTCATAACCAGTTACCAACTGTACCATATTCTCCATGTTTGACAGAGGGTAATCATCTTTCAATGATGCTTTATTCAAGTTACTAAAGTCTACACACAACCTTATATCACCATTCTTTCTTTTCATAGGTACTAAATTTTTAACCTAAGATGAGTACCTTGTGGGCTGAATGATCCCTCCATCTCTCAACTTCTTCAATTCTTCTTACATCTTCAAAGAAAGGAGTGGATTGATCAGCCCCTGTTTTTTCTTGAAGGGCTTGGCATTAGATTCAAGAGGAATTTCATGTTGGAACAAATATTCCCTGTATGTCTTCAACTCAGAGTAAGACAAGGCTAGGCAGTCTTGATATTTCTTCAACTATTGACCATAGGACTACTTTTCTTCCTTGCTCAGATTGCTTCCTAACCATATTTTACGTTGTTTTTCCTTTGTGCCTAGGTCATGCTCTTCCACATCTCTTGAAATTGACATACTTTTGTTAATAATGTAATCAAAATTATCAAAGTTTGATTCAAGTGCAACCAAACCTCTTGGAATTGTGTTTTTCTTTAGATGGATGATTTCTTTGCCAAATAAAGTTTCCTTTCTTCCATTTCTTCCCAATCTATATTTTGGTTAGAAAACTTGCCTTGATTCTGTAGAAACCATTTCACCTGGGCATTATCATAAAACGCTTTCCAATTTTTAACGTTGTCAGGGACATATAGCACTAATAATTTGTCTCCAACAACATTAAACTTTCTATCATGGTGTAAAATATTAAATTACTCAAACATTTCAATCAAATCCCATACTGCATGCTTTTATTGTTTCATTCTCTGATTTTTAGTAGCATACAGTTTTCTAATTTGTTTGACAATCATTTTTGAATCTCCTTTGATAATGATATCCTTTACACCATATTTCCATGCAATTCTCAAACCCAAAAACAATGCTTCATATTGAGCAATGTTGTTAGTGGATTCAATGTTGAGTTTGAAAGAGAAACAAAGTCTTCTTGTCCTGGAGAAATCAGAACAATACCAGCACCATTTCCAAACTTGGAACAAGCTCCATCAAATAACAAGGTCCAAGGAAAACCTACTTGTTCAAGACATTTACATTGATCAATCTTGTGCTCTTTTCCATTAGAAAATCCAATAAATTTATCAACATCTACATCAGCATACAACACTTCATAAGAAGCATTATTGGGATATTCAATGAGGTGCAACATCTTCTTCTCTCCATACAACTTTACAAGGCTGCCTTCAATTGGAATGGTGGAAAAATACATATCCATCTAAAAACTTCCACTAACACTTACAGCCCACATTCTTGATAATAGCATGCCCCATTTGGTGGGGAAATCAATAATAAAAACATCAAGTTTCAAGTTCTTACCTGGATAACATGAAAGTTGTAATACCAAACCTTTTACACATCCTACAAGTGGCACCTCTCTAGAATCCATTACAGTACACTTGTCATAAGTGTTTTTCACTTTAATGTTCAATTCATTCATGACCTCTAGAGGTATAACATTGCATGATGTTCCAGAATCAAACATACAATTGTGCAATAGTCAGTCTTTAATAATTAGCATTGTAAAAAATGATCAACATTTAATTGAGACTCAACCAAAGATGTTCCCAAGTAAACTTCAGGTGGTTCACCTATCTCCTTCAATGATGGTGTTTTTTCTAGGTCAATAATGGTTGGATGTGGAGTGTTTACATTATTTATATTTCTACCTAGGGTACACCTATCTTATTTCAATCCCCAATACTCAAAGGCCCTCTTCTTGTGCTTAGAAATCCTAAGAAGTTCAACAATTGGAATAGAAATCTTGATCTGACTCAAGACTTGGGAAATGTCATATGGAATGTATTTAGGAATAGTAACATTGTGAGAGATATTTACAAACTCATCAGATGACACAAGATTTCTTGCATCTTCAGCATGGGTGGGAACACCAGTTCTACTTGAGACAAAAAGGTCTTTTCTAGATGCATCTTTCTTTGGAGTTTCTTCTAGGATATTGGTGATAACTGGGGTTTTTGGTTTAGATTTATGCCCTACCCATTTAACAACTTTAGTTCTTGTGTTATAATATTTTTCTTCAGAAAGAAAAACATACATTAATAGTTGTATATCCTCTTCTGATGGGATTCCTCCATCATACTTCTTAATCATTAGAGCTCTTAGGTACTCAAAATCATTATTAGGAAGTTCAAAAGCTTGTACCATATGTATTTATAAAGTATGAGAGAGAGAAAGAAGAGGCACCCGGTGAATGCAATCCCAAAAACTTACAGTAGTTCTTGCACTTATTACTTTTGTTGAAGTTGTTCCTTGTTGTGACCATGTAGAGAAATCTACCATGCATGCATCATCATTAGCTTCTTCAACTTTATAATCTAATTAACATGGCGGGTGGGGTAAGAAATTTTTTTCACACCAATCAATTTCATTTGTCTCTTTAACAATAACAACTTTGGAATTTAGAGGATCAGGCACTACTCTATTTTCTCTAGCTTGGGGTTGTCTAGCTCTCATGGGTCCTTTACCTCTGCCATCAGATCTCTAATGATTTCTAGGATGATTTACAAATTTTTCTTGTCCTTGTTGCATATGTTGACCTTGAGAAGCTTCTCCAATTCCTTTCTCTCCCCTGTCTAGCTTGTAAGAGATTTATTTGATAGCTCCAACCAAAGTATTTATAACTTCCTCAAGATCCACATCCTTACTTGATTGAGGCTTCGTAGGGTTGATCAGTCTAACACCCTCCCTTTTAGGAGGATTTCCAATTTCTTTAATGTTTTTCTAAATTTACAGAGCCATGGTAAAGGATTTTCTCAAAGTTCCAGTGTTCTTATCCCTCTAATAGTAAGAAAGTTTCTTATCAAATGCATCTGAATACTTTATCATACATGATCCATCACATGACCTCAAACTAACATGCAGTCTTCTCAATGTTTTGTTAAATCTTGTATTGAAATCATGCACTGATTCATTAGGATCATTTTTTATATTTTTAAATTCGGATAAAAGCAACCTAGGGTCTATTTTATCTCAATACTGCAATCTAAAATCATTCTTTATCTCAGTCAAAGAATCATTGGAATTATCTGGAAAATATTTATACCAATCCCTTGCATCTTCTTCTATAGTATGGATAAATAGTTTAATGTACACATCCTCAAATTATATTTCAAATTCTTCCATCATATTGATAAAGATCTTCAAGTGTTGATCACTAGTGATTGCATTATTTCCTTGAAACTTAGGAAATCTATTTCTTACATCTTTTGGCACAACATTTGAATAGCCAGCCATACCTCTGAAATTGATAGGACCAAACATATTAAAAACAAATGGAGGTCTGGGTGGAGGCTGAGCCATATTATTTTTAGGAGGTGATCTTACAGGAGAAACAAAATGATGAGGAGTGAGAGGTCTTTGTGGTACAGGGATGAAATTGTCAGAATGACTTCCCTAAAAGGCTCTGTTTCCTAGAAAAATCTCTCAGATTTGGAAAATACAGGGGTAGATTGAGAAGAATTTTTTCAAATACAAATGAAGTTCCCTCTCCAGATTGAGAATTCAATTCAACAAAGAGACTACCTAATTCAGATTCACTTGAGGAAGTATTGCAATCTTCAATCACAGGATGATCAATTTTACCAATGGAGATCTCTTTTCTTAATGTTTGATCTCCAATAACCTTCCAAATTCTTCTTCCATCTGCATTAGAATTTCCCAATTATGAAAAAAACCTTCTACTAACATCCTTGTCAAAGAAATGTCTTCTTCCTTCCATCTTTACAAAGATTAATGACAAATATTACTTGATATTTGTTAAGACACTAGTATTTATTAAGAATTTAAACAACACGGAGTCATGAATAAGGATTTTTACCTTAGTTTATGAAAATTGAATATGAAAGACCTATCAAATGTCTATCAATACTAGATTCATGAAAATATTACAAGATCTTCTCTTCTTCTGCCTAAATTTTTCAATGATGATATAAAATTTAGTGTGATAACTGTATAAGATTGAAATATTGCACTTAGAACTTACAAATTTGAACAATTCTTACAGATCTGAACAGATAATGATGTTTCAACAATGTATTTTCACTTTAAAATTTGTAAGAAGCATTACTAGGGTCTATATGTGTTGCTAATGGTGTTCAAACTTTGCACACAACTTCATTTCCCTCGCAATGACACCATTCTAGTGTTGGTATCCAAACTGATTCTCCCTTCGAAACTGAGAAACATCATAGATTTAGCAAGACAATGAGAGATAGAAAGAGCTTATTTTGAGTCATTTTGTAGCTGAGGAGAGGATTTTTTTGACTCTTTGTCACTCAGGCATCAAATAAATGGATAGTACCTTTATTAAATATTTGATATATCCTCAATGCTTTAGGTCATGCCTTTTGACTAGGGTGAGAGGACCCATTTTGTAACCTCTATCGATGAAGGAGAATGAATATATCCTTCTTCGCACAAATCTGAAAGGAGATCCTAAGAAAATATGATCAATTCACCACAATTTAACTCTCACAAGTTGTCACTTCTAAATAATGGTGATATTTCCTAGATAGGGCTAAGGTTACTAAAGAGATTATGGAATCCTAATTGCTTCTACATATTTTAGCACTAGAATTTATACATTTGTGGAGACATAGGGAAAACAGGGGTAGTTTCGGGTGGATTCATGGTTTTTGAATAATTTTGGTAGGATATTAAGTAGATAAAATTGATTATACTATATTTTTGAGTGACTTCACAAAAATTGGAAAGATAAATGACAGAAAGCTTCGAAATAGCTAAAATATTCCTTTAACAAGAAGGTGTGCATCAATGGAGGCCCTGATTTTCACAGTTTCACACAACCTCAAAGAATTTAACATGATGGCTCGAGCTAAAGACTCAATAAAAATTCAAATACCCCTAGTACCTCATGCCTAAGATACACTCGAAGGATTACAGATAATCTTTATCAACAAATGACACTGAAGTGGTTTTAAATTGTTTATCTCATCACAAGATGAAGCCTATTCTTGAAATGAAATTGCAAATGCCACTAAAATATCATAGGGACAAGATCCTATGTGATTCGTAGGGACATTCAACACAAGATTTTAATAGGAATAAGAAAAACAATTTACAAACATTCTGAAAAAAAGCAGACACAAATTTCTCAAAGATTGTCAAAAATTAAATAAAATTTGATTAGATTCATCAGCTGGGGAAAGATTCTAGAGAAATCTTAGAGCTTGTCAATGACTATACATCTGCAACCAACTTGACATGATAGAAAATATAACACAAAAGAAATTAACCAGGTATCTCAGATTGGTCTCTCAGGAAGATAGGCTCTCTCAAATTTTCTCTTAAGACTTTAACCCTAGACCCTTTGCAAGAGTATTCTCATTTTCATTTATAAATTTCTCTTGCTCACTCATTAAAAAATTTCCCCCCGAAAAATAAGAATATTCGAGGGACCTTTTTTTATTACCAATTTTCCTCAAAAAGTGACGTTTAACAAATTCACATCCAAAAGCTACCAGGTGGACCGATTATGAACTTATCATGTTTCTTAGACCCTCGACTAATGACTAGGATGTCATGTCACATATCCTTTTTGATAGTCCTGTTAATCATTCTACTTTTGTCATGCAAGAAATCCCCATTTTAATCATTGTTTGGAGGCTCTATACAAATGGATCTGATAGGTAATCACTTTTTTCTCTTCACAGGCAAAACCTTTTTCATATTTTGCACCTGCAACCTCCATCATTTCATCCTTTTCCCTCTTTTTCCTCTACAACTCTTCCCCACATCCATCATCTCTGGTAATTCACGTTTTTTGCAAGTGCCCAAGTAATTCCAATTTCAAAATATCAACCTTAACAATTCTCCAGGACTCACAAATTAAGTTCTGAAATCCATTTAATGGCACTTTACAGAAAAAAACGACAATGAATTTCATCAAAAATGATGAAAAATAGTGCTGTATTCGCATCTCCAAGAGTCTTGGAGAAAAAATGGTAGAAAAAAGAGGTGAAATGCACAGACAACCATTGATTCTGCCCCTTCTCAGACTCTAAATTAGAGTTGTGCATACATGTGTTTTCTTGGTGCAACTACAAAGGTGAGGTACAGTAGCAAGTTTCCAAACAAGCGCATGGGCCTTCCACATGTGCCCTAGGCCCAAGAAAAATGCACTTTTTGGCCTTTGAAAAAGTCTCAGTATAAAAGGAGCTAGCAGAAGCCTCCACATGTCACCTTGGTGCACCTCTGGTATGGTCCTCAAAAGAAAAGACCCCAAATAAGTGTTGGCTCACCACGTGTCTCAGTCTAGAAGATTTGTTAAAAAATAAGTTGAAGGATCAGTGGAAGGCACCATGTGTCTAGGGTCCGAGATAATTTTCCTTGGCCATTGAAAATTCCAAGCAAAGGTAGAGTGAGTAGAAGCCTCCAAGTGTCCTCCACGTGTCATAGGCCTTAGAAAATTGCTTTGAAAAGTTTAAGTATAGAGCGGAGCTGGCGGAAGCCTCCACATGTCTCCATGACACAACTTTGAGATGGTCCCCAAAAGCGGAGACCCTTAACAAGCACGGGCTCACCACATGTCCCCTTGGTGTAACTGATAAGCTGGGACCCTGATGTAGATCCTCAAATGAGCGCCATCGCTCCACATGTCCGGCATGGTCTGCCAAAGCTACACCGTCCACATGAAAAAATTATCTAATTCTGGGAAATGCAGCGGAAACCTCCACGTGTCTCCCCGGCATAACTCCAAGGTCAAACCAGAAGGCAAATTTTCAGACGAGCACCATCCCTCCACTTGGACAATATTTGAGTTGAATCAAGCCTTAGAGTTTCAAATTTCCCTGCTGAGCCACATCCAACTAGAAAGGGCCATGTTTCCATAGATGCTGAGATGTAAATTTGATGGGGAAAAAAACACCCGTCAAACCGTAAAATGTAGGAAAATCACCATTTACGCCCGTAAATGAATCTTTCTTGCATGAAAAATAATTTGGAGATGATATAAGGTCAAAATATGATCCTCTGAGCCGCATCCAATAATTTTTCCATAGATAATGGGAAAAAAATTGATAGGGAAAACAAAATGTGATAGTGGAATAACGAAAGGAAAGGAAAGAACCCAATTTTATGCCCAAGTTACAAATCTTTTCACATGGATAGAGGAACAAAAAAAAATTTCTTGACTTTAAGTGATCCTCAACCAAAGGAAGGGACTGATCATGGAAACCAAATGAAGGACAAAGCTTTCATGCATCAATACAGGGAGATAAAAAACACGAAAGAGAACACAAACTGAATAATTTCAAGGACAAATGGGGTGAGATCAAATTGAGCACCAATACCCACTACAACAAACAAGTCTATTTTCCCAAAAAAATTCTACATTATTTTTGTGGTTATTTGGAGTTTTAAATACTAAAAATGTGGCTTTCAAGTTGTAGCCAATCCACAATTTTATATATTATTGTTATTAAGCAAAAATTTATTATTGTTGCTAATCAACAATTAATTAGAAAATTGAGACTCCACAGTTTATAAAATTTTTTAATAGCCTACAATCTTTATTAGTGTACATTATCCACAATTTTTACAATTTGTAAATTTTCCACAATTTTTGTGATTGTAAAAATTCCACAATTTCGTCAAATTGTAGTTTTTCCATAAATTTCAACATCATAGATTTTTTACATTTTAGGCATTTTGGTTTTGCATCAGTTAAATATATGTGGCAATATCTACAATTTTTTCTACATGAATGATTGCCACATAAAACTTATAGGTGGAAGATACAATTTGATTTCCATAATTATAATCTGTGGAGCCTCTTACAAAATAAAGTAGAATATCATTTTCCTTTAAATAATTATATATATATATATATATATATATATATATATATATATATTATATAACTTATTTATATTTTCAACAAATATTAAATAATTATTATTATCTACATAAAATTTAAAATAATGCATACATTAAATTAAAATAGTTTTAAAATTGTATTTACTTTATCTATTTTACTTAAGGAAAAATAATTAACTTTACATTATTATATAAATCCAATAAACACAAATAGAATACTAATATAAAAAATTGAAAACAATATAATTATAATTAACACATTAGATATTGAAAAAGACAATAAAAATCAATGGAAGAAATATATAATTATTATGAAACCAATTTTACTTGAAAAGAATAAATTCATGGCAGGTCGCGTTGTTGCATTAAAACTCCCAAAATTGATGATAATTTTTAATAGCTTGCAAGCAAAAGTGAATGCTACAAAAGCATAAAGATCACGCTAGAAATTTCTCAAAAATGAAGAAAAAGACACATTCAAGTCTCCAAAGCAATCATCTCCGTGGGCTTTCAAGTCTAGAGTAGATCCTGTGTTTGACTTCTAGATGTCATGCCACGACCAGAATTCCAATTCAGAATTACAAGACAACTTATACGCTTATTTTTCCGCAGCGGTATGTCCTCCAGCACATACAATGTTACTGTTATTATCGCTATTGTCATTATTGAGTAGACTCTACAGAAGATCCATCAACATATTCTTATGTTCAAAATGTACATCGACGGTAAGGGAGGCCAAAAAATCAATCTACTTGGAGGAGAAAATAGTTGACGAAGAATCTGAATCGCAAGCAAAGAAAGTCCCTTTCCATGACCATGACTTAGTTTTAATTCCTTGGCCTTCATATAGAACCGAGCATTCCACTGTGTAGGGTCTGGACAAGTCAACCATATTTCCATGGCCATTTCTTGTTCAAAAATCCTCCTGATAAAACATTTTCCTCTTCTTTCTGGAGTCTTGCAATCTGAATATATAGAGATGATAATGCAAATGAAGAAAAATTTAATGCTAAAATGACATAAAATGGAAGCGAAAAGAAGAGTTTGAGGGGGGACAATAGAGGACTGATTGTAGCCATTGACATTGCCCCATTCGAAAGGTTCTAGTAAAATTGAAATGGAGCTGTAAAAAAAGCTTATTTGTTACAGAACCACCCATCTGAGACTGAATGATATATCCTCTGGAAGTGTCTATCTCTACAACAATTGTGATCAACAAATTAATACACAAAGTAACAAAATTATTTCCCAAATTTAGCAGAGTATGTCTCTGTCTCTATTCTAAATTTAAATTAGATATATCCTGATGTCATACCGACGATTCCTAGGGGTGAAGATTTGAGAGATAAATGAATACAATAAAAATGATTTGTTAACCTTCAAATTTGTTACAAATTTTTAAAAATAGCTTGTAGTTTTGTAATTGCAATTTTATAGCAATGTAAACTCAAGAAAATTTTAAGGATCCCAAAAAAATCTATGATTTTATACCAATGTAAACTCAAGAAAAATGTAAGGGAGCCCAAAATAAGAAATTCTTCTCTACAAATAATTAAATTTGGCCATGGAAAACAATAGAAGGGACACATGTTCAAGGGGAAAAATTAAACAAAGTAGAGTCGAAGTTGCCACGTGTAACTCCTGCTAAAAAAATCTGCACGTGACCCAATAACAACCTAGGTTTATATAGGAAAATTATGGAATAAGTTTTTTGAAAAGCGCTCCCACATACAGGCTTCAAAACTATAGTTGACAAAAGAATGTTTCAACATAAATTATATTTCATAAAAAAATTTCCCTGTTATAATAAATATTAAACCCACAATAAAATTTAATGAGTGTAATTAGTCCAAGCGTGGTTAAATTTCTTTTGAGTGTTAATTTAATAAATAATTAAAGTAAAACTATAGTTAAATATTCTCTAAATAAATTTAGAGGGTTAAAGGCCAAAATAATAAACAAATTCCCACGGTATTTTAATTCCAAAAGGTTCAAATAATTAACAAAGTCCCCATTTACATGGGTTAGAAATAAACATTACCTTACCCCATAAAGTGTCCTCTTAAAAATTCAACCCATGTTTTTGAGAATAAAACATTTAACTTGAAAAGGTAATTTCCCACTCACCCACTCTCCACCTGTTTTTTTTAGGGATGATTCTCATCCCTTGGATGGATTTAATTTGGTCCCTTATGTGGAAAAAGGGTAACTAACCCTAAAGCTTCCTTATGAAGTCTTCTTTCACATTTCATTTGGTTCATTATTTTTTTGTTATTTTGCAGGTTGAAGGAGGGGGAAGGGAAGCCATTAAAAGCACTTCAGGGTTTTGTAAGGGTTTACAAGCTCCAATATTTTTCTATTTTTTTGATACCCTCATTATGGTCTAGAAATGTATATAATAAATTTATTTAGCTCCCTTTTTAAATGGTTTGCCCAAATGGGTTGTGGGTATTTTTCCTATGTTGTAGAAATAGCTAGGTTTGAAATATATTTCCATTTGGGTATACAAATATATATATATATATATATATATATATATATATATATATATATATATATATATATATAGGTAGGTAAATGATGAAAACATGGCAGGTTCATGAAGTATGTGGTGGAAAACAGGATTTAACTATGACTATATTATTCAGGACCTAGTATATACATACACTTGAGTGTGGAGATATATGCACAAGTAAGGGTAAGAGCCGATCAGTGTTAAACTTACATGCAGGCCAGATCAAAAGATAATTGTGGCATGGTAGAGAGTATGTGATTAAGGCTGCCAATAATATCAATATTAAAGTCTATTAGAGGAATGATTAAGGGCATTTGCGATACCATACTCTTGAGAACAAGATAGATAATGGAGTACACGAACCATAGGTGGTCAAGAAGGTACAAACATATTTAAGAGTAAGTATTTGGGAAGTTAACTAGAGGTTTTTCTAGTGCTATTCGATAAAATTTCAATGAAAAAAAAGAATAATGGTTTCAAGTCTATGTGATTTATGGCTCTACCCAGTTTCCAAAATTTGATTGCCTTTTCCAGCTCGTTGGTCAGTTTATGTAATATACTAATATGGAATAAGTGATAAAACTTTTGCATGGTGAAATTAATATTATCACCAATGTTAGATATATTTTAAGTATAGAGAACATTTTCATGTATAATGAAGGTATGTGATTTTTGAACAGGCCTTAAGAAGTTAAGTCACCCAAAACCATCATCAAAACTCGTCCCTTTAGAGTGATGAAGAATGAAATGAAGTCTTATTGGTCATCCTTATAATTTCTAGAAATGTTTAGTTAGTAGTCTTTAGACATGTAGAGGAATCTTTTATCTTATCCCTTGGTGGCTATTTCAGTGTTCTAAATGTGAGAATAAGGTACTAATGTAGGCATATAGGATCTTTTTATGATATACTAAGGATTTCATGCACAGTCAAGTTGATTATAAGGTTTGTAGTGATGATATAGTCTTGGTTTATTGCAGAAAATTTAGGATGTTATCCTAAATTTGTCATGAAGAAGTAAATACAGGGTAGGTTCAATGAAATTTTTTGGATGAACCATGGGTCACATAAGTGTAAACTAATACTTAAGGAAATAACAATAAAAAACCAATCTTGTAGGGATTATTGAGCAGGATACATGATACTGAAAACTTAGAAATGATGGATTGTAATATGAATCATAGCATCCAGAATGTAGTTGATACAAGTCATATACTGAATTCTTTTATCACATAGACAAGTTTAGCTATGGTAAACACTCAAAATTGAATGACCTAAGTATTTGATGATAAAAAATGTTCCTTTATAACAGTCATAGAAGGTTTGCCCACGATTTAGATGACCAAAGAGATTAAATGTGTATTTATCCTCATAACTTGGTGAGAAGTTATATGCCGCTGTCTATCTTAGGATGGATTATAGGTGGAATATTTTGAGCAGTGTTCAATGCATTTATGATTTTTTTCATGAAAGTGGTATGAAAACATAAAGAAAACATAGCACTTTCCGTTTCCCTGCCATAATTTCATCAAAAAATATTTAAATCGAATAATTATTTTTTTTGAACATATATATAATTTCACCATGGTTGGGATGGTATAATTTTGTATCACATTCTGATAAGTGAAACAAAATTTGCAGTCTTAAACGTAGACATAAGCATTCTCGGGAAAAGTGTCTTAAAGACCTACTATTAGTAAAAAAAATAAAAAATGACATTTATCCTATTGTATTCACTTTAAAATCAATATTTCTACAAAGCTAACAGTCTCCCCTATGTGATGGTACCATTTTTATGACATATTTTTGACTTTTTGGCATGGTTCAAGTCCACGGAAGACTAAATTTGATGTTTTGTTTTAAATGTAAAATTCAGGATTTGTTGTACACTTAATTGTCCCCCAACTTAGCACACTTACCCGACAATTAAAACTTTAAGTTCTTTTCATCTAAGTATGCAAGTCTAAATTTTATAATGCATGCTTTTAAAATAACACAATGAAGTGTAACATCACTTAATATAATTTTTCCAACATTCAAAAAGGAGTTTTACAACACTATTTCCTACAATATATTTAGAAAAATAACAACATATTTTTGTGAAATAAATCAACTTTTATAAAATTATATTTTTCCTCGTTATAATCTTATTTTCTATTTCATCAAACTAACTTTTCAAACACAATTCATCCCTTCCCTTTTTTATATACAATACAACTTTGAAATTCAATAATCAATACAAATTTTGTTTTCCTTCACAAATAGTAATACAATGTCTTCCACTTGAAGTGGGAAATAAGTACAATAATTAAGGCTAAAATAAAATGCAAGTTGTATTCAAACGTAGCTCCAAATCAAGTTTCCAACTAAGCTCCATCTTGTCAACACCAACAAGAGAGATCCACCATGCTTCATTAAATAACAAACAAAAAAGGGGCGGAACCAACACTCTCCACCCAACCAAGAATTCAAATGAGGAGGAAGAAGAAATTATTTTCATTGGCCCTCTGATCCGCAACCACAAGGAAATGAAGGGATGGATTCAAAAAATGGTAATAAAACAATGCTTCCACTTCACAATACAAGATTTTTACAAGCATACCAAAGTCCAAGATAATGAAACTATAACCACAAAAAGGAATAGTATTTTTAAACACAACTTCCCAAACAATGCCTCTCAACATAGCCAAAGCTACAGATGTAAGAACAATGGGGGTGCCACTTGTGCCTCCCAACGGGAAATGGATACCCACCTCTAAAATCCTCCACATCACATATCTCAAAACCCCTACACATGTCTTATACCTCTCCACAACAACATATATATGTCTCGTATGCCTCACATCACTCTTATGCCTTCCTACTAATCTCTTATGGCTCCCTCATAAAATACACAAAATAAAAAATAGCAAGCTATGTGGGGGATCCAATTTAAGACACCTACTCCAACTCCCTCCAAACACACAAAGAATAAATCTTATGCCTCCCAACATATTTCATCTCCATTTCCAAATCTACAACACAACCTAAGGTCAATTTACTACCCAACACTTCAAACAAGAACACACATTCATGACAACACATTTTTTTTTGAACAGGTACAAGTTATAAGAAGAAGAAAACAAGATTACGAGGCGTCGGATACCTTTCCATCGTAAAGCTCCACTTTTCAAGAAAGACCAAAAATATTTCAAACTCAAGCAACTCCAATCTCCCTTTCTACTCCACAACAAGGTTCTAAAGTTCTTACTCCCAAGAAAATCCATTAGATTGCCAAGCCAAGTAAGTAACCCCATTTACTTCCCGGTTAAAAGATTTCAATAAATAAAAAAGAAGAGGAAGATGATGTGGCTCCATATAGGATGCCACATCATTTAAATTTTCCATAATCCAAGATCACCACAATTTGTAGTTCAAGGTCTTACATCCATAGGAAAAATAAATGGGTGGTTAGAAGAGGTCAAGTGTACACTACCTTACTAGTTTTTCACATCACTTTTTATTTCATACCCTTTCATTCCACAAATAAAATGAACACCATGTAATAAAGTGCAATGTAAAAGTCACATTTTGCCTTCTAAAACATATAATGGGGTCTAAATTTTTGACCCTCAAACCCATAGGTTTAGGGTTGGTAAGGAAACCCTAGAAATCTCTATAGAGGTGTGCAACATAGTTTAACTCTGTTACCATTTATTGTCCCTTCTACACCCAATAGGCCCTTAAGGCAAATTATGCTCTTTACTTGAAGGTTAAGGGATAGAGTGTAGGAGATAGTCAAGATCACATACACTCCACTTACAAGCACATGGGACCTTTACTTAAACAATTTAATCGGCTCAGAGCTTTAACTGGAGGATCTTTTTTATTTTAAAGATCCATAATCTAGTTTAGGGTAACATGATTATTTTACCCAATCCTAGGGCACATAATTTAAGTGTATATGATAAATATAGGATATATACATCACCATATATGTATCATATGTATATGTAAATATATAAATATATAGGATATATATATATATATATATATGAACAACAGAAAAAAGTATTGGTCACAATGTGAATTTAATCCCGTGGATGGGGACTCCCTAACAACAATCAAGGCACACACAACGTAACACAAGTATTGGCCATGCGTGACCATTTGTATTAAATCCAGTCTGGTATTCCGATGCTGGTTGGTCTCCATATACAGTGGGACAGTTGATTGTTGTGCTATATTTATCTGCAAAATCCACACAATACCTCCATATCAGCCTGGGGGTGGGGGTCGGCGCACATCAAAACATCCCAACCATAAAATATACAAATATAAAAATGCAGACCGCATCATGCGCACAGGCCCACTAAATTAAATCATCATTTAGACAAGTAATGTTACCTATTTGAAAATTACAACAACATCTCAATTCTATATTTCATCAATACCAATAAGATCATAAGATTAGTTCACTACATAAATCCTACTCATATATAGACGAAAATATCAAATCTCAAAATACGATATAAATATGTCAACAACACATCATTATTGAATATAAAATTTCTCTTTAATAAATCCATACAGATCATTACTATGAGTCGAAATCTATCAATAATCAAAGTATCTCTCATCATTATTAAAATCATTTTCATGCTAAGCCAAAATATATATAATAATACCCATGTATATAACTAACAATTATCGAAATAAAAATAGTAATAAGTATTAAAGGCAAGTGAGCACTACAACATTCTCTTTATGTCTCTTTTCTCTTAAATCAAATTTGGATAATTGTTGCATCATAATTTTTATCTTCTTTATTGTAAATTTCATTTTTTTGGACCAATTTTGATGTGGATTTACAATGAAATTTCATATTAAGAATTACTTAGCTATCAATGTATTATTTAGACAAATGATTATTTTACCAAGTTACAAACGGTTGTGTAATACAGTTTCATTTAGATACCCTGAACAAGAAGGAAGTTTAAAACCTTTAATAAACATATCATTAAAAATTAATATTGCAATGCATTTTCATATCAACTCTCACAGTTCACAAGGGAAAATGTAGTTGTACAGCGATTATTTTGGCGAAAAGACGTTTTTTCTACAAGATTGGTCACAAGCCTGGGTTTTGGTACAGATCATTTCTTGAGATAACTTTCCTTGGAGGCAATCTGCTCAATGTTATAGAATCACCTTTCTAGTCACCTTGGTACATTCATATGCATGTGACTTTTGGTGCAAAAAATTAGACTTATACTAAAAAGCTACTATATATTCATTTGATATGAAAATTAGATGATCCATACTTTGCTTTCACTTACAAATTTACTTGAGTAAAGTAATATATATAATGCACGTGTTTTGGAAAAAGTCTTCATCAAGCTCCAAGGCTGTTCTTCATCTCTTGCTGGAAGCTATGAAAGTAGTTCAAATCACAACTAAGATAGGGGCAAAGGTAACACTGTGCCATCCCAACCAATGACAACTCATTGGATAATGTTTTGCAATCTCCATAATATTGATATACATTATTCCCATTACAGAGAATACAATTATAGGTGTTATATCCCCCTTTAAGGTTTTTACTGTACACTTGCTTGTACAATCCAAATTTCGTCAGCCACATGGGCTGGTTTTAAAATAGAAGTAACAAAAGGAAACACAAATATCACAACACGTTTCACAACAAGGCTTTCATGACAAGTACCGTCAAGGGTAAGGAACTTAATGGGAAATGTTTAGAAAATATGCCTCCCCATTGCCATAATTAGATGCCCATCGTTAAACATTTTTAAAGATATAATAAATTAAGCCCCTATGACTCTTAATTGTTTCCCTAAAAGTAGGTGTTTTTCCTCCCAAACTCTTATACCTCCCTCCTGTGATGGCTCGAAAAATGAGAAAATTTCATAGAATAAATTGTAAACCCTTTTTCTTATTTAATAATGAAAAAATTTAGACTCTCAAAATATTCACTTGAAACTATTTATTATTCTACTCTTATGCTCTTTCTTAGTCAGATAAATTATCTTATATACCTCTCCTGAAACTACACCTTAAGCATAATCTCAATTTTACCCTTCTTTATATAACACATTTATTTGAAGTGTAAGATACATTTTGATAGATATAATCCATGCCAAGCATTGTGGTAACAACTAATTTGATGTAAGTGGCAAGAGGTGATGAAAATTTAATACCTACTCCACTTGGAGAATTTTTAATCAAGTAGCTTGGATATCTTCTATATTTCTTTTTTAAAAATGATCCAAGTATGCAAGTTGAAGCTCCTTTTGAAATCTATATGGGTGGTAATTACAAGTATCATTTACAATAATTGTAAAATATTATATATTTGGGAACATTATTTTGTTTGAATAAATATTTTTTAAAATCTTCAGAGTCTAGTTATTAGGAACGTGCTTCTCATTCTTAAATAGAAATGAAAGGGAATATGTAAGGATGAAATGAAACCATACTTAGGATGAAAAATCTAACATGGTTTACTGAGAAGGTATCACCTGCATTAGGTCTTATAAAATGTCAAGGCACATCAGTTGGGTGGATTTGGTCGGTATGACATCTCTTTTCCACAGGCATCCCTAGCGGCATGTAACGAATAAAAAAATCACACATGAACAACACAGTGAAAAGACAAGATAACTTTTTTTTTGACTTGCTTCCACACATAACACGACACAACATGTCGTCACAAAGTATACAACAAACTCTGGGAACCACTTGTTACGGGGATGACCACAAAGGTCAGCACGGGAAACGTTCACACCCATATCAAGGATAATACATTTTTTTTCTTTTTTTCAAGACAACATAGAAGTCCAATCACAGAACACACTTACAGTTAGGGCCAACCACAATGAGATGTCCTTGAGGGTTATTTATTTTAAAAGGACATCTTGCAATTCTTAGCTTACGTTTTCAAGGAGGCTCAAGATATGATTCGTATAATTCAACTTGCCAAGCCAAGTTTATTAATTTGACACTGAGTAATTATCCTTAAATCTTCTCTATTATGACATTTATTTGCTTAATTCGTTTATCAAGAAAAAGAAGTATTTAAATTCCACAAGGCCATCTGCTCACCACTAATGCTACTAAGATTTGTTCTTGCCCACAAGACAACATCGTTTTTAAGTTCAACACACTTAAGAGAAGACATACAACGTGCCTTGGAAAAGGGGTTAGAGGGAGAAGGTCGAGATGAAACATCTTTAGGACCTCATTAGTTATTGCCAGTATTTAATTGAAGCTAGGGCTCTTAACCAGAATTATCAACAACTTTACTTAGGCTTCGCTAAAAGTATTAACAAGGAGTAAAAATTTGCTTTCCAAATGGCGGTGAGAAAGATGGCGAGGTCTCCGATTTGTTTTCTCTGGCTTATTAAATGTTATTATCTTCAAACAACTAACAGTTCATTTCACCTTAGGGTCATTTTACAAAATTCTACGTAAAAGGAATAATGTTCACTAGAGGAGCTAGGGTTATCATGATATAAAGTTTACTTGCAATGATAGTCCTGCCCTTGTTTACTTAAAAAATTTCTTGCTCTCAAGTTGGTGACCCCTACGTTACTTTATTTGAATACAACTTTTAATTTAACTTCCAGAAGTATTAAACAATCCCATGTTAGTTTACTTATGACACTTTATTACTAAGTCATGGCAAGGTTTAACTCAGAATTTATTCTCAAGGCAAAGTTGAAGCAACACTCATTTACGAGAACAAAACAAGATTACATCATTTCTTAAAATACTGATACTCCACAAGTCACTCAACCACAATAACCAAATTTTCTTATAATTTCAATGATGGGCACACAATACAAGGTTTCCAAAGTTCAGATGACAAGTCCACAATACATTATACTAAGACATTAATCCTCTTCTAAACTTTCCACTGGACGTTAACAATAGTTGATCAACATAAAAAGGTTTCGAGCAAAGGATCTTCTCAACTGAGGTTGATGACAAAAGTCTACAAATCTATCCCTCATCTACATGCAAGATCCATCTGCAGCAAATTTTCTACAAGAGTCAGTTCACGAGAACTGAGCAAGATAAGGCTACACAAAACCACCATAACTATTATCTAACAATATCACAAAAAGGAAGCACTTTATTACAAGAATTGGTTCAAACCTCTAAACACTATTAACACATCAAGTTATAATAAAGTCTTCATCATGCCAATCAAAGAAGGAGAAGACCTTGTACTTCAGTTAGGAGTAATAAGCAACGAAAGTATAGCAATCATATGAGAATGGCCCTTGGCCCTATAAGGAGAAAACAAACAATCTAGCAAAACAGAATTCCCATCAAGTAAGTAATTAAACAATAATTACAAGATTTGAGATTTGATATAAATAGACCAACCATCTAGAAATTTATCAAAGGTACCAACCATAGGCTAAAATAATACATTTCTAAAAGAACAAAAGTTGATCGGCAAAGAAAGGGGAAACACGGGTTTCAAAACACAAAAGTCATGTATAAATGAGTTTCAAACCAGAAATCAATTAGAGTATACACACAACATAAGTTTTGAAGTGAAGGCAAAGTATACTAATTTTGACGATTAACTACAAGGAGATTTACCAATCATCCAGGAAGGTTCAAAGTCTTACAGGCTAGTATCAAACACGCGAGAGAAGAAGGGGGTTCCGTTCAACAAGAGTATACAATAATGTCATCAACAAATTTTTATAACACTAAAGGTTTACAAACCTCCACTACAGAACTAATGTTTGATTAATTTAAAATAAATTTCCCATTTCCCAAAACAACCATATTTTACGGCAACCCTGGGTAACACAGTCAACCGTCGCACAAAGATACAAACATAACTTCTAAGTGACATTATCAAAACAAAACTTCCGCTATGAATCCATAAGACTATCAAATGAAAGCTGAGTTTTTCCCGAAGGTTAATCACATTTAAGGAAATTTCCATCACAAACTATTACGGTAATTACGTGCATAAAAACTGACCAATATTAATTAATAGTGTTAACATTACAAGGGAGAAAATAATGCAAGTTAGGAAAAATAGAAGAGCGCCATCAGCAATAATTCTGAGAGGGGGAATTAGACCAAACTATTCTAGTGTCAACGAGGTACATGATTCGCACAATGAAACCTCCAGCTTAGTTGATCCGAAAAGCTAGTTATGGTTCAAGTTGATAGGGATGGTCAAGGTACTTCTTGAGGATGGCCTTAAAAGCCTAGAAACAAGATGAAAGATAGTATAAGAGTCTAAACACATGAGACGGCAAAACACGTTGCAAACAAACCTTTTCATTCTACCAGTTTTAATACCAAAACACTAAGCTGGCTAGCCCACGCATTGCTCACACAATCCTACAACCTTTCTTTCTCGATGCCAAAAGGTTATCAAAGGGAATTGCGAAGGAGCTAACAAAAAACGTCAAGGACAAACTTGGGTGCTAGGAAGGAGGTTTCATAGTTATCGTAAACTTACTTCCATGATATCGAAAATACTAGCTTGATCAACATAATAACTTGCAACTCAATTGCAGAGAAGAATTAATACATAAACAAACAGACGAAGTTCTATCATTCGAGTAATATAACATTCAGAGGAGAGGGCACACGCATCCTTTCGACCCACATACTATCAACGATAAAAGCTAAAACAAGAAGAACAAGCAGAAAGGGAAATCTCCCATCATGACATCCAACTAACAAATCAAAGCAAGGAAAAGTGGTTTGATTTCGCAATAATTGCGAATATAATAGCAGTAGAAAGGTGTAGAAATATCTTGCCTGTTTCTCCAGCTTCAACAGGTCATAAAGACTCCACACGGGCCAGCATAAAAACAATAGCATGAGAAAAGGATGTGAGTACTGCTGCTGGCAATGTCAAAGGGCCAAATGTGATAACTGGATAGACAGATGGGGCAGAAAAGTTAACAGTTGAGTCCTTTCACAAATCCACCTCACACCGCCACGTAGTACGCTTCTGCACTGGAAACAACTCGAGGAGATTGTCTTCCATCTTCCCTCGCTTCAGCAGTCCTATGAGATCATCAAGGCTGTTATAAACCAAGTACTCCTTGAAAAAGTCTGTGATGAATAAAAGCACAATGCCCTTGGCCACAAGAAAACCCAATTAATCTAGAGAAAAAGACCATACAGAATGACAAATTTGGAGAAAAGAAATATCAAGAGATTCTCTCCTCGTAGTCTCCTAGCATTGGATTTACTGCAGGCTCTTTCTCACATTTCCTGCTCTGCCCAAGTAGCTTTCCATTTCCTTCAAGCAGTACTCTCCTGCTTTTCCCAATCTCCACCTACTCTTCTTCTTTCTTTTCATCCAAGAGATGCATACCATACATCAGATTTGATGAAGTAAACAGCATATTCCAGTCCTCTTAACACTCAGAAAAGAATACTTTTTCGAAAGTGAAAATAAATTTTGATTCCTTCTTAATATTGCAAGTTTCATATGATGCACCTTGTTATAGTGCAAATGTGCAGCCCATTGCTTACAGCTTGCTTCACTTAGCAGCACCAATAATCTCCATAAGAACATTGTCATTGTTTAAGATGAGAGAGCTAGATTGCATTACCCACAACAATTTCTCTAGCAATATAATCTTGGAGATAAACTTGGTTGCAGTGTGGAAGTCAACATCTGCTAGAAGGCTCTTTTGAACTTAATATAATAGACTATTTCTCCACCATGCTTGTGCCACAGAGACTCGATATAATCATTTCATCTTTGTCCAATGAATTTTCTGGCTTGCTTCTGCCTCATCTCCAAGTCCAGGCTTCTGAAAACATGCAGAGGAATCCAGGGCTTTTGGTGCACTTATATCTATGCTGCTCTCATTCAACCCGTGAATAGTGTGTGTGGTTTCAGAGTCATCTGCTGCACCTTCCATTCCATCATGGTACAAAACCTTAGAACTCTGTAGCACTCCCAAAGGACTCTTTTGGATAGAGTCAACATGTTCCATGTGTTCCTTTTGGGTGTCAAGTTCCATCTTTTCTGGTTCCAAAGCAGATTTATGCCCTGCTTGTAATATGCAATCTGATTCATGCCCTGCAATCACTTGAAGGAGAATCCTAAATTTGAGGATGCAGTTGATACTGAACAGATGACAACATAGTTGGATGACCTGCCTGTTGGAAGCACCCAAAAAAAAAAGCTTCTATTATTCTGCAACATGTCGGCTTCACTAGCTTGCAGCTTCTTCTAACCACCACCTGGACAGAAGCGATTTTCCAAAATGAAAAGGCAAGACATCTCAACTAAAACTTTATCTCATTCTTCTACTACAGCTGCAAGATTTTGCAACAACTGATCACGACTGTGGTTGCGTGCAACCAGAACATCAGGATCAACACCAACGGTTCCTTGGGATCACCCTGCAGCAGCTGTCGCACTTTAACTCTCTCTGGAGGCCACTAATTTTCTGGGATAAGTTTACTTCTCTACCCTGTAGCTGCTGCATATAGCGAATCACTTCCTCACGGCACTTTCCTAGGAGAAATTTCAGTTCTACGCTCCACTGAAACTACCTGTACAACATGATTTTGAAATTCCACACCCACCCATGCAACATCAGGGTGATAGACCTTCATTTCATCATCAATGAATCCACTATCCAGAACACGCTGTAGCAATTCATCTGTTGCAGCATCTGATGGAGCGCAAACAAGCATTCGTGGTTCAAGGCAGGAAGAAGGAGGCGTCTAGGAGAAACCGTGAGAAAAGGAACTTGACAGACAAGATTTCGATGCCTCCTCAACCACTCCACATGTAGTCTATCCAAGGGAGATCTCACACGGTCCGAGAGGATAAGCAAGTAGTTCAAACAAGAAAACAAAAAGATTTGCAAATCAGGAAAAATCAGTGGGTGCGGCCACCAGCAAGGATTCCATCACGTCAGAATTTAATGTCTCCATCCTCCACGCAGTCAGGAGATAATGCTAACCGAGACAAGGTAGGTTGGGGGCATTACATTCTCCTCCCCTTAAGAAAGCATCGTCCTCGATGCGACATTACACAGAGGAAAGGAAAAGGTACGCAACAAGGGATAGATAAAGAAGAAAACACACCCTATGGTTTAAAATTTTAGTTGATTAAAACACGGTCACAAGGTAGCCTTAGGAACATTTGGTAGAATTTTTAACTTTCAATGTTCTGTGAAGATTGGCAATTCTTTCTTGTTCATCATTTCATTAGTCTCTTTCCATTATCATTATTTCTAGTTTTAGTTTCTTTTAAAATAAAATATCATCATTGTTGAGAGTTTTGATTTATTCCTTATTGTGGGTGCCCAACATGAATTGCTAACACAACACCCTATCAGGTTCACAAGACACTACAGATTCACAAGTACACAAGTATATACTTCAAGATTGTATTACACCACAAAAGGTTACTCAAATACGGAATGGAATAGGTATAGTCTGCATAGCATAGTACTCGTCACACATCAATGACTAACATACCAAATACTAAAAAAAAAGAGTACTACTATCCACCAGACATTTCCTCAATTTGCATCAATGAAAAATTCACATAACACCAAACCATGTTACAGGTACATAGTGTCCACAAGGGAATCAATGACATATCCACAACATCACAACACATATCCATCTGACATGAGTAACACATACATCAAAAGACCACTACCAAACATCACAATAACTCAACATATATCCTGAAACATCAACCATACAGACAAATATCATAAGCCTCCCTCAAACTCTTATGCCTCCCTCAAACTCTTATGCCTCCCCCAAACTCTTATGCCTCCCTCAAGTCTCTTATGCCTCCCTCAAACCCTTATGCCTCCCTCAAGTCTCTTATGCCTCAAACTCTTATGCCTCCCTCAAGTCTCTTATGCCTCCCTCAAGGAGGCCGGTTGACCCTATGGCCTAAGACACATAGAGTTCGAACACTCTTAACCCAAGTGACATAATAACGCATGGTTCAACAACCCGCTAGTTATCTGTACTCCTTGGGGTGTACCCCTATACAATGAAGTGGGTCCATAGGTCTAACCATTTCATGGTGCATCCCATGACCCTATTCCACACATCACGACAATAGAACCAGCATAACAATCCAATCAAAGTGCCAAGTGGCAAAGTACAAGCCTTGGATAAGGCGGTAAGAATTCCAAATTTAAAAGAAGACCCAAAATCAAGAAAAATAAATGGCCAAATAGCCATAGTTAGTATCAAAATCCCCATGTTAGTGCCACAAACCAAGGAAATGCCCAAAATTGTAAAGCATGGCAATCAAGAAAAGCTGCTGGTCCTTACAAAATAAAGTAAAAAGCTCAATTTACGAATAAAATCAACTTATAATAATGTCACATTACGATAACTGTGTGGCCTTATCTGGCCACCAAAGGGGTACTTAACGAGTTGCTAGCACTCGGAACATCGAGCCTCAGCTTGTAAATACATATCAATAATACAACTGTCATCACCTCCATCTGAATCATTCCGCCACCACTTCGACAAGGCTAAACATAGTCATAGATACACTAAGGTTGCATACATACAACCACATAGGGAGAGAGGAAAGAATCACATGTTATCTACTAAACCAAGTTTTGACTCGAGTTATTGACCCATGGTACACCATTCCTCACTCTCAACATACACTTCTACCGATTTCCCTCAGGATTGGTTAGCGTAAGGTTCACAACATAACATACAACAAAATCACTAACATAACATTTGGTGGCACACACATAACTACCATAACGTCTTACATATGGTACATATACAGGGTAGATCACGATCATACATTCACTGAGTGTAACACATCACTTTACCACATTCTGCACCCAAAGTGCAAGCACCATACGATAGGGTTCATACACTCACCGTATGACCCAAAATCAAAACATGAAGCATTACATATTTGCACAGTCATACATACGATGAACATAGTACATCTCAACATAACATCTACTGCTGCATAACAAGGTGGTACACACATTTCTTCAGAACATGGTAAAAAAAACATCATGATACAACTCATTTCTTTTAACATCAATCTAGTCATACAACACATTGATACACTTACATATCACAATATGTCACAATATTCCAAAACTCCGTCATCCACATTAGAATTCTTTTCACACATCTCAAAAAACAATTCACACGTGAACTCTTCATAGAATCCACAAAAAGGAGAGAGAATACTCCCATCCCCAACACATCAACATGATCACAAACACGCACAAGGTGACATACCCATCATGTGCGTTCACAATATCATAATTACGACAATAATCACATCACGTTTAAAGCACATTACTCTTCCAATATCTACCACCATCATGCAACATCATCATCATCATGCAGTATCATCATGTAACACCACCACCACCATGTAACATCATCATATAACACCAACCCAGCCCATAGGTTCGAGAGCATGAACCTACGCTCTGATACCAAAGTGTAACGACCCAAATAATCACATACGAACAACACAGTGAAAAATAGGATAACTTTTTTTTTTTGACTTGCTTGACACATAACATGATGCAACATGTCATCACCAAGTATACAACTAACACTGTGAGCAACTTGATACAAGGATGGCAATAAAGTCAGCACATAAACATTCACACATATCAAGGATAATTTACTTTTATTTTTGACAAGACAACATAGTAGTCCAATCACAGAACACACTTATAGTTAGGGCCAACCACAAGGAGATATTCTTGAGGGTTATTTATTTTAAAAGGACATCTTGAAATTCTTAGCTTACGTTTTCAAGGAGGCTCAAGATATGATTCGTATGATTCAACTTGCCAAGCCAAGTTTATTCCTTTGACAATGAGTATTTATCTTTAAATCTTCTCTAATATGACATTTATTTGCTTAATTCATTTATCAAGGAAAGCAGTAATTATATTCCACAAGGCCATCTGCTCACCACTAACACTACTAAGATTCGTTCTTGCCCACAAGACAACATGGTTTTAAGTTCAACACACTTAAGAGAAGAGATACAAGGTGCCTTGAAAAAGGGTTAGAGGGAGAAGGTCAAGGTGAAACATTTTTAGGACCTCATTAGTTATTGCCAGTATTAAATTGAAGCTAGGGCTCTTAACCAGAATTATACACAACTTTACTTAGGCTTCACTAAAAGTAATAACAAGGGGTAAAAATTTACTTTCCAAACGGCGGTGAGAAAGATGGTGAGGTCTCCAATTTGTTTTCTCTGGCTTATTAAATATTATCATCTTCAAACAACTAACAGTTCATTTCACCTTAATGTCATTTTACAAATTTCACCATAAAAGGAATACTATTCACTAGAGGAGCTAGGGTTATCATGTTATAAAGTTTACCTGCAATGATAGTCTTTCCCTTGATTACTTACAGAATTTCTTACTCTCAAGTTGGTGACCCCTACGTTACTTTATTTGAATACAACTTTAAATTTAACTTCCAGAAGTATTAACAATCCCATGTTAGTTTACTTATGACACTTTATTACTAAGTCATGGCAAGGTTTAACTCAGAGTTTATTCTCAAGGTAAAGTTGAAGCAACACTCATTTACGAGAACAAAACAAGATTACATCATTTCTTAAAATATTGATACTCCACAAGTCACTCAACCACAATAACCAAAATTTCTTATAATTTCAATGATGGGCACACAATACAGGGTTTCCAAAGTTCAGATGACAAGTCCACAATACATTATACTAAGACATTAATCCTCTTCTAAACTTTCCACTGGACGTTAACAATAGTTGATCAACATAAAAAGGGTTCGAGCAAAGGATCTTCTCAACTGAGGTTGATGACAAAAGTCTACAAATCTATCCCTCATCTACACACAAGATCCATCTGCAACAAATTTTCTATAAGAGTCAGTTCACGAGAACTGAGCAAGATAAGGCTACACAAAACCACCATAGCTATTATCTAACAATATCACAAAAAGGAAGCACTTTATTACAAGAATTGGTTCAAACCTCTAAACTCTATTAACACATCAAGTTAAAATAAAGTCTTCATCATGCCAATCAAAGAAGGAGAAGACCTTGTACTTCAGTTAGGAGTAATAACAGCGAAAGTATAGCAATCGTAAAAGAATGGCCCTTGGCCCTATAAGGAGAAAACAAACGATCTAGCAAAACAGAATTCCCATCAAGTAAGTAATTAAACAATAATTACAAGATTTGAGATTTGATATAAATAGACCAACCATCTAGAAATTTACCAAAGGTACCAACGCATAGGCTAAAATAATACATTTCTAAAAGAACAAAAGTTAATCGGCCCAAGAAAGGGGAAACACGGGTTCCAAAATTTAACATAAAAAGTCATGTATAAATGAGTTTCAAACCGGAAATCAATTAGAGTATACACACAACATAAGTTTCGAAGTGAAGGCAAAGTATACTAGTTTTGACCATTAACTACAAGGAGATTTACCAATCATCCAGGAAGGGTCAAAGTCTTACATGCTAGTGGAAAACACGCGAGAGAAGAAGGGGGTTCCATCCAACAAGAGTATACAATAATGTCATCAACAAATTCTTATAACATTAAAGGTTTGCAAACCTCCACTACAGTACTAATGTTTGGTTAATTTAAAATAAATTGCCCACATCCCAAAACAACCATATTTTACGGCAGCCCTGGGTAACACTGTCAACCGTCGCACAAAGATACAAACATAACTTCTAAGTGACATTATCAAAACAAAACCTTCCGCTATGAATCCATAAGACTATCAAATGAAAGCTGAGTTTTTCCCGAAGGTTAATCACATTTAAGGAAATTTCCATCACAAACTATTACGGTAATTACGTGCATAAAAACTGACCAATATTAATTAATAGCATTAACATTACAAGGGAGAAAATAATGCAAGTTAGGAAAAATAGAAGAGCACCATCAGCAATAATTCTGAGAGGGGGAATTAGACCAAACTATTCTAGTGTCAACGAGGTACATGATTCGCACAATGAAACCTCCAGCTTAGTTGATCCGAAAAGCTAGTTATGGTTCAAGTTTATAGGGATTGTCAAGGTACTTCTTGAGGATGGCCTTAAAAGCATAGAAACAAGATGAAAGATATTATAAGAGCCTAAACACGTGAGACGGAAAAACACGTTGCAAACAAACCTTTTCATTCTACCAGTTTTAATACCAAAACTCTAAGCTGGCTAGCCCACGCATTGCTCACACAATCCTACAACCTTTCTTTCTCGATGCCAAAAGGTTATCAAAGGGACTTGCGAAGGGGCTAACAAAAAATGTCAAGGACAAACTTGGGTGCTAGGAAGGGGGTTTCATAGTTATCGTAAACTTACTTCCATGATATCGAAAATACTAGCTTGATCAACATAATAACTTGCAACTCAATCGCAGAGAAGAACTAATACATAAACAAACAGACGAAGTTCTATCATTCGAGTAATATAACATTCAGAGGAGAGGGTACACGCATCCTTTCGACCCACATACTGTCAACGATAAAAGCTAAAACAAGAAGAACAAGCAGAAAGGGAAATCTCCCATCATGACATCCAACTGACAAATCAAAGCAAGGAAAAGTAGTTCGATTTCGCAATAATTGTAAATATAATAGCAGTAGAAAGGTGTAGAAATATCTGTCCTGTTTCTCCAGCTTCAACAGGTCGTACAGACTCCACACGGGCTAGCATAAAAACAATAGCATGAGACAAGGATGTGAGTACTGCTGCTGGCGATGTCAAAGGGCCAAATGTGATAACTGGATAGATAGATGTGGCAGAAAATTTAACAGTTGAGTCCTTTCACAAATCCACCTCACACCACCTCGTAGTACGCTTCTGCACTGGAAACAACTCGAGGAGATTGTCTTCCATCTTCCCTCGCTTCAGCAGTCCTATAAGATCATCAAGGCTATTATCAACCAAGTACTCCTTGAAAAAGTCTGTGATGAATAAAAGAACGATGCCCTTGGCCACAAGACAACCCAATTAATCCAGAGAAAAAGACCATATAGAATGACAAAGTTGGAGAAAATAAATATCAAGAGATGCTCTCCTCGTAGTCTCCTAACATTGGATTTACTGTAGGCTCTTTCTCACATTTCCTGCTCTGCCCAAGTAGCTTTCCATTTCCTTCAAGCAGTACTCTCCTGCTTTTCCCAATCTCCACCTACTCTTCTTCTTGCTTTTCATTCGAGAGATGCATACCATACATCAGATTTGATGAAGTAAACAGCATAGTCCAGTCCTCTTAACACTCAGAAAAGAATACTTTTTCGAAAGTGAAAATAAAGTCAGATTCCTTCTTATCACTGCAAGTTTCATATGATGCACCTTGTTATAGTGCAAATGTACAGCCCATTGCTTACAACTTGCTTCACTTAGCAGCACCAATAATCTCCATAAGAACATTGTCATTGTTTAAGATGAGAGAGCTGGATTGCATTACCCACAACAATTTCTCTAGCAATATAATCTTGGAGATAAACTTGGTTGTAGTGTGGCAGTCAACATCTGCTAGAAGGCTCTTTTGAACTTAATATAATAGAGTGTTTCTCCACCATGCTTGTGCCACAGAGAATCGATATCATCATTTCATCTTTGTCCAATGAATTTTCTAGCTTGCTTCTACCTCATCTCCAAGTCCAGGCTTCTGAAAACACGCAGAGGAATCCAGGGCTTTTGGTGAACTTATATTTATGCTGCTCTCATTCAACCTGTGAACAGTGTGTGTGGTTTCAGAGTCATCTGCTGCACCTTCCATTCCATCATGGTACAAAACCTCAAAACTCTGTAGCACTCCCAAAGGACTCTTTTGGACAGAGTCAACATGTTCCATGTGTTCCTTTTGGGTGTCAAGTTCCATCTTTTCTGGTTCCAAAGCAGATTTAAGCCCTGCTTCCAATATGCAATCTGATTCATGCCTTGCAATCACTTGAAGGAGAATCCTAAATTTGAGGATGCAGTTGATACTGAACAGATTACAACATAGTTGGACGACCTACCTGTTGGAAGCGCCCAAAAAAAATAGCTTCTATTATTCTAAAACATGCCAGCTTCACTAGCTTGCAGCTTCTTCTAACCACCACCTGGACGGAAGTGACTTTCCAAAATGAAAAGGCAAGACAGCTAAACTAAAAATTTATCTCGTTCTTCTACTACAGCTGCAAGATTTTGCAACAACTGATCACGACTGTGGTCGCGTGCAACCAGAACATCAGGATCAACACCAACGGTTCCTTGGGATCGCCCTGCAGTAGCTGTCGCACTTTAACTCTCTCTGGAGGCCACTAATTTTCTGGGATAAGTTTACTTCTCTACCCTGTAGTTGCTACATATAGCGAATCACTTCCTCACGACACTTTCCTAGGAGAAATTTTGGTTCTACGCTCCACTAAAACTGCTTGTACAACACGATTTTGAGATTCCACACCCATCCATGCAACATCAGGGTGATAGACCTTCATTTCATCATCAATGAATCCACTATCCAGAACACGCTGTAGCAATTCATCTGTTGCAGCATCTGATGGAGCGCAAACAAGCATTCGTGGTTCAAGGCAGGAAGAAGGAGGCGTCTAGGAGAAACCGTGAGAAAAGGAACTTGACAGACAAGATTTCGATGCCTCCTCAACCACTCCACATGCAGGCTATCCAAGGGATATCTCACGCGGTCCGAGAGGATAAGCAAGTAGGTCAAACAAGAAAACAAAAAGATTTGCAAATCAGGAAAAATCAGTGGGTGCGGCCACCAGCAAGGATTCCATCACGTCAGAATTTAATGTCTCCATCCTCCACACAGTCAGGGGATAATGCTAATCGAGACAAGGTAGGTTGGGGGCATTACATCCCATGTGTCTTAAGGCACAATTAAATGCAAATGGAAGAAAAGTGCACTCCAAAGTCACATTTCCCTTCCCAAAACAATAAATAATCCCCTTTTTGGCTTCCCAACCCATAGATATGGTTGGTAAGGGGTTTTGGGAATTGTGGGACAAGTTTAACTTGTCCCACAAGTCCCCCAAAATTTCCCTCAATCTCAAATTCGAGATTCAAAGAACTTGGAGTGGTCAACACTCAAAACAAGCATTCAAAACAAGAGGAAAACACAAGGCTCAAGGAGCCAACCATCAAAATTAATTACACCCACTAGACTTCCCTCTAAAACTTAAAAATTAAAACAAGGTGTTAAATTAATCTAAACATACTTAGCGAAAGTAATTTAAAAAAAATACATCACAAATGAAATCACCTACTAAAGTAAGTTAAAACATGTAAATAAAATTCTTAACCCCTTGGTCACATTATAAAATTTCCCCCTCATGAAAATTTTTCTTAACAACATAAAAAAAAGAACAAAAGTAACACTATACAATTCACTAGTTGCCTTGACGACCAAATGTTGTAACCACCTGACATCCTGTTGTGTTTGGTTCCCAATCCCCCTTTAGGTTGTGATCATGTTGTATTTCCTGCAAAATACAAAATACCTCCTTCGGCCTTGCGGCCATGTCAAAATGTCCAAAATAACCATATGCATGAAATTTATTGACATCTATACGTAATTCAATTATCCATTATTTCAAGGTTTAAATCACAACTTAATTATGCATTCCATCATTATCCAAAGTTATAGTAATGTAAATTCAACAACTACATTCTACTTATCATGGCGAAGAAATCCAATGTTAGAACACATGCACTATATCCATATAAAAATAATATCAGTATCCAATAGTCTGTCCATAAGTCAGTGTAGATCATACTGAAAACAAAATCCAATCATAACCCAAATGCATCTACTCACAAAACATCATGCTAATCAACGTAAGTATAAGTCATGTCCATATCCAAAAGTCTGCATAACTCAAAATGATAATCAACTAAGTGTCATAGGGAAGTGGGCATTACATACATGAAAGATATCCATAGTCTCCTCCTACACCACACTTAGCAAATCTACCCAAGCAACCAAAAAACATATTAAAACATTCGAAAACATGCACAAATATACAATATGAAAAGGAAACATTTTACAAGAGTATAACTCCTACCTTTACATGGTAGAGCTTTATCCAAGAGTTCCATGACAATCTTCTTCAAGTCCAAACAATCACCAAAATCTCCAACATTCCAAAATCATTCCAAAAATTCTCTAACTCTCCAAAATTACAAAAGCACAAAGAAATGAAGTAACCCCCAACCAAGAGAAAGAACTAGAATAAATAAAAAAGGGAGAGAGGAGGGTTAGGTGGCTCATGTAGGATGCCACATCACTCATCCTTAACTCCACCTTACGATTAAAACTTTAGACTCCAAAGCATAATTAATAAGTGGGTGAATAAATGAAATTTTACTTATACACACAATCCAAGCCCACACCCCTTATAGACTAAAAGTAATTACATGTAAGAAGGTGCACTAAAGACTTACAATTTTTCTTCCCAAAATGCATAATGAGGCTTAATTTTGAATCCCCAACCCATAGGTAGGGTTGGTATGGAAATTTAAGAGGTGAGGGACAAGTGTAACTTGTTCTACAAGCCTCCAAAATTATCCCCTAAGGACAAATCCGAATTTCTAAGGGAATGTGCAATGTTTTACACTCAAAGTTACTTACACATCACTTATAACACATAACCCAAGAGCTATCAATTCTAATAAATGCTTTATTTTGACTCTTTTATAATTTAGTTTATTAAAAATAATTAAATAACTAATCTAGACATAAATCAAGTAAATTAATAGAAGGAGAATACATCACTAAAAATTACATACTAAAATTAAATAAAGGAAACTAAATAAAAGAAAACACATAACCCCTTGGTCACAATTGAAGGTGATTCCCCTCATGGGAACCCCTAATAACAATTTAAACATACACACATAACAAAATACATGTTGCCATGGTGACCCTTATTTAAAAGTAATCTAAGATTTCAATGTGATTGGTCTCAAATCCCCTCAATGTTTGTTGTGACATATTTACTTACAAACCACATAACACCTCCTTCGGCCTCGTGGCCACATCAAAACATCCAAAATAAATATATAATATAATTCCCCAATCATCTATATATGAATCAAAACATTATATGGGTAAGTAATGACATAATTTACAATTTCATCAGTAATCAAAAGATCATAAGATTAGTTCAATTAGCTAGGTCTACTCAATATGAAAAAATATAATATGTCTGAAACCTATATATATACATAACCATGTTATCAGCATATCAACTTCAATATAAATGTCTCTAATAATCTACATGCATCATCTATGAATCGAAATCAACAACAGTCCCTTATCTCTAACATCTAACATCATGCCAAATTAAAAATTACAATAATATCCATAAGTATAGTTGACAGTATCATAATCAATAACAAAAAGGTTTCGAAGGGAAATGGAACTAGACCACGAAAGGAGGTAGGGAAAAATTTGTCAGTAAATTGTTCACCAAAAAACATAGAAAATGGCATATCCATAGAGATGCCTTCTGATGTAATTAATACTTGTTCATAGTACATTTTTTTACTACTATAATATTTTTCATCTCTGATAGCTATCTTTAATTGTGCAATAGATATTGATGAAAATATTAGCGATGCATTGATTTAAAAACAAAAAATGAATTGTTATCTATCAATCATTGATAGATATCTATCAATAGATAAAGATGAATCCAAAAAATGATTGATAGATAACAATTCATTTTTTGTTTTTAAAACAAATGTTTGATAGATGAATTGATTAATAACTCATTAATAATATTGCAAACTATTATTTTTCTCGCACAAATATGATATTAATATATCAATATTAATATCATACTAACACAATAACTTACTAATGTAATATATGAATATTACATTTAACTATTACAAACAATAATGTGAGCACTAATTTCCTAACATTCAACCCCTTAGTGTGAACATGGGTGAGTTCTTTCTAGTACCTGCTCATGTTCTATAGTACGATGGTTTTCAAAGAGTACTGTCAACTCCAACAAGTTTTCTAGTGGAACCATTAACCACTATGTATGTGATTTTCTAAGAGATTCACAAACTCTCAAATTGGTTTTCTAGTGCACCACCAACCACTTTCATAGCAGCATACATGTTTTCCCACTCCCATTTTTACATTCAAGGGAAAATATAAGAAATATCACTAACACAGGAGCTCCCTTATTACAAAAGTGAACATGAATAAATCATATGTTCTTATTACAATACAAAATCAAAATTAAACACACACAAAAAAAATGTCACAAATTCATTTTGTGGCCCCTTCTCCTATGGTTGGCGAGAGGTCACTGATTAACCTCCTTCCTTTGTTAACTCCTTCCTCCATAGTGATGCTACTGAGTTAGAAAATGTATCTTTTAGGCTCATTACACAATTTTTATAAGTGTTGGCTTCAACTAATAATGCACCCCTTGACTATGGACGTCGCGTGCAAGTGAAAATGCATCCAATTAAAAAATTACATAAATGTATTATGCACCAATTTTTCTTTTTTAAAGTTCCCTTTTTTTATTTCCTCTTTTCTCTTAAAATAGAAACTGAGTTTTTTAAAAATTTTAACATAAGTTTTTCATATATTAACTAAATAAACCCAATAAATTTCTTAATATTTTGAATCTGGGTTTTTTAGATACATTCAATCTATCAAACATTTGTTTTAAAAACAAAAAATGAATTCACTCAACTTAAACAAAAATTTATGCATAGAGACAAGATGAATCTGAAGCGGATGTAAACTGTAATATTTTGCATCTTGTTCTTATCGTTCTAGAAAAAAAAATGATACATCGATCAGATCTCATATGAGTAAACTACATTCTTTTTACTGTGACATGTCTGCTAGAAATTTAATTACGGGATTCCTTCAACCATCTTCTTCTTCTTCTTTTTTTTCTTCTATAGATGCAAGAGGAAACCTGCTCTGATACCAGATGATAACAAAACTCCATATTTCATGATACAATTTATCAGCAACAATTTGAGATTAGCACATGAAAATAGGAAAAATCCATAGACAAATAAAATTTCAAAAATAATTGATAGATTAAAACTTGAGAAATTACATGATGAGAGAGCTTACAATATATAGGAGAATGAACTCCTTAAAACAAGGATTCAACTCCAATCTTTCATCCCATAATATCCTCACATATCTCTCCTATAATCACTCGCAAACCCAACAATCTCTTACACAACTCCTCAATAGCTACATGAGTTGTTTATTTAACAAACTCACAACTAATACACATTATCCTATATTATTAATAATGAATTGATTAATAATTCATATTAATAATATTGCAAACTTTTATTTTTCTCACATAAATATGATATTAATATATCAATATTAATATCATACTAACACACTAACTTACTAATGTAATATATGAATATTACATTTAACTATTACAAAAAATAATGTGAGCACTAATTTCCTAACAATAACAAATATTTATTGGATAACTACGTATTGTTCTTAAAAGAATAAAATGAATTTTAAAAAAAATTAATTAATCATTTTGAATGGGAAGAAAGAATTACTTTCATATATTATTGATATATTATATTACGTAATTAGTAAGAAAATATTATATGTGTGTGAATAAGTGTAAATTTCCTAGTTATATTTTAAATTTATTTTTGTCTATATAGTAGGTTATTTTATTTTAAGGGTTAGTGTTATATATTACATAATATTTATATCTCTTTAAAAAATGTAGATTTTTCATTAAAAAAACATTTGAAGATGTTGGTTTTCTACAAAATTAATATTTATATAACTAATTATGGAACATCTACACAATCTAAAATTAAACAATGAAGCCATTGTAGATACGCTACAAATATTCCACAATTCTCTTAAATTATAGATTTTGTGTAAAATAAATATAGTTAAAAAAATTTATTTCTTAAAATGAATCTTATCACCTCCAAATAGAAATCCTTAAAATAAGGCTTAATGATTCAGGATTTAAGAGTCTTCCAATATTTTAGTGACCAACTCACAACTAACCATGACAATCTATACCTGTAGTGTTGAACATAAATATACATGAATCTAATAAGTTCTATAATGTGGATCATCTATAATATAATTAACATTTATTCTATAAAGTTGCTATTTTATCAATATTTTCTTTTTCCCATACCTTAGTTTTTATTACATGTTCTCCTTTTTTATCATTTGTTAATTTGTATAAAATTGTGGAAAACATTTTGAAGGGATGGATGTTATTTAACACTATGAAATCGTAGTGATGTGATTATTATAAGTAAGGAATTTGAAAATTTGAAAATTTCTAAAAAAATCAAGTTAAGATTATGGCATATAGTTTTTTCACAATTTTTAGAAATAAAATGGTAATAAATAGGATTTAAATATTAATTTTTGGGTATAGATTTTAAACATTTGATATATAGTAAACTTGAATCTTAATAAGGGGAAATATATATATTAAATAATTCTACATATGAAATATGAATATAATATTAAATAATAAATATAATTAAAAGTTTTATATGGTAGCTGCATATTAAATCATATACATATTTAAAATTATATAATAAAGTAAAGTTTTTTTTTTAAATATATAATATGACTAGGTGTGTGTCATTATCTATATATAGATATATTTGGAAGTCATTAATATACGATATTATTAAATAAAGTAATAAGTTTACAATCAAAAGCAATAAAATGCAACCATTATTAAATTTAGTTATTTTTCAAAATAAATAGTTTCTTTTTAAATATTTACAAATATAAGTTTCCTACAATTTTTCTGATCAAAATTAAGTTTTGGAACATCCAAATAATTTTATTAATTTTATAAGTTTCCTACATTTTTTTATGTCTAAAAGTCTAAATATCTAGTTTTGTGGTATTTGCCATCAATGGTGGACCCTCGCTCTAAGAGAAGATGATGCTACATCTGGACAAATGGAGACCTAGGTTGGACATGAAAATTTTTAAACCCAATGCTTACCCTGTCTAGGTGAGGCTTCCTGACTTGGCCCTTGAGTTTTGGGAAGTTGAAGTGTTGCAAGGGATTGCTAGATCCATTGGAGATTTGTTGGTCATTCATCCGATGACTTTGGCCAAGAGGAGGATGATATCCACTAGATTCTGTGTCAATGTTCCTTTACGGAAAAGCTTCCTTCTTTCATTCTCCTCTTTTCGTCCCATGGAGCCTTGGAACAGGAGATACAATATGATCAATCCCATGTGTTTTGTGTTAAGTGTAGATTTGCAAGACACGACTCTTGTTCTTGCAAGGATATGACTTGGGATTGGTGTTTGAAATCATCTACTTGTGCCGAGATGTGACTTCTATCCTTGTTACCATGTCCCCTAAGGGCTCTGATTCAAAAACTAGTGAGTTGGACTTTGTTATTGATGTGATCGCGACCGGGTGGAGTTGGTGCACTTGGCTATCCCATTTCCCCAGGTCATTCGCAGGAGTAGTCAATAGATAATTTGGAAGGAAGTAGTGAGGATGATGATTCTCCTAAAATAATGGACAATGAGGATGAGGCTAGCTACGTGTCAAAGGATTCTTCAGAGTCTACTATCACGTTGGACCCTGATTCGATAGAGATAATCCTTGAAAGAGAGGTGTGGTATGAGGAGGAGCGATGGGTGTACTACGAAAGGCATAATAGAGCGCTGAAGTCTCTTAACAAAAATGATAACACCAAACCTGATATTTCAAATTTGGATATGCCAGATACCTCATTAGGTAAGTTGGAGGTGGTTATGGAGTTCAAAAAGGAGGATAATTTAAAGACCAAAAAGTCTAAGGCTCTTTTAAATTTGGATTCCCTCAAGGTTCTGAATTTTTGGGAGGGAGATAATTACAAATCTTACATTAACGAGACTTTAGGGTGCGTTTACAATCAAGAAGAGAGGTGGCACACGGTGCTACCCAGAAGGGTTAAGTGGTGACTGTTCATGGAATATTTGCCATCTTAGAGAAGATTTTGTTTGTTCCTCATTCATCTTTTATGGGCCTAGTCCTTTTGTCGAGTTAAGTATATTTAACTCTCTTTCCAGTGTTGTTCCTCCTTTATGTCTGTTTTTTGGGTTTTTCTCATTGTTTCGCCCCTGAGAGCCTTAATTCCATTTTTTGTCATATCTAATAAAAAACAATTGTTTTATATAACACTCTAGCACTATTTAATGTGGCATCCCTACATATTATTAATATAATATATGAATTTTTTAAATTTATTCCTAAAATATATAAATGTTGTACATATTATTTAATTTATATTTTTAAAAATTAAAAAAATGGTGATTTTCCACAACGGATGTTTAGAAATGAGGGTTTTCTACAATTTTATACAAGTATGTCAAAATTGTGGAACATTTACATAACCTAAAATATAAATTATTGGATCATTGTAGAGATGCCACAAGTATTCTACAATTCTCTTAAATTTTTGAAATTTTGTAGAATAATTGTGGTAAAAAGAACATGTTTGTTGTAGTGTCCAACTCATTTAATCAATACATTTACTTTGTGGCTTCACTTAAACTATTCTCCTCCATAATAGTTGTGTTGGAATGTCTGATCTAACAAAGTTAAATGGAGCACCCAATAGAGGAGACTGAAAAAGGACAAATATAGGGTTCCATGAGGTGGAATGGAGAGGAGAAATCTTTCACAGAAACACGTGGAATAGTAGGAAAAGGGAACTTTCATTGTCTTAATAAATATAACGGCTTCAAATAAAATATAAAGAGTAGGAAATATGAAGTGGTAGCCGTGAAAGTTATAGCGCACGAAGCATAGTTGCTCAGTAACGACAGTTATAACGCAAGTAGCACAGTTGCTCAGAATAGGTGAAATTGATGCAGCTAGGTGATATGCCTAGATCGAGCACCTCCTTAGCCTCAATATTGTTCTTCTTGTTCTTCAGCATACAACCAAAAATATTGGCATCAATAGTATCTTTCCTCTAAGAGACTTTGAAATAACTTCAAATGCAGATTTAGATTTAGACCAATCAATTTGTGTATAGTAAAATGAGGAGAGAATTTGGTTTATATTTCTCTTAGCATGGAGGATAAATTTAACTCATAAATATTGATTCAAGGATGGATATTACATGTATCTTACTTTAGAACAGTTCAACATAACATTCTATTTATTTATTTATTTTAATTTTGAGATTCTCAAACTCTACTCTTGCTGAAACTATCCATTCATTGCTAAATTTACCACGCTAAATTGGGTTTCTTCATGGATAGGGCCTTCGGATTTTTAAAAAAAGTACATGTATTATTCTACAAGGAAATTACATGTCTAAAAAGGCTGGTAGGATGTGTCGGTCTCCCCCTTGCAATGGCGTGTTGTCAGGTAGGGGTACTACACCACACACCCATATCCACAATTTCACACATACCCATATACACAATTTAAAATACCTATTTTAAATTTCCATTTAAATCTTTTCCCCCGATTTTATTCATGCTCTTCTTTTCGCTTACCACATCCATAAATTAAAATCCCTATTTCTCTTTTAATATGGTTGCGTACATGGCTTATAAATAATTTAATAATCATCCCAAACAATTACAAACTTCTTTAACCTCAAAATTCCACTTATGGTGGTGGAGTGGATAGGTCAAATTTAACCAACATGCACTTTCTATTTAAATCCATGTCCCCACTTCACCCATGATCTTATTTTTGTGTGCCATATCCACAAATTTTAATCCCTATTTTCACTTTCCATTTAAATCATTTTCACCCACACTCTTCTTTATGATGGCCACATCCACAACTTAAAATATGTGTTTTGTTTCATTCCATGTGCATAAGCTTATAAGAATTGTAAATAATTTGAACAACGCCTTGAACAATCATAAACTTATTTCCCCTCAACATTGTAGTAGTAGCAGTGCACTAGATATGGCATAAACATTAAATGTTAATTGTATGTATAAAAATATTTCTTACTTACGATAAACATCCAACCTCGTGAAAAATTCTACGACAAATTTTCACCCAACTTGTGGGAACTCAATCGGCTACATAGTTCAAGGGTCTTCACAAAACGCGATCCAGGTTCTGGACATCTCATCCATTGAGTAGGATGGACTGGAAGATTGATCTAGTACAGAGGAGTCGGTAATGGGCTCAGATGTTTAATTTTACAAGAATTAGTTCTCTCAAATAGCTCCATATGAGCTATAATAACCCTTCAACTCTTTTAGCAACCAGCCAACTCGGTGGTTGAAGGTCTCACTCATAATCAATTCATGGTTTAACTCGCCTACCAATGTAATAACTCGGTGTAGAGCTTAGAAGATAGAGGTGGCTCACCCAAAACCATAGCTAGAAAAAAAATGTCAAGTCTCCAATGTGATCTTAGCTGTGTGATGTGTCATTTACCTTCCTCTCGGCACAGTTGATGAGGTGTGGATTCCATGGCCGTTGCGGTCACATGGTGAGAGGAAGTCTGGCGTGTAAATCACATTCAATAGACCGTAATATTTATCCTAGCCCTTTAGATAGTACTTTGCACCAATCATATTCTTGTATACATAAAGTAATCCACATACCACAAGTAGACAACTTAATCGGTCGAAGTTAAATAAAATATATAATATAATATGATGTTGAGGAAAAATATTTCAATAGTGTATAAACTAACATTTTTTATAGAATATAATCAAGAAATATTTGATAGTTGTCTAAAATTTTTTTTATATTTTTTTAAAGAAGGCAATGACATAAAATTAATAACAAATATTATAACATATTTATCAGTATTTCATTAATCTCTTTTAATATGTTTTTTTGGTTTCATTGTTTTTTAGTCTAAAAAAAATTAAATAGAAGCCAATACTAGCAAAGATTAAAATAATTTATATCGAAATTTACTTCAATTTTTTAAACAATTAATTAAAATTCTAATATATATTAAGTTCTTTTGTTGCTAAGGTTTAAAGATGCAAACTTGGTAATAATAAATATAGATTATTTTTGTAAAATAAAAAATATAGATATAGTATTAAATTCACTTATTTTCCTATCATTTCTCCCCACTTTTTGTGAGTTTCTAAGGAGGAGATTGCGAGCCAAATTTTGTATTTAGAGACTTTTTTTTGAGAGGTGGAGTCTAAGGAATTAGTTCTTTCTCTCATACGATAATTGGATGATTGATATCCTCCTCCCTTCTTAGCCCAGGTACGATTTTTTTTTATAGAGATGAGTTTACCGACTAAACAAAAGGATTGAAATTCATAGGCGGAGTGACTACAATTGAGCAGAAATACGATGGTCCAGGACAACACTCCATGGACCTTCGAGGACCTTCTCACCCATAATGGGAGAAGATTAGGCATTTCTTGCAATTATATTTATTCAAATCCTGTTTTTTTTTTCTTCTCCTTTGTGGAACCCCATGTATTTATACCCTTAATTTTTCTTACACGACTCTTTACTAAGTATTTTTTCACTGATGATAATTCCAGTTTTTAAGACTTTACTCTAGAGTATTCTACTATCTATTCATATTATTTTGTTTCTTAGTAGTTTTTATTTTGTGGGGAATTTACACCTAAAACATGATTCATAACTCTGATAAATCACTTAAAACAAAACCCTTTTCCAATTACAAATACAAACATATGAGTCAATTAACAATGAAAACCTATCTCATGCACAAGGTAATGAATATGGACACAAAAAGGAAATTTGGACCACAATTTCCATATATTAATATAATATATGTTAGATAATACATTTATAATAATTTATGATTAAAAAATTGTTTTCTTGTTTGGAAGATATTGATTAAATTGTTTATATGGTTGTGGTGGTAAAGATTAATAGTGACATTTTTTCGTACAAAAAAATAGTGAAGTATAACAGATGGTTTATCAAAAATAATTAATTTAAAAATCTATCAAACATCTCACTTTTCAATAATTGTATAATTCCTCATTGAGCTAATAATATATTGGGGATCATAAGTTCCATTTTGAATGTCTCATGTATTTGAAGTCAAATTTATTTGTTTCTCATGTTTTTTCTTCCTCCATCATCCTTTTCTAAAAAGATTCTCCTTCTCAAATTCAAATTTTCCTCCTTTTCACATTCAAAGTTTCCTCCTTTATTGTTTTCTAATTTTGATTTTTCATCTAGAGAACTATTGAATATATAGTATCTTTCTTTTAACTAAGTGTATCACTCTTGGAAAATATATACCTTTGTTAGAACTTGAATTGTTTACTGATAAACTATTTTATTTGTTAGTTGTAGAGAATAGAAGGTTGTAAAATGTTTGTTTTGGGAAAATATAGTGACGACTGGATTGAATGTTCAATTGAGATAAAATATTGATTATTTCTATTTTCTTATCATCTTACGCATCCTAATTTTTCAAAAGATTCAAATATGGTTCTTATATAAATAGTTTATCCATTAGCTAAACCTCAAATATCTGCCATATTTTTTTTATGATAAATTACACTTTAATCTTATCAGTTCAATTTTTTCATCTATTCATTGTTCAAATGTTCATCTTTTGATTCTCACCTTTTTATTCCAACTTTCCATTTGCATATTTATCTCTTATAAAAAAATAAACTTTATCCAATCAAAAGCCTTGATGCCATAAAAAATATTATTTTTAAGTAAATATCGATTGGAAGATAAAATCTACCTTCTGCTCATATGACCAACCACTAGATGGGCTCATTTATTGATAAATATTGGTCCTTTGTCACTTGTTTCCCTTCACAAAACCTATTGGATTTTCCCCATTTATTATTTGACCCCTTTAAGATCGATTTTCTCATATGTATAGTATTACCAAGATTAAGATGATAAAGTGTATAAGTTGGGTTTCAATTCCCTCCTTATTTACAACTTTCTCACTCATATGACCAACTGCTAGAGGGGCTCAATTATCATTGATCAATTACCTATAACTCATTTTCAAATAATTAATCAAGATTGAAACTGGAAAGTAGGGATAAAAAGTGCTACAAGAAGCAAACAATGAGTTTGATTTTTTAGCACGAAACATATTGTATATTTCCCACTTTCATTATCCCCTTTAAGCTCAAATGGAAATCACATCAATGATGTAAATGAGATTAAAATGATAAATTGGAGCCCATATATAATGTATTATTTGGGTCTTCCAATTTGAGCCATCAAAATGGTATGAGACATGCAATTATTTCATTCCCACTTTCACATTTCCACTTCACCTTTACCCCACTTCCTTTTCTATTCATTCTCTCCTTCAAATTTTACTCCTTCAAAATACCCCCTTTGCCATTTCCGTCGGATATTTCATGTACGATTGCTAGTATATAGAAAAAATTTATATTAGCATAGGAGTTACGTAAGTGATTCAATATGTCACATGTTTTCCATTAAGTATATTTTCAAGTGAGTGAAGTAGAAGGTTGAGCCACTGAGGGGGATTAGGTTGGATTATCTAACAAAAATACCTTTCTTCTATTGTATTGAATGCATGGGCTAATGATCCCAATATGAGAGGTGTGTTATGGCTAGTAGAATATTGAGATGGATGGGAGTGAAGGAACAAAAGGTTACATGTGATATTATTAGTGTTGATTGATAATGGGACTTACCTAATATTGAATATTTTATAAGAAGAGTGAAATGTAGTAATGATCAAACTGATTATCACATATTTTGAATCATTTAGAGATTTGCATTCAATGATATTGTTGGGTGAACTAATTTTGTTACAAGCTAAAGAGATAGTTAATATATTATAATGTTAAAACTATGTTGAAGATGAAAATCCTAATGGCTAAGAGTGTTCTAGATATAATGATCATTATGACCAAATAATTAATTATAGGTGAAATAAGGGTTAAAAGGGTATTTTTGAATTAAAATCAAGTTTGCAAAGTTATTATGCCCTAAATTTCAATTTTGATGAGATGTAAACCCCTAAAAAGTATTACAATATAGAAAGGATTTAAAACTAATATTTTAAAGTATAATAAATAATTTAGATAAGTAGAATTGATTAGAGTTCACTTATCCTTCTGATTATTTTTGGATTCATGTTGGTGTAAATATTGGGAAAAAATATTGAAGTGTTCTTTATTTTCCTCATATTGAAAGCCATCACTGAAAATTTCCTTCTAATAATAGCACCTAGGAGGACAAGAAAACTTCATCTACTATATCGTAAGATAATTTTACTGTTTGTAATTAGGTTATGCACTTCTTGTTTTAATTTTACGACTTTCAATTATGTTTTTATTTTCTCTTATTTTTCATGATAATAATGGATGTGCATGCATTTGATTTTAAATAATGATCCTCTATTGAAAACATGGTTCTAATGGAAATACCTATAAAAATGAGTCACTAGTTTGATATGTGGTATGTTTATGACACTTCCATAGAACTAATATAAAGAGGAATCAAGCCTCTCCACCTATTTGAAGTGAAATTGTGATGAAGAAACTGTAGGGGTGCAATTCAAATATGGAACTTGATACTTGATAAAGTATGCTTTGAATTTTCATAGAATTCCAGAGACTTGGCTTTATATTCTCTCGATTGAATTTAGAGTTGATTAGACATTTTTAGGTCCTTCTCCTAATGTTTAATCTTGATATAGGGAATATCAGGGAACTATTTTTTTGAAATTTTGAAATGAAAATTGTGAATAGAAAATAATTTTGAAATATTATCATTTTCATGAAATATCTATTTAATTCAATGATTATGTTGAATCCTTGATAATCTCTATGGGCCCCAAAACATACTAGATTCATCACTACATAAGAATAATTTCTCATTTGTATCAGTCGGGATCTTACAAATATTAAAATAATCATATCCGATCTCTTGTTTTTATATTTAGGGTTATATTTCACATTCTTCTACTAGTGGTTTTCCATCTCATACTTATACGAGGAATTTTATTACATATCCTTTTCCTAGTTGTTCTCTATCTAGTATAATTTTGATGTTTAACAATTAACCATTTATCAAATTCTTTGGGGCATATAAGTATCTCCCTTTATTATTTATTAATAATAGGTTTCCTTGCACTATACATGTTTCAGAGCAATTTGGTAACTATTATATGTCATATTTTCTTTCTAGGCCTCCTTGTGCATATATTACTCATTATGATTCTTTATTCCATAATTATCCTATGGTGTATAGACCTTTTATACTAAGATAATACCAAAAAAATAAATTCATATTTTAAGAAATATGTGAGGTCCAGGCCTCCTCTACCTTATACTTCTATCTAAAATCCTAATCACGATTCTATATTTATATTTTTTCCACCCCATTTTTTACATATAGTTATTTCTAAATTATAAAAATAAAATAAAATAATCACATATTAACAACTTTAGGAGACACTTTGTTATTTTTTTCCCGCATTACCTCTTGAATAATTTAGAACGTTCCATTCTCAAATTCCAGAAGCATACTAGGGCCATCTCCCTCTACTAGGAGCTCATCTTCCTCCTGCATAAGCTCTGTCTCTCCAAATTCCCCACCATTCCTATCTCCCCCAATGACCCACTCATTCCCATCCTCACTGATCCATCAAAAAACCCAACCACATGTTCCAAGGCTAGAGATAGCAAAACTAAGAACCCTAAACTCACCAAAGAGGCCTCTCCTCCCTTTATCTGTGTTCTAAGGAGAAACAAGGAAATGAAAGTTGTTCAAAATGCTTTACACATTAACAATGTTGATCAGGATAATGCCTTACATCATGAGAAGGATAACACTCTTCTCATAATGGAATTATTAGAAAATGAGGTTGAGAATATCAAGAAAGAGTTTCATCAATTAACCAAGTAGAGGGGAAAAGAAAGCTAAGTGATGATGCGGGTATTGAAATTGATCAGAATGACGATATCTACAAAAATTTGAACTCGTTGGACAATATAATGGTGACGGATAAGGATAGACATGATCATGGTATTGCCATTTTCAATGCCATTAGTGAGTTTTTGGAACAACAGGCTAGAAGTATCTCTATGTTGAGCGGGGTCCCTAAAGCCATTTTAGGGACTAAAAAGGAAATAAATCAGGCTATATCAAAGTTCAACGTGAATGATACAACACACACTACCACTCTAGCACTATTCACTTCTCTACAAATAATAAAATCAAGGATTTAAAGGGCCTCTAAGAATTAACAACCCTTGGACTGGTTGTTTTTATTTTATTTGTTGTTCTATTTTAGATAGTATGCTTTTTTTTGTTGCTTAATTGCAGTTATTTCCGTTTTTTGCTTTCTCCTAGTAGCTACTATTTTGGTTACTATTGGAATTGCTATATTATCTAGATTCCAATCCTTTTTTTATGTTTTTATCATGTTTGATCTGGTTGTTGAGACTTCCTTGTAACAGGATATAGTCCCTTCAAAACTATTTGCCATTAATAAAAAAAATATAATTCACATATGATATGTTTGGTATTTCTTAATTTGAGGTTGATGTCAGGCTTAAATTGGTACACCATATATTTTTCAAATGAGTATATTATTGAAACCCTTAATTTGGATGAATCAATGAGTTTCAATATTGTTTTAGAGAGGGTGATATTGATGTCAGAGAACAATGGTTAAAGTGTTAGAAGATATTTCTAACATAAAACATTTGGTAGCCACGATTTTCAGTGTAGCTTCATGTTTTAACATGGAATTGACTATCTTAGATGGAAAAAGAGAGGCGTAATTGGTCTTCTAGGGAAATAGTACAAGATTTATTAGTGAAATACAAAATAATAATAACAAGAATATGATGATGAAAATAATGATGATGTTGTAGATGAAGCTTAAAATGAATAAGATGAGGAAGAACAAGAACCAAAGGATAATTAAGAATATTAAGAATGACAATAAGGTATTTTGATGATGAAGATAATATGGATGATGGAGAAGGAGAGATAGAGGATAAAAAATTAATAAGTATAGGATAAGGTTTTAGAAAATGTATCTCAAAAAAGAATCTTTGATTTTTTAATTTTTTTATGGTATAGTCAAATGAAAAAGTTAATTATTTCCATAAATCCTATAAGAAATGTTATAACATCATCAACATAGATTTTTTCCAAAATATATCTATTTAAGCACAAAATATAAAGAACACTCGAATAGATAGTAATAATATTCAAGTTTTGGAATATTTAAAACTATCTATGAATAAATATGTATTACATTCACATTTCTATTATTTAGAAATATATTTTTTTTATATGGTTCTTACATTTACTTGATTGGATACTTTGGAAAAGATTAATACTAATGTCCAAAAGATATTCATTATGATTTGGTATAAGAGAAATAAGGTCACTTTGCAAGATATCAAACTTAGAAAATAACAAAAGAAGGTCAAAGTTAATCATGAAGATTAATATGAAGATGATAAAAAGAAATTAGACTAAGGAACAATTATTATTTGAAGATAAAACTGACAAGAACACTTCATCTATTATAGATGGTAAGTCATTAGAATTCAAAAAGGTTGAATAGGAACAGAAAGTATAAACACAAGACAAATACTAAGGTTATATGTAGGGATATTACTTGTATAAATCAGAACATATACAGCAAAATAACATGAGATAACACCAAAATATAGATAAATGATGACAATATGCTCATATAATAGCTTTTCCACTTCGAGGGGGCAACCTCCAATACCACTTCGAGGGGGTAACCTCCAAACCATACAATAACACTCCAATACTCAATATGATGATTAAATACAACCTTCTAACCCCTATATATACCATTCTAACCTATGGCCAATACTGAGGCCAACCTCCTAAGCATAATAAATCATAAATGAATGATATAATAAGATAAGGGGATGTGTGCCACATGTCGGCATCTCCATCAATACATATACATCATAACATCCTTTCCCTAGGTGCATAGCATTCCTTCCCTCCTTGACATGTTTCGTCCCCGAAACATAAGAAGAAACCATGTAATGAGTGTGTTGTAAATTTTTACACACTTTGTGCCATGATCGATCATCCATCCATATGTGATCCTGGTAGATGATACATATCTGAACTAATATCCATATTCCATTGCACTACTCTGATTCCATTCATGACCATAGTTTATCATCCTTGGATTCCATGCATAACCAACATAAGGATTCAATGCATAACCATAATAAGGATTCCATGTATAACCATAATAAGGATTCCATGCTTCATAATTGTTGCTCCATTGATCCCCTGTATAAATAAAGTGATTATTCCTCCAATTACCTGTATATCTATATTGGTTGGAAATATGATGTGCCCTAGGATATCTCCATGATTTTTTTCTCTCATGTTGACGTGGATTTCCATATGCTGCAGTTGTAGTATCCTCAACCTTATCAACATGTTTCTGAACTTTCTTTTCTTCTTCCACCTTTGCATTTGATATTTTCTTTTTCTCTTGAGTAGATGAATCATCATTTCCTTATTTTTCTTCATGTTCCTCTTTTGAATCATCCTTATTCCATTCTTCTCCATATTCTAAATCATCCTCATGGTCTATATTGAATTTTCTTTGATTTCCATTAAGCTTGATATCCTGTAAAGTGACCTTCTTCTTTTTGTACCAAATCTTCATAAACTTATTTTTCATATTAATATTAATTGTCCCCAATGTCTCTAACCAAGGATACCCAAGAACAATATCCAAACCATCCATATATAAGGAAAAAAAAATGAATGTAAAGTATATTTGTCCATAGTAAGTTTTAAATCTTCAAAAACTTGAATTTTCTTACCATTCACTTGAGCTTCTTTGATATTACTTTCTTGAATATGTAGATGTTGAGCCATATCCTTGTTGATGAAGTTATACTTGTTGTTAGAGTTTATGGAAACAATTATCTTATTCCTTTGAATGCATCCATGAAACTGAAATATGGTATCTTCCTTCTTGGGAGCTATAATATCTTCTTCTACATCAATATCTTGTTTTCTTCCTCTTCTTCATAGTCTTCTTCAACTTCTTCTGCGTTTGATTCTTCAATATATGTTGCACCATCATCTTCCCTTGAATCTTCTTCACCTTCCTCTTCATCTTCTTTCTCTCTTGATTCTTCAATATATTCTTCCCCATCATCTTCCTTTGACTCTTCTTCCTCTTTGTGGTCCCATCTATCCATAAAAAGTTGTTCCATTTCCTCCCAAGACCAATCCTTCATGTCATTTTTTAACTCAGAAAACCAAATCCATGCAGGACCACCAAGATAATGTGAAAACCTATTCCTTGTCATGAAATATGAGAAATATATATTCTTAAATTTTATCCACCATTTTTAGCATCCATCTCGATTTCCATAAAAAGAGGTTATCCCCGTGATCATGATTAGGGTTTCTTCAATTCTGAAAATATTTCAGATACCAGATGTGTTAAAAACACAAAGAAAAAACCCTAACTGAAATTTCAATGCTTTCCCGAAAATATAAATTTTGCTAAAAATACATCATTTGCTTCCTAGCAAAATAGTTCTTTATGAAAAAACAAAAAACACTAATAACATCCGCCAAACAGATCTTCCATTGCTTGAGAATTTAGCATTTTTATTTACTGTAGTCCACCATATTATGACACTATTAGTTAGTCTGAAATATAAATTTAATTCAAATTATATTAAATCAGTTATATTTGAATTATTAATAAACACACAATTTTGGCACACACACACACACAACACACACACACAAATTACTTGTATAAATCAGATACACAACAAAATAACATGAGACAAACACCAAAATATAGATAAATGATGACAATATTTGCTCATATAATAGCTTTTGGGACTTTGAGGGGGAAATGTGCAAACCATACAATAACATTGAATACTCAATGTCATCCTTAACTACAACCTTCTAACCCCTATATATAATTGAACCTATGGCCAATACTGATGAACCCCTAAGATTAATTGAAAATGCTTAGAACATATATGGGGTGAGATTGCCCAAATTACATGTCTAGTTGAACTAATTAAGTAATTGGATCAATTAGATGCACAATTGGGGTTATAGAGTCTCACAAAATGTAACGAACTAACATACATTCAAACTTGGTAAGATCTATTTGCATTCAAAACCAATCAAATAAGGCATTAGTGAAATCCACACATGGGGATCATAACATCCCACCAATTCAGACTAATTAATACATGACTTGGGCTCAATTAATGCCAATTTTGCCAGATTAAATAAATTGAGTACGTAGTTAAACGAAATATGCAATTCATGTTAATTTAGCCCCTACAACCTAATTAAAGTTAATTAGCATTAATTTTTTATCACCCAAATTTTGCATCCAATTGAATGAATTGAGAAATTGGGTTAATTAGTGTACACTTATGACAAACAGGCGTGAGCAAGTAAAACTACAATCAATTCATGAATTATTGGGACTTGATTTGACACAATTGAAGTGATTGAACTAATCAATTAATTGGTTAAATAGGGCCCACAGGTACTAATAAATCCCTATAAACCACATTGTATTTAATTATTATGAGTAAGGATTCATTAGCACCAATTACATGCATAATTAGACCAATCAATAATCGAGGCAATTATGTGCACAATTGGGGATCCTTGACTCCCAAGACAAAATGCAACCAATTAACATACATCATGCTCGATTAGCCAAAATTTTGCTCCCAATTTAACCAATAAAGAAACTGGTTCATTTACGATGCATGATAGATGTTAATTGAGGCCGTGAAACCAATGCCATTTAATTAGTGTTGACTGAGGCTGATAACAAATCTTCCTCTTTGGTTATATACCTGAATACACAATTATATTCTTCTACATGATGGCGTGTATCATAGAATATACTATGTTGTTGGAAATAGTGATTGGAAAAATAGTATTAAAAAAACGTTCATACATGTATAGAAAACCAACCCGAACTATCTATATTAAAATAATAGGCGAATTCATCTCAAGTGTATGATATATATGGAACAGTCAAATGTTTCCTAGTGATGTTGTCATGTTACTAAGTGCTATAAGAATATTACTTGTATAAATCCGAACATATACAACAGAATAACATGAGAGAACACCAAAATATAGATAAATGATGACAATATTCTCATATAATAGCTTTGCCACTTTGAGGGGGCAACCTCCAATACCACTTCGAGGGGGTAACCTCCAAACCATACAATAACACTCCAATAATCAATATGATGATTAACTACAACCTTCTAACCCCTATATATACCATTCTAACCTATGGCCAATATTGAGGCCGACCTCCTAAGCATAATAAATCATAAATGAATGATATAATAAGATAAGGGGATGTGTGGCACATGTCCACTTCACCATCAATACATATACATCATAACATCCTTTCCCTAGATGTATAGCATTCCTTCCTTCCTTAACATGTTTCATCCCCGAAACATAAGAATAAACCATGTAATGAGTGTGTTGTAAATTTTTACACACTTTGCGCCATGATCGATCATCCATCCATATGTGATTCTGGTAGATGATACATATCTGAACTAATATCCATATTCCATTGCGCTACTCGGATTCCACTCGTGACGATAGTTTATCATCCTTGGATTCCATGCATAACCAACATAAGGATCCAATGCATAACCATAATAAGGATTTCATGTCTAACCATAATAAGGATTCAATGCTTCATAATTGTTGCTCCATTGATCCCCTGTATAAATAAAGTGATTATTCCTCCAATTAACTATATATCTATATTGGTTGGAAATATGATGTGCCCTAGGATATCTCCATGATTTTTTTCTCTCAGGTTGACGTGGATTTCCATATGCTGTAGTTGTAGTATCCTCAACCTTATCAACTTGTTTCTGAACTTTCTTTTCTTCTTCCACCTTTGTATTTGATATTTTCTTTTTCTCTTGAGTAGATGAATCATCATTTCCTTCTTTTTCTTCATGTTCCTCTTTTGAATAATCCTTATTCCCTTCTTCTCCATATTCTAAATCATCCTCACGGTCTATATTGACTTTTCTTTTATTTCCATTAAGCCTGATATCCTGTAAAGTGACCTTCTTCTAATTGTACCAAATCTTCATAAACTTATTTTTCATATTAATATTAATTGTCCCCAATAACTAACAAGGATACCCAAGAACAATATCCAAACCATCCATATATAAGGCAAAAAAATCTGAATGTAAATTATATTTGTCCATAGTAAGTTTTAAATCTTCAAAAACTTGAATTTTCTTACCATTCACTTGAGCTTCTTTGATATTACTTTCTTGAATATGTAGATGTTGAGCAATATCCTTGTTGATGAAGTTATACTTGTTGTTAGGGTTTATGAAAACAATTATCTTATTCCTCTAAAATGCATCCATGAAACTAAAATATTGTATCTTCCTTCTTGGGAGCTATAAAATCTTCTTCTGCATCAATATCTTGTTTTTCTTCCTCTTCTTCATAGTCTTCTTCAACTTCTTCTGCGTTTGATTCTTCAATATATGTTGCACCATCATCTTCCCTTGAATCTTCTTCACCTTCCTCTTCATCTTCTTTCTCTTTTGATTCTTCAATATATTCTTCCCCATCATCTTCCTTTGACTCTTCTTCCTCTTTGTGGTCCCATCTATCCATAAAAAGTTGTTCCATTTCCTCCCAAGACCAATCCTTCCTGTCATTTTTTAACTTAGAAAACCAAATCCATGCAGGACCACCAAGATAATATGAAAACCTATTCCTTGTCATGAAATATGAGAAATATATATTCTTAAATTTTATCCACCATTCTTTAGCATCCATCTCACCATTTCCATTAAAATTTGTTATCCCTCGTGATCATGATTAGGGTTTAGGAATTCTGAAAATATTTCAGCAGATGGATAGAAAGACAAAGAAAAAACCCTAACTGAAATTTCAAGAGCTTTCTGAAAATATAAATTTTGCTAAAAAAATACCGTAATTTGCTTCCTGAAAAGTGAATTTACAAAAAAACCTAAAACACCAATAACATCCGCAAAACAGATCCAATGGAGCTGAAATTTTCAGATATTCTGACTTAGATTGTTTCCAAATTATGATGCAAAAATTGGGAAAAAATTTGATACCCTCTTCAAGATATATTCGAAACAAAAAATTAGGGTTTTTGCCCTAATTTTGGCCGAAATCGCTGCTCTGATACCACTTGTAAGGATATTACTTGTATAAATCCTAACATATACAACAGAATAACATGAGAGAACACCAAAATATAGATAAATGATGACAATATGCTCATATAATAGCTTTGCCACTTCGAGGGGGCAACCTCCAATACCACTTCGAGGGGGTAACCTCCAAACCATACAATAACACTCCAATACTCAATATGATGATTAACTACAACCTTCTAACCCCTATATATACCATTCTAACCTATGGCCAATACTGAGGCCGACCTCCTAAGCATAATAAATCATAAATGAATGATATAATAAGATAAGGGGATGTGTACCACATGTCGGCATCTCCATCAATACATATACATCATAACATCCTTTCCCTAGGTGCATAACATTCCTTCCCTCCTTACCGTTACAATATTATTACACCAAATTCTATGCTCCAAAATCTCGAGGCGTTAGTGAAATCCACACATAAGTATTGGAGTGTTATTGTATGGTTTGGATGTTATCCCCTCGAAGTGGTGTTGGAGGTTGCCCCCTCGAAGTGGCAAGGCTATTATATGAGCATATTGTCATCATTTATCTATATTTGGGTGTTCTCTCATGTTATTCTACTATATATGTTCTGATTTATACAAGTAATATCCTTACAAGTGGTATCAGAGCAGTGATTTCAGCCAAAATTATGGAAAAAACCCTAATTTTTTGTTTCGCGTATATCTTGAAGAGGGTATCGATTTTTTTCCCAATTTATGTATAATAATTTTGAAACACACTAAGTCTGAATATCTGAAAAATTCAGCTCCATTTGATCTATTTTGCAGATGTTATTGGTGTTTTATGTTTTTTCATAAATTTGCTTTTTAGTAAGTAAATTTGTAATTTTTATCAACATTTATATTTCAGAAAGCTCTTCAAATTTCAGTTAGGGTTTGTTCTTTGTGTTTCTATTCATCTGTCGAAATATTGTTAGAATATTGAAAACCCTAGTTTTGTGGATCATGGGGATTGTAGCTTTTTTTAGAGATGGCAAGATTAATGCTAGAGAATGGTGGAAAAAATTCAGGGATAAATTCTCTAAACCATCGAATATTTGGTTATTAAAGTTGTGGATTATTGGCCCTACACAGATTTTTTTTTCTAGGTTAGGAAAGGAAAAGTCTAATTGGTCTTTGCAGGAAATGGAACAAGTTTTCATGGATAGATGGGAAACTAAAGAAGAAGAAGATGAAGTAGAAGAAGAAGAAGTAGAAGAAGAATAATGAGAAGTAGAAGCAACATCAGAAGAAGAAGAAGAAGAAGAAGAAGAAGATGTTGATGATGAAGCTGCTACACATGATAGGATTTCATATGGTGGTTGGATGATCGAGCTTGGCGACAAGTGTGCAATAATTTAAAGAACACTCATTATATGGCTTCTTCTTATGTTTCAGGGAAGAAACATGTCAAATAGGGAGGTAATGCTATGTACCTTGGGATATAATATTATAATATATATGGGTTGATGGAGATGCTGACATGTGGCACACATCCCCTTAGTTATATGTATGGGTTCACATGGGATATAATGTTATGATGTATATGTATTGATGGAGATGCCAACATGTGGCACACATCCCCTTATCTTATTATATCATTCATTTATGATTTATTATGCTTAGGAGGTCAGCCTCAGTATTGGCCATAGGTTAGAATGGTATATATAGGGGTTGGAAGGTTATAATTAATGATCATATTGATTATTGGAGTGTTATTGCATGGTTTGGAGGTTACCCCCTTGAAGTGGTATTGGAGGTTTCCCCGTTGAAGTGGCAAGGCTATTATATGAGAATATTGTCATCATTTATCTATATTTTGGTGTTCTCTCATATTATTCTGTTGTATATGTTCTGATTTATACAAGTAATATCCTTACAAGTGGTTATGATAGCTTACACATGATTCCATCCATATCATATAACATCCTAATTATCATCCTCCCATGTAGGTGAAGCACAAGTAATATGTTCTTCTTATACTTTTTCTTCATTTTCTTTTTCTTCTTCTTCTTCTGCTTTGTCTTCTTCTTCTTTTGTTGCGCATCTGTCCATGAAAACTTGTTCCAGTTCCTACAAAGACCAATTAGACTTTTCCTTTTCTAACTTAGAAAAGAAAATCTATGTAGGGCCACTAATCCAAAACTTGAATAACCAAATATCTGGTGGATTAGAGAATTTATCCTTGAATTTGTTCCACCATTCTCTAGTATCAATCCTGCCATCTCTAAAAAAAGCTACCATCCCCATGATCCACAAAACTAGGGTTTTCAGAATTCTAACAATATTTCAGCAGATGGATAAAAACACAAAGAACAAAACCTAACTTAAATTTCAATATCTTTCCGAAAATATAATTTTTTCTAAAAATTACCACAATTTGCTTCCTAAAAAGCAAATTTATGAAAAAACATAAAACACCAATAACATCTGCAAACCAGATCCAACGGAGCTGAATTTTTCAGATATTCTGACCTGGTGTGTTTCAAAATTATGATACAAAAATTGGGAAAAAAATAGATACCCTCTTCAAGATATACGCAAAACAAAAAACTAGGGTTTTTGCCCTAATTTTGGCTGAAATCGCTGCTCTGATACCACTTGTAAGGATATTACTTGTATAAATTAGAACATATACACCAAAATAACATGAGAGAACACCAAAATATAGATAAATTATGATAATATGCTCAAATAATAGCATCGCCACTTCGAGGGGGCAACCTCTAATACCACTTCGAGGGGGTAACCTCTAAACCATACAATAACACTCCAATACTCAATACATAATGTAACGATGGTAAGTAGTTAGAATTCAAAAAGGTGGAATAGGAATGGAAAGTAGAAACACAAGACAGATACTAAGGTTATAACATAGTTACAATGACATAATCATTTAAGAAAACAATAATTGATATATAGCAAGTTACATCAACATAACACCTAATATGGATATGTAGGTCATTAGAGGAAAATCACTATGGTTATACAAAGGTATACAGGGAGAAATAACTATATGACATAGAATCACAATAATAATAATGTTATGCAAATCTTAGCTCATCTTATTATCGTATCCACATGCATGATTAATTTCACTAACCCACAGTCATATATTAGATCATTCCAAACCTTTTCAATCACTCAAACCTTCATATGTTATACTCAAACATCCTTCCATCATTCTTACATTAATTTTTTTGAAATTAGATAGGTGTGCACTATGCTTCTATGCAGCTTAATTTACTGATTGCATGCTTATTACCTTCTATCTCATCAATATTGATCACTAGCACAAGAGTATCCACAATGTGACATTTTTTATAAATATTACCTTGAACTTAATCTTACCTTGAATATATTCTATATATTTGAAAACCTCCATTCTAATTAATTCTTCGATATCCTTCACTAATATAGAAAAGTAAAGACTGGATACTCTATATTCATCATGTAAAACGTTTTTTCAAGAGAAATAAGTCTACAAATAAATTATTTCATATATATATATATATATATATATATATATATATATATATATTCAATGCCAATTGTTATAAACATTTGAGAGATTTTAGCAATCTCTACAAGGATCATAGTTTCCAAATTTAATCTATTTTAATTAATCCATTTGAAATTTATGATAGTTTTCCTAGACATACATTATATCAAATAGCTTTCATGCATTCTCAAACCAAATACGAAAATTCTCCTTAAATTAAAAAATAGATCGCATTATTATAAAATATTGAAAAATCGTATTGAGAATGAAATATTTGACCTACACACCAAATTTAAAATCATTTGGAGTTGGGAATAAAAAATTATCTTTATTGATTTGAACCCCTATATTAAGGAAGCAACTAACAGACAACATAGTACAAGTTGTTTGGAAGTAGATCATGAAAATCTGAAAACTATTATTAAAGCATGAACTCATACCATTGAAAGTGATTATATACACACTTGAGAAGCCAATTGAAACAAAAAATTCATGCATTAATAATATTTGATCTTCTTCCACATGACTTTATGAAGTTTGAACGCTTACATATGTCATATTTTAAACAGATTATTCTCCTATTATATTTGCTTCTTCACTCCATGAAGGATAATTATTTCCCTCTCCTCTTCCTATGGAGATATTGAAAATATTTCCTCAAATAAAAATTCTTTTAATTTTCATAATCTTTTATTCTAGAAGATAAGATTTATCCTATCCTCTTGTTGATATATTTTCTCAACTTACAAGCTAGAATAGGTTTGAGTTATTTTGCCAAATAATATGGTTATGATAGCTTACACATGATTCCATCAATATCATATAACATCCTAATTATCATCCTCCCATGTAGGCTAATCACAATAACAACTCATATCTTCCTTTACTCTCATATAATGGTATTTTACATGTAAATTCAAATACAAATAATAGACATGGTTTTGGAGGGAAACTTAGTCAAACACCTAGTGCGTAGTGTACATGCCTTGAGAAGACTTATTCAAACTTGGTTATTCTTCTTCACCAAGCATCATGAAGGATGATCCTGCATCATTATGGTTATGCATATAAGTGGAGGAGGAAAAAATATGGACATGGAAGTAATAAGAGTAGAACAATTGACTATAAAGCTAGTTAAAAATATTTATAACCCACTAAGATTAAAAAAATGAGACGTTAGATGATTGAACATGGATTAAAGTGTGAAATTATTGGAAGCACATTTATTATATGGTTTCTTCTCATTTTATGCAGATAAAACATGTTGATGAGGAAAATATTTTTATGTACCTAAGTTAATAATATGACAATGTATATGGGTTGATGGTGATGCTAACATGTGGCTTACATCCCCTTAGGAGTTATATGTTTATAGGTTACTTGTAAAATTAGTGTATTGTGTAAGGAATCATCTTACATTAGTATTGGGTTTTACCATTCCAACAATAATAATATCTGGCTTATAAATGAGATGGTTATCACTATGAAGTATGTGAGGTATAAGCTGATTCTTATACATGGTATGGATATTGTTGGTGTCCCTATCAAAGTGGAATTACTATTGGGAGATGATGGTGTTATCCAAAATTCACCCCTCAAGGTAATTTTGATAATATGTATGAAATTCTTCAGTCCCGAGTAAGTAGAATTGATTCAAGGCCCAAAATCATGTTTTGGGGTTCCTTTGGTATCTCTCTAACTTCCCCATGCAAGAAAAAAGACAACAATTTAGCAAAAAAATTGAAAAAATCTAAAAATGAAGTCGCGGGCTTGTATTAATGCATTGCAGATCTAGAGGTTACGGGTCATACCACTGTTCATCGTACCAATTTTGGGGCCAAAATATAAAGTTATCAGCTAAATCAGACATTTCTTTCCCAGGCAGTTCGTAGGACAGTTGAGACACAAGGACGCGTGGGACACGTAAAGCGGAAATGGCCGTAGGTAGAGAAAATCAGCAAAACTGGAAGTTTTTGTTCCGCACAGTTTGGGACAGTCAGGAAAAAAGTACATGTGGGACGCAAATCGGCTGATTTTCCACAAGTCATTCTATTTTGGGTGGTGTGGAGATTTTCATCCAAAACAGTTGGGAAAAAAGTATGCACGGGATGCACAAAGGTGAAATCACCGCATAAGGAGCCAAGCTAAGTGGATGCGGCTGATGCAGAAGTCAACGGCCCTCACGGCCCGGTCGATGGCAGATGCATAAGAAAAAGGAGGCCTGAATCCACCGATGTGGATGAATGTGTTCAGGATAGCTGGGACACGCTGACGTGATTTTTCCAAAATAGCCACAGCAAAGAGAAAAGTCAAAGTTTGACCTCCCAAACTTCAAACGGCCATAACTTTTGACTCCAAGCTCTTATTTTCTTAAAATTGGAATTTTTGGAATGAGCACGATGTCCTCTGCATCACGATGTCATTTTTGGAATTTTTGGAATTTTTGGATTTCTTAATTTTGATGAGGGAAGATATATTTAAATATAATAAACATATTCAGATTCAGTCATTTAATGCTCATTCCCGTCAAATGACAGAAAACGCCTGACAGACCCAAAAGGGCTTCTCGCACTCAGAAGGCCATAAATTTTTCATTTCTCAATGAAATCACATGATATTGGTACCGTTGGAATCTTTTCTCTGAGCCCAATGCACAATGGTCAATAAATTTGGTATTTGATGATAAATCAATGGATATTTTCCATAAAACGTGGCCGGGTTAATGACAATGTTTTATTTGGTAGTTGGTAGTGCAATTAAGAGGCATAGTCATCATTCTTTCTTTGATGCAGCACCTACGACAGTTTGGGGAGCCATTTTCAAGTAACATACAATAATTTCAATCCATTTAATGCATCTTACAAGTGGTTGAAGGACGTATTTTGGGAATTCCATTTTCCCCTTCTCTCTCTTCTCATTTTTCTATAAATTGGAGTGTTGGGCTCATTTTAATGAGAGGTAGCTTTTGTTATAGAAAACCTATGTAATAATTTATTTTTGAAGCTAATGTGCTATAGGCCCTTGTATTGGACTCCTTACATGGTGATCCAGGCCCTTATCTTGTAATAGATTGAATTGTGCATATCATGAAGCAATACAATACAAGTTTGTGGATGCATCTTCCCCTACTGTGTTCGTTTGCACTCTTCTTGCCCTTTCAACATTCATTACAAGAATTTTGTGTCTATTTTTATTCTCTTATAGGGATCCATTATCATTGTGTATGTTTGAGACGTTGTTGTAAATGCATTTTGCTAGATTGTGGAGAACTGTCATCACCCCTTCTAGTGTGAAATTTTCTTCTGTATCTCACACATTGGAAGACTACTCTCACACCCCTAGTTTTCTAGTGTATCACCACTTTAGTGTAGGATTTCATTTTCATTCATTCTCTCTCCTTGGACCCTTGGAAAGTTAGATTAGGAAATATAGTCTTACCTGCATTAGAGTAGATTGTGGCAGGTAGTTTAGGAGCAAGAACCAACTTTCTCTAGAGGTCTATCTCAAGTAGCAAGTCCCACAACTTGGAGATAGTACCCATGTTATCCAATCACACCGTGAGCTCAAGTATATGTACTTGTGTAAACTTAAGGGTGTTGTGATTCTGCGATAACAAATAGAGTTATCCGTTCCCTCTGAAGTATTTTATTTTTTTTCACTAATATAAGAGTATTAGTTTATTTCTAAGTATTTTTAATATTAGGGAATATTGGCCTATTACTATCTCTTCTATGTGTTGATATTCAATATTTTCACATATTTTTTTGATTTTTCATTTACTACAACATTGAAGATATTATAATCCACCTTCTAGGCCTAACCCACATCCTCATGAGGCTGTTATTTTTTATTTCTTAGCCTACCCCCATTTTCAGTACATATTGTTTTTGAAATAATACCAAAAAACTCAAATAATCACAAAATTAAATAAAAATTTATATTTTAAAAAATACAAACTCATGACCTATTCATAATTTGATTGGCTAGTTAGTTCCTTTATGTATGTTATTTTTCATATTCATTTAGTAAAAAGCATATTTCCCTTATTAGCATTACACATGCATTCAAAATCTATCTTGACCTTGATGCAGGAAATAAAAATTAATAGATGATGAAAGGTGTTAGCATAGTCCCTTTTTAATGACACCAATATGTTATGGCATATAATACACTATTCAGGGGTTTTTGTTCCAGTAAAATTATCCTCTACTTCCTCATTATACTTATTTAAATATATTATTTATATGTTATGTCTTTGAGATAACATGTTTAACATGTTCCCTTGCCACAAGTCAATCCACTATCCACTATTTGACTCTTTTACTATTGTTATGTACCCGTTATAAAATTTCTACATAGGTTTAGATTGTGATCATGATCAAACATTGATTTTGTTAAAATATGTGTCCTGTGTATCCTTAAATCTTATAAAGGCATTAAGAAGTGTCCCATGTTGGTATCTAAAAACCTCTCTAAACAATATATTACAGACTAAATAACCTTAATTTTGGCTTATCAGCCTCAAAAAATGATTAAAATGTGACACTAATTTGATTTTCTTCGTGTTTGAAAAACACAATTTGTTTTTCATCTTGTATGAAGTTACACCACCATTTTTTTTGCAGCACATTGACTAGTAATTTTCTGTATGTTATAATTTTACACTCTACCAAGATGAAAAACTATTATAACTGTTTCTTAAACTAACTGATGAAAATCACTATTATGTTATCTAATGCACTGGTATGACTGTTATGGTTACTATTTAGTGATTACACATTCTGGAAAACACAGTGTGTTTTGTCATTGCAAGTTATTTTTGTGAAAACTTGATATCCTGAATGTTTTTGACATGCTAAAAACCTCAATGTGTAATATCTCAACATGTTGAAAAACACGACGATTTTCCACATTTTACATGATGTATGAAAGTAAATTTATTACATTTCATTAACATAGTGGTAAAAATATTTTAATATTTGTACACATGCTCATATTGTTAATCATGCATACCTTAATATTAGTGTTGTAGAGGTATCACTGTAAGTTATATCTACCATGTAGAGGTAGTACCATTTATTGTTCAGAAGACTGGTTTATTAGTGTTTATAGTTTCATAAATTAGTAGTATAGGGTGTCATATCAATGTTGAAGAGTAGCATGTGATACCTTGTGATTATGTTCGCATTAAACTACAATGGTGATACACATTTTCAGGGTGGCCTATATGTTGTTGTCGAGAATTAGTTTTCAAACCTTGTTTATACCAGTCGGAAACCCCTCCATACACCTAATGTGTTAGAGCTAGATTTGGAATCATTACTATACCAGCCACATCAATACTACTCTAACAGATGAACTAACCATGTGTATTTCTCTAGGTAGTATGTGAGTTGTGTTATATAAGTGTGACAAGTGTATTGTGTGTAGTGTGCATCACTAATCAGTGAGATTTGATCATGTTTGCAATGAGTATCATATGATTGTTTAATGATGACACATTAATATTTAGGATGTTCCAATTGTAAGTTTTGTAGAAGTGACCCATTAGTTTGTAAGGTATTCATATCAGGTTTTTGGTTATTTTTTTAATGTTGTAAAGTATCAACGATTGACAATTATGCTATTTAGGGTGACCCATTAGTGTGATTTAGGATTACATTTGTATCAATGTTAGAATGTTTAGGGATGGTTGCATTAGTGTTTAAGTGAGTGTCATATGAGTGCTTATGATATCAAATTATTATGTAAGGTGTCCATAATTATATTATTTGCGGTGATCCCTTAATGTTTATAGTCTTATTGGATAGTGTATACCACCGTCATATTAGTCTATATATCAATGGTCTTATAAATTTTATTATTCCTATAACATTAGATAGTTTTTTTGTGTTTAAATAGATGTTATTTAGAGTAATGCAATTAGTGCTCCAAGGTTATGCGTCAAATTCTTGAGTGTTATAGGATGCCAATATGAAACCAATTTCAGGGTGTCATTATTAGTAGTTTAAGGCTTGTTTAATATGAGTTTATAAGGTATATATTCAGTAATGATTATGTGCATTTGTATAGAGTACCCTGTGTTTCATTAGTGTTCCAGGTTCATCGTAATTCATGAAATAGAGGTACAAATGAATCATTTTCAGTGCCATAGAGTATAATGACATTATTTAGGGTATGTGTATGCATTGTTTAGGGTGTTAAATTAATGTTTAGTTTGGTATCTCAATTATTTTATATGGAGTGACATAAGGGCTAGTATTTAAGGTGTCGTATATAGTGTCTTAAAGTTATCCAAAATTAGTCTTAATGTGTGACTTATTATTGTTTAATGGTGATAGAATTCCCCCATAATGTTATCTATATTTTTCCTTATGTTTTGTCATTCATCATTAGAATCTAGAATAATTTCTAGCTAATAATCGTTACGCTAATACTTGTCAGAGATGACATATGATCATCACATGCATATAAACAATTTTTTAATTGTATTGTTCATTTTATATAAAAAATCATGCAAAAAAAAAGATTCATTTTTTATGTGGAAGGAATACAAATCAAATCTATAATAATATCTAGCCACATGAAATCTAGTGATCATCTAATATCTTGTTAGAATATGAAGGAATTACACCAATATGTTCCATAAGTGAGATTGATGAAAAATATCTACTACCTAATACTATGAAAATAGCAATAGATTAATGATTCTTGACTATACAAATGTATATAGCATGCCTTTATTGGAATTAGTTTACACTTGCAAAACATTATTTATCCATAGTTGTCATGCGGCACACGTGGAGTCATGGCCTAAGGATAATGGTCTAGAAAGATGGCACAAAACTAACCTTCATAGGTCATGTTCTATGGTTCCAGTAAATTTAAATAAGTTACTGATTTAGCTCAAATATGATGATGTCAATATATTCCACTCTACATGTTCAGCTATGAACTCTATAGTGATCATGCATGACATGCCCAAGATGAAATACCTTAGACAATTTATAATGATTCTAACTACCTACATGAGAAGTATTAGGCATTGACATTGTAAAAAAAAACTATTGACATTGGCTCGCAATATTGAACAAGGAATTTCTTTCTGAGAAATGTGATGGAATAGAAGTACATGACCCATCAACAATATGTGTATCAAGAGAACAAATTTTGAATCAGAGGTCAAGAAACTAGGCTATACTAATGAATTCGAGGAGATGGAAACGGGTCCACCCGTGGGTGCCTCTAGTACTTCAGGAATACATTGTGTGAGAGAAAAGAATGTGTTGGTGATTACGATCGCTTTGTGTGTTTCTTGACTTAATTACCATCAATTATAATTATTGGTTTATAGTGTCACACATTTTTCAGTCCGTAAGAACCCACTTGATAACCTTCAATGTGGGAAATATATTTTAGAACTAACTTCTCCCATAGACATCAAATCCAAGAAACAAACGCATCCAATCGAGGTGTCTACCATTTTCCCTCAGCTTGCCCAGTCTATATACTTTTGTGACTAAACAAAAAAATGTATCTCGGATGGACGTGAATAGTTTTGTGTGCTAAACACTGTGTGTACATAGTGCTTATAGCCATCTCCTTACAAACATAAGAGGAAGTTTCAAAAATCCAGATTATTGACCAATAGTCAAAAAATAAAGACAACTAATGACATGTTGTTGTATAGAGAAAAGATTATTCCCTTCCTAAATGCACTGTACCTATGCAGATTAATGGAACTAATTGAAATCAATTGTGGGTCTGTGAACCATATCTAGCCCTTCATAATAATAGTTCCCCCATATAAGTGTATATATGTTATGTTTATATAGGCATCTCTTGTTCGAATTTCAACATGAATGACCCGACATTCGTTCTAGCACCTCGGGAGATGAGAGGAAAAAATGAAAATACTAACCTCAAATGTTAAAAATAAGATCAAACATAAAGAGGACAATCAAACCTAGGATGGACATGAGCATCTTGCATTACTATCCAGCTCTAGGCACTAGTGTCCAAAGACAAGTGATGACAAATGAGTGATTACTGACAAAAAGGGATCCCTTGCACCTGACTAGAACTATGTGTATGAGTGATAAGAGTGCAAGACAACCAACAATAAAAAAACAACAAGACAAATGGATGGAATATGGAATGGGTCATTAGTGTATAAATTTATTACACAAGATCCATAGAAAACAACCTAGTTGATCGTATAATAATAGTATTAAGTGTGTGATTTTGTTTCTACATTTTTCCCCACATTATGTTGGTAAGGGAAATATCGATAATATATAGTAGATATATATTCATACCTGAGAAGTACGTAGAATCCCATGCTGCTAAAGTATGTGAAGAGTGTAGTAGAACTACATGCAGAGTGAGAATGTATAGCATGTTGAACCATGGATAAGTGTGTTTATCCACATGGTGTGATGAGAGACATGCGACCCTTATGAGAAAAACTAAGAGAAATAGATTATGTCAATAGTGAATTAGTATAGATTGGGTGATTTCTACGCTAATGGAGATGTGATGGGATAGGGGTGATTAATTCCCAACCTGATTGCGCATGTGTATGTGTTAAAATATGATGCTTTTGGAATCATGTCACCAAGGGAAGTGTATAGGTATAAAATTATAGTATATCTCCAACTTTATCCACATCTTTGATCATTTTTTTAGTTATTTTGGATCCAATTTTTGATTAAACGTGATAACCCATTTAGGAGTCGTATAGGAAAGGAAATGACGTATCATTTACCCATCTCCATTTGTGTCACTGCAATGTTTTTGCAGTGGATTTCATGTTAGGTCATCTAAAATTAATTACAAAATGTAGAATAACTTCCCATGTTATGTCATCTTGGAAATTGGTGATTTAACTCCCAATTTAGTTTTATGATTTTGAAGTGCACCATTGTGTTTGATGGCTATCTGAATTTGAATATGGCTAGTAAAATGGGATCCTCTTTGATCTGTGGGTGCCTCAAACTGAGGAGAACCTCCAGTACAGGAATTTTCCCTTGATGGATCAAATAAAAACTACTAAAATTTATTAGATTGATGGTTATGAAATAATTGGAAATATATGAAAGCGTAAAAAGGGTGATACACAAAATATTGTGGGACTTAAGCTTGCAAAAAATGCCTGATGAATGATAAAATTGTTAGCACAGGAGCAATATAAAATAATGTCTAAATGAATATATTGGATGCACGAGGGGGAAATAAATACACAGTGAAAACGGTTAGGAGGTGTAACCGCCTGTACCCAAACTAACCAATAAACAATTTATTAAATTTGCTAACATTCCCCCCTTAATATATTGTTTTTACAAATCTACCCCAGATTCATCATCTTGTTACGTCATGACATGTCCTATTTGCTTCTTGCAACAAGGACTTTGCCTGGATTTTCTTGAATCTCTATGACAGATGTGCTCTCGTTTGTAGAAAAATAGATGAAGAAGTGAGCTCAAAAGCTCATGTGGTGCGCCACAGATGTGCCTGAGGGCATTTAATCTCGCATTTGTCATCTGGATCGACACAACTCTTCTCCGTCTATATGTCGAACAAGACTCAGTCCATTATGTCCTCGGATTGCAAGTTTTGGAGACTGGCTAAGAGTAGATACCGATGCTCTTCGGTTCTCTCAAATGCGGCACGTCTCTATGCTTGCTTGCAATGTTGCTAACATCTCTAGGCATGACTTTCATGCTCTCAGACTATTGCATGGGATCATAGGCTGGTTGTTCGCGTCCATCTTTGATAGCAACTTTGATGAATGAATGAAGGGGCTTAATCTCATTTTGTTCCGATTTGATTCAAACAAATTCCACATGTCTCCTGATCTTTTGTACGATGCGCTTGCTAATGTATTGCATGGTCTGCGAACAACAGTTGAGAAGATGTTGGGGGAAGGAGTCTTCCAACGCACACCTGGGTTTTCGGTGGTCGATGCCACACATGTCAAACTCCACACAGTGCTGATAAGTTGGTCAGTAGTCATTGCCACATGCTCTCTTCTCCCTCTTTGGTGACGGATTCTTCTTTTTGAACTGCGGGCTTGTACCACGGGTATCCTCCTCTGAGTACGCTCACATGCCTGACTATTTACTCTTCTGGTCACTGTTGTTTCCTCACACGCCGAGAAATGGTATCTTGGCCCGCGGTTCTATGCAGCCCTCACGAACACAATGCACAGGAAATGAAGATGATCTCCTCGCGCTGCATATTTTTTTCGGTTGGATGAATCTAACAGCACTGGTTGGTGGCCGTTAAACACCACGTTCCCCATTATTTTTGGGTCTCTTGGCGCTGCGGTCGTATCCCAGACAAGACATTCCGGCGGAAATCTCTTCCCACAGCGGGCCCTTGGTGCCGGCTTCTTGAAACCGCGGCTCCATGCTCGTACGCAAGCGAATTAGGCTCAGTATTTCCAGCTTCAGCCAAACAAAAGAACAGCGGCTCCAATGAGAGGAAATGAAATCAGGTCGTTTGGATCTCCACGCAGGATGAGGATCTCCTTCAACGCACAGGTCATACACAGCCCGTTTCCTCCACGCACTCCAATCCACTGTCTCAAGCTTCCACGCACAGCACAACCAAAACGGACAGGACTGGCAGAGGAATCTGAGTCTCCTCTCCACGCGTTTTAGGGATGAATAGAAAAAACGGTTTTACAACTAACTGCTTCCTCCAGCAGTCTTCTTTCTTCTCCCACGCTCAGGCAGAGGACGCACCAACAAAGAACAGAAAATAACAGCAAATATTGCACAGCACGCAGGCAGAGGATGGACAGAGGCTCAAATAAATTTCCACGCATAAGGGGAAGCGACGGTTTCCAGCATATATTCAACAGTCCATGAAACTAATGAAATACAAACCTTTCTGGCTCCCTCGCTCCGACTTCCATGCTCTGATACCAATGTTAGCACAGGAGCAATATAAAATAATGTCTGAATGAATATATTGGATGCACGAGGGGGAAATAAATACACAGTGAAAACTGTTAGGAGGTGTAACCGCCTGTACCCAAACTAACCAATAAACAATGTATTAAATTTGCTAACAAAAATAAATGATAATTTCACTACAACCAATGTCTAAAAAATATTCCACTCAAAAAGGTAATGAAAACACACTTACGTGACTCACAAAAAAATCAACACAAATTGATGTATGTGCTGTGAGATTATTAGCATGCAAAGGAATTTAAAAATTTAATGTAACACACTTCTAACCTATTGTAATATATTGCAAAAGATGGAATTGGAGGAATAAATCCGTCTTTAATACTTAAAAGGTCTAACATTACAATTATTTTTGCATCACAAGTGTGCTAAAATTTAATCCTTCTTTTTCTCTTACAAAAGCAATGTATAAATACAAAATCCAATCCCAAGGTGCCAGAAATAGGCATTTCCAGAAATATCCATCCTGCATGCATAACTTGTATCCCCTTCATAGAGATAATATATCCAAAAATAATACACAAATTTCCATTGATTTTCAAGGCAGATAATAACCTTTGCATGGTTTTATTTTTCTTGAAGTTTGTATTGGCTATGGTTTCATGTTATTTGTATCTATGACCTAGATCTACCATCAATTCACTCTATGGATTTATTGCTTTATCCTTCTTATTATTTTCCATCATATTATGGGTTCGTTATATCTTGGCATTGGCTCAGTATTAACCATTTTACATATTGAGCCTTGCATTTACAAAACTTTCACTCTGGCTTTACTAGGCCGGTCACTGTTGGGAGGTTTTGGAGTTGTTTTATTCGTCATTAACCCTTTATGCTGGTATGTATGTGGATTTTTTTAGCTCAAAATCTATATGTATCTTGGAATATTTGTATTTTAAAGCTCTATCCTTGAGATTAAAATAGATATGTGCTTGATAAGAGTTTACTCTGCCATTTTTTAGTACCCAGAAAATTTGATAAAGATCTATAGTCTTTTCTTTTCTTTTTTAGATTATAAATATAGTTGTATCTTTCATTTATGATTCTAAGAAAAAAAAATCTAATTTGACATATTTGGGCTCCATATTTCTTTCTAAAAATTTTATTTATTGAGACTGAAGATTCAAATATGCACTAAAATTTTGGAGATCTCTAATATGTTCATTGTTTCCCACTTATGTTTATAGATTTTTCTCCTTTCATAAGCTCATGTACATTGATTTTCTTGATTGGTACCTCCTTAAAATTGGTCTATAAGCTTCATTCCATGTGATACGCTGGATTTATTATATTCACAGTAGTATTACACTACTTTATCACATATTTCATATGTATTAAAGTGTGTAAAACCATACTATCTCTCCTTGAAAAAACACTTCGAGTCTTTCCTTGCATGGCTGTAATTATCTAAAATCAGCAACCTTCTCCTAAAAATGCCTTCCTTTCTTGAAACTTGTATGGTTGTGTCTTTTCTATCTAGATTACTGTGTATTTCAAAAATATCTCACCCTTGAATAAATATAATTTTATTTTAAATTTGTAAAGACGAAAAACACTGTTAACACTAGTTGCAAGATGATTCTTTATTCCAAAATTTGTATTCCTTTCAAGAATGTACACTAGCAATTGATTTTTCTTGATGATTTCGAATTTGTATCACAATCGGTCTCTCTTTATCAAAACTGTAATGATGTATTAGTGAGCATGATGTAACTTGTTCTTACCTTATGACAATGAGTTGATCTTTAATCCTGATATTCATTGCTTGATGTTTTATGTACTTATCTCACTTATTGTGTAAAGATATTTATTCGTAGTTCTGGAAAATTGTCAACTATTCCCTTATATTTGTAGTCTTTATTTAAATTTGGGTTTGTTCCTTTACTAAATCTACACTCCTTTTCAAGATTTTACTCTTGAACTATACATATTCTTTGTATCCTTTCCATGCAGAAGAGACACTATAGATGTGTACTAGAGATGAATGCATTTGCAAATTGAAGTCTTTGAGGAATTCTATAATTTGTATGTGATTTATGAAAGAATTATGTATTCTACCTTTTAAATTTTTTGCTTCTTACATAATCCTGACTGTACTAATTCCATTTTCTATTAAAATGTGATTAAATCATAAATGAAGTATTATTTTCACTAAATTTATCTACATATTAAGAAATAGTTAGAAAATGGTGGAGGATATAAGCCTCTCTTCTCATTTGGATATTTTTATGATTTCCTTTCATGATATGGTTCTGAATTTTTCCCTGAGTGCTTCTTAATGATTTTAATCTATAACTTTCATCCCTATTGTAACTTTATGTCATGCATCTCTTTCAATATCTGATTTTACTATACTTATAGACAAAAATTCATATTCTTGAAACCATGAGTGCATGAGATGGATTAAACTCAAAGCTCTAACAGACCTTTATTTCCTTTCTAAAGATTCTCTAATGCTTGAAGGGAAAGGAATGAGGATGATGCCACTACCAACTAAGAAAACGAAATGAAATCCACCTCATTCCAACAAATGATGTGTTTCCTCCCTTCTCATTCATTTATAGTTTTCTGCATATGTATTTCCTTTTGTATCTGCTTGTACTTGATAAGTCATTTCCCATGGATTATGTGGGAAAATACTCTTTCTTTATGAATAAATGAAATAACTTCTATTATGTTTTTTATATTTCCTTTTACATTATCTTTCTATAATCGTAATGTGGAATGAAATTTAAAAAAATCAACACAATGTAATTCCATTTAAGCATAAGGGAATAATCTCAATAAAATGTACCTGAATTTGACTTATTTTTTAGAACACAAGTAACACCATTGATTGTAAAACTGTATTATACTTGTCCTTCAAATTTTCCACTTGATTGTTGTTCCATAATATGATTTTTGATACAATTTTCCCTTCCTACCTTCCTCAAGGTCCTCAAATGGTCTTTCATGGTTATTGCATAGTTCTGATGAACGTAAAAAACTATAATGGAAACTTCTATGAGGCATGATATTCTGAAACAATACTTGAGTTGTTGATTTGATTATATGTCACTCCCAAAACCTTTCAAAATGAGAAACAAAAAAAAAAATTGTAGCCCTATCTGATGATTGACCAAGAATGGTCAACAGTTAGGTCATCTGTGAGGATAAACGTGTTTTGTTCATTTCGATGTGTTGATATGATTGAAATTTATATTTTTGAAATGTATTACTTCCATGTTAGGTGTTGGTATCCAAATTGATTCTCCCTTTGAAAGCCGAGAAACATCAAAGACTTCATAAGATACTTAGAGTCATACAAATCATGATGTATTTCATTTTTTAGCCGAGGAAGGGATTCAGCTATCTCTTTTTCACTCAGGCATTCGAGAAATGGATAGCACCATATGAAAGGATTTGATCTATCCTAACTACTTTAGGTTATGCCTTTCAACCAGGGTTAGAGGACCAATTTTTGTAACCTCTTTTGGTGAAGGACATAAATAGATCCTTCTTTGCACATTATTTAAGGAAAAACCTTGAGAAAATATGATCAATTCACCAAACTTTACCTCTCACAATTGTTCACTTCTAGTGGATGGATATATTTTCTACACAAGGCTCAAGTTACTAAAGACATTGAAACCTGATTGCTTCTACATATTTTGGCAATGGAATTTTTTCATTTACAGATACATAGGGAAAATAGGGGTGGTTCAGGTAGGATTTGTTGTTTGAAGAAAATTTTGATAGGAGATTAAGCAAGATAAACTTGATTTTACCAGATCTTTGAGAACCTTTACAACAATTGGAAAAATCAACAACAAAAACTTCAAAAATAGAAAAAATATTCTTTTAACCAAAATGTGTGCATCAATGGAGGCCCAAGTTTACACGGTTTCACACATTCTTCAAGAATTCAACATGAAGTCTTGAGTTAAAGACTCAATTAAACATTAAAAATCCTTGGTTCAACACGCATAATATACCCTCATAGGCTTACAAACAATCTTTGTCAACAAGTGATAGTAAAGTGATTTTAAATTGTTTATTTCACTACATGATGAAGGCTCTTCTTATAATGAAATTACAAATGCCACTATACCATAACAGGGGCAAGATCTTGTGTAATTCTATAGTTCCCACTTCCCATCGACACTTTTGATATTGATCATGATATTGTTGACTATATTATGTACAATATTATAGTTTTGATTGAGTATGGTGTTAGATGTCAGATCATGGATTATTGTTTACTCTGATTCATATATGATGCATGATGATTGTTAGAGAAATTTTATATAGATTTTTACATGTTTTTGGACATGGTTATATATATATATATATATATATATATATATATATATATATATATATATATTTGTGGATGTTGTTAGAACATGTGATATTTGGATATATTGAGTAGACCGAGAAAATTGAATTTAAAATTGATGATTATATAGTTGTTGATGAAATTGTAAGTGATATTGTTGATTGTCTGGATTTTGTTGTGATTTAGATATATATTTATGATTTTGAAATTATTTTATATTCATTTGAATGTTCTCAAATGGCCACGAGGTCGAAGGGGAATTTGTATTGTGCAGGTTAAAAATATCACAAAAAACATCGTTGGATTGGAGACCAACCACATTGGAATTCTAAATGAATTGAACAAGGTCACCATGAAAACTTTTATTGTTCGTGTGTGTGTGTTTGATTGTTAGGGATTCCCATGGGGGGGATCACCCTTAAATGTGACAAAGGGTTATGTGTATTTATATATTCAGTTAGTTTTTATTGATATTTTTATGTGTTTATTAAGTGATGTGTTTACCCCTTTCATTACTTATTAATTGTGGTAAATTAATGTAAGTAAACATTATGTTAAAAGTAATTAATCAAATTGGGACATAAGAAAGTAATTAATAGAATTTTGGGCCTTGAATTATAGTGTTGTAAGAAATGTGTAAGTGATGTGTAAAAGATCTGTAAATTAATTTCATAGTATGAAACACTCCACCTCCTTTTGAAATTTGAATTTTTCCTTGGAGGCTGATTTTGGAGGCTTGTGGGACAAGTTAAACTTGTCCCATACCTCTTAAATTTACATGCCAACCTTACCTATGGTTGGAGGGTTTAAATCTAGCCTTCATTATGTACTTTTATAAGTCAAATTGTATGCTTTAATTGCACTTTCTTACATGTTATTAATGTCAGTCCTTATATGGTATGGGATTGATGTGAGTGTGTAAGTAAAACTGTCATTTATTCACCTTCTTATTTATTGTGCCTTGGAGATTGAAGTTGACTTATGAGTTGGAGTTGAGGATGTGTGATGTGGCATCCCACTTAGATCCACCTCATCCTTTTCTCTTTCCTCTTCTATATATTCAAATTCTTTGGCTTTTTTTGGGGGTTAATTCACCTTGCATTGCTTCATTTTGGACGACTGCTTTTGGTTTTGGGAGCTCTTGCAATTTTTGGAGAAAGTCGGAAATTGTTGAATGCTTGTGGATTATTGATCTTGGACTGTTTTACATTGGAAAGCTTGTTGTTTGGAACTTTTGAACAAACTCCATCGTGGAAAGGTAGGATCTTGGCTCTTTAAAATTATCTTCTCTTATGGATCCATATGTAACTGTTGTGAATGTTTTGATATTGCTTGATGGCTGGTTGGGTAGATGGCTTAGGTATGGTGTAGGATAATACTATGGGGATTCTTATGGGGAGGCATAATTTTTTTGGGGAGGTATAAGTCTGGAGGGAGTTGGTATTTGGTTTCCACCTTGTAAAATAAATAGCTTGGATTTCTTTACTCATTATGGGGTGCCTTAAGAGGTTGGGGAGGCATAAGGAAATGTGAGGTATAAGGGGTACTTGGTGGAGCTATAAGGTCATGTCAATGATTTAAATGTATATATTTTGGTGGTATGATTTGAGGTGGTAATACCCATTTCCCCTTTGGGAGGCATAAGTAACTTGCCCCATAGTTTCTTGCTCCATTGGCTTACATGATGAAGCTCTAGTGTTGTTTGTTGTTTTTTTCTATGGTTGCAAATTGTAGTTTTGTTTTGGAATGTGTTTTGAATGAGAAATTTTTCTTTGTGTTGTGAAAGCCTATTGTTGCCATGAGTTGAAAAAAACAAATAAAAAATTTTCTTATTACAATATGGTTGGGACTCGGCGGCCAATGAATAAGGATGGCTTCTCCCTTTTCATTGGATGTCTTGGTTGGGTGGAGAGTATTGCCTTTCCCTTGTTCTATTGTGACCGAATTGGAGAATGATGGAAATTCATACTACTGTTCTAGAACTAAGAAAAAATACAGTTTGACAGTCCTTGTTGAGATCATTTCTTAATGTAACCTTTTCCCACTTGAAGTGGATGATCTTGTATATTATTTGTGATAGAAAGATGGTATTTATGGGCTATGAAAGTTTTAAATTGAATTGCAAAAGAGATGTACTATGTTCTCTATTTTTGAATAAATGTGGAAGAATTTGTATTCGGTATATTGTAAATGAGGAATAAGATAAAGTTCTTAGAGTCCCTTCCAAAACTACCTTAGTAAATGATTTCCCAACTTGATGTGGATGAAAATTTAATATACAGTTTGTGCTATAGAGTTACTATGTTTTGGAAATGAAATCCCTTTAGAATGTGAGAGAAATATACTATGTATTATGTTTGTAAAAAAAAATAATGTAATGAGAAAGAGTTGTGATTGCAAAGTTGTATTTGATATATATAAATAGAAGTTTTTACTTTGTTCAAATGATATTGCTTTCATTGGAAATCTGATTCTTGAATGTAATTTGAAATCTTTGTTGGAAAGATCAGAAAGTGAATACGTATGAAGAAATGTCATAATCTACTGTTCTTTAGAAATGAAATTTTTGAAAATCAGAATTGTAATTTTGCATTTGAACATGTTGATTTGAATGAAATTAGTGAGTTAGATTGGATCTAGAATGATTTATAATACCTAGAAGATGATAAATTGAAAATAAATCCTTCCGAATTAAATCTCAGTTAGATATTTTCAAATTGGCAAATAATTATCAGAAAATGTACAGAATGACCTTGCATACTAGGAAAGACATTTGAAGCATTAATACAAGCTAAGAAATATCAAAACGATCCCACACAAACTATAATACTTAATAATTTTTCATATAACCTTTCAAAATCGGGCTCAAACAATCTCTCATTCGTTTTTACTGTTAAATTGGGGAAATTCAAATCAAATAATTTAACCCTTCAAATCTATTCTAAAATATTCCAAGTAAAATCCTCCATGCCTGGTTGGTGAGGGGAAAAATAATTAGCAACAAATTTGAACAAAATTGATAAGTTAAAAATATCAGTTCACTTTCTAAATGATAAAAAGATGTTTTCTCAAAATATACCCTTTAAAATTTATCAAAATCAAATTCCTAAGATTTTTGTACAAAGACGACGTCGAGAGCTTTCTAGAAAGTCATTGTTTTCCAAAAACTGAGTTCCTAATCAAAATTTATGGCCTTCTGAAGCTTTTACTTCATTTCGGTCCCAAAGTAATCTAAGTGTCAAATTTAATTATTAAAATTTTCTTGGGCGGACCCGCAGGCTAAAAATTTCCTTTTACGCTTTTGTCCAAAAGGCACAAATTCATGAATTTTTCCACTACTCGGCCAACCCACAAGCCTTATTTTTGTCTAAAAATGATCTAAGTCCAAAAAGATAATTTGGTAATTTTTTTTCTCCCTGGCCACGTGGCCCCACAGCCAATCATTGATCGACACGTGGCTTTGTTGGGCGTTGGAGGAGGCTTGGATAGATTTTATCCTTAAGAAATTTCAAAAATAAATTTGCAAACATTTGTAAGTTTCTCTACAGCCCCACAAACCCACAGCCAATCATACACTACCACATGGCTTCTTGGGCGTTGACAAAGGTGTGGATCCTTTTAAAACTTTAGCTCTTTCAAATGAATTTTTTTGGCAAACTTTCTTAATTTCTTCCACTGGCCCGCCAACTCACAGTTAATGGTTGTCTAGCACATGGCACCTTATGGCATCGGTAGAAGTGCTAGTTGTTTTAAATCCTTAACGATCTTATTGCAAAAATTGTAATTTTCTTATGTTTCCCCACCCGTCCGATGTCCCCATGCAAATCAGGGTGTGACACATGCTACCCTTGGCATCAGCAGAGGTGTGGATGATTTTGATCCCTTAGCACATTTAGGCAAAAAAAAGAGGTTAAAAGACTCAATATTCTCCTGCAGCCTGACTTTCCGCAAGAATTTGGGAATGTCGACATGTGTTCCCTTACAGAATCTCGGGAGCATAGTGGAGAATTGCGCCTTTTGTCCCAAATGGGAAAAAGTGCTAAATGTCTTCCCCACTCCATCGATCTGTGTCTGGGAAAATTTTTCTTCCCCGCTCTGCTGGTCTGCTTTTCTCCTCCAGTTGAATTTCCTCTCCGAATTCCGCAAGCCCGAGTTGGGGAAAAGTTTCCTCCCCAGGCCTGCAGGCCCACTCTTGGGAAAATTTTCACCCCAAGTTCCACCGGTCCATAACTTGAGAAATATGAGGAGTTAGGAGAACTTCTTTATATCAACGGAAAGGTGAGGAAATTCCTTACCTAATAGGATTTTTTTTAGGAATTTTTAATTACATGTTAATCATGGGAGAAATCAAATTGAAAATTTAACCAAGTTCTTGGAGTGGGTGAGTAAGAATTTACTTTGATGATTTTAAATATGTATTATTTTCCCCATTGTAATTAAACATTTCTCTTATCTTAGATATTTGGGAATTAAATACCTTGGGTATTTAATTGTTTTGGTACCTTAACCCTAAAATTTTAATTAGGGAATATTTAGCTAAAATGTCAATGCAATCAGTGATTAAATTAATCCCTAAGGAGATTTGAGCTAGGTGTGGACTTATTACACTTATTTATTTATAATGTGGAATTAGTAATTATTATAATGTGAAAATTTATCAGTTAAATTTAATTTTCCTTGAGACTTTGGTCATTAACACTTTAAAAAAAAAATCTTTCATAATTTTATAACTAAACCTATGTTGTTCATGGGTCTCAAGTGGGATATTTTAGTTGGCATTACAGATTCAGAGAGATTTTAACCTTAGATTGCAATAGGAACAAGAAAAACTATTTGAAGACATTCCAAAATCAAAGTAGACATGAGTTTTGCCCAAGATTAACATAGATTAATTTGAGATCTTATTATATTTATAATCAAGAGAAAGTTTCTTAAAATAATCTCAGAGCTTGTCAATGGTTGTAAACTTATAGCCAACTTGACGTGATTGAAATATAAAACACAAGAGATTAACTAATTTATCAGATGGTCTCTCATGAAGATGGGCTTCTCTCAAATTTTCTCATAAAAATTAACCCCCGACGATTTTCATAACTCATTAATGCTCTTTATAACACTCAATTTACATTCAAGCTTTCCCCCAAGAAAAGAATATTCAAGGAACCTTTGTTTGTTACATATTTGGTCATGATTCCAGAATGTGACATTTAACAAATTTACAATAAAAATTTGCCAGTTTTTCAAAAGAGGTAAATCATTTCAAATATTTCCATTATTGTTTTAACTGGGAGAACAATTTTCATCCTTCCTGCCTATAACATCCTTTTCCACATCTTTTTCCTCTATATCTAGCTCCTCTGGATTTGGTAATTTTTTCTTCAAAGGTGCCTAAGAAAATCCATTTCAAATATTAAAATTTTGCACCTCTCAGATTCATAATTCAAGCTCCATAACCATTCAATTACATTTATCTGATAAAAAAGGACAAGAAATCATCAAAAAATGATGCACATTCACATATCCTGAAGTCTTAAAGTGTTAATAAAGGAAAAATCAAATGCATCGTGCCATATCCATTATTCTTCCTTTCTCAATTTTAAATTAGAGTCATCCACTTGGAAAGATCCTAGCCAAAATGGGCCTAAGGATACGTTTCTGCATTTTATGACTTTTGACTAAAATGTGCATTTTTGATATATTTCCCCGCCTCTCCACTTTCATCATAGGCCCTACATGTGGCTTAATCTGGGTGTCGATGGAGCTGAAGCTCATTTTTGCAACTTTACTCTTTTTGTCAAAAAATCAAAATTTCCAAATTTTCTCTTGTGACCCACCTCCCCTCATTGCCTTTTCAATGCATGATCTAATTGGTCTCTGGCAGGGTTGCGCTTCAATTTATAACTTTATTCAAAAAATAAAGTTAAAAAACTCAAACTCCTCTAGTGACTCACCTTTCTACATTGACTTTTCAATTGGTCTCTAGCAGGGTTGTGCTTCACTTTTAAACTTTACTCTTTTTACGAAAAGAAACCCAAAAAATGTCAAACTGTTTAGTCAATTTTTCCTCCCACCTTTGAATTTTCTTTGATAGTTCAACACGTGGATTTATCTGGGCATTGACGGGGTTGTGCTCCACTTTTATACTTTATTCTTCATAACAAATCTAAAATTTACATATACCTTTGACGACCCACCTTCCCACTTTTGACTTTTCAACCTTCCACGTGTCTTTCTCTAGTTCATTTGCGGGCCTCAGGCATTTCTTCTACTTTTTATTATTTTCACCATAGTGCCTTCAATACCAAAAAGGGCATGCCTTTCCACAACTACTCAACTGACGACACGTGTACACATTCGGGGAAAAAAGTAAGAATTTTCTCCACCACTTCATTGTTTTTACTATTCAAATAGGATTCGACGGAGCCACGGGATCATTTCAATATTTTTGCAAACATACACAAACGTAAAAGTTTATAAAATGGACCCACCATGCCTCATCCAATCAAAGGATGCCACGTACCTGCAAATGCTTAGATAAACTTTGACAAGGAAAACACACCCATCAAATAGTAAAATGCAAGGGAACTTCACCATTCGCACATAGAATTGAATTTTTTGACCAAGGAAAAAGAATTTGGAAACAATACTAGGATCAAAGCAATTTACAACCATGCATATAGATTTTCAATGGCATATAAATGAATAAGAAATATTTCACGCATCCATTTGGGGAAATTGAATATACATTGAACCACTTAGATTGAATAATTCCTTGAACAAATTGGGTGAGAACAAATCGAGCACCAACATCATCTCCGTCTCAAGGATGGGCACTCCCAGCGAGTGCCACAAGAACAAACAGCAGACCAAGTGCCAAAATATCCATTAGGAAATGAATTCAAGAGCCAACTTGCAGAGCAGAGAAACCATAACCAACTTCCCAAGAATGAACCAAGAAAAAAACAAAAAAATGGTCACCAAGGACCAAGGAAAAAAATAGAGAGAAACCAAAGGACTTGACATTGTACAATGATGCATTCCTTGATTCTGATAAATCAATCAAGGAAATGTTTCAAGTGCCTTCCATTAACAAGCAACTAAATAAATTCCCCATCTAGGTCTTCTAAGAAGAAGGTGTGCTCACCAATTCGAATCTCAATAGAATAATAGCCCATCCATAATGCATCAAATTTTCCATCCTTACCCTTATCCTCATGTCTAATATCCCATAGGAGTAGAAAATCTCCCACAATGAAATATCTTAGAGTCACTTTTTTGTCAAAAAAGTTCTTTAACTTCTCTCTAAACTTCACGTCTTTGATGGGATGCTCTTGTCTCTTTATCTAATTCAATAATTTGATTGATGCGTGCATCATAGGGAATAACCTCTTGATCTTCCAGTTGTTGAATAAATTAATACAAAGACAATTGCATATGCAGTGGAAGTGGGGATTGAGTTCCATACACCAACTCAAATGGACTTTTCCTAGTAGCTCTTTTAATAGTAATTCAATCAGCCCAAACAAAAAAGTTCAACTACTCAGCCCACTTCCTTTTGTTCAAATCCAAGCTTCTTCTGATTATCTTCTATAGACTCTTATTGCTGGAATTTTCTTGTCCATTACCTTGAGGATTGTAATTGGAATAATATATTAAATTGATCCCATATTCTTTACACATGGGTAACAATGGTTTAGCTTGAAAGCTCATTGCATTATCAACAACTATCTTAGCAGGCACTTCAAACCTGCAAATGATATGATTAAGAATGAAATCCATGCCAATTTGGTGAGTTACTTTTTTAGTGGGCATTTCCTCCACCCACTTGGTGAAGTAATCAGTGGTTACTAAGATCCACTTATGACTTGCACTTAAAGGATCTGAAATATCACCAATGAAGTCCATTCCCCACTACTTAAATGGGGCTTCAATTGATATAGGCTATAAAGGAAGGGAGCCTGAATCTTTCTTTCTTCTTGAGAAGTGTTGACAACTTTCACACCTTCTAACCAACAATGTTTCATCCTTAAAAATATTTTTGCACTAGTAACCAACACTTAAGATCTTATGGGATGTGACTCTTCCAGCAAAATGCCCCCCACAAACTCCTCCATGGAACTCATCAATTATATTTGGGTCTTAATCCTCAGTGATGAATCTTAAGAGAAATCCCTCGAGGTTCTTCTAAGCTAACCCATAATCATTGATAACATATTTTTGGGAAGCTAACTTAAGTGCTCTTTTCTGATTCTTACTTAAATACTTAGGACATTGTAGATGTTTGAGATAAAAAATGATATCCTTGTACCATTCAGAATTTATCTATTTTTCAAGGATATTCATATTTTCTTCATCAACTTCATTTACCTCAACTGTCTACAGATTGCTTTCTTCCATAAGATTTTCTAGGCCCGAACCTCTGACCAATTTTGTGGTTTGGATATCCATATCATACTCTTACAACTTGTTTACCCATCGACATCTCTTGCTTGAAACGTCCATTTCTAATAATATCTCCTTCACCATGGTTTGGAAAACGTAAGCTATGACTTTGGAACTCAGAATGTGTTAGGAAATTAAATATTAATGTTTACATTATTTATGTATTCAGTAAATACAAATGTTAGTAATTATATTATTGTTATATTAACAATAATATACTGGTTGGAGTTGTTTTAACAACTCATATGATTTGAGTTGTGTATTGTTACGGGAGTAACAATCACAACTAAATAGGAGATATGATAGGATTGAGTGGTTCCATAATAATAGGGAATCCTCTCCTATATATGTGTAATGGTGTTTGATTGAATATACAGAGTGAAGAAATATATCAGTGTGTGTGAAATTAATTATTCTCATAATTATTTTGTGTGTGCAAGTTTGGTTCAAAGCCTATCTTTGGTATCAGAGCGGTGTCTAATCCTGCAGAATGGATATCTAATGGATGTGTGAGGGACAGTCTTCAAGTCGTCCCTGTGAATGGAAGTTTTCTGTGTGATATGACAATATTGTGTAGTTCATATTGTCTTATTATCTTTTAGAAATTCATTTAAATTCTATGAAGGTTGAACCGCTGAAATCTATTGGAAGGATATGTTCCTTCTACATCTGTTCTTTTTAATAGTCAGACATTGTGCATCTGCATGCCCACATATTCGTTATCCTCAGTCATTTTCCAACAGGAGTTGTGTGAAGAAAATTCTCTATAAATATGAGTATTTCTGATGTCATGTATTGATGTCATCACTGTCAGCGCTCCTGCTTCCTATCTTGAAGCTTTACACCAGCCATCAGAACCAACCTGCGCGCAGTATAAAGATAGATTGGATCATAAAAGAATTGCATTGAGTTTCGAATATATTCTAACTTGGCGACAAAACAGTACAATGGATTGCCATTCGGTTACGCATTGTGACATACGTAGACACTGCTCCAACTGCTTTAGTTAGATTATTTTCAATCACCTGCTCTCTGCTTGTGTTTGCTGTCGACATCTCACGGCCTTCTCAAAAGACACGTCCCTTGGGGACCCTTTCATCCAAACCCGTGGCTTAAAAAACAAATCAACAAGTGGTCTGCAGCCTCTACCATCCACGTTCGAAGCTTCCTGTGCATTTGATCAGATCCAACAAGGAGTGATTTCAGTTTGACTAGCATCTCTTAATTAGCATCGATTTTTTCCATCTACATTTGGAAGATCCTGGGCGGTGATTGTGCAAGAGATCAGTTTCAATGATTTAGCAGTGTTGACTGATCCAATTTCTCCTTACACACCTAGCATTGACAGAGATGAATGTATTCAAATGTAGATCTGCTACGCATGTTCTGATATGGGAAATAGGATGCAAACTATACAAAGAAACCTGGTTTGGTACGAGCCGCACGGGTTATTTACAAAATTAGTGTATGTGCCACTAGTCATATTATTAATAGTTGTTTAAATTTAGTCAATGCATTAATAAGTCGATTATATTTTGGGTCGAGTCATTTAGAATAATAATTTCATTTTGTTTGTTTAGTTTTTAATGTCTCTCATTTTTTTAATATTTAGTCTCTTTTTTAGGTTTGGTGTCCAATCCATAAGCATATCATTAAAGTCTCGTCCAAAGGAAATGATAAAAAGAGTCGTGGTAATAAGGTCAAATTTTATTATTATCCATTTGTTACATTAGAAATTTTTATTACTTTTTAGTCAAGTCGAGTCTTCTTGTCAAAGTCAAGAGTTAGAGTCGTCTAATTGTAAAAGTCCGAAAATTTAAAAAAAAAATTGCCTCATGGACACATTTTTGGTGTTACCTGACGTCCAGAAAAAAATAAAGTATTTCACATTACGGGAAGGAAGAAAAGAATAATCTCAATGTGGAAACAGAGCTTCATATCCAAATCCAGCTGATCTAGCAGCATGAAACTGGAGGACGGAGGCACAGGAGGATGGAGGTCAGACAACGACCTCTCGTCAGTCACCAACGACGGGGCCGCACAGAATGATTTGGTGGCACAGGTGTACAGTGTGAGTACTTGTTTTTTGAGTTTTGCAGTGTTCCAAATTCAGTTGTGTGGTGTGAATTTCAGCTTGGTGTGATTCTTTTTCAGAGTTCCTGTTGTGTGTTGAATAAGTGAAATGTTCACATTGAGGGGGGAACATGATCAGCATGATCCAATGTTCCATTTTTCAGTTTTTCAATTTTTTAGTTGAGTATGTGGCTTTTCCTATTTCCCCAAATGAAAAAAAACATAGTACAGAACAAATAACACAGTGAAATGCAACATCATGAGGCTTGATGAGGTAGAACAGTTGATGTGTTTCTGTTCGTACCTAGGTGTGTGGTTAGCCTCTTGAAAACCATTGAAGGTTGTTCAGATGTGTTCCTACTTGAGTTCCCACACTGCTAGGTCAGATGTGTTCCCTAGAGTGACTGGTTGATAAGAAGATGATTCCTGAGCGTGTTCCCATCCTCGTCGGTCAGATGTGTTCCCGACAGTGCTTGGTCGATAAGAAGTTGATGTGTTCCTTCTTCTACCTTCAGTTCGAGTGTGTGCCAAGATCATGAGCGCGCAGAGGGGGTAGGCTGCAAAGGAAGTGTGAAAGTTCTAATGTTACCATGTAAACATTAAGGGGGGGGAATGTTAGGAAATTAAATATTAATGTTTACATTATTTATGTATTCATTAAATACAAATGTTAGTAATTATATTTTTGTTATATTAACAATAATATATTGGTTGGAGTTGTTTTAACAACTCATATGATTTGAGTTGTGTATTGTTACGGGAGTAACAATCACAACTAAATAGGAGATATTATAGGATTGAGTGGTTCCATAATAATAGGGAATCCTCTCCTATATATGTGTAATGGTGTTTGATTGAATATACAGAGTGAAGAAATATATCAGTGTGTGTGAAATTAATTATTCTCATAATTATTTTGTGTGTGCAAGTTTGGTTCAAAGCCTATAGAATGTACGGCCTGAAGATATTTTTTTCTTTGACCAAACCAAATGTGTGTTTCTCCATGATAGTGTATTTTAGCTCTACTCCTTATAATGCTTTACTAAAGAAAGCAATTGTCCTTTCATCTCCTTCATCATCCTTTTGCAATAGGATGGATGTAATGGTATTCTCATAAGCAAAAGAGAACATCTGGAAAGCCTTCTTGTAATCAAGAGTTTCTAAAATAGGGGAATTCTTTAATTCTTCTTTGATCCCATCAAAGGCTTGAACAAATGCTTCTTCCCATTTGATAGTTTGATATTTCTTCAGCATACTGGTAATTGGGATAGTTAGTTTAGCAAAGTTGGTGATAAATCTCCTGATAAAATTTATTATCCCAAAAAAGGATTGAATTCCTTTCTTGGTTCTTGGAATGGGTACTTTTTTGATAGATTCCACCCTCTTACGATCAATCATGACCCCTTCTTTTGACACTATATGTTCAAGTAACTTTTCCTTTTGAACCCCAAAATGACATTTCTTATGATTTAATGAGATACCAAATTCCCTTCATCTCAAAAACATCTTCTCTAAATGTTGCAGGTGGTCATTTCTTTTCTTGGAGAAAATTGTCAGATGATCTTGATACACAGCAATGAAATCATTTATGTATCCCAAAAAAGCAACATCCATGGCTCTTTGGAAAGTGGCTCTAGCATTCACTAAGTCAAATGGCATCCTAACATATACATAGGTTCCCCGTGGAGTGGTGAAAGTAGTTTTAATTATCTCTAATTGCTTTATAACCACTTGATTATAGTCAGAGAAACCATCCAAAGTGGATAAAAATTCAGAACCAGTAACCATTTGTAGCATGTTGTCCATATTTGGAAAGGGATAGTTTTCCTTCATTGATTCCTTGTTTGAGTTCTTAAATTCCACACACAACCTTACATCCCTATTCTTCTTTCTAATAGGTACAAAGTTTGCCACCCATGAGGAGTACCTTGTGGGCTATATAATTCCTCCATCCCTCAACTTTTTAAATTCTTCTTGCATAATTAGGGAAAGGAGTGGATTGATAGGCCTTTGCATTAGTTTCCAAGGGAATTTCATGCTGGAAAATATCTTCCCTATATGTTTTCAGTTATGAATCTGACCATGCTAAGTATTCCTTGTAACTTTTTAGAAATTGGACATATGACTACTTTTCTTCCTTCCTAAAATTTCTACCTAGCCATATCTTTCATGGTTTTTCCTTTGTGCCCAGGTTATGTTCTTCAATATCCCTTGAGGCTGACATATGCCTGTTAATAATGTAACAAGAATTATCAAAATTTGATTCAAGTGTAACCAAAACTCTAGGAATAACATTTATCTTCAACTGGATAATGTCTTTACCAAACAAAGTTTTTTTTCCATCAGCTACAAAAACCATTGGTTCCCAATCCACAATTTGATTGAAAATTTTTCCTTTATTTTGCAAAAACCTTTTGACTTGGGAATTATCTTCAAATACTTTCTAATGCTTGATATTGTCAGGGACATATGGCCTAGTTAGTACCTCAATATCATACTCACAATAGGGGATACTATATAAATTTCAAAATTGGATCCCAATACTACCAAATTGTTTGCCACAATATTATGCATCCTATCATGATGTATTATATTAAAGGAATCAAAAATTTCAATGAAATCCCATACTGCATGCATTTACTACTTCATTCTCTAATTTTTGTAGCATAGATATTTCTAACTTGCTTGATTATTAACTCTGAAACTCCTTTAAAAATGATGTCCTTAACACCATATTTCTAAGTAATTATCAAGCCTAAGAGCAGTGCTTCATACTCTGAAATGTTGTTTTTGCACTCAAAGTTGATTTTAAAAGAAAATTTAAAATCATTTTGGCTCGGATATATCAGAACAATACCAGTACCATTACCAATTTTAGAGCAGCACCCATCAAACATTAAAGTCCAACTAGAACCAGCCTGATCAGGACACTTGCACTGATCAATTTTGTGATCTTTACAATCAGAAAATCCAACAAAGTTGCCAACATCAAAATATGTGTATGACACTTCATAAGAAGCATTATTAGGATCCTCAATGAGATGCAACATCTTCTTCTCGCCATATAACTTCACCAGGATGCCCTCAATTGGTATGGGTTCATAAGACATTTCCATCTACACACTACCACCCACACTAGTTGTCCATTTTCTAAATAGTAACATTTCCATTTAGCGAGACAATCAACAATAACAACATCCAGGGTTAAGTACTTGCCTAGATAGGCTATAACTTACACCACCAATCCCTTAACACATCCAACCACTAACACCTCTCTTGAGTCCATGGCAGTACACTTCCCATAGGATGTTGTTACTTTGATGTTTAACTCATTCATGACCTCAAGAGGCATTACATTGCATAAAGCTCCTGAATTAAACATGCAGTTGTGTAACAATCAGGGTAGTGAAAAATGAATCCACATTCAATTGAGACTCAACCAAATAAGTTCCCAAATAAAATTCAGGTGGCTCCCCCAGTTCCTCCAATGCTTGTATTTTTTCTAAATCTGTAATGGTAGGAGGAACCTCTACACTTTTCACATTTCTGCCATGGGTGATATTTTCTTCCTTGATTCCCAAATATTAAAATACCATCTTATTATGCTCACGAATTCTAAGCAATTAAACAATAGGAATAGTAACCTTGATCTGAATCAAGATTTGGGCTATGTCACAAGGAGCATATTTGGGTAAGGAGGCATTTGGAGGGAAATTTACAAACTCATCTCAAGGCATGGAAGTTTTTATAGTCTGAGCATGGGCTGGATTGTAAGTTTTATTTGGGGAAACAAGGACTTTTCTAGATGCATATTTCTTAGGGGTGTCCTTAGGGATATTGGTGAGAATTGGAATTTTTGGTTTGGATTTTGGCCCTGCCCGCTTGACAACCTTACTTCATGTGTTATACTCCTTTTCTTTGGTAATGACTGCATTCATTAACAATTGTCTATTCTCTTCTAAAGGAATTCCTTCATCACACTTTTTGATCGTTAATGCCCTCAAGTACTCAAAATAATGATTAGGCAATTCAAAATATTTCAACATATCAATTTATAAATTACTAATTGGAGAAAGAGGTAATACCAAGTGAATGCAATCCCAAAAATCTGCCACAGTTTTGGAACTTATTAGTTTATTTGAGGTTGCTCTCTATTGTGAGCTTATAGAGCACTCCATCATACACACTTCATCATTAGTCTCATCATCATCTTCTTCCTCAACTTCCTTATCAACAATACAAAGAGAATGTGGCAATAAGAATCTATTACACCACTCAATTTTTTGAGCTTCTTCAATAGTAGAAACTCTGGTAGTCAGTGAATCAGGCACTAATCTATTTTCCCAAGGTTTGGTTTATCTATTTTCCAAACCCATGACCCATTTTCCTCTATCATTAGATCTATGATCACCTCTGGGATGATTACTAAATATTTCTTTACCATGTAACTTATGCTGACCTTGGAAACTATGTCCAATACCCTTCTCTTCTTTGGCCAATTTATAAGATATTTCTTTAACATCTCTGGCCAAATAATTTACAACTTCTTCCATATCCAATGCTTTACTTGACTGAGGTTTTTCTGGATTGATCAATTTGATACCCTCCCTCTTAGGAGGCTTTCTAACTACTTTGATATTATTTTAAATCTGCAAAGCCATGGTAAAGGCTTGCCTCAAATTTTCATGGTTCTTGTCCCTCAAATAATAAGCAGCCTTTTTGTCAAATGCATCAGAATATTTTATTAGACAAGACTCATCACATGACCTTAAGTTTATAGGAAACCTTCTCAAGGTTTTGTTTAATCTAGTATTGAAATCATAAACAAATTCATTAGGGTTCTTCTTTATATTTTCAAATTCAGACAAAAGAAAACTAGGATGTGTCTTATCTCCATACTGCAATCTAAAGGAATTTTTCATTTCTATCCATGAATCAATTGAGTTACCTAGCAAATATTTATACCAATAACGTGCATACTCCTCAAGAGTATGAATAAACAATTTTATATACACATCCTCAAATTCAATCTCAAAATATTCCATCGTATTGAAAAAAAAATTGAAATGCTGATCGCCAGTGATAGCATTATTACCTGGAAAAATTGGGCAACCTATTTCTAACATCTTGTCGCACTACATTTGGATACCCATCCATACCTCTAAAATTTATATGACCAAAGGTATTGACAAAAAACGGAGGTCTGGGTGGGGACTGGGCCATATTTTTTTGAGGAGGTGAATTCACTGGAGAAACAATATGTTGAGGGTCAAGGGGTCTATGGGGCACAAGGCTGTAACTTTTAGAATGTATATCCCCTAATGGATTTGTTTCTTGGAAATCCCTATTAGATTTGGAAAACAGAGGGACAAAATGAGAAGAAAACTTTTCAAATACAAATGAAGTCCCTTCTCTAGATGGATAATTCAAAACTACAAAAGGACTACATAATTCAGAAGAACTTGAGGACATATGAGACTATTCAATGACAGGTTGATCACTTTTCACAATGGATAATTCTTTTCTTGATTTGTGATCTGCAATTGCTTTCCAGACTCTTCTTCCTTCTAAACTTTTCTTTCCCAGTTCTAGAAACAACTTTCTAGAATGGTCTTTAATGAAGAAAGATCTTCTTCCCTCCATCATTACAAATATTAGTGGAAAATTTCAATTGACATAGGTTAAGACACTGTCATTTATCAAATATCAAATCAACATAGAGTCGCCACTAAGGATTTTCACCTTAGTTGTGAAAATTCACTATAACTGATTTGTCTAATATCTTATCAACACTTAATTCATGCAAAGCTTAGTAAATATTACCTTCCTTTACTAGTATTTATCACTGATGATACAAATTTAATGCAATAACCACTAGGAACTGGACATATTGCACAATGCCTTGTAACTTCTCACAATTCTTAGAAATATGAAGATAGGATGACGTTTCAACATCGTATTAGTACTTAGATCATGTAAGAAACATTACCAGGGTAAGATTGAATATGAACAGGAATCAAATCATCCCTGGAAATAGTGTCAGTGAGGTATTGGTATCCAAATTGATTCTCCCTTCGAAATTCAAGCAGCATCAAAGACTTCACATGATACTCACAGTCAGACAAATCATGATATATGTAGTTTTGTATCTGGGGAAGGGATTCATCTGGATCTTTCTCACTCAAGAATTGGAGAAATTGATATAACCATATTAAAGGATTTGATCTATCCTTACTACTTTAGGTTGTGCCTTTCAACCAGGGTGAGAGAACCCATTTTTGTAACCTCGGTTGGTGAAGGACATAAAGAGATCCTTCTTTGCACAATTTTTTAGGAAAAACCTTGAGAAAATATGATCAATTCACCACACTCTACCTATCACTATTTGTCACTTCTAGAGGATGGAGATATTTTCTAGACAAGGATTGGGTTACTAAAGACATTGAACCCTAACTACTTCTGCAGATTTGTGCAATGGAATATTTTCATTTATGGATACACATGGAAAACAGGGGTGGTTTAGGTAGGATTTTTTGTTTGAAGAAAATTTTTGTGGGAGATTAAGCAAGATAAACTTGATTTTACCAGATCTTTGAGAACCTTTACAATAATAGGAAAAATCAATAATAGTAAACTTCATAATAGCAAAAATATTCCTTCAACCAAAAGGTGTGCATCAATGGAGTACCAAATTTGCATGGTTTCACACACTATTCAATAATTCAACACGAAGGCTTGAGTTAAATACTCAATTAAACATTAAAAAATCCTTGGTTCATCACACCTAAGATACCCTCATAGGATAACAAACAATCTTTGTCAACAAGTGATAGTAAAGTGATTTTAAATTGTTTATTTCATTATAGGATGACGGCTCTTCTTATAATGAAATTACAAATGCCACTATACCATCATAAGGGTAAGATCTTGTGTGATTAAGAGATATTTTAACTTAAGATTGCAATAGGAACAAGAAAAACTATTTGAAGACATTCTGAAATCAAAGTTGTCATGATTTTTTCCCAAGATTAACATAGATTAATTCGAGATCTTATTAGATTTATCTGTAGGTGATATTTTCTTAAAAAAATCTCAGAGCATGTCAATGGTTGTACACTTGCAACAAACTTGATGCTATTGAAATATAAAACACAAGAGATTAAAAATTTTCTCAGTTGGTTTCTCATGAAGATGGGCTTCTCTCAAATTTTCACAAAAAAATTAACCCCCAACGATTTGCATAACTCATTCATGCTCTTTATAACAATCAATTTACATCCAAGCTTCCCCCCCAAGAAAATAATATTCAAGGAACCATTGTTTGCTACATATTTGATCATGATTCCAATAAGTGACGTTTAACAAATATACAACAAAAAGTTACTAGTTATTCAAAAAAGGTAAATCATTTCAAATATTTCCATCATTGTTTTAACTGGGGGCACTTTTTTCATTCTTCATGCCTATATTATCCTTTTCCACATCTTTTTCCTCTGCATCTATCTCCTCTGGATCTACCAATTTGTTCTTCGTAGGTGCTCAAGCAACTCCATTTGAAATATTCAACTTTTTCTCCTCTCAGACTCAAAATTCAAGCTCCACAACCATTCAATTGAATTTATCTGATTAAAAGCGACAAGAAACCATAAAAAACGATGAAAAATGATATTCACATCTCCTAAAGTCTTAGAGCGTTAATGGTAGGAAAACCATATGCATCATGCCATAGCAATTATTTTTCCTTTCTCCATTTTAAATTAGAGTCATCCACATGGAAATATGCTAGCCAAAACGAGCCTGAGGATAGTTTTTTACATTTTATGAATTTTGAATAAAAAGTGGATTTTTGATATTTTGATCACCTCTCCACTTTCAATATAGGACCTACATGTGGCTTAATCCGGGCGTCGATAGAGCTGCAACTCATTTTTGTAACTTAACTATTTTTGTCGAAAAAGTAAAATTTCTAAATTTTCTCCGGTGACCTGCCTCCCTGCGTTGACTTTTCAATGGAGGCTCTAACTTGTCTCTAGTGGGGTCACTCTTCAATTTATAACTTTATTCAAAAAATAAAGCTAAAAACTTCAAATTCCTCCGACGACCTGCCTTTCCACGTTGAATTTTCAACTAGTCTCTGGTGGGCCCGCTCTTCCATTTAAAACTTAACTCTTTTTACAAAAATAAATCCAAAAAACTTCAAAGTGTTCTACTGATCCATCCTCCCGCCTTTGAATTTTATCTGAAAATTCAACACGTGGCTTTATCTAGGCATTTACAAGGCCGTGCTCAACTTTTATACTTTATTCTTCATAACAAATCTAAAAGTTAAAAAAACCTCTGACAACCCGCCTTCCCGCTTTTGAATTTTCAACCTGCCACGTGTCTTGCTCTATTCATTCGCAGGGATTAGGCATTTCTTTTACTTTTCATTATTTTCTCCATAGTGCCTTAAAGCAAAAAAAGGGACCACCCTTCCGCAACTGCTCAACTCATGAAACGTGTACACCTTCGGGGAAAAAAGTAAGAATTTGTGATGGATATTGAATTTGTGTATATTAAGTGTAAACAATAGTGAATAGGAATGAAATGTTTATGAAATGTGTACACTATGGTATTAGGTGAAATTTTGAAGATAATTATGCAAATGAGATAGAGATAACGGAAATGATTCTCATGACACGTGTACACATGTACCATAGTGATGATGAGAATGAAAACTGATCCAAAAGTAATTATGTAATGGTTTAAGGATGATTATGTGATGGATATCATAGAGGTTATGTATATTAAGTGTAAGCGATAGTTAATAGGAATGAAATGTGTATACGATGGTATTAGGTGGAATTCTGAAGATAATTATGCAAATGAGGTAGAGATAAAAGTTTGTATTCTCAGGATACGATAAAAAATGTGCCATGTGAATTAGTTGAGAGAATAAACATAGCAAAAGACCATAATAAAGTGAATAATTGAAAGTTTCCATAAATAGTAGTGTTAAAAGTGAAGAATACACTTATTTGTCTTTTTTGTGAGTGTGATAGAGAGCTCTAAGTATGAGAGGATGCTACAAGTTAGAGTAGCATGACAAAGTAGATTCAAGATGGTGGTGATGGATGTGGCATTGTGTACAATGGTGGAGTTTGTAAGCGGATTTTTTTTGAAAAATGTGTTGATATTAGTCATTGTGAATGATTTTTTGTGAAATTTGTATTTTTTAATTTGTATACATTTTAGACCTAGCCAAGAGTGGTAAAGGCACTAATAACCTTCAAGATCGGAGCACCAAGACCTAGGTGCTGGTGTCCTACTCCTGGATGCCCCAGTCCTTCTTCTGTGTGCTCATGTCCAAAGAGTGTGAGTTGAGTCTAGAATGATGTAAATGTGAAATTTTACTTATGTTGATGTTTTATATCAAGGTGTTTGTATATGTATGATGTGTTAATGTTGTGCTTTTTTTTGTTTTGTTATGCGCATAGGGATATCTATTCGAGATACTTTAGTGGTGGATGTCAAATGAGTACTTTGCTTGGATTGGGGTTGTTGGAAGACGAGTAGGATGCTTTAGACCATGGAGGCCTATGGAACATAGCAAGGATGAGGGGATATTCCCCATAACATTCCTATGGCTATAACTCTATGCGAGAGGCGGTGTGCAAATACTCAAACATTTTTATTACCTACAAGAGAGATGATAGTCACATTAGATGAAGTGTATCGCATTCTAAGATTAACTATTGTGGGTGAGAGGAAATATGTTATGGTAGTGGATGATATGAAAATACATATGAGAACCACTCGAAGCTATTTTGTGGGGACTCGATCTCCTACCAAGGCCCATATTAGCCTAGATACTATTTTAAGATCAGGGGTTTCATGATTTCTAAAGTTTATTTCCATGGTGATAGTGTCATCGATTGCAATGGAGTAGGAATATTTTATAAGATGCATGATATCTTCCACTGGATAGAGGAGGATATCAGTAGGTATACTTGAGCAAGATATGTGTTGGCACATCTATATAGGGATTTGTATACATTTATAAAGGTGGAGCATGGGGTGGCATTAGAGCTATAAAATTGTTACATGTATGGGCCTATGATCATATTATAGTATTGAGGCTAATTGGTGGACTGCATGGAGAGTGGGCTAGAATAAGAATATTTGTAGGTAGGTGCTTTGATGTACAAGGAAGGAAGAGTGACATAGATACCTATAGAGCTATGCTAAATCATATGAGGATACCTACCATTATATGGAGTCCATGCCAAGACTACAAAGGATGGATAGAGGATTTAGTAAAGATGTAATGTGTACGTCCTACTATGTGGTTAGAGGAATAGTTTATTAGGGGTGACCAATTTATTTCTGCTTGAGTGGGTTTCACGAAAGTTTGATATGGCCGAGGACGTGCACCCAAAGTCATTTGTATTGGTTAGAGATATTAGGGAACTGAGGAAGTTTAGAGTGAGAAAAAGGGACATAGTAGGGAAACTACTACCTTTATGGCCATAAGAGAGTGATGCAGTGATGGATTTCATAGATGTGGATAATGTGGGATATATCAAGGCCTACTATGGATTGTGTGTGTCACATCATTGGGTGTTTTTGTTTCTAGTATTGGTGAATACAACAACCACTAGGAGGAGGAGTAGAGTGGCAAGCACTTACCCCCAGTGGCATAACAATGACAGTTTCTGAGAATGAGTATTTGTAAAACCATGTTGTATGATTTTTTAGTTGGTTGTGTAATGGTCATTTTTAGATAATCCATTGTTCTTATGGTTTTAGGGGATGTGTATTTCTCATTGATTGTGGATAAATCCATCCACTCATTAACATGGAATTTTCCGACTGACATACTCATAGGTGGTGGCATGTTAGAGCATGTAGATGATATTGTGAGAGAGCATGCCCATTTGTTTGAGATATTAGTGATAGCAGCATTGACATGTACTGTGCTGCTAAGAAAGAGAGATGAAGCATGAGAGGAGAGATGATGGGCTAGAGAAGTGGTGAGTGGCGGTCCTCTAGGATGGGATGTATTTTCTATTTTTTTTAGTTGTAGAGTCACTTTACAAAGAATTAGATAGAGAATACCCTATTGGAGAGATAGATAAAGTGATTTAGGGGCTGCGATCAATGGCGTAGGGTGACTGTAAAGGCTTCTATTTTATAGAGCTCTTGTATTAGAAAATAGTTATAGTGATGATGATATTTGATATATTATGATGTATCAATGTATGGGAGTTTTCCCCAGCAATGAGATGCTTTGTAATCATGATTGTAAATTATATATATATATATGTTTGAGTGTGTATGTGTGTTGAGTTGTTGGTATATAATTTTTGCAATTGATGTGTTACTAGAATTTGATGTGATGATGATGTAGGATTCAATGATGGTTTTTGTTGTGCGTTATGTGTTTAATATTGTCTGCGTGTGCTGAATTTATTTGCAATGGGTACATGTTGATGTCGAATAATGTGATTATTGATAGATATATAACTTATTATAGACATAAAATCATGCACTTTAGATATTATTTATCATAGTTTCATACTACTATTTAGAATGTTATTGAGTGAATATAGTATTGATTAACTGTTATTGGTCTAAAGTACACCTTCAGCTAGATGACAACTTGACTTCTCACTTCATTCGGTACAATCGGATTCCCTCCGAGTTATTGGTGTCTCAGAATGAGAGAAACCTCTAGAAAGGGTTGTCTCCCTTTGATGAATCACATGAAAATATGTATTTGACTCAGTTTAAAGTTAGAGGAAAAGTAAAAATGAAAACATATAAAGGTGATACACCAAAATTTCCATGATACTTATCTTATACAAAACACTTGATGAAAGTTTCAATAACTGAAGGATTCACTTTAAACTCTATATAGCCAATTCTACACTTACTTAGGCACCTAAATTCACTTTTGTGATTGCAAAACAGATGAAACAAGATCATGTAGGAGCTGTGAAATTATGATATGCAAAAGGAATTAATGATGTTCACTGCTACACACTTTTAATTTACTATGACACAATTCAAAAATCTAAGTTTAGAGGAATAAGTTAGTCTTTTGTATTCATCAAGGATTCCAGATACAATTCTGTAACATAAGTCTGCAATAAAAATAACCCCTCCTTAATACTTTGCAAGAGCATACAATATATAGCAATAAAATCTTACCATGCCTACCAAAAATAGGCAATGCTAACAATAGTCCAAAGAACCCATACATGTATAATTACCAAACCTTAATGAATACAATAAAATAATAAAAGGATAATAATATCCTATGTTGGACTCTTACATAGCCCTGGTCAACTATCGTTGACTGCTTCCCCTTCGCTTCATGCAAAAAAAGATGGTACAAGATCTTGGGAGGAAATAGGTAATTGCCACTTTAATTTACATCGCAAAGTTTTTATTTTCTTTATGTGCATTAAAATATGAAACAACCTTGTCCTCTTCTGAACTTGGAATACATGCGTAGTTATTTTCTTTACATGCAAAAGGTCCCTTATCTTCTAGCTTCCACTCTGGAACACATGCATGCTTTAGGTTCTCCCCATATTGAGACATACATAAGAAAGGTAATAACTTAGTTCATTCATGCATGATTTCTCCCCTCCCTATAACTAATTCAATTAAATTTTAAAGGCCTACCACCTACGTCAAAATCCTCACGATTCCATGGTCAAATAGTGTTAAACTATGGGTTTAGCTGATAATGATCAGCCATTTTCATTTCAGGTAAGCTTAATGCTTAGGGTTGAGTTCTATCGTTAGAACCTGGTTTTTGATCTTTTGCTTGGAAGCTTTTCATTTTGAATGCCTTTGACAATGGCTTTTTGCGTTTACTATCTAGTTAGAGATCACTGTTATGCATATTCTTGTGGCTTTGTGCTCCCTGCCTAAGATTTTGGAGGTAAAACTCTATGTTGGTGTTGCCGATCCCATATGATTCTGGGTATCTCAAGCTTGTGACCTATGTCTGGGAGGTCAATGTTGTATGAAGGAACGAGCTATCTATCTTTTATTTGGATCTTTACTCATTGCAAACTCAGAAGACTTATTGGTTGAGCTTCTTACATTCCTCATCTCACGTGCTGTGGGGTTGTACCCGTGCAAATATCCTTCAGTGTTATGCCACAGATTTGGGTCTATTTGTGTAAAGGTCGAGATCGTATTTTACCTTTAACTCTACTACTATTGAAGACTAGTATGTGCTTTAAAACCTTGTCCTTTTTACTATTCTAGATTTAGCTTGGCGACCGTATGGTGAAGCCTATGATTCGAAATCTGTGACTTCATGAACTTATAGGCTTATTTCTGACTCTGTATTCTTTATACACAAAAATCATTGTTTTCAAGGCATAATTTTGCTTCTCGTGTTTCTTGATAAGCTCCATTGGGTTATCTAATTTCCATTTCACTTGTGACTCCATTTTGAAGCTCAGTGATTCAAACCTTCCTATGGTAACCGTGAAAAGGTAACTCTCTACATTTTTTAGCTCTTTTGTTTCTAGATTATTTTGCTCATCGGTTAAGCTCAAAAACAGATCGTTATTTTCAGTCTCGGCCTTTATTGGGTGAGCCCCTTAATTAGCCATTAGTTCTATGTTGGTGCCTATGGCATTGTTATGACCTTCCGGGTTATTTTCTTTCATTTCATTGTGCTCTGAGTTGATTTGTGCTCAACTTATAAGCACCTCAGTTCAAACTCTTGGGTTCCTAGGTGAAACATTGTTGAAAATTTTCTCTCCAGTTAGCCTTTGTAGATCTGATAACAAATTCTCAGTTTTTCTATTAAGGGTGAAATTCCACGATTCTCTACAATGGAGTAACATGTATGTTGGTATTACATTATCATGATGTCTGATCGCTTCTTCGTTGAAAATTGGGTTGTTTTCGATATTCTAAGCGCTATCATTGTGATCAAGGTATCTCTGATATTTCTATCTCATATAGATGTATTTTGCATACCCTGCGTATGATCTGTTGGAGCAGACTTACATCATGTGCACTTTCACGAGATATTGACCTTTGAGCATTTTGTGTTGGTGACCACCATTCTAGATGTTTGACATATCATGTGCTTTCTGGGTGCCTCTCCCATGAAGTATGCACGAGTAGCATGATCCAATTGTCTGTACCTTTTGACCCTACAGTTTGTTGTAACTATAGTTGTTTCTACCTGTGGCTATGAATTCTTCCAAGAACAAATGAGCCTCATGGAAAAATGATTATTCATAATTCTTATAACTGGAGGCCAATCTCTTATTCATCATGAACTGTTAACTATTGGTTTGCATTCTGTGCAAAAATACATATGTAAACTGCATTCCCATTCTAAGAGTTTGTCTTCTTGTACTTGCATCAGTAGAAGTTTTATCCTTGATTGAACATATATGCATTCCATATGGAACAAGCTCTTTGACCCTATTATAGGATCTTGAAAAATCACTGGCTGGAAATGCCTAAAATCTGCATTATCCCATAGCTCCGAGTGTTCACATTTAGATTTGAATAATCTTTCATCATGCATATTGTTCCCCTCTAAAAAAAACATTCATGTTTGGAATACTGTGCCGTAACTATCTGTGTAGTACTACAAGGTTGTATGGAGAAGATGGAAATGTGCCTTGTGATTGCAAGGTGAATACGTGTAAATTGCATGCTCTCAGCAATGTGAAGACTGTAATTGGCTTGTTTCCTATAATTGGTCAAGATTGTAATTCCTGAGATTATTATGGCATTCCTCCTATTCTTTGAACTTTGAAAACTGTGACATCCCATGGTTTATAATTTTACAAAACCATTATGAATTTAAACTTAGAATCACGATAGGTTTCATCTCTCTTGAATGGTTGTCTTTTCCTTGGTAAACTGATAAAACTTCAAGCTTGAAACCTTAAGCTTGTTGCTTGATTCCGAAATCGTGTTTCTGCTTATCTATCATAGTTAATTGTATGGGATTGATCCTCATTACTTCATAATTCATGATGCTTCTTGACATGGTGTATAGAAATCTAACAATTGAGCATGTTATTTGAGATGAGAGCTCTTGTGGCATATTAATAATTGGTTCCTTGTCTTCATACTTTAACTTTAGCTCCTGAAGTTGAGCTTATTCCTAGCTCAGTATGATTTTATATAACTGAGGCTCACAATGGTGTGATAAATTTGATGCTTTGTTTACATTTTTACATGTGGAATTTGCATTCCTGAGTATACTCTGAGGTTTTATGATTGTACCCCATTATTGCAACCTTCAACTCTCTTTAATGCATGTGGTTTCATTTTCTGACAAGCTCCTAGCACTGAAAAATCTGCATTTAAAAAGTTTCCTGTCATTGCATGGACACATTGTACAGATATGTACCTTGTATCTTGATAGCAACAGCTGTTCATTTGATTCTTTATTTTATTGCTGCAATTTTCAATGTTGTTCAAAATGTACTTCATTCTTTTACCTGCACACTTCAGAAAACTAGTTAGAAAAAAGGGCCAACAGCCATTTCTTTTTTATCCTTTAGCAATTTTTCTTTCTTGATATGCTTCTGAAGGTGGAACTTAGATGCTCCTGAATGATAATGACATGTACTTAGTGATTATGTTTCTAGTTCCTTCTCATGTATCTTATATGTACTTTCTTGAAGAGAATCATCTTCCTGAAATTATAAGTACATGACAAGAGAAAAAAACACAGAGCTCTAATAGTGTGTTTGTTATATGTCAATAGGTACTGCAACCTGATAGGATCATGATGTTGATGTAGATGAAGTGAGAAGCACATGAAAACCAACTCATTCAGGAAATGATTGGTTTCCTTTCTCCTCACTTATTTAAAATTTTCTGTATATGTATCTCTTTTATTTGTACATATAAGTTACATCCCACAGAATATGTGGGAAACATTATTTCTTTATGAATAATTGAAATTAAATTTTTTAATTGAGTTTTCTATTTCCTTTTGCATTTGATTACTATAAGTCATAATTATAGAATGAACTAAAAAACTCAACTCATAATTAATCTCATTCTAACATAAAGAAATAACAAGAATTTAATGCACCTATACCTAGAAACTATACTTTATACCATGTAAAGAACAAATGTGTTTTTTGTTGCAAGGTATAATTTCTGACATATGTTGTTGTTCCCGCCTTCATCAACGTCATGTACTAGTGCCTTGAGGCTTCTACATGAACTTGGTGATGACGAACATGGAATGGCAGCATATGTGAGGTGTTGCACCCTACAACATCACCCATAATTTCCTATGTTCTTTCAATCCTTCCCAGAAATGAATACTTCCCAAAATAGAAATTGTTTAGTACCCCTACCCAGTGGTTAACCAAAAAGGGTCAACATCTTGGCAAATTTGTTGATTGCGTTTCATGCTAACCTTTGAGAACCTCGTATCATAGCCTGAACATGCATGCCAAAGGATGCATAATGCTGATAAGACTTAAATTCCTCCTCGGAAAATGAAAAACAACTACAAAGCTACATAATGTGCACAAGGTACTAGAAGGAAGTAAACAACACGTACAAGGCCTACGAATTATTTTGGCAGCCATTTATTGAAAGTAAAAACAATTATGTACTAACTAACATCCACATTGTTGGTTATCCTCCACCTTACTGGTCCTCTTGGGTCAAAATGGAAATTTATGATTTCTTCTCCACGAGGCTATAAAAAAGGAAGAAAACCACTTAGTGGCTCGTAACCCACACTTATGGGTTTCATAGGCACACTGCAATCTAACTTATTTTGGATAAACATATCCCCAATGAATACCCACTCAACTAGTGACACAATATGGATGCATTGATACTTCACGACAACTTGCTATGCATCATCCTTCTTTTCTTAACCTCAAAGTCTTTCTAAATCATCTAGGAGCTGCATATATTGATCCCAATCTTCACCATGATCTACAGGAGACAAATTGTGATCAAACTTCTTTTGAACCTATTCCTTATTTTTATCCCTCAAGTTAATAAACTCCTTGGGTGAATTAAGAGGCCTCCAAATAATTTCAATATCATCAATGAACTAAAAATACTCCTCCCAATGTGAACCTAAATATTCCATCTTCTCCAAGCCTATTTTTGGGTTGTAAGTACCTTTGAACCATAAACTTCTACAATCTTATCTTGATTTTTCTTTATGAATTTAGCCTTTGACTACTTCCCAATGTATTCTTTAATCTCTTGATGACCCTTTCTATGCTTAGCTGTAGTTATATTTTTTAGTATCGTGACCTCCTTGATTACAACTTCACCAAATGAGCATGTGTCATACCTTATCACTTGATGAAAGCCTATCATGAAAATATGGACCTTATCTTCCTCCTCAATGTAGCACGTAGGTTATTCCAATTAACATGGTTGTTTTTCTCTTTGGGTTTCCTATGAAAAATCTTTAAGTTCTATTTTAGGAGTGTCAATCTCAATCTTATCTTCACACACACTTGCATCCTCCTCTACTTGTTCTTCCTTAAACTCATATTGATTAGATATCCTTTGCTCCAAATCTTATCGCTCCATTGAAAAATCAAACTTCCTCTCTTTCCAGCACTATTTTTCCAACCAATCTGACTGAAATCAAACTTCATAGCACAAATTCACAAATTTTCAATAAATTCTAGCTTGCTACTTTCTTCAATTGGATTCCCCTCCTAACTAATTTTCTGATCGTCACCTTCTTAAATCATACTTACATATGGAAGAGCAAAGGTGGGATGGGTTTCAGCTTGGTTTTGAAATTTTTGGACCAAGGAGTGGGGTTTAAAATCTGATTCAATAGTAGAGGGGGTAGAAATTGCAGCAACCTAAAAACTTGGAAATTGATAGGTAGGCTGAATTGGTTGACAAGGAATAGGCATTGGATTCTTATGCGGAAGGTAAGTGGGAACTACCCATGGACATGGTTCCTCAACTTGCGGCCATATTGATAAGAAAAATTTGGATCATAGGGATATGGGTTGTAATAAGGTTTGTGGTTCTGATCTGGCAGAGGATGTTGAAAAAATAAAGGTTAATCTGATTTCTTCAGATCTTATAGGAAGGAATCCCACCTAGGATTTGATGTCATGATTGTATGACCTAAAAAAGGATTGGTAAAATGAGAAAAAATGTCTACGGAAAATGAAAATAACTTTTTTGGACCGGAATATAATTAGATCTGTACAGAAAATTACCTCTGAAAGGATGAAATTTTACCAAACACAAATCAAACCTAATTAAACTATGTAAAATTCAATTTCCTATCCCACTAAGCGTGCCAAAAAAATATTATCAGTCTTAAGTACACATTTCACTGGATGGTAATCTCATTTCTTACTTTATCTGGAATAATGGGATTCCCTTTGAGTTTTTGGTGTCTTAGAATGAGGGAAACATCCACAAAGGGCTACCTCCCTTTTATGAATCACTTTAAAATTTGTAGTTGACTAAGTTGAAAGTTAGATGAAAAGTAAAACTGAAAGCATATAAAGGTGATACACAAATTTTTTTGTGAAACTTATCTTGTACAAAACACTTGAAAAAAGGTTCATGAACTGAAGTCTTCAATATAAACTCAGTATAATCAATTTTGCACTCACAAAGGAAGTTAAATACACTTATGTGATTACAAAATAGCTGAAACAAGATCATGGAGTGTTGTAAAATTTTGATCTGCAAAAAAAATTAATTATATTCATTGCTACACAATTTTAATCTACTTTGACACACTACAAAAATATGAGTTTAGAGGAATAAATTAATCTTTTGTATTCATTAAGGCTTGTAAATACAATTATGTATCATAAATCTATAGTAAAAATAAACCCCTATAATGATTTACAAGAGAATACAATCTATATCAATATACTCTAACCATGCTTTCCGAAAATAGGTAATACTAACAATAGTCCAAAGCACCTAGACATGCATAATTCCAGCCCTTAATGAATAAAAGAAAATAATAAAAGGGTAATAATAGCCTACTCTGGAATCTCTCATATCCCTGGTAAACTTTTTTTTGACTACTTTTGGTTATCTTCATGCAAAAATAGATGGTGTAAGGGATTTTGGAAGGAAAAAGGTAACTAGCACATTAATTTAGCTTCCAAAGCTTATTTTTGTCTTTATGTGCATTAAAATGTGAAAAACAAACTTTTCTTCTTCTGGACTTGGAATGCATGCATAATTATTTTCTTTACATGCAAAAGGTTCATTGTCCTCTAGTTCCCACTTTGGAACACATACATGCTTTAGGTTCTCTCTAGGTTGACACATACATTAGCAAGCTAATAATTTAGTTCATTCATGTATAATTTTTCCCCTCCCTATAATCATGTCAATTAATTTTCAAAGGCCTACAACCTACATGGAAATTAAGAAGAACAAGGTCAAACATTTTAAACTATGGTTAAGCTAAACCACAGTCGAGAGACCTCAAGTGAGATTAACGTGTAGGGTTTGAAACCATAATATTTTCACTTGCTTTAAAGTTGGAACCTTCTTGAAACTCTAGATTATGGAGGAAGGGTTTTCTTGGCCACCATTCCTGTGGTTTTCAAGCTCTATTTTCACCTACTCAAGTCATTACATCTGCTGCCATTTTTTTATCTCACCGTGTTAGCTCAGAGCTCTATATGCATTCATTCTTAGATGCCACTATTAGCTTATCTGGAGAGCATGGTTTTGAAATCAAGTTTTCTTATTTTTTTCGTTGTTGCTTTGATATTTTTCTTGGAAGTTTTGATTTTGAACGCCTTGTGATGGGGTTTTATTTTTACTACTTGGCTTGAGCTCACTATTGTCTTTGTGGGATGTGTTTCACATAAATTTGGAACTCTATTTTCATGCTGCGGAGCCCATTTAAAGGTAAATATTTCTCTTTTCTATTTTGATTTGATCTTGTATAACTATCAGGTATGTATCAACTTGGATCTCCGCTACTCTACCCAGAAGACAAATTGGGGTTTTGTATTATTCCATGTGCTTTAGATTTTACCCTAATACCTTCATGTTGCCACAAATCGGGGTCTATTTTGAACTCAGATATTATAGCATTAACCGTTACTTTTGATTTCTTGAGACGAGCTTGTTGTTCGGTCCATATTTAGCATAGTATTTCCTTTATGGAAATCTTTGTTTTCTTGACCTTATAAGTCGATTTTTGTCTATGTATTCTTTATACATGACCATCATTATTTTCAAGGAACTATTTTTCTTTTCACGTTTCTTGATAAGATCCACAGGGTTATCTGGTTTCTGTTTCATTTGTAAGGCTTTGAAGCTCTAATTTTCGTCATATGGCCACCCTGATAAGGTAACTCTATACATTTTTGAGATCTTTTGTTTCTAGATTATTTTACTCATGGGTTAAGCTCAAAAATAGCTTGCTATTTTTATTCTTGGATCATTTATATTGCACTGAATTATCCACTGCTTCTGGTTTTTCCTTTACAAAGTCTGACCTAGGGTTTATTCCTTTCATTTCATTATGCTCAGAGTTGACGTCGCAATTATAAGAAGCTCTGAGTCTTGGTTCCTAGGTGCTTTCAATATTATCTTGCAGTCATATTTGTAGATCTGGTAATGAATGCTCGGTTTCTGCATTTCACGTATTTTCCACCATTTTAAATAGGTGAGTTGTAAATTGATTTAAATTATAAATAAATCTGAAAATATTTTTTAATTGGTTTTCTTTCGTAATTCTGAGCGCCATCTTTATGACGTTGCAGGTCTATTTTCTAGCTTATATAGAACCATTTGTCAAAATCTGCATATATTGTAGGAGCATCTTCATTTTTGCACTGCCACAAGATATATTATCCTTTGTGTTGTTTACTGCCACTAATCTGAAAAAATGGTTTGTTTTGGGTGCCTCTCCCATGAATGTTCATGAGTAGCATGATTTAATTGTTGTTCCTTCTGAAGAAATTTGGTTGTAAGTATAGTTGTTTTACCTATACTATAATCGGCCAAGAACAAATGAACCTCATAGAAAACTAATTATTCTTGATTCTTATAACTAGTGGCCAATCTCTGATGCATCTTGAACTATTAAATTTTGGTTTACATTCTGCGAAAAAATACATATGAAAACTTCGACCTTTTCTTTGGTTTGTCATTTTGTAAATGTATCATAGAATTTTTACCCCTGATTGAAAATTTATCATAAATATGGAAAACTCTTTGAGCCTATTATGCATCTTGGAGATTTCGTTGAAGGGCCTAAATATTCAATTCCCTTGATTTGATGGTTGACATTTAGATTTTAATAATGTTTCATCATGCACATTTTAAAAATAACAGTATCCTCGGAATCTATGCCATTACTATTGTAGTACCGAATCTTGAAACTTTGCATTTATTTTTGGAACACAAGGTGAATATGTTTAAACTATAGCTTGCACAAATGTAAATTTGTAATACGCTTCCTTTAATTAGTCATTATGGAAAACTGTGCTTATAAATATTTTCCTTTTATTCTTTAAACTTGGAAAATTGTGATTGCCCATGATTTATAATTTTACAAAACCATTCTAAATTGAAACTTGGAAGCATAATAGGTTTTATCTCTCTTAAATAGTTGTCTTTTCCTTGAACTTACAACACTCTGTTGGCACCTAGCTTCTTGCTTGGTTGAAAAATTTTCTTTTGCACCTGTCTTTGATTGATGAGAATATACATGAAATTTCATAATTCTTTAAGTTTTGCATGCTATTTGGAAACCGTGAATTGAGCATGTTCTTTGATATAAAAGGTCCTTGAACTAAGACTTTCTTTTTATTATTTCTTTATCTCCTGACTTTGAGCTCAGTCCTAGCTTACTATGATTTTATTTAACTCAAGCCTGTAATTTATACAAAAGAAACTCCGGAACATTGGACCTACTTCCTCTGAGGCTTGGATGGATGACATACTTTGAGGTTTGATGTGTTTTAATTATTGATAAATCTGTAAGTTATCCTTGCAAAACTCTAACTTGTTATTTAACTCAACTCCACGAAAGCATGTGATTTCTTTTTCTGATATGCTATTGGAACTCAGAAATCTGCATTAAGCTTTTCCCTTCGCTACATACACATAAGATATGTACCTTTTATCTTGATAGTTGCAATTTTTCGTCACTGCATGGTTGTTTTAATGCTTATTGTTGTAATGTGAAAAAATGATTAAATCCTAAGGATGTTTTATTTTATTCTTGTACCTAAACATTTTTAAAAAATTAGTTATAAAAAGTATGGACCAGCAGCCTGTTCTTTTCTCTCCATCCTTCAGTGATCTTCTCTTCCTTGATATGCTTCTAAAAATGGTAGTTAGATTCTCTTGAGTGAAAATGACATGCACTTTGTGATTCTATTTTTGGTTCCTTATGATGTATTCTTATGTGTATTTGCTTGGAGAGGTTCATCTTCCTGAAATTGTAAGTACATGAATAGAGAGAAATATTCGGATCTCTAATAGTGTGTTTGTTATATGTCAGTAGGTACTGCAACCTGAGAGGAGCATGAAGATGATGCAGCTGAAGCGAGGTGCACAGGGAAACCAAATCATTTAAAAAATGACGGGTTTCCTCTCTGCTCATTTATTTACAGTTTTATGTATATGTGTCTCTTCTTTTTGTTCATATAAGTTACATCTCATGGCTTGTATGGGAAATATTATTTATTTATGAATAAAATAAATTAAATTCTATAATTGAGTTGTCTATTTCCTTTTGCATCTGATTACTGTAAATTTTAATTGTTGAATGACCTAAACAACTCAACAAATAATTAATCTCATTCAGACATAAATAAATAAAAACAATTTAATGCACCTGTACTTGCAAACTATACTTTCTGTCATGAAAGCAATAACTTTGTTTGTTGTTCTAGGGTCCAATTTCTGACATCTTCCACTATTCCCACCTTCACTAAGGCAATGTAATAGTCCTTCTAGGATTTTGCATGAATTTTCTGATGATGAACATGGAATGTCATCATATCAAAGGCATTGCAACCTACCCATAGCTTCCTACTTGCTTTTAATCCTTCACATAAATGACTACTTCCCAACAAAAGAAAAATATTAGTAACCCTACTCGATGATGGAGGATTACTGGTCAACATCAACCACCATCTTTTTACTATCTTATTTTATTTTATTTTTTCATTACTGGCCATTTACATCTACATACGCAATCATCTTCTATTATATTGCGTTATTTTAACCTCGACTGGGGTGCCCATGCAAGTACTGGGGCACAAGTGGGTGACCTGGTCTCACAATGTGTGCCCTACACGGGGGGGTCATTATCTAGGAAATATTCTAGCACGTGGGTTCATATTGAGGTAATTAAAATTAATAAAATTAAATTCAATATACCGGTAGACATGAGGAGGTGAAAGGGTTTAATTTATTAATGTTTTGGATCAGGTATTGGCGGTAGGTTAAAAAGGTGGGCCAAAGGAAATGGAGGTTTAATTTTAATATAAAACTAAAACATTTGAACCCTAGTTTTTAAAATTAAAAACATTAAAATTGTAAAAGGAGTGTGGTCATAAATTAAATTATAATATCTTTTTAATAAAGAAAACTCAATTAAGAGATTCTTAACCAAGAAATAATAAGATGGTAGAAAACTTAGATTGAGTATGCTCTTCAACACAAGTGATATTATTTCACCATCTTAATTATTTGAAGAACTATTTTTAAACGATTAAATATTAACATATATAAGGTGATTTGTAAATGGTATTTAATGGCTTCAAACTATCTTTCAAGAGGAAATGCATATTAAACAATTTGAGTGAGAAATATAATATATTTTTTTGGCTAATATATTAGGGTAGAAATAAAACGGGTAAATAAAATTGTAAATGAAAAATGGGTAGGCAAGGTACATGGAAGAAATAGGGGGTATTTTTATTCTAATAATATAATAGTTGGGGGTATTATCAATTTAATAATTAAAGGTAGAAACTATAATTAAGGGTATTCTTTAATACCCTTTGAACAAATGTGTTATTCCATACTTTTACTAAGTTAACCCCCATGTAGTTCCCTGGTCCATTTTCCACTTTCCCACCATCTTTTGCTATCTTTCTAATCATTTATCCTTCTTCTATTTTTGATGGTTAGCCATTTCAGGGTTAAATATGAAATTAGATCAAGAGAATCCTATACATATAAAGTTATGAGACCATAATGAGGGACCTAACATCATTCAGTAATATCATCCATCTAGATTTACATCCATCTATTGCATTGGAGATCACTTACATCCACTTAGATCCATCATAATGAACAAGGCTAAGAAATTTGTATCACACTTTATAGTAGGGAATCTATTCTATTCCATGCACATATTCTATTACATTGTATTAATTTATTTATTTCTCGCTACATCGTAGAGTGTGACTGGCACAAGAGCATCTATTATCGAGAATTTACCCTCTCGCCGATTTTGATAAACTGCATAATTTCTTTAAACTTGAATAGGCAGAAAAGGTGAAAACAAAAAAAAATGATTTTGGAGGCAAACTGTGGATTTTCTATAACTCCACTTTTTAAGAAAAAATATGAGCCAGCCAAAATCTACTAAAATTTGAAAAAATGGGGAAAAGGCATGTTTTAATGAATTATGGGTCAAGTGGTTGTGAGTGGAACGGTTGCAGATGGAACTAGGGTTCCTCGTGCTCGACTTGGGTCTGAAATACCAAGGAAACAATGAAATGCAGATAAGGGAAAAGTTTGTGGCCCGAGGGGTCCACATTTAATCGGGTCGAAAGTTCCCTAAAATTTTGATTTACCCGATTTGCAAAGGAATGAAATGGGCCCAATGTATTGTGGAAAACATGGGTCTCGACGGCCCGGGTGGTCTAAGTATTGTGAGGACATGAGTTCCCCATGGAGGGGAAATTAACGCATAATAAAGGAGATAGCTTTTACTGCAGAGAAATCCATCCCATGAGACCCAAGTGGCACTTGTACCCCGGTGTCACAAGTTCCCCAAATAACCACAATGTTAAGGGAAAGTGGCTTAATGCAGATTATGAGAGCCCACATGGAACACTTTGACCTTGATGATAAATAGGCATAACTTTTGATTCAGTGCTCCGATTTTGACAAAAATTGAATTTTTAGAAATATTTGATTTCTTTTTTTTAATGAGGGTAGATGGGTGAAAAATAAAAACATCTCCAGCTCAAAAATATTAAAATCTCAGTCCTGTAAAATGAAAGAAATGCCTGGAAAACTCAAAATAGGTGTTCATACTTAGAAGGACATAATTTTTACAATTCTCAAGGTATTTTCACAAAATTGGTCTCATTGGAATAATGGCTCTAATAATGACATACAAAAATCAAGAAATCTGTAATTTGATGAAGATTTGATGATGATTTTATGGAAAATGGGTCAGGTTTAGAATAGTGATTTTATTGGTGGTTGAAGAGGCATTTAATGAGCATAGGAATCCATTCCTTCTCTTATGTAGGTCATGGGAAAACATGGGGAGCTTTTTGCAAGTGAAATACCATCAATTGCATTCATTTATTACATCTTACAAGTGGCTCGAAATGAAATTTTGGGATTAACTTTCTCTCTCTCCCCTCAATTTTTTCTATAAATTAATGTGTTGGGATCACTATAATAAAGGATAGTTTTCAGTTAAAAAAAATGCTGTCATTTTGCTTTTGTAAAGCCAATGTACTGCAGGCATTTTTAGTAGACTCCTTACATGGTGATCGAAGCCTTTCCTTTGTAATAGTTGGAATTTGCATATTAATGAAGCAATATATTCAAGTTGTGAATGTATGTTCTCTTGTTGTGCTTGTTGCATTCTTATTTCCTCTATAATCTTATTGCAGATGTTTGTGTCTAATCCATGATCTTACAGGGACCGATTATTATTGTGTATAAATGGAAATGTTTAGTGAATGTTGCCATTAGAGTTTGGAGAACTTTCATCACCCTCTCCAATCTATATTGTGCTTCCATTTCCACACATTGGAGATTATTCTCATACTCTCCTTTTTTGGTGTGTCACCGTTGTTAGTGTAGGATTTAATTTTACTCTCTTTCTCCCTGGTCCTTGGGAAAATTATGTTAGGATTAAATATTTTTTCCTACAATGGAATTATACTATGGCAGGTTATTTAATAGCAAGAAATATATATTTCTAGAGGTCTATCTCAAGTAGCAAGTCCCACAACTTGGAGATAGTACCCATGTTACCCAGCAACATCGTGAGCTCAAACACACAAACTTGTGAAAATAGGAGGGTGTTACGATTCGGTGATAAGCCCACGTTGTGGCAGATGAGGTCAATCTGACCCATTCATTTGCATCATTATTTTTTTAGGGTTTTGTTACTTCTTATTGGTATTTTACAGGTCTTTAAATCATCTTGGATTATTAACAACACTCAATATAAGACATAAAATCTGATGTGGCAGACAGTGAGGATTTCAGACCATCTTACGAACTAATGAAGATCAATTTAAGAGATTTTGTACAAACCAGGGTGCCCAATTTTCAAACCAGAGTTCTTGTGGGTGCCCCACTTCCTCTCAAGGTGCTTAAGTCCAACAATATACTCTAGGTACATCCTTTTCAGAGCTTCTGCATGGTCTTTCCAACTTGCATATTCTCTAGTCAGCTCTGGGACACAATCCCTCAAACATCTTCTATTCAACTGAGTTATTTCCTCTTCTATAATACACATTAAGGTTAGTGTTTTCTTTTCTATAGTTTCTTTGGCCACTCATATACTTCTTTATTGCATTTATTTGTTTTTTTTTACAGTTGTTCATATCTTAGATTAACTATCCCCATATATATCATATTATCTAATTTTATTTAATCAGTTTTGTGAACCCGACCTTCAAATACACTTGTTATTTAGGCTTCAACTTAGAATGACTGTCACTCATACTGGTCATTTTGGGACTTTTCAATATTGTGAGTTTACCTCATTCACCCGTAGGATTTCCAAATCGATGGACGATGTCTATACTTCTGCATCTCATAGTGACAATCCTTTGGATAATTTAATAAATGTCCCTCTTCAAAAATTCGAGGCCTCTGAGAGTGAGAATTCCTATGTTAAAGATGCCAATTTTGACCAAGATCAACTCAAAACTATTATTCACTTCCAGAAATCTTTGCATGAAAACCCTAGTCATCTTCCCTATGTCTTGCATGCTTTAATTTCTGCTAAGAGAACTTGTGATGCTTCCAGTTCTTTTGTTCCTTCTTTGGTTCCCATGATCTCAACTCCACCCATGTATGTTTCTACTTTTATTTTTACAACTATCGCTCCCATCACCCACCCTATAACTCCTAATATGTAACTTAGATCTTCCTCGAACACTCCTAATTTCACATCTTTATATCAGTATTTTAAAAATAAAATTCACTAGCTACAATTTACTACTTCTCAAGTATCACCATCTTTAGACTCTACTTCATTACTACATACACCTTCCACGCAGGCTATATCTACTTATTAATTTTCACCTAACTTCATCTCTCCCAAGTTGCCAATTTTTAAAGGCCATGGTGATCCACATGAACATCTCTGAGCTTTCCACGTAGCATGTCTTCACTATTTCTATGATCACACCATTCCCGCTAAGATTTTTTCTTGTAGTTTACAATACTATGCCATGCAATGATTCTATGACATAACTATCCATTAATTCATCTCTTGCATGCATTTGGATGACATATTTCTCACACATTTCTCTATCAACATTGGCTCTAATATATGTTATACTTAACTAGCATAACTCAAGCAAGGGTCCAACGAACACATATCTAATGATGTCTTGCAATACAAACACAAATTAGCTAAGATGACTAACTTACTTGTGGATTAAAATCTTAGGGACTTATTTATTCAGAGTCTATTACCATTTCTTTAGGAGAGAGTTATCTTTGAGACATATTCCTCATTTGATCAACTTTCTAAAACTCTTAAGCTTCGTGAGACTAAACTCCTAGCAATAGGAAAATTTAAATACCAAGAGTAAGCATCATCATCCAGACATTTTAAGAACAATTCCACTTTTAAGCCTTCTATAACTAAACCCATGGTGGGAAAAACCACTGTAAATGAAGTATCTACTCTGATGAAACTTCGACCATAACCATATAGGTATACTTTTACTAAGTTTAGTAAACTACTGAGTGTTTTTCTATTGAAAGTCATCAATAATAATATTAATAGCTTATTGTTGCCTCTACAACTTGAACCATCGCGATTAAAAGGGCATGATTTTTATAATAGTTATTATTGTGACTATCATCAATTCATAGGGCATTTCACTTATCGTTGTTTATGGTTATGACATATCCTTCAAGATATGCTTGATAATTGTCAAATTGAGCTTCTGGAATCTACAACATATACAGTTATTAATAAAAATCATAAACTTAAGATTTTTAATAACCCCTTACCAAAACATGATACAAAAATGACTTATTCCTTTTCTAATCATGTCTATCACACAGTATCTTCTCCCCCATTAGGGGATTTTAGTTTCTTAGTTACAAATTGGGTTCTTCACTACCAATCATTTATTTGTATAACATCGATTATAATGTGAATTTTACATTGAATCATTTACATATCAAGGCATACGTTTCCTCTAAAGCCATCAATGACAATAAGGTTGACCCATATTTTCCCATTATTGCATTCTTTATCTCACATCTTAGGGCTATCTATTATCCTTTATCACAAATTGAATATCCTTTCAACAAATCCTTTGGTGTTGTCAAACTAAATGTTACAGTCGGTCATCTTATAATACTTGTGTCATTTCTCGTTTCAAATACTATTGATGGTTGTTACATGGTTCTTAGTATGAATTGGATTCATCACTCGCAATCTATCATCTCTATGAATCATTCGCGGCTTGATTTTATTAAGAATAAGCATGTCATCTCTATTGACAGTGTTCCTCCATCTTCTCCATGGTCTGCATCTCCTTGCGTAGTTTCTAGATCACCATCTATGCCTTCTATCATGTCACATTCTATGTTTCTCAAAGTAGAGTCTACTCCTAGCTCACCTACTCGAGCCCCATCTACATGATCGCATCATTCCACCAATCCTACACATAGGTTTATGAACATTCCTAGGACAGTTACTAAACCTCGACATATGTCACTACCTTGGTTTATTCTATGTGATTATTCATCATATTCACATTCAATGTCTCATAGATACCCATCTCCAATGCATTTTTTAAAACCACTACCTTTTTCATACATCCATCCCTCCTGTGCGCAATGACTTCATTCACCAGTAAACTATCTATATACTATACCACCACTGATAGAGCATATTCATATTTTTTCACCATCATAGGTGTCATATGGAGGATCTATTTCCTACATGATTATTGGTAAAGTATCGAACCCCCTATTTTATGTGCTAAAACTAGCATGAACTTGAACAGGTCATAATTTGTGCTCCAGGTGTCCATTTGAGTCCTTTTTTTAAAAAACCTTTTGTTTCTATGATATGAACACACTGGTCAACCCATACTATTGGGTCGAGCATTTTTTGACACATTTTTTTGCCCAAAATCCACCATCTGGAGGCTGGAAATTAGGATCTAAGTTGTAGTTTATTTTTTTCTATTTTAGATCATTAGTTAATTTTAGTCTCTTGCATTCAAATTAGGATAGAAAGTTTTAAATTCCTCAAATTTAAGATTTTAAAAGATGTGTGGAAAATTTTTTCCCATACGAATAAGCATGCAAACATACTAAGAATAGCAGGTTCTAGTAAACTGCTGAAAAAAGTAAATTTCGCCATCTAGAGTAGATTTAGTCAAAGTTAGTTAGAGTATGCTGGAAAACTCGAGTTGGGAGTTATTTTCATATCAATGAAAAATTGTAATCTATGAGGGAATAATGAAGAAGGATATCTATTCTCTTTTTATTTTAAATTATTTACAATATATTGAGTTTATTCAGAATTTGGCTACATTACTATCACATTAGAATCATAGAAACATATTTCATTCTTGCACTATCTTTATTACATAGTATTACATCACATTTTTATCATTCAAGCATAACTAATCTTAGCATCATCTTATTGGGCATAGTAATACATGCATTATAGCATCCTAATTACCCAATGAGACACTCTTGTGCTTCAGTTCACACTTAAGTATTGAGGGATTACCACGCATGAACCCCACACACTGCACTATATGACTACTCACATATTATGTGTCATACACCATACATTCTATATTTCATCTACAACATTTTGACATTTGTGCATCTTACACTATATTATTCTTCATCATACATACTGGCATCTGGCATTCTATACTACTCCTCATACATACTACTTTTATTCTACATCGTACATTACATCTTATACATCATAAATTACACATTATACTCATCACATTCTCATCTTTCATCATTACGTATACTACATTGTCTATTACATATTTCACTTGCCACCCTATGATCCACTTAAGTTCCCTGGTCCATACTCGACTGCTAAGGGCTCACATATCAAATGGACCTTACACTCATCACACATTTACTATTCGACATTTCATCATGTTAAATTTCCAGCCGAGTGATATATGCTTTGGGATAAATCTTCACATATTCTATCATTTTGTAGTGGTATCCATCTTAGGTTACATCACCACTCCCTCTTTTTGTCTTGTATTGATATACTCTTATGTCTAAATCATCACTCATCCATTCATCTCATAATGATATATGCTCATGTTAAATCATAACTTATACATTCATCTGGTTGTGATATATGATTCGGCTATGGTGTTCACACACTTGTCTTTGTTTGGTCTCATATCATCACCACACCTACACATTCATTACATTGGGTTAGGAAAAACATACACTTTGACCATTTCTCGATGACGCACTCTCATTTACGGTTCATTCTTGACTATTGATGGATAAAAATAAATGAACTTAACTTCATAAAATTACATTCACTCGATGGGCACATGGCTGTTATCACTCCATTTTTGCATTGTCTTGGGAAAATTTACTCTTCTTTACTAGTTTTTTTCATGATCACTTTACTACACATGTTAGATTGGTCTCTTATATGTCATTATCTATACCATTCACACATGTACCTTCACATCTTTGTTCATTTGTGAGCCCAGATACATATCTTTTACAAGCAGGATGGATGCTCATCTTCTACCCTTCCTACACTAGTCATTGGGGGCATCCACATTCATCGATCACATGTATTATTTTTTCATTCTTTACTTATCACTTTACATTACTTGGTTATTCATGCTTTGACATATTGCTTATTTATCTTACATTCTAACTGGTTTTCCATGTATAGCACTTACTTTATAGGATTACATGTTTCTAGAACTACTGTTATTTACCTTTTTGTAATTTTCTATGATTTTTTGCTTTTTGTATGTGGTATTTTAGCTATGCTGGTTATACACACTTATTTATTGTTTGCGACCATGATGGCCTAGCATGTCTTGTGACATTGTGAGTGATTTCCCCTACTTGTGACCCGCTCTATGTGGCTTCCTTTTCTTCTTAGATGTTTATACTACTTTTCTTGGTAGCTTTTACTTTGTTTGCGTAGATTACACATTTCCTTTTTACATTAATTCTTACTCATACTAAAAAATTTCTTTGACTAGACACCCTTCTATGTGTGTTCCTTGGTTTCTACCAAGTGTATCCCCTTCCCCCTGCAGGGTAGAGTTGTAGAGTACATGTGATTAGTTCTCTTTCGGGGCAGCATTATCCTCTCAGTGAAATTAAATGCACCCCCAAAGAAGGGGAAATAAGTTGGCTTTTTTACATTCTACACATCACATATACACCTGTTCATTTCATTATATTTTACACCCTTAGCATTCTATTTTTACATACAACGAGTGAGTTTAGACCAATCTACAAAATCCATACACTATGGATTTTATACGACATGGTGTCCTTAGCATTTGGGGGAGCAGTTAATGGTTTGAGGATATAGAGGAATTCCTCCAAATACTACTTCTACCATTGGTGAAGGATTTTCTAAAAAACCAAGACAGTACAAAGATCTCTTCACACACTGTTCAAGGAAGTAGTTAAAGGTTAGAGGACATAGATCATCTCCTCCCTATACATCTTTAGCTTATGTCATCATATCACCCAATAAAACATGGCAGTACAGGATATCCTTTCTAAACTCTTAATATCAACATGGATCAGGTGTAAATGTTCCATTTACACTCTTTAATTTGTGCATTTTACATTTACATACGTTTACATGATTTTTTTACATTGCATATTTAAAAATGCATACATACATATTTGACTACTTATTCATGTTTTCCTTACAGGTTAGGTCATATGACAAACAAGTAGTAAAATGGAAGAAACAATAGTGTCAAGAATGAAACTTCACGATACCACACATTAAACTAACCATGCATGTACAATAGAAACATCAACATCAACACATGTGTTCTATCCTAGGTTCACTCTCATCACTTTTTTGCATGTTTTCATATTTATTTTACATGATCCTCCTTATTTTCTTTATTACACACCTTTTTTAGTCGCTCGACATGTTTCTACTAAAATTTGCATACATACATATTTGACTACTTAATCATGTTTTCCTTATAGGGTAGGTCATATGACAAACAAGTAGTAAAATGGAAGAAACAATAGTGTCAAGAATGAAACTTCACGATAGCTAAGTGGATGTAAGTGATCTCTAATAAAATAGATGAATGCAACTCTAGATGGATGATAGTAGTGAATGATGCTAGGTCCCTAATTATGGTATCATAACTTTATATTTAGAGGTTTCTCTTGATCATGTTTTTCTTACAGGTTAGGTCATATGACAAACAAGTAGTAAAATGGAAGAAACAATAGTGTCAAGAATGAAACTTCACGATAGCACACATTAAACTAACCATGCAGGTACAATAGAAACATCAACATCAACACATGCGTTCTATCCTAGGTTCACTCTCATCACTTTTTTGCATGTTTTCATATTTATTTTACATGATCCTCCTTATTTTCTTTATTACACACTTTTTTTAGTTGCTGGACATGTTTCTACTAAAATTTTCATAGACATGAGGTACACATTTCTATCTACTTTATGTTACCGAGATTTGCCCTCACAAACATAAACATAGACAGTATCTATCATGGTTTCATACTACTATTTAGAATGTTCTTGAGTGAAGACAGTACTAATTAACCCCCATCTATTGGTCATCTTGTTTTATTGTATTTTTTCATTACCAACCTTTAACATCCACATGGCCAGTCAACTTATTTCATCTCGTGTTATTTTACCCTTGACTGGGGCACCCAGGCTAGTAATGGGATGCCCGTGGCCACCCTGGTCCCTTTTGTACTCTCTTTCCATATTTTGGGATATTTCTAGCCATTTCTTCTTCTTACCTTTTTGGTGGTTGGCCATTTCAAGGTTACTTATGAAATTAGATCAAGAGAAACCTCTAAATATAAAGTTATGATACCATAATTAGGGACCTAGCATCATTCACTACTATCATCCATCTAGAGTTGCATTCATCTACTTTATTAGAGATCATTTACATCCACTTAGCTCTACCAAAATAGACAATGCTAGCACATTTGTATCACACTTCATATGGGGATGGATTATGTTATATTCCATGCACACATTATTTTACATTTTCTACATTTAGTTATTGTTTGTTTCTTCACAGAGTGTGATTGGTACAAGAGCACTTAGGGAACATTAATCACACATTCACCATAACTATATTTGAGTATGAAATGTAGTGTTGTGCTCAATTATTAACCCCACTCTTGTGGCAGCTGAGGTCAATCCAACCCATTCATTTGCATCATTCCTTTTTTAGGTTTTTGATACTTCTTCTTTATATTTTTGCATTTTTTAAGACCATCTTAGATTATTGACCAAAATCAGTGTAGGAAAATGAATCTAATGTGACAGAAAGTGAGGGTTTTCGACCATCTTCTGAACTAGTGAAGATTAGTTTTAGAGATTTTACATAGACTAGGGTTTCTAATTTTAAAACTAGAGCACCCGTGGGCACCATAGTCCCTCTTCATGTGCTCTAGCCTAGCCAGTTACTCTATATACATCATTTTTGGAGATTCTACATGGTTGTTCCTACTTGCATATTCTCTAGTCATCTTTGTGACATACTCCCACAAGCATGTTTTATTTAGTTGAGTTATCTTCTTTTCTCTCTTACACACTAAACATTTTATTTTGCATAATTTATTTAGTCACTCATATACTTCTCTATTGCATTTATTTACTTTATCTACATTTATTCGTAGATTAGAATAACTATCCCCACATACTACATATTAGTTAATTTTATTTAATCAATGATGATCTAGAATATATAATGATAGATGATGTATGTAATGTGATTATGAAAAAGTTCGTAATATGTGTGAGAAATATTTTGATGAATGATAAAGTAAAAATGAATGATTCGTGAAATTATGAGATGGTCGTCATAGTGTACTGAAGCACAAGTTAGTATGATAATGATTAAGGGTATAATGGTGATTCACATGAGTGTATAGATGACGAGGTTCATTTATATGAGACCCCTTAGCAGTAAAGAATAAGTTGTAAAGCAAGAGTGCATCATCAGGAAATGAGTCGATAAGGTGTGCTAGATGAATCAAGAAAGCATGTGAAGAGAGGTTTTTACTAAAATGGATCCCTCAAAATTCATGTAAGATTCATAATAACATGAGTGCATCATTGGGGGTAAGGTGATTAAAATCACCCACTCAAGACCAAACTAGCTGGAACTAGTGGAATCATGTGGGATGAAAGTATTATGATTATATGAGTTAAACTTAATGTCATGTGGAGAAACACCAATGAAAAGAAAAGAAACGGTGGGAAGAGGAAATGAGGAGGGATGAGAAATCCAATGTGTATTGGTAGCACAATGTGGAATATGATATGCTGCAATGATGGATGGATAAGATGGAGAGCATGCTTGAGTAATGACCTATGGAAGTGAATTGAAAATGACCTTAGAACTAGATGAAGGAGATAACTCAACTAGAGTATAAATACACCTATGAGGGTTTGGAGATATAGATCGCTCATGTGAGCAAGATCCAAAGGAAATTATGCCCTTATACTCTAATTATTGCAAGTGATCGTTAAAGTCATAATAGTCTTTATCGCTATGGTATATTATATAGTATTAGTTTCTACAGGGTATACCATGCTGACATTGTAAATGATGTGGTGGATGGTGTTGATTAGAAGGTACAAATATTAAATATTTTTCAAGCAAGGCACACGACACATCATGGGGTCTAGGGTGATGTGAATAATGTAATGGTCATTATGAAGAAGGTGTAAAATTCTGAGGAGTATCCTGATGTAGAGTAGGAGATGGAGGGCATGTGGGTAATGGAGTAGTCTTTCCTTTCTTACAAGGTGAAGGATATGAAGACCATGTAGGAGGATCAACAGATGGGAGTGGAGAAGAACTAGATGATGTGGTAGTAGTAGAAATAGGAGGAGGTTATATAACATGTCTAACAATCAAATATTGTTCTAAATCAATGAACCTAAAGCATAAAAGCATGAATGATTCACATATGTCATATTGTAATTATTGTTTTAAGGGAGAAATCAAACCACAACAGAGGATAAATTACTTCTCTCAGTTGATATTCTAGAAGACTAGTTATTTCATGCAAGCATTGAATCGTAAAATATAATCAATGTTAGGTTTTATTTTTCCCTGATGTAAGATTGGGAGATGATCATCCATGACTTTAGGGCCATTTTTGACTATGAATTGATGAATAAAAACTTCTTCTATATCATAATAAGTACTAAAAGATCTAAAGGGTAGATGTGTGTACCATTGGAGATTGTCATTTGTGAGACTATGGAAAAAGGATATAAGTAATAATCTATCATTAGAATATGAATCCATGGACATATGATGATGCTTGAGATGCAAGTTTGGGTTTCCAATACCATCAAAACAAGAAAATTTAGGCATAAGAAAATCCAAAGGAAATGCCAAGTTGTGAATATTTTTGGGAATAGGGTTGTCATAAAATGAATTATTATCAATAAGTGACCAATAGCATGCATGAGGGATAAGATATCCTATGAAGGAATAGTATAGGACATAAATAATGTGTTAAGAATATGTAATTTTCCATTATGAGTAATCATGGAAATATCAAGAGGAAACATAAGAGATTTAGATGGTAAGGGAACACTAGATAACAGTGTCAAGGAAGTAATTGTTGGTGAAGGACATGGAGCATCCATATAAATAGTAGGAATAGCATCAGAAACATCTGTAGGAGATGGAGATGAGATGGGATAATAGAATGGGATGAACTTGTTGATAATTTTTCTAAACTTACGCAAAAATAGGCAACTCTAAACTTCATCATTATGATGAAAAACATTAGTAAAGTAAGCCTAAGCTAAGGAATTTTTTATGTTATTGGATACTACTGAATTAATTAATGATTAAGTGACATCTGCAACTATGTGTGTTGTTACAAAACATAACATATCACATAGTCTACAATTTCCTTCATCAAAAGAACAAATGGGCCCCAAAGGACAGCTATGTTGTCTTGATGAAGACACGGTATTACAGAATACGTGAAGTGTTGAGTTTTGGGACAGAAAACATAAGTGCAGACTACGAGAACCAAATTTCATTACTGAATGTTATAGATTCTCATTTTATGTTCCTTCCTTCATGATTAAGACATTCAATTAAATGACTAAGTTATTTAGTTCATCATACAATCCATGCAGAAAGATGAAATACAGAAAGAAATATAAAACTCATTCACATAATTTAATGTTTTATTCATAAGGAACTTTCAAATGTTTCCCACACAAGCCGTGGGATGTACTTGAAAAGTAAAGTACAAATACTGAAATAAAAGGTACACATGCATGAAAGAGAAAGTAAAGTAGTATGAGTGAACCCATCATTGCCTTGGGGTTTTCTTTCTCCGATTGAAGCATCTCCATTTCAAGATTTTGTTCCTTCTTCATCTCCATTGTAGAAGCCACTGTACCTAAAAAGAAGAAAATAATAACTATTAGTTATGAGCTCAGGGATCAAATCATATTCCTAGACTATCCTAATTCGTGCATATGAATCTCTAATAATAGGAGTATAGTTTACTTGAAGTTCAAATTACATATATGATTTATTCACTCAGAAATAATGAAGGAAGATAAAAGAAAAGAAACCCATGGACACAAGAGAGGCCAAAAAGCCTAAGTATTTCCTAACTATTTTCCTAAGTGTGTAGGTATAGGTTGTAGCTAGAAAGAAATAGACAAGTCATAAGTACATGTTGGAAAGAAGGAAGAACGTAACTCAAGTTTCGGTAATTGTTTTAAGATGAAAGAAGTTACACTACAAAAAAGAGACTGGAAAATAGAAGAACTCTTTCAGTTTGAAACTAGGTAAGAAAATCAAATTTCAAGAAGCTGAAGTTAACTTGAAAGAAAGGATTATAGCTGAAAAGCAAGATAGAATTTTGGAAAAAATTTGACATGGCTTCGCCATGTAAAATCAACATTTCAGATTTTCCAACATGCACATCAGAGCTGTAATAAAAGGAAATACAGTATATAAAGTAGAAAAGAAATGGACTGCACTTTCAATCATCAAATTGAAGTACTTTGGAGCATTCATTATAGCTTAACAACTTAAGAAAATGAATTTTCAAGGTAATCTTATAGATTACAGCCATTATAGAAGTACAATTTTCAAATGAAGCAAGTATCAAGTGCACAAAATGCTACAATATAGCTTCATAGCTAAAGATAATGCATGATTCATAGTTTCACAAGTATAGTAAAATGCATAGTAGAATTTAGTTTTTAGAAAGCATGAAAGAGATAATGTATTAAAGATTCAACCAATGAAAAATGGAAACCATACAAGGATTTTTCCTTACTACTAGCATATGAAGCACATACCCTATCAAGATATTTCAATATAGTCAGGTTCCTAAAAGAAAGTCATCTTCAGAGGGTTACAATATAGGTTGTGGTCCACACTATGCAAATAAAGAATGCATTCAGTCAGCACTAGTTCAAATCTATTTTATTGTTCACATCAACAATGGAGGGGTACGTATGCACCCATCTCAGCTCAGTTCAAGCTCAAAGGGTCAGTTCCAATGAACAGATAAAATACATGTTCAAGCATGATACACAAATTGCAAAGTAGAATTCCCTTCAGGTTCATAGTTTGTCGCTAGACCACAAAAGGAGAAAGTTCTAGTGATGGCTCTCAAAATCTCGTAGAAAGTAAAATAAATGAGGGATGCATTAATTAATATCAAACATCCAAAAGCTATAAGTATGCAATTATTTGAAAAATTTCTGGCATATTTTAGTTAACTTCAAAGCTAGGCATGGAGGAGCAGAGTAAGAGAAAATAGAACTTGAGTCACTCAACTAGCAAGGAAAAAATAATGGAGCAAAAGAATGGAGTAAAAATGATTCCAAGTACCCTTATCAGAGGAGAAATACCCAAATATGGGTTGCAATGTTTCAAGCCACAGATTGTAAAATATATAGGTATAGATGTAGGAAAATGAGTTTCAGAACTCATAAATATCAATGTACAGGCAATCTAAAAGGGGAAAAAGTATAAACAGTCTAGATCCAAAGGGGATTCCTTATGAAGACAAGTACCAAGTAAACATATCTTGGAATATTACTCGGAACACAAAATCGGTGGGTATTAATGGTCAAATCAAATCAGATAAGTGTAGAACTTAAGATAATGTGAAGTGAATCACAACTTTTTGAAAACATTTTCTCAGAAAACATTATACCCCTTAAGAACATATAGCAAAATCAAAAGGAATGAAGGATTTTGAGTAAGCGTATCAATAAAAATTCTATCTAGCAAGTTTCAAGCAAATGAGCATACCCATTTAGTAATCAGAATACAAGATCAGATAGAAAAACTTTGAATTAAAATCGAAGCACATCTGAGTTGAAGAAATATTCAAGTATTTTAGAAGTTAACACTCCCATTTAAACCAATTAGTCTCAAATTTTGGTATAGAGGGAAAAGGTACAGATCCTAGTTCTAATCTAAAAACCCATTAATGGGTACTAAAATCAGAGTGAGAAACAAGTACTTACCGGTTTAAATCAAAGTTGAGCAAACCCTCAAATGATCACAGAACGAGTTTCAAATCAAAGACCAATGTTACCCCAAAGATCACAAAATATGCAAAGAAGGATAAAAACATCAGTATCTTGAAGGAAAAAATGGTAATGACGAAGTGATTACAACACTTAAGAGATCAAAAAATTACTGACCTCATCAAATAGTGATGCCAGTTGCACAACCGAGCTCACAAAGAAGAAAAATTTGTGGCCAAGACAACACGCAGAGATCTCTTTTAAAGAAAATATTTCAAATCTCAGGATGAGAAATATACAGTCAGGAAATCACATGAGCTCAAACCCACGACAATGGCAGAAAACACCCACAACTACCTTGCTGAGAGAACTCTTACATTGTATAAAACAACAAATATACATGCATAGGGCTTTGCAAATCTGAGCTATCAGATTTTGAAAAAACAATGGTGTCCTCTTCGAAAGGAAAACCCATAGAGACAAAAAATATAATGGTGCTCGATCCTTTCGACCACAAGGCCTCACAAAAACTAGATAAATCTCAAATAACTAGAAAGTGCCAACCATGAAAACCTAATAATGATAAAGAGATTATCAGAGGAGTTGAGCTAAAAATCCAACAATGGCATTAGATATTTTTTTCTAGTGCTTCACCTACAAGCCGAAATCTAAATGAAATGATCCTCAAGTTCGAGTTACACTTTAGCATGAAAACTCAAGAGACGAGTCAATGAAACTCAACTACAATCAGAGGATCAATGGTGGACAAGGAAATGTACACAAGATCAATGTCCTCGGATCGATCTCAATAATCCATGCAAACCATCAAGGTCAGATGTCACCTACCCCGTCAAATGGGAATGGTGAACCCCTAACTAAGGGTGCAAGTTAATCGAGGACGAAGATCCATGGTCTTCATAAAAAACCTATACTCGACCTGAGTTAGCTGGTGCCACCGACTAACTATTGAAGGTGTGAGTCATCGTGGAGAAGGAGCCATCCCACATCATCAAATCAAATAAATAATCATTGCATTGACTTTCAAAGTCTAACCATAGTGTATGCTCTCAATAATACAAATTCCGACCACATTATGCCATCAATGATCACCGAAAAGGTGAAATTTTAAACTATACACTTTCAAATAAAATAGCCATCAAGTATATACATGGACATATTAAGTAAAGGGTGCAGAGATACAATTTTTCATGTGTAATGTAAAAATGGTTGACCCTTATTTTTGCTAAGTCTGCAAGGGTGGCCAAACCATGGTGAAGTGCAAAGGTGGTCCCCGCAATGGATGTTTATACTTTACAAATATTACAATCATTGTAATTATTTTTTTCCAGAACAAAAGAGTTATTTTTACATGCTTTATAAGAGGAAAAAACGAAGAAGGAGACAAAGTTGCATGCCCATGGAGAGAGAATTGCCTAGAAAGCAATCTTATTTTTATCTAATTATTCACCCTTCTTTTCTTAAAAATAGAACAGTCAACTTCAGTTTGACTGTAATGTAATCAAGGCTATTAATGCCTATTTATAATTGCATGTTCTATTTTTATTCCTTTATTTATTATTAAGTAAAGGATAAAAATAAGATGCATGGGCGAGTACAAGCCTTAGGCTATTTTTAGGAAGAGGGTGAGAAATTGTTTTTCTATATATTGTGTGCCTTTGCAAAGCACAAGGGGGACTTTTTGATATAGGAGTACTGAAGCAATTTTTGCTAGTTTTTCCTTCTGACTGTGAAGTATTTTTTTCCTTCCCAATCATGTGCAGTCTTGTGTATGATTCTATTAGTGTTGTGAAAGCAAATTCTCTGATTAATCATCTTACCCTGTTGCAAAATTCAGTAGTTTCTGCATAATATTAATGTGCATGTTCTACTTAGTAGTATTGTTGTGATAGTCTCCTTCAATACCTCTAAGTGTTTTTCCCTTGATATAATACAGAATAACTTTTAGTCCATGCTTCAAAAATCCTTTCACATATCAATTGTGCATATAATCATTCAAATCTATCATAAAAATTTTGTGTATCACCTTAGTTTTAATTGCTCTATAGTCATATTTTACCATTAAACCCCAGAAGCAGTTTAGGATACATCAACAAGGAACGGAACTTGATACCAAAGACTCACCTCAAAATAGGAATACCCATAGGCTTGAGGAGTTTCCATTATATCTATGGAAGAGAAAGATCAAATTCTACAAGCTTAGAAAACCTACAACCATCTCTCTATAGGGTGCACTTTAGAGATAACCATTTTAGGCATGCCCAGTGGGACACAAATCAGATTTGTGTGCAAGTTATGACAAATCCATAACAAATTTACACAATTACAAAGTCACTTTCGTGAGCAAGCTGCAGTAATTAATTCTAAAGATTTTAAGATCTTTTGGAAACTATGTTAAGTTGATATCATACCATTATTGCAGCATGTTCCATGCCTAAAGTGACTATGAGATCATCGATAACAGGAATTCCTCCTGAGTTTGTTTCTTTACCTTTGAATTCTTCCAGAAGGAGAAGAGTTGGTAATACTTGACCTTATAATAGACTTAGTTTTGACAACCAACTTCTTGATATTCCTTCACAACATATCAATTTCTCTATTAACATCCCTATTTTTCAAATGCCTATTCAACCTCCAAGGAATTTTGTGACCTTTACTAATGGCAACCCATTAATAATCCAAGTTTACCATGAAATTCCTAATGCTGCCATGAAAAGTTTTCCATCATTCATAGGTGAAAATAAGGTTACACCTGCTGAACATATCAAATATTTTGCAGCTATATGTGCAATCCATAATATTAGTCATGAAGATGTAGCTTTAAGACTTTTAGCTGCATCTTTTAAAGGGCAAGCCTTGAAATGGTATAGAAACCTAAAAATTGGAAGTATAAGAACTTGGGATGACTTAGGTGAATTTTTTTTGAAATATTTCTAGGATAATTCAGATCATTTGTCTCTCATTGAACATCTATCTACTCTTAAAAGATCCCCTTATGAATACATGTCCAGTTTCAATATCCATTTTGCTAGGACTTGGGAAAGAATTTCAGCAAGTGTTAAGCCTCAAGTTGACCACACTTTTCTTTATTATCTCAGAGCTTTGAATAGTTATATTTCAGCTATGATTCAATTTATGGGGGGTAATACTCTTCTCGATGCTTATAATATTTATATAAAAGCTGAAAAACAACCTTATTCAAGCTGGAAAATTGGCACCAAGGCCTTCAATGCCTTTTTTGGTAGATTTAGCACCTATTCCTCATCCTATTACAATCATAGAACTTGTTGTTATAACCCCATCAGATGATGTATTTAAAGCTTTATAGACTATGGGGAATAAATTGACTTCGATTGAAATCAGAATTGCATTATCTAACAGACCCTATTAGGTTCCTTATCAACAAAAACAACAAAATCAACAAAACAGGTAGCCTTATCAAAAGAAACAAAATTATAGGCAGCCTTACCAACAAAGGCAGTTTGACCCTAAGGATCCTAGTTCATCTAACACTTTATTCCACATTAATATGGATACAGAAGAGTGGTGTCAACCTTACAATCAACCTCATTCAGCTGTAAGTTGCCCAAATCCTTTTTTGAATCTGAATCTTATTGCACAACCTCAATCTGAAACATTGTTCATGCCTCAAATGGAGGGTGGGTAGTAAGAAACTCGAGTTCAGAAAGTACCTAAACAAAATTTAGTCAGTTCTAATGAGGAGGATTTCATTAGAGTCATTAGTAGATCCCAAGGAAGATCTACTAAAAGTCAAAAACAACAAAATAGGTCTATCCTGCCTACTGTCACTGATAAGACAACATCTACAGTCCCAAACTCAACCAAAAATATTGTTGTTCCTAAAAAACAACAAGTGTTCCAGTTGATAAAGGCCATCTAAATAGCTACATCCTGACCAAGGAAGACTGTTTATACCTCAAATATCCAAGGCAGCTAAAGCAAAATCAATTTTTGCTAAATCCTACTCTAAGACAGTTGAATTTATCTCCAAAATTGTTGCTTATTTTAACATTGTTGATGTAATGAAAAAGCATAATGTTAACATCTCAATGTGGGACACTCTAAGTATTCCTAGACAACAATATTTACTTTCTCATGAACTATTTAAGTTGCATATTTATTCAAATACAACAGAAAAGGAAGTTCAGAAGGTAGACATGGTCCTTGGAATGTTTGAACAAGACCACATTAAAAAAATTAAGTGGATGGTTCAGGAAAGTTCTTAATGCTCATGACATCAAGAAACCACCATGATTTTATTTATCACTGATTATTGAGGAACATCTAGTTCATAATATCATGGTGGACAGTGGCACAAGTAGCACAGTTATGCCAAAAGAAATTACAAAAAAATTGGGTCTGCGGTATGAGCCTACAAAAAGGAGTGTCTTACAGCTTGATGGAACTTCAACTAATACAGTTGGAGTAAAAAAAAAATTTAGAGGTGACATTATACACTTTCCCAAATGTTTCTATTATGCAAGATGTTACTGTTGTAGATTTTCCCCTATGCTTTGCTCTATGCTTATCTAGAGACTTTACAGCAAAAATAGGAGGTTATCTTTCTTTAGATTGGTCTTTCTTATTTTTCACTACTCGTTATGACAGTAAAGTTACTATCAATTCAAAACCATTGGCCAAAATTTACATTGAGCCCCACTCTCCAAATGTGGTGGCTAACTATTCAGCCTTAGATCAATTTGACTTTGATGAGGTAGCTAAGGTTCTAGCAATTGATAGTGTTTCTAACATGTTTATGGATGAAAAAAAGTGGAAGAACATGCCCATGATCCTTTTAAGGAGGTTGAAGAACACCTGTTGGGTGTCTATTGTATGCATGAAGAAAATACACCACTTCCTTTGCTGTCCAAAACAGAAGATTCAATAGAAGGGATTTGGAAGCTTCATTTTGATGGAGCTAAGAACAAGAATTGATAGGGAGTAGGTTTGATGCTTACTTCCCCAACAAGTGAAATGTATTTCTCTATTTTGAGTATCCAATTTCCATGTACTTGTAATGTAGTTGAATACGAAGCATTAATTTATGGCTTACTTTGGGCCAGAAAGAGAGGTATCAGCACATTACAAGTTTTTGGTGACTCTGATTTGGTTATCAACCAAGTGAAGAACTTTAATGTTTGTAAGAATCCATTAATGAATTCTTATAGACATAGAGTTTCAGAGTTAATGGAAAATTTCAACGCTATTAATATTCAGTCTATTCCTAGAACTGAAAACAAACATGCAGACAGACTTACAACAGTTGGTGCTAGGTTTGAAGTGCTAGAACAAATATAAAATAGTAAAATTCAGCCCCATATTAAACTAATTATCAAGCCCTCTATACTTGATAATGATTTAAATTGGAAAGTTTTTGAAACGATAATCAAATCTATAGGTTTTTACAGCAAGAAGCTGAATTTTCTTTGGTAAATCAGGGTAAATTACAACATTTATACAGTGACCAGATTGTTCAACTAAATTAAAATAAATTACCTCGAGGTCTTATAACTTTTGAGGACATCTTCATCACTAATGATTGGTTATGAAAGGTCAAGACTAAAATGTCAACCCAAGCTGATAATTACAAAGAGATCTCGGTTGATGAAGGGAAAAATCTATTTCTTGGAAAGGTATATTCCTTAACTAAAAAACAATCATTTATTGATCTTTGCAAGGAATGTAAAGATGTTTTTGCTTGGAAATACCAAACCCTGAAAGGATTTGATCCTATTTTAGCACAGAATACAATCAAGCTGCAGCCAAATTCTAAACCTATTAGATAGAAGTAGAGGCCTTTAAATCCCAAAATAGAGCCTCTAATGAGGAAATAATGATCTAAGTTGATTGAATTAGGTATTATCTTTCTATTTAAGCATTAAAGTTGGGTAGTCAATCTTGTTCCTGTTAGGAAGAAGAATGGTGAAATCAGACTATCTGTACATTTCAGAGATCTTAATAAGGCTTCATTAAAAGATCATTACCCACTCTCAAATATCCAGATCATATTTTAAGAACAGTTTATGGTGCAGACATATTATCTCTCCTGGATGGTTATAGTTGATATAATTAGATTTTAATCCAGGAACAAGATAGATATAAAACATATTTTAACACCAAGTGGGGTGATTATGCTTACAAAAGGATGCCTTTTTGCATTTCAAATGTTGGTGCAACATTTCAACATGCAATTGACATGGATTTCTATAGCTTGTTAAATAAATGCATTTTGGTTTATTTATATGACATTACTGTGTTCTTGAAAAATCTAGAAGAACACCTGGTACATCTAAAGTAGACCTTTCAGTTATGCAGACAGTTTGGGATATATTTGAATCCCCTGAAGTCTATCTTTTCAGTACATGAAGGTAAATTACCTGGTCATATTGTTTCCAAGAAAGGATTAGCAATTGATCCTTTCAGGATCAAAGCCATATCACAGCTATCATTTCCTCATCATAAGAAGGCATTACAAAGTTTTCTAGGAAAAATCAACTTTGTTAGAAGATTTGTTCCATATTTTGCAGCATTGGTTAAACCACTAATAGCTATGTTAAAGAAAGAGAAAATTTTCTCTTGGACCCATAGAGGAAGAGAAGGATTTGAATCAATCAAAGTAGTTATCTCTTAAACTCCTACTCTTACAAATTCAAATTTCAATAAATATTTTACAATGTATGCACTTGCAGGAGTTGAAACCATCTCAACTATATTAACTCAAGTCAATGATGAAAATATTGAGCAGCCTATTTCTTTCTTTGGATAGAGCTTGCATGATTATAAAACAAGGTACACATTTCTTGAAAAACAATTACTTTCAGTAGTCAGAGGACTAAATAATTTTAAATAGATGCTTTCAAACAATAAAATTCATTTTGTTATTTCTCACCCAAGTGTGAAAGCTTTCTTGTTAAATAAAGAATTGAATGAGAAAAGGGAAGGATGGATAATTAAGGTTATGGAATATGATGCTGATATCTGGGTTGCTAAGACAGTTCGAGGAAAAGGTTTATGTGAACATCTAATTACTGATATGGAAAAACAGAAAGCTACAGAACCTGAAGATTCAAAACAACATGTTGAAATTGCATATCAGCAATCAGACACCATGGTACAACCAGAAGATCAGGAACCTAAACTTGCTTAAGATATTCACGAATAAAGGTGGATGACTGATTTGGTTAACTACTTACAAAATGGCACATATCTGGAAGGTATGGACAAAAATAAACGAAGATATTTCAGGTTACAAGTTTTTACCTATCTCTTTGTTGATAGTGTGTTGTTCAAAAGGGATATAAATGGAATCTTTCTGCGATGTGTTGACTATGATAAAATTTAGAAATTACTATCAGAATTCCATGAAGGACCTCTAGGAGTTCACTTCTCAGCACGTACCACAAGCTTAAAAATTATGAAAGCTAGTTATTATTCTCTTAGAATATTCAAGGACTATTTTGAATGGATTCGAAAATGTAAGAAATGTGCTTTCTTGGTTGGAAAAGAACATTTAACTTCACTACCTTTACAATGTATTTCAGTTGATCAGCCTTTTATGCAGTGGAGTCTTAACTTTATTGACATGATAAACCCACCTCTTCACAAGGACATAAGTGGATCTTAACTTCTACAGATTATTTTACATGATGGACTGAAGCAATATCCATGAAAGATGCTAATGATACTTCAATACTATCCTTTTACGAAGGTATAGTTTTCATATTTGGGGTTCCAACAACTATCATATCAGAAAATGCTTTAGCATTTCTTGGTGCAAAGATAATAGATTGGGCTGTCAACTATGGAATCTATCAAAGTTCTTCATCTAATTATTACCCACAAGGTAATGGCTTAGCTGAAAGTACTAACAAGAATCTATTAAGGATCATCAAAAGAACACTCAAAGATAATCGAAGAGCTTGGCATCTGATGTTGAATTCAACACTTTGGGTTGACAGAGTGACTACTAAAAGATCAGTTAGAAATTCACCATAAAAAAATATGTTTGGAAAAGAAGCAAGAATTCCTATTTCAGTTAATTTACCTGCATTAGATTTTTTGCATCAAATGGAGCTACTTGAGAATGAACCATTGTAGGTTCGTTATTTAGACTTAATGGAATTACAAGAACTAAGATATCAAGCTCATTCAAATATGGAAAAGAATCAGAAGCAGATAAAGAATAATTTTGATAAGAAAGAAAAATTTAGAGTCTTCAATGAAGGAGATATTGTGTTAAAGTGGGGTGTTGATCGTGCAAAGCCAGGAAGACACACAAAGTTTGATACAATCTGGAGTGGTCCTTACATGATTTAAGATTGCAAAGAACACAATGATTTTTATCTTTTGAAGCTGAATGGAGAGGAAATTTCCATTCCTCTGAATGGTATGTTTATCAAACACTATTATTGAATATCTTACATTGACTCTTAGCGTAGGATTTTCCCTTCAATAAGTGTAGTTTCTAAACATTGCATTGTTTTTCAATTCAATAAGAGCATTTTTGCACGTGATCTCGTCTACCAGATATTTTCCCAATTTTAGTTTTTTTAGAAGGGTTGGACCTTTCGAAAAGGTAGATTTTTGTTGCATGTTTGGACTCCATCCCTAATATATAAGAAAAAGGCACTGATCTATAAGCTAGAAGACAACTTTCACCGCAAGATCACCAGAAATGTTGACAATTTTTCTGCACTTATGCAATAATGGGAAACTTGAAACTTTTTCATTACAATGAATGACATTGGTGAAGTATGCCTAAGATAAGGAAGTTTTGATGTTATTGGTTACTATTGAATTAATTCATGATTAAGTGAAATCTGCAACTATGTGTGCTATTACAAAATGTAATAGATCACATAGTCTGTAATTTCATGATACCTTCCACAAAAGAACACATGGGCCCTGAAGGACAGCTGCGTTGTATTAATGAAGACACCATATTGCAGAATAGGTAAAATGTTGAGTTTTGGGATAGAAACATAAGTGCAAACCGCAGGAATCAAAGTTCATTACTGAATGTTACAGATTCTAATTTTATGTTATTTATTTCTTGATTAAGACATTCAATTAAATGACTGGGTTGTTTAGTTCATCATACAATCCATGCAAAAAATGAAATATAGAATGAAATATACAACATATTTACAGAATTCAATTTTTTATTCATAAGAAACTTTCAAATGTTTCCCACACAAGCTGTGGGATGTACCTAAAAATTAAAGTATAGCTACTGAAATAAAAGGTACACATTCATGAAATTGAAAGTAAAGGAGTATGAGTGAACTCATCATTGTGTTGGGGTTTTCTTTCTCCGATTGAAGCATTTCCATTTCCATATTTTGTTCCTTCTTCATCTCCATTGTAGAAGCCACTGTACCTGAAAACAAGAAAAGAATATCTATCAGTTACGCGCTCAGGGATCAAATCATATTCCTAGATTTTCCTAATTCATGCATATGAATCTCTAATAACAGGATTATAGTTTACTTGAAGATTAAACTACATACATGCTTTATTCACTCAGAAAAAATGAAGGAAGAGAAAAGAAAATAAATCCATTGACATAAGAGAGGCCAAAAATTCTAAGTATTTCTTAACTATTTTCCTAAGTGTGCAGGTATAGGTTACAACTATGAATAAATAGACAAGTCATCAGTACATGCTAGAAAGAAGGAAGAATGCAACTCAAGTTGCGGTAATTGTTCTAAGATGGAAGAAGTTACACTACATAAAAGAGATTGGCAAATAGAAGAACACTTTAAGTTTGAAACTAGGTAAGAAAATCAGATTTCAAGAAGCTAAAGTTAACTGGAAAGAAAGGATTACATCTTAAAAGGAAGAAAGAATTATGGACACTTTTTGACAAGGCTTTTCCATGTAAAATCAACATTTCAGATTTTCTAGCATGCACATCAGAACTATAATAAAATGAAATACAATATATAAAGTAGAAAATAAATGGACTGCACTTTCAGTCATCAATTTGAAGTACTTTAGAGCATTCATTATAGCTTAACAACTTAATAAAATGAAGTTTCAAGGTAATATTATAGACTACAACCATTATAGAAGTAAAATTTTCTAGAAGTATTAAGTGCACAGAATGCTACAGTATAGATTCATAGTTAAAGATAATGCATGATTCACATGTTTATAAGTATAGTAAAATGCATAGCAGAATTTAGTTTTCAGAAAGCATGAAAGAGATAATTTATTAAAGATTCAACTAATAAAAAATGGAAACCATACAAGGATTTTTCCTTACTACTATCATATGAAGCACATACCCTATCAATATATTTCAATAGAGTCAGGTTCCCAAAAGAAAGTCATCTTCAGAGGGTTAAAATATAGGTTGTGGTCCACACTATGCAAATAAAGAATGCATTCAGTCAGCACTATTTCAAATCTATTTTATCATTCACATCAACAATGGAGGGGTACGTATTCACCCATCTCAGATCAGTTCAAGCTCAAAGGGTCAGTTCCAATGAACAGATCAAATACATGTTCAAGCATGATTCACAGATTACAAAGTAGAATTCCCTTCAGGTTCATAGTTTGTTGCTAGACCACAAAAAGAGAAAGTGCTAGTCATGGCTCTCAAAATCTCATAGAAAGTACAAGAAATGAGGGATACATCAATTAATATCGAACATCTAAAAGCTATAAGTATGTAATTATTTGAAAACTTTCTGGAATGTTTTTGTTAACTTCAAAGCTAGGCATGGAGCAGGAGAAGAGTGAGAGAAAATAAAACTTGAGTCACTTAACTAGCAAGGAAAAAATAATGGAGTAAAAGAATGGAGTAAAAATGATTTCCATTACCCTTATCAGAGGAGAAATATCCAAATCTAGGTTACAATGTTTCAATCCACAAATTAGAAAATATACAGGTACTGATGTTGGAAAATGAGTTTCAGAACTCATAAATATCAATGTACAGGAAATCTAAAAGGGGAAAAAGTATACACAGTCTAGATCCAAAGGGGATTCCTTATGAAGAAAAGTACCAAGTAAACATATCTTGGAATATTACTCAGAACATAAACTCGGTGGGTATTAATGATCAAATTAAATCATATAAGTGCGGAACTTAAGAAAATGTGAAGTGAATCACAACTTTTCAGAAAAGATTATACCCCTCAAGAACATATAGGAGAATCAAAAGGAATGAAGGATTTCGATTAATCATATCAATAAAGATTCTATCTGGAAAGTTTTGAGAAAATGAGAATACCCATTTAGTAATCACAATACAAGATCAAACATAAAAACTTCGAATTAAAATGCATGCACATCTGAGTTGAAGAAATACTGAATTATTTCAGAAGTTAACACTCCCATTTAAACCAATTAGTGTCGAATTGCGGTATAGATGGAAAAGGTACATATCCTGGTTCTAATCTAAAAACCCATTAATGGGTAGTAAAATTATAGTAAGAAACAATTACTTCCTGGTTTAAATCAAAGTTTAGCAAACCCTCAAATGATCATAGAACGAGTTTCAAATCAAAGACTGATGTTACCCCAGAGATCACAAAATGTGCAAAGAATGATAAACACATGAGATATCGAAGGAAAAAATGGAAATGACGAGGTGATTACAACACTTAGAGATCAAAAACTTACCGACCTCATCAAACAGTGATGCCAATTGCACATTTGAGCTCACAAAGAAGAAAAACTTGTGGCCAAGACCACACGTAGAGATCTCTTTTAAAGAAAATATTTGAAAGCTCGGGATGAGCAATATACAGTTAGGAAATCACATGAGCTTGAACCCATGACAATGGCAGAAAACACCAACAACTACCTTGCTGAGAGAACTCTTATAGAGTAGAAAACAACAAAGATACATGCATAGGGATTTGCAAAGCCGAACTATCAGAGTCTGAAAAAAAAGAGATGGTGGCCGCTTCGAAAGGAAAACCCACAGAGACAAACGATACATCAGTGCTCAATCCTTTCGACCACAAAACCTCATAAAAACTAGATAAAGATCAAATAACCAGAAAGTGTCGACCATGAAAACCTGAGAATGATAGAGAGTTTATCAGAGGAGATAAGCTAAAAATCCAACAATGGTGACAGCAAATTTTTACTAGGGCTTCACTCGCAAGCTGAAATCCAAATGAAATGATCCTCAATTTTGAGTTACCCTTTAGCACACAAGCTCAAGAGATGAGTTAATGAAATGCAACCATAATCAGAGGATCAATGGTGGACAAGGAAATGTACACAAGATCAACATCCTTAGATCGATTCAATAATCCATACAAACCATCATGGAAAAATGTCACCTACCCCATTAAATGTTAAGGGTGAAACCCTAACCAATGGTGCGCAATCAACAGTGTAAGTTCATCAAGGATGAAAATCAACAGTCTTAAAAAAAAACCTAAGCTCGACCCGAGTTAGTTGGTGCCACAGACTAACTATTGAAGGGGTGAGTCATCATGGAGAAGGGGCCAGACCACATCATCAAATCAAATAAATAATCATGGTAATGAATTTCAAATTCTAACCATAGTGTATGCTCTCAATAATACAAATGCCGACCAAATTATGCCATCAGTGATCACTGAAAAGGTGAAATTTTAAACTATACACTTTCAAATATAGAAGCCGACGAGTATTTACATGCACATATTAACTAAAAGGCAGAGACCCTTATTTTTGCTAAGTCCACAAGGGTGGCCAAACCATGGTGAAGTGCAAAGGTGGTCCCCACAATGGATGTTTATACTTTACAAATATTACAATCATTGTAATTATTTTGTTCCAAAACAAAAGAGTTATTATTGCATGCTTCATAAGAGGACAGAACAGAGAAGGATACAAATTTTCTTGCCCATGGAGAGAGACTTGCGTAGCAAGCAATCTTATTTTTAGCAAATTATTCACCCTTCTTTTCTTAAAAATAGAATAGTCAACTTAAGTTTAACTATAATGTAATCAAGGCTATTAATGCCTATTTGTAATTGCATGTTCTATTTTTATTCCTTTATTTATTATTAAGTAAAGGATAAAAATAAGATGCATGGGTGAGTACAAGCCTTAGGCTATTTTCAGGAAGAGGGTGAGAAATTATTTTGCTATATATTGTGTGCCTTTGCAATGCACAAGGGGGAATTTTGGATATAAGAGTACTGAAGCAATTTTATCTAGTTTTTCCTTCTGAGTATGAAGTATTTTTTGCCTTCCTAGTCACTTGCAGTTTTGTGTATGTTTCTATTAGTCTTGTGAATGCAAATTCCCTGATTAATCATCTTACCCTGTAGAAAAATTTAGTAGTTTCTACATAATATTAATGTGCATGTTTAGCTTAGTAGTATTTTTGTGATAATCTCTCTCAATACCTCCAAGTGTTTTTCCCTTGATATTTTGCAGAAGAACTGTTGGTTCGTGCATCAAAAATACTATCACATATCAATTGTGCATATACTCAGTCAAAACGCTCATACAAATTTCGTGTATTACCTTAGTTTTAATTATTTTATCGTCATCTTTTACCCTTAAACCCCAGAAGCATTTTCAGATACATCAACAATGAACTGGCTTTGATACCAGAGACTCACCTCAAAATAGGTATACCTACAAACCTGAGGTGTTTCCATTGTATCTATGAAAGAGAGAGATCATATTCTACAATCTTAGAAAACCTACAGCCATCTCTCTAGAGGGTGCACTTTCGAGAGATAACAAAATTAATATAAGGACATGAAGCAATAGGAGGAGGTGAACTAATAGAATAATATAACCCATGCATGTTAGTAGACACAACCTCTGAAGAATATGATAGTGGAGAAGGAGACTTGCACTTAATAGTATACAAAGAAGTGGAATCAGGACTATCAAGTACATCATCAAAATTAAACAAAGATTCAGATAGGAGGATATCTTTAAGTGTATCATCGACATAGAATGAATTAGTAAGAGCACTTTCATTTTTTTAAATATGAGAGGAATGAGTTGTAGTTAGAGTATCATCATCCAATTTTTCATTATAAATTTCATAATGATGGGTGCAACTAGTTGTATAACAAGGTGTGCAATGAGTAAATCTCATCAGATCAGAAACAATATCAATAGTAAAGTTATCAAATCTATTAGGTACATGACATTCATTAGATAAGATTTTTTTGTTGAGTATCATCTGAAAGAGTAACATTAAAATATAGGGCAGCAAGGTCATCCATGCTTGACTCATCATAGATAGGTTTGACACTCACAATCAGAATGAGTAGCCGAGATGGTGAAGATCTATCCCTAGCCATTACGTTTTTGAAGTGGATCATAGGGTAAATAGTTCTAATCTACAGGTTCACAAAAACGATTAAATAAGATTAAATTATTTTATATGAATTTATATGATATAAATGATATGTACTGAAATATAAAGCTAAATAATTTATTTTATTTTATAAATAAATGAAATGAGAATGATAAAGTACTAATGTTGATATTTCTTACTTCACATGTACCTAGGAAAAAGTAATATGATGGAACAAAATAACAGAAAATCACAAAAACCTCACATACATTCCATAGTATCAATTTATCTCATACCTCATTTGGACAACGTTTCCACAAACTGGAACTCTTCAGAAAATAACATTTTTAGGTGTGACCCACATATTATCATATTCTCTATAATAAATTTATGGAAATATGGAAGATTCCTATACAACATAAAATCATCAATTTTTTATAAACACTCAAATATGCTTCACTATACCTCTTCTTTTGTAAATTGAACCGAGCTAGGGTTTAGCTAGGGTTTTAAAGCACTTTGTCTTCTTAACGTTCGTTCAGTAAAACATATGTTGGACTGACAACTAAGACCTGTATTATTTTTCTGAAATCAATCTAGAATCACTATACTAACCATGTCCTAAAACTGCCCATGGTCACCATTCAAATCCCACAATTTATGGTTAGCATCAAAAGCTAAACCTCGATTTGGAAATTTCCTTGTTTTTGACCCTGTTTTACAAAAAACGTCATATCTTGCAATATACTCATCATGGAAACATAAAAATTTTCCCACAACATAATAAAATACCCTACTAATATCTCCAATCATCATAAATTCATCATCATATCTCAAACTCTCCATCCATTAACACTTGCATAGCTAGCTCTTAAGGTTTTACACTGTAAAGGCTAGAGATAACTGAAACAACCTCAAAACACATTGTAAAAACACTCCAAATACTCTTAACATACCTGATACATTTTGATACAATTTAAAACATGCATCCATTAGCTCATGTATCTCTAAAACTCAATCTCACACTTCCTTACTACCATACCTACTCCAAATAAGCATTTGTAACATAGCTAATCACCTATAGTGACATCATGAAAGTTCTCTGAGTGCCAAATAACTATCCAAAACTACGATCAATCATTCCATCATGCTTCTCAAGCACCCAATAAGCTCATACCATCATATAACATCACCTAGGTACCTAAATGGGCTTGCAAGAGAAAGTAATCCTTATTTAATCTCATTGTACCAACATGAATATATACTAAATACCATGTCCACATAATCTACATCATCATATGACCCTAAAAAATAATCCAATTTGTTATCAATGTGGTTTTACATCAATGAAAACACCTATATGAGCACATGCCAACAATCTCTCCCTTTGTCATTGATGGAAAACTACCTGATCTTCTCCCCCTTTATACATTCATGAAAAAGGATTACCTTCACCAGAATGTTCTTAACCTTAATCATCTTCACAACATCTTAATTTTGTAGGAAACATCAACCAAAGGTCTTAAACTAGCTCAAGACCTTGAATTTTGCACAATAAATGATTTTTGACTTTATTTCAAGCATGAAATCATTGTGCTCCCCCTGGGATAAGATTTACATCATCATGAAAAAATAAATAAAGCATGAAAACCTTATCCAATTACCTTATTTCGAGTCAAGATACCACATTTCACCTCTAAGGGATGCAAAAAATGAGCATAGTCGTAATGGATGAGATAATGAAATCAAGAACATAAACCAACAAACCAATGAATAAAACACCCATATCATACCTTTTATGCCTTAAAACAGATAATTCCACCTTCTAAGATAACTCATAAATGATGCCCCTAATTAAGAAACTATCTTAAAATAGTCAAGAAACTCCCTTTCTAGCACTTGAAATCACCTGTAGTACCTTCAAGAAGATCATATATACACTCCCCCTATCATGAAGAATCCTTTACAACTCTGAGCATCATTTTATTTCTTCAGATATCACTATAAAAAAAAAAATTCACATCTTGAGGTCTGAGACATATCACTTTTGTCCAATATAGGCAAATGAGTCCAAATAGGTACTTCTCCAATACCTTTATCAACCAAAAACACCATGAAATATTCAAGGATGACATGCTCAATACCAAATTCACCTATAGACTAAGGAATAATCATGCATTGAAATTTTATATTGTACATACCTGTAGCATGTCTTCTTATCTCATGAATTAATAAGTATACACACATTTTTCACCTTTCTAAACCACCTTTTTGACCTCCTTTGACCATCCTCACAACTTAATACCATTAAGAGATTATCAATACAAATAAAGGGCTTGAAGAATCCTTCATACACGAAGAAGCTTGTATACCTCTGAGAACTCATATGTGGAATAGATAGATTTAACATCACCTTAGAAACTTGGTTCTGTAACCTTATCAAAAAGTGGAAGAACATCAGCAAAATGTCAGCACAAATACAACAGCAGAGTAAAACACCCATCAATCTCAAACAACTTCCTTTCAGTCTTGATATTTGCACCATTTAGAGTTTTCTTACTATAAAAAAAATAATAAAATACTTACATTAACCATATTCATAGCTCCATAAACATTTAAGCTTGATACCAAAAGAATTTTTCCCAGTATATAAGATGAGCCTTTTCAATTAAGAATCTTAGAATTTTCACTATCATCACTCAGTTTTGTCAAAGGTTCTAGAATTATTAACTAGTTTTAGGGCCTAAGACCACTTACATCTTGAATTACACATAGTCTAGGAGAAATTTTACAAAAATTTAGCTCTCAAATCCACCATTTGCAACTTCATATTCAACATTCCCTTCATATTTCTTACTAGAGAGAACTTAAGAACAAGTCATGATAGGGATACATCATAAATTACACATTTTTCTTTAAAAGTTTAAAACTTTATCACCAATAAATAAATACCATCACTTAAATTCCTAAACACTATTTGGATATGACTTTGAAAGCTTGAACATCAATAGCATAGTTGGAGCCACCTTAAAATCCACTTCTGCACACTTGTTTTGACCATATCATAGCCATTGATCACTTTAGATGGATAGTCTGAATATATCAACACTTTGATGACTCTTTCTATATTTAATTATTCATCTCAAGATATTGGAACACTTAAAAAATGATATTCAAACAATACTTAACAGGTGACTATGAACAATTTGAATTAATAATTAATAGGTGAATAGGACAAACCAAATATTTACTTTGAACACTCAAAGAAACTCCTCACACATATACATGATTATACCAACCTTCATTCAAGACAACATTACTATACATACACTCATATTATAAGAAGACTCTTCTAATGAATCTATGACACTACAAACCCAACATGAGACAAAAACATGAATCAAGTACACATTTAGTCATCTCAGACTAATAATACACCATAATAATGTAAACATTGACTTGTAAACATAGTCATTCTCCATTTTAAACACTAGGATTAAAACCTAGACTAATACAACTTGAAAAACCATATGAACATGCTTAATGACAATAAAAGACATACTTTAACATCATGTAGAAGACACACATTGACCAAGAGAGCTCCCCTTCACTCCAAACCTTCATTAGAACCAATAGACCTCTAAGAATCCTAGTAGAGGAACATGTCACCATGGAGGGGCTAAATGAGATACCTAAGGAGGTATCAAACCTTCTTCTTACTCCTTCACTAATTACCTCTAATCTGATTCTATATTTTTCACAGTAGATTCCTCCTTTTGATCATTCACACTCTTGGAAACCTCTTGAGTAATTTGACTAGCCTCATCCTTCTTCCTATACTTCTAAACTTATTTCTTGGATCCTTGAGTTTCTTTCTTTAACTGTCCTGCATCACATAACCTTGAAATGTTCCCTACCTTGTGGCACCTAAATAATTAAACTTGTCTATTCTTGCACTCAAAATCCATATGTCCATTATCATTGAAAGAATAACAATATCCATTAAACTTGCTTTCATACCTTCTTGTGTTTGATGGCCCATTTTTGTAATACTTTGTAAGATGTCCTTTCTCATGACAATGATAACATTTAGATCCATATCTTTTACCTATGTTTTGCTATTTCTTGTCTTGACATTCCTCTTACTTTTTTTCTTCACAATGATGTTATTGTGTATTTCCTTTAAAATCATCTTTCTTTTCAACCTTAAGACTACACATGCTAACTCTATATCCATAAGTAACACACTTATAACAATTACCATAAAAATCACCATACCTAAATGCATTTGGCTACCTAATAGATGATCTTCCATGGGGTGGAAGCCTTGAAATCTCTCCCTTGCTTGGATTCCTTATTTCATTAGATCCTTGAATTGAATATTTTTCATTCTTCATTTATTTAGATGAGCCCTCATTGAAACCAAGGCCTGTTATATCACCATAAGCATTTTGATTTTTCATCATCATACTTATATTTATTGAACTCACTGTTATCACCGAATCACTGCACCCATGTGCATGTATTTAAACTCACAGTGTGATTGGATAACATGGGTACTATCTCCAAGTTGTGGGACTTGCTACTTGAGACAGACCTCCAGAGAAAGCTGGTTCTTGCTCCTAAACTACCTGCCACAATCTACTCTAATGCAGGATAAGCTAACTGTTCTAATCTAAATTTCCAAGGGACCAGGGAAAGAGAATACATAAAATGAAAGCCTACACTAAAGCGGTGATACACCAGAAAAGGAGGATGGGAGAGTAGTCTCCAAAGGTGTGAAATACAGAGGCAAAGTGCACACTAGAAGAGGTGATGACAGTTCACCATAATCCAGCAAAATGCATTCACAGCAATATTCCAAGCACACACAATGATAATGAATTCCTGCAAGAACATAATAAATAGACACAATATACTTGTAGAAAGATTAAAGGGGCAAGAAGAATGCAAGAAAGCACAGCAGGGGAAGATATATCCACAAACTGGTATTTTATTGCTTCATGATATGCACAGTTCAATCTATTACAAGATAAGGGCCTAGATCACCATGCAAGGAGTCCACTACAAGGGCCTGCAACACACTGGCTTCACAAAGCAATTTTGACAGAGCTTTGTTACCCAAAAACTCTCCCCCTTACAATGAGCCCAACCCTTCATTTTATAGAAAAATGAGAAGGAAAAGAGAAGGGAAAATGGAAATCCCGAAATCTGTCCTTCAACCACCTGTAAGAGGCATTAAATTGAGCGGAATGGGTATAAATTACTTGGAAAAGGCTCCCCATACTGTCCCATGTGCTGCAGCAGAGAATGAATGATGACCATGCCTCTTAATTGCACTCCCAGCTACCAAATAAAACACTGTTCTGAACCCGGCCATGTTTTCTTAAAAAACTCAATCAATTTATGATCAAATATGGAATTTCTTGATTTTCGTGCGTCGGGCTCGGAACCACGATTCCAACGGTACCAATTTTGTGCGATTTCGTTGAGAAATGCAAAAGTTATGGCTTTCTGAGTGCGGGCAGCTGTTTTGGGCCTGGCAGGCGTTTTCTGTCATTTGACGGGAATGAGCATTGACTGACTGGAGCCGAATATGTTTATTTTATTTTAGTATATCTATTCTCATTAAAAATAAGAAATCTAGTTTCTGTGGTGTAGAGGATGTCTTGCTTGTTCCAGAAAGTCAAATTTCATGAAAATCGGAGCTTGGGATCAAAAGTTACGGCTGTTTGAAGTTTCCGGACCAAACGTTGACTTTTCTTCCCTGCCTTTGGCCATTTCGGATTTTCGCGTCCCGCGCATCCCTTTGTCCCATTTAGCACAGTGCTCCTTGTGTTGATTTCGGGCGAACCGGCCGGTTTGCACCCATTTGTCCCAAATTTCCCATTTGCTTTCGAACCGTCTGGGACAAATTCGCCCGGTTCGGCCGGTTCGCGCTCTTTTGTCCCGCTTGTTCCGGGAAAAAAGTTCTCATTTCGGCCGATCCGGCCGGTTCGCGTACTTTTGGCCCGCGTGTCCTAGACTGTTTCAGGCTGCCTTGACTCATTTCGCCCGGTTCGCGTCTTTTTGTCCCGCTTGTCCCAAAGGCGACCCTCTCAGCAGTTAGTCGATTTTTCTCTGTCGAACCGGAATTTCGCGCCCGCCGCGCCCAGATGTCCCAATTGCTTCTGGGGCCGCCTATGCTCATTTCGGCCGATCCGCGCATTTTTGTCCCACTTGTCCCAAATGCTTCTAGGACTAGGACTTAGCCGATTTTCACAAATTTTTCTGGATCAACCTACTTGCTTTCTGCAACTTTTTTCCGCGTTTTCTCAGAGCTCGCTCTTTTCAACCTGGACAGGAGAGTTAGAAAATTTCCTGAAGGGACCCTAGAAACCTTATTTTTGCTCTGAAACACTCAATTTGCCCGAGACTTGAATATTCTGATGCATGTTATCAAAATTACCCTGGGGGGTGAATTTTGGATAACAGAGTCTACAACTAGGTTATAAGACAACAGTTGTCACAAAAAAGATTCAAAGCCAAATAATATTAATATCTTATAGTTTTATTAATAAGAAAATTATAAAAGATGACAAGGTCCAAAATTAGCGTTAGATTAATCAATTAGGTTAAGCGGGTAATTTCTCACTATACCACTTTCTAACAGGGTTAAAATATTCAACTAGAATTTTCTCACCATTAACACACTCAAAATTTTCCTAAATCAGTCTCATTGGATATGAAATTTCCCCACCTTTCCATTGATATAAAGAAGTCTTCCTAACTCCTCATATTTTTCAAGTTATGGGCCGACAGGCCTTGGGGTGAAAATTTTCCCCAAGGGTAGGCCTGCAGGCTTAGGGGAGAAAATTTTCCCAAAGGCCGGGTTAGCGGGCTGCAGTGGAGACCCCAGAGGAAAATTGGATTCCCGGCGCTTGGGGAAAAAATCACACTTTATGTCCGCGCATGCGCCTGTGAGGTCCACAAGGGACACGTGGCACTCCCTAAGGCAGCGTGCAAAAACAAGAGGAAACCCTGGGGCGCATGGGAGACATTTTACATTCTAATTCATCCTACGGGTGAAGCAGGTTGGCAGGGATGCACCCACGCATTTTTACCTCGAGGGTCCATAAAGGACACATGGCGTTTTCTAGGCCACACGCAAGCCTCCAGGCGGGGTGGCATGATGCCATGTGTCAGATGGTCATTAAAGCCCCAAATCGGCGGGGAGATTTGGGTAAAAGTTGACTTTTGAAGTCGTAAGAGATAAAAAGGGACACTCTGTTCCTCCACCAGTGACGCGTCGTGAAGACACTTGTCAGCCATTCACTTGATGCGGTTCAGTGGGCCAATGCTGGAAAAGATTTGGAAAATTTTCCCGAAAATGTATCTGAAAGCGCTAAGTTTAAAAAAAAAGATCCGTCCCACCGCTGGCACCTCATGGTAAGCCACGTGGTCAGCCTCTAATTGACTGGCTGCGGCTGGCGGGGACGTGGGGAAAACTTAGAAATTTTTCCCAAAATTGTTTTTTTGACTTTAGATTATTTTTCCGCCCGAAAGAAGGTTTTGGTCCAGCGGGGCAGCAGGAAACTTCATGATTTTTGTGCTTTTGACAAAAAAAAGTGAAAATGTAAGTTTTGGCCCGCAGGTTCGCCTAGGAATATTTTACTAATTAAATTTAATAAATACAATATTTTTGAAGCCAAAATGAAGTGAAAACTTCATGAGGCCATAACTTTTGATAGGAGAGCTTAGTTTTGGGGAAAACGAGGACTTTCTGGAAATAGCTATCGATGATCATCTTTGCACATGGAGCCTTAATAGTTTCTGGTTTTGATAAAGTTTAAGGGGTTAAATTTCCTAAGAAAACGATCTTGCAGGATTTTGTAAGTGCGAACATGATAAATTTTAACTTGTTAGATTTTATTCAATTTAATCTTCCTCCTCCCTCAACATGTCAAATAGACATGGATGAATTGTTTCCAAAATGCATTTAAGGAAAGATTCTGGAAGGTTCAAGTTTGTCTAAATGATTTACTCCCAATTTGAACATTTTCGTTACTTTGATACCAAAAACGACTGCAAAACACGATTTGAGCCTGATTTTGCTAAGTTTTTTTGAAATAAATTCCTGAAGTGTTTTTAGTCTATTTGAACTCATTTAGAGCCTACTACTTCAACTCAATCATTTAATTTTTTTATTTTATTGTTGCAAGGTTCGAATTGTGCATTTTTTGTTTATGATAATTGCCAGTTTTAAAATAACGATTAACATGAGATCAAATTTTAATGGGTCTATTTGCCACTTTCATCTTCTAAGTATTAAAATTTGATTCCAATCCTAATCTAACAAATTTTATTTGATTCAAAGTCAAACCATTCAAGACCAGATATGCAATTTTGATTTCTAATTTTAGACATTTCCAAAAGACAAAATATTCTATTTTTCTCACACGCATTTCTTCCTTTCAAAATAGAGATTCCAAATACATTGAAATGACTCAGATTCCATTTAACCATAGCAATTTGGGAAAATATTTTCATTCATTTATTGATTTCCAAAGGTAATTTTACAACTTCTTTCTTTTACTCCTTCCAAAATCATTTATTGAACAAAGGCAGAATAATATATTTTCTTTTCACACGATTCATATTTCCACTTTTCAAACAATGACTTCATAGTGGATGATAAACACAAGTTTCCTATGAAACTCATACAACCTCCTTTCCATTTACTTTCAAAATACAGTATACAAAATAGTATCATTATTTCACATTCTTTCCAAAACAAAATACAAAGTATAATACTTTTACATTTCAAATTTTACTTACAAAACTATACAACATTTTTCCATTACAAAACATTTATGAGTCTCATCAACTTTAAGTGGGAAAGCTTACAATGAGATTTCATTTCAACAAGGGATGCTATAAACCTGTTTTCTTTTCTTAGCTCCTTTGAACTAGAACAACATGTATGTAGATATCTCATTCATCCAATTCTGATCACAATAGGAGTAAGTGAAAAGGCAACGCTCTCAACCCAACCAAGACATCCAATGACAAGGAGAAGCCATCCTTCTTCATTGGCCCCTGAGCCCCAACCACAAAGCAATAAGAATATGTGTTTCAACTCGATGGAAACAACAAGCCTTCCACATGATAATGCAATCTTTCAACATGTACATTTCAAATTAAAAGACATAGTTCAAAACAAAACAACAACTTACAAGCACATGAAAGACATCAGTAAACAAAACTCATGCTTCACCATGCAAGCCAAAGGAGCAAGAAACTATGGGGAATGCTACTTATTCCTCCCAAGAGGAAAAATGGGTATCACCACTTGAGTACAACCCACCAAATATCTAAATATACGAATATCATTCCAAACCTTCTTGCATGCCCCTTATGCCTCCCTCAAGTACCCCTTATTCCTCACATTTTCTTATATCTCCCCAACCTATTATGGGACCCCACAATGAGTAAAGAAATGCAAGCTATTTCTTTCTAAGGTGGAACCTAAATTCCCAACTCCCTCTACCCTTATACCTCGCTAAACACACTTTTACCTCCCACACAATTAAACCCCATAGTCTTCTCCTACACCATTCTTAGGCCATCTACCCACAGACCACAACAAAAATGTCATAACATTACCAACGATTTACAATATTCATAAACATGGAAAAGAAGAGTATTTCCAAGAGCCAAGCTCTTACCTCTCCATGACAGAGTTTGTTCCAAGTTCTAAAATAGTGAGCTCTTATCCCAATGCTAAGCAATCCTAAAATCAACCCAAGCATAAGCATGCAACAATCTTTCAAAAACATTCTCCAAAGAGAAGAGCTCCCCAAAATAGCAAGAATAATTCACCCCAAAAGAAGTCTCCCAAAAGTGAAGCAACCAAAAACAAGGACAAGAAATTCAAATTTTATAGAGGGGGGGGAAAGAGAAGAGGATGAGGTGGATCCATGTAGGATGCCACATCACACATCCTCAACCCCAAACCACAAAGTCAACTTCATTCTCCAATGCATAATAAATGAGGTGGGTGAATAATATGATAGTTTACTTATACACTCAAATCCAACCCACACCCCAAACGACTAAAATTAAATCATGTAAGAAAAGTGTCAATTAAAAGACCTGCAATTTGTCTTCCCAAAATGCATTATAAAATTCTAAATTTAACCCTCCAACCATGATAGCGTATGGTTGGTATGTAAATTTAAGAGGCATGGGAAAAATTTAACTTGTCCCACAAGCCTCCAATATCAGCCTCCAAGGACAAATTCGAATTTCTAAGGTGGAGTGTTTCACACTCAAAAGTGAACTTACATATCTCTTAGACATCACTTACATAGTGCTTACACATATCTTACAACATTTAATTCAATATTCAACAACTCTACTAATTACATTTCTTATGACATCTTTTCAATTAAATGACTAAAGCAATATGATTACTCAAAATATTACTACCACAATTAATTTAAATAATGAAAGGGATAGGTGCACATCACTAAAGAAACATATGCAAACATTGAACAAAAAGGGATCAAAAATAAAAGAAATACATAAAATACGCTTGGTCACATTTAAAGGTGATCCCCTCCCATGGGAATCCCTAACACTAACAAACACACACACAAAAAAAACAACTTAGTTGCCATGGTCACCTTGTTGAATTCATCTAGAATTCCAATGTGGTTGGTCTCCAATCCCCCAATGTTTGTTATGATATTTTCACCTGCAAAACAAAAATACCTCCTTAGGCCTCTTGTCCATATCAGAACATCCAAAATAATATAAATAGAATTAAATTTCCAAAATCATCTAGATATATGAATCAGAACAACATTAAAGTAATCTAACAATATCATTTATAGTTTTAAACAATAACTATAACATCCTCCGATAATTTTCCATTTCCAAGGGTCTACTCACAATATCCAAATATCACAAGTCTGAACAACATCCATCATATAACCATGTCCAATAGTATATCAGATCATCAACATTTAAAGTGTCCCTAATAATCATCATGCATCATAACTAAGAATCAAAGTCAATAATAATCCATGATCAAATATCGAACATTATACTATAATCAAATTCTATAATAATGTCCATAATATAATCTGACATTGTCAGGATGAGCATCAAAAGATGTCAAAGGGAAGTGGTCACTACATCCCCCTCCCCTTAGACTCGAATTCCTCCTAGAAGTCAGTAGAACAAACGTGGAAACTGAACTCGTAATAAAGTTGCATCCTCTCATGTAGCTGCAGTCTCATCATATTTGTCCCACTACACCCAGAACCTAATCAATCTCTCTGCCTTGTAGGACCAAGGGTCCTACAATCTAGGATGTGAATGGGATCCACCATCACCTGCTCCTGATCCTACACCTACAATGATGTCCAATCTAACACATGAGAAGGATCTGCAACATATCTCCTAAGAATAGAAACATGAAACACATCATGTATGCATGAGACAAGCTAGGTGGCAATGCTAGATGGTAGGCCAAAGGGCCAATATGCTCCAAGATCTCAAAAGGACCCATGAATCTAGGAGCTAACTTAGAACCTTTTCCATAATGGATAGGGATCTTATGTGGCCTGACATGAAGGAACACCTTCATGATGACATCAAAACTAGGGTCGGTCCTATGTTAAAATATGAATACTTCTTCTACCTATCCTGAGCCTCTTGTAGTCTCTGTTTGATCAAAACCACCTACTGCTCCATGTCTTGCAACAAAGCTGGTCCAAGAGAAACCCTGTCCTCTATCTTGTCACATCTAAGAGATGTCTTGCACTCTCTATCATAAAATGCCTTAAAATGAGCCATGCCTATAGAACTTTGGAAACTATTATTGTAGGAAAAATCCACCAACTATAGGTACTCCTCGCATTTGGATTGTTGATTCATCACATACATCCTGAGCATGTCCTCTAAAAGTTGATTCACCCACTTAGTTTTTCCATCTGTCTTAGGGTGATATGTTGTGCTGAAATTGATCTTTTTCTCGAGGGCATGCTACATAGTAGTCCAAAAATGGGAAGTGTACAAAGGATCACAGTCACTAATGATCTTCCATGGAATCCTGTGTAACCTGACGATCTCATCCAAATATACCCATGCCACTGCTCTAGCTGTATAAGTGGTCTTCACCAGAGAAAAGTGAGCCACGTTTTTCAATTTATAAACCTTGAACATGATGGCATCATGGTGATATCTTGATATCGGTAGCCCAATAATGAAGTCCATGGAAATGGTGTTCCGATTTCCACTCCGGTATCGCATGAGGGAAAGATAAGGTTAGCTAGATGCTGATGCTCAGCCTTCACTCTCTGTAGCACTCTAAATAGCATGACACAAACTAAGCCACATCTCTGCGAATTCCTCTCCAGTGATACAACTGTCTCAAAGTAACATGAATCTTCTTCACCCCCAGATGGGATGAATAGGGTGCCTGATGTGCCTCTATCAATATGTCCTACCTCAAGCCTCCATCTCTGGGAACATAAATCTAACCTCTATGCCTAAGAAGGCCATCTTCCTCTAGTGAGAAACCATCAAACTTCCCTTCAAGGGGTCTCTGGGACTCGATCTCCACTCGAACTTAAACGTAGAAGTTGTCAAGAGGAAGCTGCTGCAGAATCCTACTTTGTAAATATGTACCCACTGAAGTGGCCATAATCATATGTCTCTGTCTACTGAGAATGTGATCTACCACATTCTCCTTCCCCTTCATATGCTCTATCTCCAAATCATACTCACAAAGAAACTCCATCCAATGCCGTTGATGAGCATTGAGATTGGGCTGCGTGAAGAGGTGGCAAAGACTCAAGTGATATGTCCTGAGTGTAAATCTCCAACCAAGTAGAAAGTGCCTCCATAGAACCAAAGCATGCACAACTTCTGCAAGATCAAGATCATGAGTTAGATAATTAAGCTCATAATCATTGAGTTTACGAGACTCAAAAGCCACTACTATGCCCTCCTGCATCAACACACCTCCAAGTCCTTCCCAAGAAGTATCCATCCATATGAAAAACTCACCCTGTGGATCTGATAGGTGTTGTAGTGAGGAATTTTGTCAGTGTCCTTAAGGCCTGCTCGTACTTTTCTAACCAAACATACTGTAGACACCAAATTTGGGTCTTACGACGACCTTTACCCCGTATCTCGTCCCGCAACCTAACCCTACCTCACCACCTAAAACCTTACATACCTAATGATTTATTAATTACCTTATAATTATTAAATCCACATCTCTAAACCCGCCACCTCATCTCACCACCTCACCATGACCTAGCCCTAACCCTAAACCAACCTAATTAAGACCTATGACTTGGTCCAGACCCACACCCATGACTCATCACCCCCTCACCCGCACCAAAACGAGCCTAATAATGACTTGACCAAGCCCACAATTGATCCCTTGGGAGAAAAGGAGGGAAAGATGGTTGTTTTACTAAAAATAGCCACTTTGACCTAACCGACATTGGTTCCTACTCGACTGCCGTCAGTTACGTAACCACCATCGGTTCCCTGTTAATGACATCCCCCAACCAAAAAGAAAGGATCGGAGATTCATTTGACTAGGAGAAGGACAAGTGAAACAGGCAAAAAAAGGTTGCAGAGAAGAGCATCGAGCAGAAGACTGCAACTGAGCAACTGGATCGCTGTCACCCTCGTTCAAGCATTTGAAAAGACTAAGGATAGCTTCATCAGCTCGCTTTCCAATACCGGATCATCCAAACTAAGCCTTACTGTCGCCACCACATTCCTTGGACCTATATCTTCATCAGGAACTAGTAAGTATTATCTTGTAGTTCTTTGTTATCATTTTGCTTTAATTCATATTAAATGGGGAACTGACCACCTTCGAAAGGAAGTCTAATATTTCCTGGGCCTAAGGTAGTTCCCTCACTTGTTGTCTAACTAAAATCTAGTGGTCTTGCGTTCTTATTTACAGGTAGTCCTTCCCAGACAAAAAGGAGTTCTTCACAATCGATCTGATCTCTCTACGGTATGTGCACACCTTCCCAACATTCAACAGGTATTCCTCCTAGCCCTAACTCTTATCTGTTTCTCAAGAGAATGAAAGGATAGAAGCAACTCTATTCTGGAACTGAAATTCTGTGTAAAACATTTTGGCACGCACGGTGGGACCCATACCGGGTTTCTTTCTTTCTTGCTTGCTTTCATATAGGGAGCATACTTGCTGTTTCTTTCCTCTAAATATTCACAGAATATTTTGTCATTTTGGTAAAATAATTTGTCTTTCTTTCACATCTTCGCATTAGTGAAAGTCATCTTCTTTGCTTCGTCGAATATCATTTTCAATTTGGGTTTTAAAAACATACATCACATTCTTGCTTGTTGTTTTTAATTCTAGTGAATGTAGATTAAGTAACAGGTCATACACGTGGGGGTGATATCCATGGTATTGACAAGAAATTAATCTTACTCTCACTGCACAACACATACCAAATCACATCATAATCAACACAAAATCTCAAACATCCCCCCTTTCCGAGGTATTCCTGTTATCACCAAATCACAGCATCCCTGGATGTTGATAAGATTTCTAGTTTGATCACTCTAAGCATCCAGTGTGATTGGATAACATGGGTACTATCTCCAAGTTGTGGGACTTGCTACTTGAGATAGACCTCCAGAGAAAGCTGGTTCTTGCTCCTAAACTACCTACCACAATCTACTCCAGTGCAAGCAGGCTAACTATTCTAATCTAAAATTCCAAGGGACCAGGGAGAGAAGATGCATAAAATGAAAGCCTACACTAAAGCAGTGATACACCAAAAAAAGAGGGTGTGAGAGTAATCTCCAAATGTGTGAAATACAGAGGCAAAGTGCACACTAGAAGAGGTGACGACAGTTCTCCATAATCTAGCAAAATGCATTCACAATAATATTCCAAGCATACACAATGATAATGGTTCCATGCAAGAACATAATAATAGACAAAATATACTTGTAAAAAGATTAAAGGGGCAAGAAGAATGCAAGAAAACACAGCAGGGGAAGATACATCCACAAACTTGTATTTTATTGCTTCCTGGTATGCACAATTCAGTCTATTACAAGATAAGGGTCTGGATCACCATGCAAGGAGTCCACTATAAGGGCCTGCAACACACTAGCTTCACAAAGCAATTTTGGCAGAGCTTTGCTACCCAAAAACTCTCTCCTTTACAATGAGCCCAACACTCCAATTTATAGAAAAATGAGAACGAAAAGAGAAGGGAAAATGGAAATCCTGAAATCTGTCCTTCAACCACCTGTAAGAGGCACTAAATTGAGTGAAATGGTTGTCCATTACTTGTAAAAGGCTCCCCATACTGTCCCATGTGCTGCAGCAGAGAAAGAATGATGACCATGCCTCTTAATTGCACTCCCAGCTACCAAATAAAACATTGTTCTGAACCCGGCCACGTTTTCTTAAAAATCTCAATCAATTTATGATCAAATCTGGAATTTCTTGATTTCTGTGCATTGGTCTCGGAACCATGATTCCAACGGTACCAATTTTGTGTGATTTTGTTGAGAAATGCAAAAGTTATGGCCTTCTGAGTGCGGGCAGCTATTTTGGGCCTGGCAGGCGTTTTCTGTCATTTGACGGGAAAGAGCATTGACTGACTGGAGCCGAATATGTTTCTTTTATTTAAATATATCTACCCTCATTAAAAATAAGAAATCCAATTTTTGTGGCGTAGAGGACGTCGTGCTTGTTCCAGAAAGTCCAATTTTATCAAAATCGGAGCTCGGAGTCAAAAGTTATGGCCGTTTGAAGTTTCCGGACCAAACGTTGAATTTTCTTCCTGTGACACGTGTCATGATTTGATTGGTCGACGGGTCTGCCGGCTCTTTCGTGCCCTTCGCGTCTTTTTGTCCCAGATGTCCCAAACCGTTTGGGACAAAAACCTCCCATCCGCCCGAAATGGGCTTCCTTGTCCCTCTTTGCGTTGGACACGTGGCAAGATTTGATTGGCTCTCGGCTCCTTCGGCTTTTCGCGTCCCACGCGTCCCTTTGTCCCATTTGGTACAGTGCTCCTTGTGCTGATTTCGGCCGAACCGGCCGGTTCGCGTCTTTTTGTCCCTAATGTCCCATTTGCTTTTCGGACTGCCTCGACTCTTTTCGCCCGGTTCGGCCGGTTCGCGTACTCGCGGCCCAAATGTCCCATTTGCTTTCGGACCATTTGTTCCCATTTCGGCCAAACCGGCCAGTTTGCGTCCATTTGTCCCAAATGTCCCCGAATGTCTCTCTCAGCAATTAGCCAATTTTTTCTTCCTCTTTTGGCCGGATCGGCCTTTCGCGCCCGCCGCATACTTTTGGTCCGATTGTCCCAAATGCTGCGCGGACCGCCTGGCGGCCTTTCGCCGGTTCGCGCCCTTTTATCCCAACTGTCCCGACTGTTGCGAGGACTAGAACTTAGCCATTTTTCATGATTTTTTTTGGCCCGAGCCTATTTTTGCAATTTTTTAACCTTTCCTCCGAACTTGCTCTCTATTTCTTGGACATGGGAGTTAGAAAATTCTGAGGGGACCCCAAAAACGTGACTTTTTCCCATGACTCAATCTATTTGCCTGGGACTTGAGAATTTAATGCATGTTATCAAAATTACCTTGAGGGGTGAATTTTGGATAACAATTCCTTTGCCCGATTGAGGTAGCCTTATGAGCCAAAACAAACTTGACATCTCCCTTAGGTCTTTCGTTTAGGATTGACATCATCTGGCATCTAAGGCATAAACCCAAAGTGATTAAAACTAATCATAGGGTTAGTCTATTGGTTTGCGTGTGCATCTTGCTTGTTTTTAGTTTTGTTTCTCTATCATACACTGTTTTAGTGATCACTTCAAGTAGTTTGGTAGGTATATTAAGCATTGTTATCCCCAAACCAACAGCTTCTTACATCCTCTCTTTGCTTTCACAGTGACCGACGCCAGTCCCATACTACCGACATCAGTTAACTAACCGACGCCGGCTACATTCTAACCGACATCAGTTATCTGACCGATACCGGTTACTGTGTTTAACAGTTCTTGACACACCAGCAACCTATCAATTCCAACATTTTGTTGTTGTTTTCATTCCAGATTGATTAAATCCCTGTTGTGTCCTCTTTTCCATGGTTGTTATCACCTGGAAACAAGCAACAACCATGGTTTCACATGCCTATTCCGTGCCTTTGCCTGAGTCACCTCCTTCGCATCCTATGGGGAATCCTATGGATACCATCAATTTTCCCAAGATCCTTGTAGGAGATAAGGAATTTGCCAAATTTTTGGATGCTAATCCTAGCGCTGTACAATATTATTTGTCTCATACCCCTGACCATGCACCTGACGATCAACTCCTTGTTGGTATGCCTATTAGTATCACCACTCACTTAGCCCCTTCCCCACCTAATAACTCCGCCTTACCATCTTCATCCTTAGCCCCGTCTCCCAGCTCAGTAGCTTCGGTAGTTCATACTGCCCTTACCTCATCTCCCTCGCAGGTTGCCTCTTTCATCACTTTCTCTCTGCCACCTATACACACGAGCTTTCCCTCACAAGTTCCGCCCACCTTTTCATTTCCACAAATTCATCCGGTGGCCTCAACCTCTTATATAGGACACCCTTATTCGACTGCCCCAACATATTCATCACCATTATCTTATCAACATTCAATCCCACCATTGTCTATTAGCGGCTCTTGGACCAATCCTTCTCTGTTTACAACGATAGCACCATCATCTAACCCAACTAATGATTTAATCAAACAGATGATGGACAAGATGCAAAATCTTGAGGCTTCTGTTTCAGGCAGTCGTAACACCTTGACATACGAGCAAGTTTGTCAGGAGCCTATTCATCCTTCTGTCCCCCTTCATACATATCCTCCTCAATGGGAATTACCGAAATTTACTCGCTTTAATAGTAAGGAGGACCCTCAACAACACTTGTGATCATTCAGACATGCCTGCTATCTGATTACTCATGATGATGCCTTACTACTCCATACCTTTCCCATGTCCTTATCAGGACCTGCCTTGGAGTGGTACAGTGCTTTAACCCAGCATTCAATCTTCTCCTTTAACCAGTTAGCCCAGTCTTTCTTGTATCACTTCTCCATCAATATTTCTAAGAAAGTATCCATTACCGACCTCTATGCCATCCGACAATTTGAAGACGAGTCTATTGCAGATTTCGTTGGACGATGGTGGGGCCTCATCAACCAACTTACTTATGCCTTACCTCAGGCCAAGCTCATCAAACTCTTTACGCGGGCCTGTGCTAAACACATATCTCCCACCCTCCAAATTCAAACTTTCTGCACATTTGATGAGGCCTTTACTATGGCTCGGAAACTAGAGATTCGAGCCTTAGAGGAAGAGAAATTGAGGTTACGCAACAAAAGCTCAAATTTCTAGACCCAAGACTTTACAACCAAACCCAACACCACCAATTCTCACACATCGGTTGCTTTGAAATGAAATGGTACCATACACGCTGTGACGGTCAAAACTCAAGCACTGTCTAATACCCAGCTGAAAGCCACCTATAAGTATAAAGCCAAGCCCATCAACTATACTCCCTTGGGAGAAACTTATGGTGTGATCTTAGACAAATTGCTTAAAGCAGGAGCTATCACCTTGCCTCCTGTTAAACCTCACTCTGGGTTTGATTCCACCCGCGCTATTCCTTCTTGGTATAAATAAAATGACTTCTGTAACTTCCATCGCATGAAGGGGCACAATCACGAAAACTGCAAGATGTTGAAAAAAATAGTGCACGAAATGGTTGATGCAGGGGATATAACTCTTGATAATTCTAGTGCCCCCGCCAATCAAAATTTAAAAATATTCAACAAACCATTTCCGAACCATGCATCTAATAGTAACACAAATCAAGATACCTCAGCCGAGGAGAGGAGTGTGCATGAGATCCATGCGATTTTCAACTCCCAACCCAGGACTTCCATTGAGGAAATTATGAATCAAGCTTCTTCACCAACGCAGGGACTTTCACCCCCTTCTCCTTCATCAGAACGAGAGGACAGTCCTACTATTCCTTTACCTATAAAGGAATTAACCATCCAAAGTTCTCTTCTCACAAATTAACCTTCTTACACCACATCCCTGTAAGATTGTGAACGGATGTTATCTAACTTATCTATTTCCCAAACATCTCCTTCCACCACTCTTGCTCCAATAGAAGAAGGCTTGGCACTTTTTCTGCCACCCTTAGAGGAGAAACCCCTTGAGCCTACATCACCAAACTCCTCAATCATAACGGATCCCCTCAAATATGCCCTCCTACTTATTAGTTCTTTATCACCTAAATCTCTCCAGCGACCAGTTGACCTCTTAGTACCCATTGATACGGTGCCTCATTTACCCCCTGTATCACACCCACAGTGGACCGGAATCACAACCCATCTCTCTTCCATACCAAATTTCTTGTTCACACATGAAGAGTGTCATCCCTCAGAAGATATACGAGCCTTATGTGAGTGCTTGAGTACACCCTGCTCTACTCAAATGCAGATGACTAATCTAGACATCTCTACCATATACCCGAGGTGTTTACAAAATCTTAAAATTCATATGTCCTCACCTTCACCCCCCTCATCTCTATCAAATCCCTCAGCCATCTCTATCAACCTAACCAAGCCTTCCCTTATGCTTGGGACTTCACCAATTCCTAGCCTGACATACCCACCTAAACGTTTATATTTATCCAAAAATAATGCCATCAATCCTCCTAGGAGATAGACCCAATCTCCTCGAGTCCAATCTATACCTCTTCCACAACAAAAACCCTCGCCCCAGATCACACTGATACAACAGGCTCGGCTTCATCCTTCACCATCACACCTACCTTCTATATTTGGGCCTCACCCCTCCACCTTGCCACAATACACCTTGCCTCCCACATCTTCTTTAACATGACCTATACCTTTTGCACCCCTACAGACACTCACGGGCGTATCAACACTGTCTCCTCAAGTATCTCACCTACCTACCAACCCTAAGAAAACTCAATCATCAAAGGACTTGTTCGCTATCGCTCCTCTTTCCCCGTGGTTTTTTCCTACCACCACGTCAGTGGGGCCTCATCATCTAACCAGCTAAACATAGCTTCTGTGCAGAAGAAACCACGCCTAGTTAAAACCACTCACCAAAAATCCCTTTCCTAAATCACCACCTGTATGAACCACTTGCAACCAACCCTTACCAAAACAATCAAAAATCTCACCCACTCAATCAACAGCCTCATCCTCATCTGAATTTGACCCGCTCAAAGGATCTTACTCCAAGATCCTTGATATGTTGGTAGGGGATGCGACCATTTCCCTACCACCACTCAGACTCTATGATCCATCTAAACCTCGACCTATAGGTTATGATGAATCTAAAATCTGTGCTTACCATCGCACACCAGGACACGATGTAGAAGGATGCAAAGATTTGAAAGCCATCCTTTGCCAGTCACCTATCTCGGATAGACAGCATAAGAAAGATAATTTATGGAGAGAGAAGCCCTTAGCTTCGATTCCTTCTCCTATACCACCTGTCCCCGCCTCGCCAAAATCTATCATCATTGCAACCCTGCCTCTTGAGAACAATGGCTTATCCCCGCCATCCTCCTCCTCCCGTATTCATGAGATCAACATGATTAACGTTGCTACTCAAGGTCAGAAAAACAATGGAAAAGCTAAAGAAAACACACCTGCAGCCTCTCTTTCTCCTTCTACCATCTCGATCACACCACCACCAAAAGTGGTCATTCGTGGACTTGCCTATCTCGTCTCTGATGGAGTTTCCCACCGCACCATGATCAAATAACTTCACCAATCTCCTGTCAAAATGACACTCTATGATCTCATTCAAACACCTAAATCGCATCAACAAGCTTTAATTGAGATCCTTCTAGGGATATAGGTCTTACCTAACGAAACCTTTCCTGTCGCTTCTCTCACCAAACAACCTACCTCCACAACCACTTTTTTCCCTATACAGAAAGCCGCTGTTGTCAGTTTTTCTGAAGAAGAAATTGTCATCTTTGGTGCAGAAGATCCTGATCCCCCTCTTTTCATCTCAGCTTACATCTAGGACATCCGGGTATGTCTTGTTATGATCGATGGGGACGCTAGCCTAAACATCGTCTCTTCCAAAGCCTTCCAACAAATGAATATCCCTCCTAGCTACATGTGTGCCAACCCCACCATGTTACGTTCATTCAATGATGATATTACTTCTACCTTAGGCACCATTATCCTTAACATTCGTGTAGGGCCACGTACCTTACCTGAACTCTTCTATGTCCTCGAGGGAGAATTCCAATACAACATATTGTTAGGCCGCCCTTGGATCCGGGTTATGGGATACATTCCCTCCACCTTACATAGATGCATCAAATTCAAGTATGAGGGGAAGTCATACACCGTAAAAGCTGACGCTTCCCCCTTCAAAACCTGCAATATGTTATATCGCCCTAATGATGTGCTTGTACCAATCAAGGCACCCATTGATCTAGCCCAAGCATCTACTTCAACCACGCCTCAACCATCCACCTGAACCACACTCACACTTTCGACCAATGAATCCACCGCCACGAATACCACTTCCTTCCCCATGGACAACATCCCAACGTCAGATCCCTTGGTAGATGGTTTTCAACGCCTTACGCTAGGGGAACACTACCTATACAACGTTAGCACCTTTCATACCCCATAGGAGTACGGATAGTTACATGCACATCCTACCTACGACCGTCGTGTGGGGGAGGTTATCTCCTATAGACCACCTAATTGCTGCACCAACCTAACATATGGGGGTGTTGACACATCCTCTGTCACCCCTGAACCTCCCCTTGGTGTGGTTCCCTTCCAATCTGATTTTCGATATCTAACCAACTATTTTTTTACCCTCACCTTCTTGATGCACTGTGCTTGGAAGGGTTTTGGTTTTGGTCTTTATGAACAAGGCTGACACACGATCATTCCTGTAACTACCCGCAAACACAACGATCATCGTGGTCTTGGATTTTTTGAACCACCTACACTGAAGAAACCTCATGTTAATTGTATCCAGGAAAACAATGATGTCACCCCTTCCGAACCATCATCTCCCATTTTTCCATCTTCACCCACAGAGTCGATAGACCTGGAAGCTATCCCTCCTAACTTTTTTTTTCATGAATGCTATCTTCCTGGGTCCTCTCACTTATCAACGTGATAGTGAAGACCCATCTTCTCTCCCCCTTTTGTATCCAGACATGATCGAAGAAGATTCACCTTCAATTAATGTTGTGGAGTTCCAGGAGGATGACTCCATACTCACCTACCTTGGTGCGGATGACTCTTATATTCAACGTGCCTTACCATCTGACACCCAAACTATGTTAAATGAATCGACTATAGAAATCAACATCCACATGGAGGATGATCCTCACATTGTAAAGATCGGACAATCTCTTGACGCATTAGAACAAGCTGCCTTCACTACCTTCCTCCGTGCCCGCAATCAAGATTTTTCTTGGTCCTTCACTGACATGCTAGGAATTGATCCTGACATTGCTGTCCATAACATCACTCTGAAACCAGACTCTAAACCAGTTAAATAGAAACTAAGAAAAATGCATCCACGCATTGCCCTCTTGGTGAAAGAAGAGATTCAATGCCTCCTTTCTGTTTCTTTCATCTTACCTATTGATTATCCGTAATGGATTTCTAATGTCGTACCTGTTACTAAAGCGACAGGGGGACTTCGGATATGTATGGATTTTCAGGACCTTAACCTCGCTCTCCCAAAGGATGACTTCCCCCTACCTAGCATTGATCAACTTGTTGATCTCACTGCGGGCCATGAGATGCTTTCTCTCATGGATGGCTTCTCAGGATACAATCAAATTTTGGTAGCCCTAGCCGATCAACATAAAACCACCTTCATTACCCCCTGGGGGACCTTCTGCAATCGTGTCATGCCATTCGACCTTAAGAATGCTTGTGTGACCTATCAGCGAGATATGACTTATATTTTCCATGAAATTATGCACACTATCCTTGAGGATTATGTCGATGATCTTCTTGGAAAATCCAAACATCGCAGTGAACATCTCGATGTTTTAACCATTATTTTTGATCGTCTGTTACAATACTGTGTTCATCTTCAACCAAAGAAATGTTTCTTTGGCGTCCTTTCGGGAAAACTTCTTTTCTTTATCGTCTCTTTGCATGGCATTGAGGTTGACCCAGCTAAAGTCAAAGCAATCCTAGAAATGCCCGCACCCACTAACCTAAAACAATTGCGTAGTTTGCAAGGAAAACTCTAATCTATCCGTCGTTTCATTTCACAACTCTCGGACCGATGTCAACCTTTCCATCATCTCCTTAAAAAAAAAGACATTATCTTTCAATGGAGTGAGGAATCCCACCAAGCCTTTGAGGCTCTTAAATCTTATCTCTTGCAACCACCCGTGCTTATCCCACCTCAGGACAATCACCCTTTCTACCTTTACCTTTCTGCCACCAACCATGCTGTAGGAGCCATGGTCGCACATCATGACTCTGAGCATCGAGAACAATCAGTTTATTACATAAGCCATACTCTTATGGATTACGAGACTAGGTATACACACGTAAAAAAATTGTGCCTAGCCCTATAATTTGTGGCCACCAAACTCCGACATTACCTCCTAAATCACAAAACATTTGTCATCACCAATGCTGACCCCATACATTATATGTACACCAAACCTCATCTAAATCAACGCATCACCCGATGGCTTATGCTACTCACCAACCTCGACCTTGAGTTTGTACACCAAAAATCAGTCAAAGGACAAACTATCGCAGACCAACTCACGGAAGCCCCTTTACCTGGGGAACAATTTACAAATTTTACTTTCCCTGATGAGCTCATCACAACTCTTTCACTCAGTGATGTGTCGTATCCAATGACCCTCTTCTTCGATGGATCTAAATGCTAGCGTGGTGGAGGGGCAGGCGTTGTTCTCATTCCTCTTGAAGGTGAACCTATGCCTCTTTCATTCAGGCTCGATTTCCCCTGCAGTAACAACATGGTGGAATACGAGGCCCTTGTTTTGGGTCTCCATGTTGCGTTACACTTAGGTGTGAAGTCTATTAATATTTTTTGTGACTCTCAATTGGTAGTAAATCAAGTTATTTGCATCTACCAATGTAAAAATGAGGAACTTCAAAATTACAAAAATTACGTGGATTCACTTTTGACCTTATTTTCTCATTATTCTATTCAAACAATTCCCCGCTCAACTAATAAATTTGCAGATATTATGGCTTGCTTGGCCTCACAAATTCTGGCCTCACCAACTGACTTGGACATATTTTTCTTGGTCCAACAACTCTTTTCCCCATCTTACTTAGTTCCGGATGTTTGTTTGGTAAATAATGTATCTACTGATTCGCAAGATACCTATTATCACCAATTTCACAACTACCTTACAACCTCTGTTCTACCACCCGACCTTACTAGTAATGGTAAACGTTCTTTTCTTAAACGTTTTTCTTGTTATGTCATCATGGGGGGACTCCTCTATAAACGTGGCTTTGATGGTATCCTCCTTCGCTGTCTAACCGACGCTGAAGTCTCTAATACCACCCAACAAATCCACGACGGACTTTGTGGCGGGCACTTTAGTGGCCTCGCCATGGCCAAGCGGATCCTTCACCTAGGATATTATTGGCCTACTCTCAATAAATACTGCTGCGAATATGTTAAGAGTTGTGTTATGTGTCAACAACATGCCAACCTTCAACATACTCCTAGCCACCCTTTACAGGTCGCATGAGATATTTGGCCTTTCTCACAATGGGGTTTAGACCTTATTGGCGAGATTCACCTGCCTTCTTTGCAACATCACCGTCGGATCATCACAGCAACCGAATATTACACTAAATGGGTGGAGGCCGTTCCACTCATTTCAACCAAAAAAGAAAAAATCGTTGAGTTTATCAATCATCACATCATCTGTTGTTTTGGTGTTCCTCATCGCCTGATAACAGATAATGGAAAATCTTTCAAAATTAAGTTGTTACAAGACCTTTGTGACAACTTTGGTATCAAACTTAGCTTCACGTCACCCTACTATCTACAAGCAAATGGAAAAGTTGAATCTTCTAACAAAACCTTAATCAAAATTTTGATGAAACTCGTTAACCATTCTGGAAAAAACTGGCATGATCACATCCCCTTTTCCCTTTGGGCTTTTCGTACCAGCATTCATACTTATACTAATGCCACACCATTCTCTCTAGTGTATGGTACCGAAGCTGTCTTGCCTCTCGAAATACAAATCCCTTATCTCAGAATATCTCTTCAGGATATTCTTGCCAATGATGACTTCCGCCAAGAGCGGTTATCCCAATTAGAGCTTCTTGACGAGCATCGTCTTACAGCTCTTGACCACCTACAAATTTATCAAAAGCGCATATAGCGTGCTTATGATAAGCGAATTCATGAGCGTACCTTTAAGATTGGCAATCTTGTCCTTAAAGAGAATCAACATGTAACCAAACTAGAAAAGAACAAACATGGAAATTTTTCTCCTAATTGGATTAGGACTTACATTATCACTCACACCTACGGATCAGGTACTTATCGTTTAGCTTTGCTTAATGGTAAACCCGAGCCTGAAGCCCTTAATGCCTTGCATCTCCAACCATTCTATTGTTGAATTTAGTGTTACATCACTTCTTATCTACCTTGCGCTCGTCCCTCGATCTCATTTACCACCTCATACACATTGTTTCATGCATCTCAAAATGGAATCAAGCTCACATGGTCTGATCATCACCTCTTATTAAAGATTCCTTCCCCTTTTTAGTCTAGTCCATGACTTAACAATATCAAAATAACAAGTTCTCAAGTATACAACTATGGGATATTCTTGAGTCAAACTTCTTGCAAAACTAGATGCTTCATGTCAAACAGACATCTAGACCTCTAAGCTATAAACTAGATTGTTCCCTCGAATGAAAGATATGTGCAAAGCCGCATATGTTATTATACACTAGACTGCTCCCTCAAAGGATAGCTATGTGCAAAGCTGCATCATGATACTATAAGTAGATTGCTCCCTTGAAGGACAACTATACAAAGTCATCCTCTATCAGAAGCCTCTCACATTGATTAGCTTCGTGAAGACCTCAAGAAACAACGAAATGCATATCCCATTTAGACTTCCCGCATTGATCAATCTATATCCAGAAAAATAAAAGCAGTATTCAACAGCACTTTTGAGTCATGGACTCGTCTATCTAGGTTTGGATCTATTTCATCAGAATAATCACCTTATAACAAGTCCTCTACGCCCCAGTTATACCATCCACCTCACCTCACCATTCTTCATAATAAAAAAACTCAAGGGACGTGATGTATATCCGATATATTGTGATTATACAACTTTTTTCACCTATCGACTTCTCGCCTATGCAAGGTATCTAGAGATTTAAGCTCATCCTATGATAATACGTGATTTGTTTAGCTCTTTCCAACTATGGGACATTTTTTCCTCTTTTACCTGAATCTGGGATTATATGTTGACCTTAATCAGGACCCGATTCCCTAATGCTTGGGTAAGCTAACCCTCACTTTAGCTATACCTTACCAATTCCAACAACATTACCTTACCAACATGAAACTTTTACCAACCAACAAATTGCCTAAAGACAACCAAATTACCTAAATTCATCTCTCCTTGGTCCTAAGGGAGAACTACATCGGTCTGATGCCCCTCCTCGCTTTGTGCAATGGGCTATGTAGGCAGCACTTAGGAGACATGGGGTCTCCCAAGGTTAGCTTGACCATCCCCTACCATAACCTATCATATGTTGTGTTTTGCTTAAAAATATAAATGATTTCATGTATTTATATTGATAACACTCACCTTTTTCCTTTATCAATTCAAAACATTCAAAACACAAACATTTCCTATTATTATCATCAACTCAAAATCACCATACATATTCAGTTTTATTTAGATGTTAAATAAATACATCTTCTCTATCATTGACGCGCAGGTCGGCATCCTTATTTATTCTTCTACCCCTATAAAATTCACATAGGCCCACGCGCCTCATCCCAAACCAGGTAGTGACGGTGATCGTCGACGCTACTCACCTGGCCTCTCCATCCTCAAACGTGTCACTACTATTGATTCCTCCCACTGGTCCGCCAATCTCTCCTGTAACATATGAATACACCCTCTTGCGTGGAGGAATCTCACCTCAAGTCTCTCCACTCGTGACTGTGAAACCGCTAACGATCTCGTTGTCTCATTCACCTGCGTTTGAAGCTGGTGAACTAAACCCTTCAGGTGATCTCTCTCTACTGTAATCACAGTTATGTCAGGCTGATCGACCCTCTCACGCGTACCTCGCAGCTCTGCTACCCAACATAATCTATAAGCCTCTATCAATCCTGCATCCATTACCCTGCGATTGGTTGCTGTATCTTCCGGTCCTTCTGGAGGTGTCGGCTAGGGAGGTGAGAATGCTGCCTCGGTGTCAATCCTCATGTATTGTCTAAAAGCCATGGGTATATCCTGAACAAATCTAAATTGTCACCGCACGCGATCTAGAGGAATCCTCTCATACTCACCTAGCCTGTGTCCCGCGATCCACCTCAATCGCTTTGCACCCCTCAAATCCTCAGCTATGTTCTCCATCACCATATAGTTCCCATAAGGCCTCCAACGGATATCCGCAATCATCACCATCTCCCACCTCTCCCTATAATACTTGACGTCATCTGTCACGGCCTCAAATCTCGCCTCTTGCTCTGTCTGAACCCATCGTCTGAATCCCAACCTCTGCACTCCTGTCTCTCCTCCCTGGATTGGTCGGCCTATTGGTCGCACACACACAATGTGCTCATAGGCCCAACAATGTAATAAGTATGCACAATCCATTGTAGTCCTGTGATTTCACCTGCAGGCCCATAAACCCCTGTATAGGTCCGCCAGATATGCAGGTGCCCATGCGAATGTCACGCTCCCTTCTATCATTTCCCAAATAATACACATCAATGATTTTGGAAATCTTTCCCTATCCGCCCTCGGTAATGCATAATACCCTACCGCTATCATTAATAACACTGCCAACCTTGTTGCCTCAGGGTGTGCTATAAACATTATACCATAAGTGAATGTCAAACCTCTTTGTGTCAAATCTCATGTAGCTGGACCAAATACTGTTGTTATCACTCCCCAGGCCGTGTTAGGCCCTGCCTGATACACTGGTCTTCCTGTAATTGGGAGTCTCAAAATTCGGAACACATCTTCTAACGTCACTGTCATCTCCCCTGTTAGCAGATAGAAGGTATTCTTTTTAGGATTCCATCTCTCAATCAACACCTACAACATAGCATGATTGCATGCGATCCGTGAATAATAGAGGACTTCCGCTTAACCCCACATGGTTTATTAATTCCCATTCAGTGGGTGTTACATCCACTCGGACCCGTGACAACAAAGATGGAACCCTATCATTCATCCTCAATCCTGCTTGTGCCTGCACATTAAACCAATAAACAACACATCAACAAATAACTTCCTACGTGTTTTTTATCGCAATCCGCAACTTTACATAGTAACTGATATCGGTTATAGACAACCGATACCGGTTATTCCTAAATGATATCAGTCACTGTCAATTCCAACTACCCTTCTCAAAAAAACAAAAAAAAACAACGACATATGATCACTTCTTCGCTTGTTTACCCCCCTCTGTACATACGAACATATATCAAACACCTGATTTCCGACCCTACAACACTTATCCGATCCCAAACTCTTGCCTATGAATTTTCTACCCATTTACCTTACCACATTCTATTTTTAACCATGCAAAATCTCATTCCAACTAGAACAAATTATACCTCTGGGGATGCAGTAGTTTGAGGTGGAACCTGTCTTCCTTCTCCTCTCTTCCCACTGGATGCTTCTCTTTGTTCAGCCATGTTCACCACCCTCTTCACTGTAACTTGTCTTTACGCCTTCTTAATCCAAGCACACGATTGCTTTACTTGGATCTTCCTTCTTCTTACTCAATTATCCCATGCAATTACCCTGAATGGACGTCAAACAACCTCGCATCCTCATATTTAACATGTTACATGACTCTAAAAATAAGAACTTTAGTTGCCTCCAAAGCTTTTCTATATTTAGAAAATCTTGTTTTAGTGTAATCGACATTGTTTAAGTTACAGATATCGGTCACATGTGCCCGACATCGGTTAGATAACCGACATCGATCACCTCTCTCATTTGGCTTATAGGTCCTTTCTTTGTTTTTTTGCAAATTCTTGGCGGTGCCTGCCTCTTTTCCCTGCATAACGACATAGTTATCAAAAATCATCATAATAATACCATCCACACATATGCATATCATCAAACCATCATCAAACATCATCTATATACATCCAATTCTAATACCATCAACAAACACATGAAACAGTATAATATATGTATCAAATCCACAATTATATACAACATATGAATCAACCTCATCCTCTATATATACCATCAAAACAATGTTACAATATACAACTTGCCCTGTATGGGGCCTCTGTAATCCAAAAAATAAAGTCGGCACGCAGGCCGTAGTCTATGTCAAAATCTCGACTCGGCTCGCAGGCTGGCCTCTCATGTCAAAAATATACTCTACTCGCAGGCCAGTATCAACTATACAAAATGTACTTAGCTCGCAGGCCGGTATATACCAAAAAAATTAATATATAAATCCTATGAGGGTACGCAGGCCTCTATATACACACTCGGTTCGCAGACCGGTGTCTCTCTCAACAAATCCTCTATGAAATCAAATCAACAACACATATCTCTGCTCCTGGGGTGACTCAGCTCTCTCCCCCTCCCTTGGCTCATCTCTCAGCTGGCCCCTGTGCCGGATCTCACCTCCTACCCGTCATTGACACACTGGTTGTGGCTACGGCCCCCTGTGACCTGTGACTCCGGGATGTCTCAGCTCTGTGAGCTGCATATGGCTGATAGTTGGCCCCGGTACCATCTAGTACATCCTGATAATATCGGGCCTTCGCTCTCGCCTCCATGTAGCGGGCCCGTGCTACCATGGCTGGTGGGGCTGCTCCCCCGAATCCTAATATCACTAGGCCCTATCCTACCTATACACCCTGACCCTACACCTGTACCTGTGGTGGCGGTGGAGTTGCCATCAGAGCCTAAACGGGGACCTGTTCCTGTGACTAAACAAGGATCTAGCCCTATGGCTATACCTGTGCCTGTCCCTATGCTTGGGCCAACTACCCCTGTAGCACTTTGATCTGTGCCTGTGCAGCAGCAAGATGCCCCTGTAAAAACTGCACCTAGCCCAAGAGATGGTCCCTCTCCGCTATAACAGCCACCAAATCTGGGTGTGTGGGCTGTGCTCTCATGGCTGCCCGCTGCCCTGCCCACCAAACCAAAAATGCACGTGTAACACCGACGTCGTCCATCGTATCATCCGTCGGTCTCTCCACGACCCAGACTGGGTCCAATGGCTATGGAAGAGGCAGTGGTGCCTCTACATCCTCCCTCCGATACTGTGAGAAGGGAGGTGGCTAATCCTGTTGTAGACCCAACTTTCGGCGTACCCTCTCTAGGGGAATCCACTCATGCTCCCCGGGTCTCTGTCCAGCTATCCAGAAGATATACTGGATCCATCGTAGATGTGCTCAGGCTCATCCTCGGGGCTGATGGCCTCCATATAATATCGAGTGCGGTTAGGCCCTCTAACATATGCCGGTAGTATGTCACATCTCGCCCTGCAATCACCAAGTGTGGCTGACCCACAACCCCCAACCACCTCTGAAACCCATACCTATATACTGCCTGCGGCCCTGGCTGCTGGGGCAACCCTACTGGTCATAAACACATAATGTGCTCGTAGGCCCAGCAGTGTAGAAAAAATGTCGAGCATATCCCGAATCACCTCATACGGTGATAGCCCCAGAGCTCTCTGTATAGCTACACCAAATACACCGGTGCCCATGCATAACAGGTGTGTTCCTCCACCATCTCATACAATACTCCCATCAGAGCCCATGGGAAGAGACCTCCCTCTGATTTCGGGAGGGTGAAGCAGGTGATACCAATTATCATCAGCATGGTAAGCCGTGTCTCTTGTCAATGCGCGCGATACATATCGCCGTAGCAGATGCTCACGCTATGATATGTAATCCATGGGGCTGCATCCCTGAATACCTATAGGATGTTGTCCATCGTTGTCTCAGCATCCACCTGGAACACCGCCTCGACTATAATCGGCAGTCTCAGGATGTGATACACATCCTCTAGTGTGACCGTCATCTCTCCAGTCGGGAGATGGAAGACATTGGTTTCCGGATCCCATCTCTCGATGAGGACAACCATCAGGTTGTGGTCCCTATCCACAGCAATATATCTCTAGACTCCTCCGAGTCCAACCTCCCGCATGACTAACCACTGCGCTACAGTCACATGTGGCCACATCCACCCTAGTAGAGGTGGCATCTGATCCCGCATCGTCAGCTGCTGGCGTGCCTACAAAAACAACCCACTACATCAGGCCTACTCTTTCCAAAACAACTACCTAATAACCCCAATATCACTAACCCCATCCAACAAAACACCTACGATATCCCCTTTACCTATCCCACAACCTACCACCTACCCCACTCATACACTACCCGATTACCCCCACCCCAATAATCTTTCCTACCAACTCTACCTTTTCCCCTTTCACCCCACAATTCTATCCTACCCACCTACAACAAACCAACACAACAAATTTCACACCCTTTACCCCTACCCATGATAATCGATACCGGTCACCTTCGACTGCCATCGGTCCCCCACCCCTTATCTAAACCCTGTTTTTATGCACCGACGTCGGTCGGCACATGACCGATGCTGGTCTCTGAACCCAAAACTCTTGTGGCCGATGTCGGTCGCTTAGTGACCGACATTGGTCACTGCGGGATTTCGGGGCCAGATCAAAAATGGCCCCCAAATTCCCTTTTTTCTATTTTTAACCTATCTACCTAGCCCAATTGCCTAAAAACTTACCCACCCTGCCGTGTTGACTTACGTAACATATCTACCCACTCCATTTTATGATTTACCTTCATTTATTTATTATTTTATCACATTTTAGATTCCTACCCCAAAACCCACATCCTAGCTAAATTCATCAACTTCACACAGATAGGAATTTAGAACCTACCGGTACGACTACACGTCGTCACGGTGGGATAGGTGGTGGTGGTCTAGCTCCTCCATGTTGTTCCATAGCTCCAAATCTTCTCAGCAGGGTCCTCAACAAATCAAACTCTGCCTCCTGATCGTTGGGGCCTACCAATCACTCACTCCTCCACTCAACTAGTGCCAACTCAGCCCACAAACTCAACAAACTCAATTAAAAACTCAGAAAAGCAAAAGGTTGGTACTCAAACTGACAATGTGAAAATGACACGCCATATTTTTCTTTTTATAGGTTTTGACCTATAACCGATATTGGTTAGAGTGCACCCTAAAACACCGATATCGATCTTCTGACCGATACCGGTCATAACTAATCGATATCGATTACATGCTTAGTTTTTCTTAATTCCTGCCCTTATCCACCAATTTCTATTTTTCACCACATCACCTACCCCCGGAATTTCCTAAATAGCCTTATTTTGAATTCATGGGCCCAACCCAAGGCCATAACCACTCAATTGGCCGACCGAAGGCCACAACCAATCACTTGGCCAGACCCAAAGCCACAATAAACCGATCAGCCCGACCCAATGCTGCAACAAACCAACCGGCCCGACCCAAAGCCGCAACCAATCACTTGGCCTGACCCAAGGCCGCAACAAACCAACCGGCCCGACCAATTACTTGGCCCAACCCAAGGCCGCATCCAATTACTTGGCCCAACCCAAGGCCGCAACAAACCAATTGGCCCGATCCAAGGCCGCAACAAGCCAACCGGTCTGACCCAAAGCCACAATCAATCACTTGGCCCAACCCAAGGCCACAACAAACCAACCGGCCCGACCCAAGGCCGCATCCAATCACTTGGCTTGACCCAAGGCCGCAAAAAACTAATCGACCCGACCCAAGGCCGCAACAAACTAATTGGCCCAACCCAAGGCCGCCACCAATCACTTGGCCTGACCCAAGGCCGCAACAAACCAACCGGCCCAACCCAAGGATGCATCCAATCACTTGGCCCAACCCAAGGCCACAACAAACCAATCGGCCCGACCCAAGGCCGCAACAAACCAACCGGCCTGACCCAAGGCCGCACCCCATCACTTGGCCCGACCCAAGGCCACAACCAACAAATTGGCCTAACCTACGGTCGTACCAATTAAGTACCTCGACCGAAGCCCGCAAATTACGATTCTATCCACCCATAATGTAGCAGTTTGTTCAATCGAGCTCACCTATTCGTGTTTTAGCATGACTAGGATACTTGAATTGATCAGCCAACCAGCTTTGCTTAGAGCGAGACCGTGACATTTATCTCAACCAAACCAACCATTTGGTATTTCCAAACATGCCTAAACGTTCCGGTACCTCCTATGCCTTGGATACCAGGATTATATCAGCCTTGTTTGGATAAACTATCGACCTTTGCCTATGAATTGCTTGTTTGCTCTTCAAATCGTGTACCCTAGTCGCACTACTACATTTCAACGTGCGTCTAATTCCTTCAACTTACCCCATCATGATACCATCATCTCATCATCATTCACGCTTTATCAACCCTATCCCTGATTTCACGTCTCCTCAATCTGTGATAGATTTGAGGGAGATTACCTATACCCTTAACTGGGGCAACCACTTTTTATTCTTATCAGTACAGATTTAAAATAAAAGCTACATGACAACAAGGGGCAATTGTAGACACCAAATTTGGGTCTTACGACGACCTTTATCGCATATCTCGTCCCGCAACCTAACCCTACCTCACCACCTAAAACCTTACACACCTAATGATTTATTAATTACCTTATAATTAAGAAATCCACATCTCCAAACCCGCCACCTCATCTCTCCACCTCACCATGACCTAGCCCTAACCCTAAACCAACCTAATTAAGACCTATGACTTGGTCTAGACCCACACCCATGACTCATCACCCCTCACCCACACCAAAACGAGCCTAATAATGACTTGACCAAGCCCACAACTGATCCCTTAGGAGAAAAGGAGGGAAAGATGGCTGTTTTACTAAAAATATCCACTTTGACCTAACCGACATCGGTTCCTACTCGACCACAGTCGGTTAGGTAAACGCCATCGATTCCCTGTTAATGACCTCCCCCAACCAAAAAAAGGATCGGAGATTCATTTGAGTAGGAGAAGGAGAAGTGAAACAGGTAGAAAAAAGTTGCAGAGAAGAGCATCAAGTAGAAGACTGCAACTGAGCAACTGGATCGTTGTCACCCTCATTCAAGCATTGGAAAAGACTGAGGATAGCTTCATCATTTCGCTTTCCAATACCGGATCATCCAAACTAAGCCTTACTGTCGCCACCACATTCCTTGGACCTGTATCTTCATCAGGAACCAGTAAGTATTATCTTGTAGTTATTTGTTATCATTTTGCTTTAATTCATATTAAAGGGGGAACTGACCACCTTCGAAAGGAAGTCTAATATTTCCTGGGCCTAAGGCAGTTCCCTCACTTGTTTTCTAACTAAAATCTAGTGGTCTTGCGTTCTTATTTACAGGTAGTCCTTCCCAGACAAAAAGGAGTTCTTCACAATCGATCTGATCTCTCTACGGTATGCGCACACCTTCCCAACATTCAATAGGTATTCCTCCTAGCCATAACCCTTATTTTTTTCTCAAGAGAATGAAAGGATAGAAGCAACTCTATTCCGGAACTGAAATTCTGTGCGAAACACATACTTATTTCCTTTTTGCTGAAGGGAAGTGATGGGGTGCACAATCTGAGAGAATTCCTAAACAAATCTCCTATAATAACCTGTTAATCCCATGAAGCTGCACACCTCTGTCATAGTAATGGGTGCTGGCCAATCCATAATAGCTCTAATCTTGGAAGGATCAATTGTGATACCTTCCCCATAAATGATATGACCCAGATACTACACCTCCATCTGAAAGAATGCACACTTCTCCAAGTTCATGTAAAGTTTCTGCTCTCGAAGACACTGAATAACCTAGTGAAGATGTCCCTCATGATCCTCACACATACGTGAGTAAATCAAAACATCATCAAGGAAGATGAGCATGAAGCAATCTATGAAATTCCTGAATACCCCATTCATCAAACTCATAAATATTGCGGGGGTATTAGTCAAACCAAAAGGTACCACTCTGAACTCAGGCCATATCTCGTACAGAAGGAAGTCTTATGAATGTCCATGTATGAAATCCTCAGTTGATGGTATCCTGACTTAAGGTTTATCTTAGATAAAGTTGTTGCTCCCTTCATTTGATCAAACAAATCATCATTGCGTAGAAGGGGATAACGATTATTGATCGTTACTTTGTTCAGATTGCAGTAATCAATACAAAACCGTAAGGATCCATCCTTATTCTTTACAAAGATCACTGGTGCACCCTAAGGGGATATGCTAGGATTAATTAGGCCCTTCTCTAGAATACCCTCAAGCTTTAAATTGAGCTCGCAGAGCTCAAGGGTCATCATCTGATAAGGTGCTTGTGAGATATGTTCGACTCCCAGAACCAGATCTATATGAAAATCAATCTCACATGGAGGTGGTAACCCCGGTAGTTC